>OX467312.1:14807129-16013546 GCA_950108535.1 Agriphila straminella
TATAGGTTATAGAAATAGTCGCGTATTAATTCCTACAACAAACCATGTATGTAGTCAGAAGTTGCACTAGGTTATCAACAATAGTAAACCTTTAGTAAAATAAAAATCACACACATCACAAAAACAACTAAATAAAACGCAATCACGAATAGAACACGTATAAAACTGCATTTTTGAGTATCCTGTCGTCCCTTTACAAACCGTGCAGGCGCATTAGTAGCAAAAATATTACTGCAAAGCAGATGACGTCGGCAACAACCGCATTGTGCATGTGCATTTAAAATAGTAGGTTAGTACAGTCCATTAAACTATTCAGGGTGAAACTTTACGAGCAGATACCATTAATCCCATAATAGGTAGTTTTATTTGTAACTTTTTTCCTTCCCTTTCTGTTGTAGGTAAAACTTGATAGATATAATAGTATACCTATAAACAATAACGGCCTTACCACAAAAGATTTTAAAACACTGTTTAATAAAAACACTGTTTAAATGTGATGCCATCCATGTCTTTCAAACAATATTGTCAAAAAAACGAAAAAAAAAATGCAAAAAAAAAATACACTTAAGACTTAAGTACCTATACTTACTTCCGTAGACCCTATCGTCCCTATCTTATTGAAAATAAGAATTCAATAATTAATTAAATTAATAAGTAGGTACCTATTAGAATTTTATTGTTACTTACATGACTTTAGTTGTGGATGACGTCTACGTGTATGTTAATGTGACAAGGTTCCATCTTATTACCAATTTGCGGGGATAGTACATTGTTTAATTAATCGCATTGTAGTTTAAATTATTAGTATAAATTCAAGTGTTAAGTTTTGTTTTCCTTACCCTTCAAAACTTGGTTGCGGTGCGGCACAAAACTCGCGTGTTTAGTAGTTATACGCAACACAGGTTTAAAAGATAATTACTATCCAAATGACGGCTATTACGCGGTTACGAATTTTCACAATCCTGGCGTGTGTAGTCGCCCGTCGTCTATTTTGTACTGTGCTGTGACTGTTTTCGGGTATTATTTAACACAAACTTGTAAAGAATATAGGTATAACAATAATATTCCTTTCGTTACCTATTGGTGTGTCGGTACCTTTACCACCTTTTCAGAAAATCTCTAAGTATGTAACGTAAATGTACCTAGTTTCTTTCAGCAATAACCCATCATTACTACACAATAATTGATTAAACCTTTTGATAAAAGTAACGATGCATGACATTGACTAAAACATGACTGTTCAAATTGATAAACAAGTTATTGAATCAAAAGAAAATTAAAAGCTTAGTCAAGTGACTCACGTTGTCATAGGTGCAGTACAGCTCTATTAATATTTTTTTGTGGGAAATTGCAGTGTTTTTAGGCCGCATAGTTATCGACTTATGATGAAAAATGTAAAAAAAAACCGTCCCCCCCCCCCCCCTGATCTCCGAAGTTTGCAAAGAGAAAAATCTGAAATAATTCTATGTGATAGTAGTTTATGTAAAGATTACAGGAAAAATAAAACGATGTCTCAATATAACACACTGTCTAGTATAATAATGTACTCTATGTAACACACTTTTTTAGAAATTCAAAAAACAAACTAAAAATTCAATAGTTCCTCTACCACTCAACAGATGGCCCTGACTTAAGAAAAATTAAATTATTTCCACTATCGGTCAAGAGATGGCGCTGGCCTAAGAAAAAAAAATTGTTCCACTATCGGCCTAGAGATGGTGCTGACTATTTCTACTTTTTGCCACCATGAGCGCTGCGATCGATTATTATAGGTACCTCGCACCCAGCGAATACTGTGCCTATAGCATTTTATTAACCCCGCATAAGCAAAATGAACAAGTCATGAAAACCATGGACCCTTCTTGAAATATGCTGCCACTGCCGTCCATCGTAAATCGGTTATGGTCTATAAAACGGACTTCGATTACTTACGTAGATGAAATTTAAAATGCCATCTAGTGTTTTATTTAGTTACGGGGGTACGGATGTTAGCTACCCCATAAAATGGTCATAAAGCTCTTGGCTTCGTTAAACTTAAACACTTACCTTTACGTAGTTTATTATTTTTACTGATCAGAATTTATTGTTTACCGCAGTTTTATGTTATTCTTTTTTTAAGGAAATACTGTTATTATGACGTAAAACTGAAGACTGTCTAGGAGAGACGACAAAGAAAAAACTTTATTTAAAATTATGATGGAACATGGAACTGAGTCACAGAACTCAAATAGGCTCCATTAGGCGGTCTCAATTAAGACCATTCAAAAATGGAAGTGTAGGTTAGGTACCTACTACACTAAATTAAAAAAAACAGTACCCTTAGCACGAACAGCTATCGAAAAAAATAACGCGCGTAAAATCATTCGATAGTGCAATTTTGTATTAGAAATTTGTACAACGCCATCTACCGCTAAATAACGAAATTAAAATTGCCATAGATAATTCTCTATCGAGTAATTTTTCTCGCGTTTTTTTTCTCGATAGCTTCGTGCCAAGGGTTCATGCTTAAGTTATCGCTCGCTATCGAGTAAAGCATAAACTTAGAATACGCCTACGCCTAAGTTCAGCACTTATAATTTTAACCCATCTAAGTTTATTTATAGCAAACCTATCCACAGAATACATAATAGTACCTACAAGTAGGAACTATGCACACAAATGCTACGTATTTAAGCAATGATACGTAACCTAGACGTTGTGCACGGACAGTCAACTTTGCGTGCAGCAAGTGGGTACATAAAGCTTTCACCACAAAATTAAAAAAATTAAAAAACCCGCCTGCATAAAAAGACAAGTCGACTGAAAAGATGGAAACAAGATTAAATAAATATTAAAGGCAACATGTCATAATAACATGCAGTCGGAGGCATGCATAAAGAAAGTGACATTATGAATAATTGAATTATATGCCTCCGACTGCATGTTATTATGACATGTTGCCTTTAATATTTATTTAATCTTGTTTCCATCTTTTCAGTCGACTTGTCTTTTTATGCAGGCGGGTTTTTTAATTTTTTTAATTTATTTTTTTATTTATCTCTTTTTAGTTATTATATTTTACGGTCATGATATACCTTTTTGAAATCCTTATAATAAGCCCTTTAATTTGACACCCATATTGCAGTATTCTAAAAAAATTTTTTTTTTCACTACGTATAATAGCACCGTACAGCCGCCATGTTGGTTTTTTTATAACGCCACCTTCATAAGAACACTTGGGCTGAAAAGACCAATCTAACGATATCTTAATCATAGAAATCCGTTCAGCCGTTTGAGAGATATGAGGTAATAAAGAATATTACATACAAACAAACATACTTACAAGATACGCGCGAAATACATAACCCGCAGTCGGGTAATAATTATGTTGAACAAAAGTTCTAAACACTATTATCAATATTTTTTAAGTTTGCCTTTAATCTAAACACTACCATCAATATTTTTTAAGTTTGCCTTTAATCTAAACACTACCATCAATATTTTTTAAGTTTGCCTTTATATATTATCTTGTTTCCATCTTTTCAGTTGACTTGTTTTTTGATGCATGTGGGTTTTTTAGTTTTTCTATTTTTTTTGTTTTAGCTGTTCACAAAAACAAAAAAAGCAAAGGCACATTTGCACCATACAGCCATAACTTTAGTTCCTTTTTTCTGGCACGCAAGCCAACGACAAGACAGTTAATATTATAAAGGTAAAATTATTTAATAGGTACTATAATAACGATACAATAAAAAAAATGGTGCGCACAGAGTATATTACTATAAGAATAAATAAATATTACATTGTATTGTACCAGATTTATCAGAGACAAATCCTCTAAGTAATCTTGAATTATGTACAGCGCCATCTACCGCCGAGAAGCGAAATGAGATGGGTTATGCTTCTCGGCGGTAGATGGCGCTGCACGTAATTCAAGATTACTCAGAGGATTTGTCTGATTACTCATTTTTAATATTAATTAAATTTAATTAAGTTTCAATTGAAAAGTTTTTTATTTCCTCGCATTTCTTGAGAAAAGCACTATACAAGCCTTGTTCTGGAAGCTACTTGCATTGCCTCGAATGATTAAAGCCCTCGCCTGCGGCTCGGGCTTCAAACCATCCTCGACAATGCAATCGCTAGCTTCCCGTTCACGGCTGTAATGTACTATTATCGATATCAAAGAGAATGTAATTAATCACTAATTCAGTAATAAGATATTCCTAAACACCCTAATCCTTAGTCCTAACTAAACTAGGTATACTTGCTACAAAACCTAACAAAATCTACTTCTTTAATATTTTTTTCAATATTAATGCAAGTAAAGTAATGCAACACGCGTTCCAATTAGATAGATGGAATCTAGTATAATAAATACTGAATGTACTCTAGCTAGCTAGATGGAATCGTATTAAAATAATTATCAATTAAAAAAGTTTTTCTTCTTATTTCTCGTTATCGTTTCTTCGATCGAATCGAAACAAATCGATTCGAAACACAAAAGACCTTATATAATCTACAGAGAGCTAAACCATACCGAGATGTATTTGGCTACAACGCCATCTATTGATATGGTCTATGCAACTAGAAATCTATTGATGATGAATACAAAACCATACCGCGATGTACTCGGCTACAGCGCCATCTATTGATTAACTTAGCCGTGCCCTGCGGCATAGCCTGAGGCTTCGATCCCGAGGGATTTTGGGATGATATTATAGCCTATTTTTTCATCATGAATGTGGCTAACATACACAAACAAAATATAAATTTCTCATTGACATGTTTATAGCGGCCGCTCGCATTTGCGTAATATAATTTACTTTTTTTATTTTATTGTTTTTTTATAATTATATTATGGTCATGATATACCTTTTTGAAATCCTTATAAAAAGCCCTTTAATTTGACACCCATATTGCAGTATTCTAAAAAAAAAATTTTTTTTTCACTACGTATAATAGCACCGTACAGCCGCCATGTTGGTTTTTTTATAACGCCACCTTCTTAAGAACACTTGGGCTGAAAAGACCAATCTAACGATATCTTAATCATAGAAATCCGTTCAGCCGTTTGAAAGATATGAGGTAATAAAGAATATTACATACAAACATACATACAAACATACATACATACAAACATACTTACAAGATACGCGCGAAACACATAACCCTTTCTTTGCAGTCGGGTAAAAATAGAGCTTTCACAGTGGACAGTAAACGATAAAGCGCATCGATTTGCGTAAGGTCGCCTCGATTTTAAATTGCGTAAAGTTTATCGACTTGTAAATATTTAAGTACGTACTGTAGTTATATAGCTTATTTTTGAAAGGGGAAGGGGCCTCGGTAATTTAATTTAGTTCCAATAAGGGACAAGAGATGGCGCTGGACTAAGAAAAAATATAGTTCCACTATCGGCCAAGAGATGTTGCTGACCGATGACTGAAACGATGTCTCAATATAAGACACTTTTTTAGAAATTCTAAAAATGTCTGCTGACCTAATAATACAATAATATTTTTTTTATTCTACAGCTCTGCAGTGTATTTATTATGATGGTACGGAAACCCTCGGTGCGCGAGTCCGACTCGCTCTCTCCCTCTCCCCCTCTCTATTCAGGCTCGCCGGGGGCGGCGAGAGACAGACCAGAGTGGCATCCTGCTAACTGACCGAGCCCAGCATGCCAGGTATGGTATGCGTAAAGACTGCATACTGCATTTGCCCTCACTATAATAAAAAAAACCGGTCAAGAGCGAGTCGGACTCGCGCACCGAGAATTTTCGTACCATCATAATAAATACACTGCAGAGCTGTAGAATAATAAAATTATTATTGCAGTATTAGGTCAGCACCATCTCATGGCCGATAGTGGAACTATATTTGTTTTCTTAGGCCAGCGCCATCACTTGACTGATAGTGGAACTAATTTAATTTTTCTTAGGTCAGGGCCATATGCTGACTGGTAGAGGAACTAATGAATTTTTTGATTGTTTTTTGAATTTCTAAAAAAGCGTGTTACCTATATTGTTCGGAGATAAGGCGGGAACGGTATTTTTTTTACATTTTTCATCATAAGTCGCAAAAATGATTTAAAATGTGCAAACAGCGCTCTTTCATATGATAACCCACATGCCCTAGTCGCCCCACTTAAAATTTTTAAGACCCCTTTTCAGTCCCTATTGTAAGATTATTTGTCGGTCCGGCTATTGTCCATCTGATATCAGAGGCCTAACAGGCGGCTTGATTAAACTCTAACACCAGAGGTGGCCAGGCCACTAATCCTCATACGATAAAAAAGAAGAAAAAATCTACTAGTTCTGCCATCGTCTTAATATCGGATTAAAAGAATGTAAAAAAATTTGCAATCTACAATCTACTGATGGATATGTTTCAGAATAGCTCGATATATATAATCCGTTTCGAAAACAATAAAATAGCAGCGTTATAAATAATTAACCAAGCGTTTTTCAATTGTTTGCAAAATTGTAATCTTTCAACCTTTAGCTTCTAACTCTGTTTACGAAGTAATTTTACCTAACTTATATTTAGCGTGACTTGCACTAAAATTTCAATAATTTATCATTCCCGCGACACTGAATAATAAAAGTCGTGGATATACCTCTTTTGGCAGCTCCTTTTGTTTGACAACCCTATTTGCAAGGTCGCAGGTAAAATTTAAATATTGTTACAGAAAACACCTTTTAGCGGGTCGGCTAAACGTTGTCATGACAACGAGTGTAATAACAAAATTAGGCAAATAAAAACGGTCGCTTGGAGAGCTTTGCACACGTCGCATGTTATTGGTTATTATCACTTCGAGGCATGAAAATATGTGAACAAAGCTATTTTTACACATTCGTAACGATCAATGTAATGTGACATCGCAGGAAAAACATTTCCGCTGCTCTTTTGTGTAGGGAGGAAGGCTCTTTAGCCATTTCTTGATTGTTGGTAGTATAAGAGCATTCTGGGGCCCTATTTTTGAATCACTCGACTGGCGTCGAGCGCTTTGTTTCTACTGATTTTCGTTCGACATTTGACTTTCCATATTTTTGAATCGCTCGACCGCAACGAGTGCCCTCACCCACTCGTTTGCAGCCGAGCGATACGGTACGGCGAGCGATAGGTATTCTTTTCTACTAAAAAGCAAAGTTTTGTTTAACATTCAAAAATACGGAAAATCGGCGTCATGCGACTTGGAAGACGGGTGTGACTTAAGTCGCATGCGACAACATAATTTTATTATTATTATTATAATTTCATACGAGCGATTCAAAAATAGGGCCCCTGCTCTGCCCCCATTTCAAGAAACACTTAAAAATTTGAAGCTTTTTGGTAGTTAAAAAACATATAGGTAAAATACTTCCATTTGAAAGTGAAGGGCAGGGGCAAGGGGGAAAACGATTTGTTAAATAAAAACAATCTTTAAAGAATAAGTACGTTTCTCCTTGTTACTACCTATAGGCACCCATTACACACTCAATCAGATTGACAAAGATTGACAAAGATTGGCAGAGATTGATTGTGTAACGTCGTTTCAATCTGGCGTGGTTTTTTGTCAATCTGGCTTAGGGTTGGCACCTTTTTTTCGAGGTAATAGTATTATTTTCAAAACATTTAAACATTATAGTAGGTACTTACTTTTGGGATATTTATAAAAATGTAGTCCACATTTATTTTTAACTAGCTTCCGCCCGCGACTACATCCGCGTGGGTGGACATTCGAAAAATCGCTAAAAAACAAACATACAAACGAACAGAGAACTTGCAGTCTGCTTATTGCAATCTACTGCTATCCGATACATGTTTTTTTAAGGCTGAACTGATTTAGATGAAATTTAGCGCACAGTTTATTAGCCTAGATTAAAACACAGGATACTTTTGATCTCGGTCAAAGATACCCTAGGGGTTTTTATTTTTTAAACATTGAAATTAATTTGTATTACTTTTGGGAATTTTATAAAAATATAGCCCATATTTATTTTTAACTAGCTTCCTATAGCTAGTACATCCGGGTGGACATTTGAAAAATACCCTTAAAAACATACAGACGATAAGAAAAACAATCTCCTGCTTTTTTGAAGTCGGTTAAAAATATTATGGACTTGTGGCAGATTGACAATCAACCACAAGTCCACTTGTATCGGATCGCAGTTACTTGTGGTTGATTGTCAATCTACCACAAGTGGACTTGTGGTAGATTGACAATCAACCACCAACAAGTCCACTTGTATGTTTTTTAGGGTATTTTTCAAATGTCCACCCGGATGTACTAGCTAGTTAAAAATAAATATAGGCTATATTTTTATAAAATTCTCGATGTCCTGTCCATGGACATGTCCATGTCCATGATGTCCTGTCCATGTCCATGACAAACAATCTCCTGCTTTTTTGAAGTCGGTTAAAAATATTGGATATTAACTGCGATCCAATATTTTTAACCAACTTCAAAAAGCAGGAGATTGTTTCTCTGTTCGTCTGTATATCCGTTTTTAAGGCTGAACTGATTTAGATGAAGTTTGGCAAACAGTTTCTAGTCTGGATTAAAACTTATATTTATTTTTAACTAGCTTCCACTGATTACTGATTTGGATAACTGATTTGGATGAAATTTGGCACTCAGATAGATCATAGCTTGGTAATGTAGTATTGTAATTATCAATATTTGATTTTACACACACACAGCGCCATCTAACCCTAAACTAATCAAGGCATAAGATGGGTGCTAGACAACTGATTTTACTAGGTACCTACTTACTACTTACTTTTCGAAATAGATAGGTAAGTAGGGGAGACCCGTACAAAACCGTATACCAGGGTAAAACCGTACGGTATAGCTGTGTCTGTTATAATTTTGAATAAGCCACGCATTTGCCGATCATAGCAAGTAGCCAACAGGATCAATCTGTCAACAGACATTTGTCGCTGCAGGCACGATCTTTAACCTTAAATCACATAAATATTATTTGGAGGTGTTTTGATCTAATTTTATCGTCATCAAAAGATTTAATTGTGAATATATTATGATAAATAGGTAAATGCAATGCTATTAACCTGAAACTTTGTATTTTTACTTAATCATCAACAAAGTTTTGGTTCCGGATCTGCATTATAATGACAAGTTAATGTTAAATAATATTGTTTTGGTAGGTGGGGCAAAACCGTAAGGGGTAATATCGACCAGTAATCAGTATACGGTTTTGACCCGAAACTAAGCCAAATTGATGGTTTTGTTTACAAGTTTTCTTCAAAATGCGAAGGAATAATATAGGAATCTACTAACAGTTAAAGCTGGGACTCGTTAGTTTCAGGTTGATAACGTATGGGGAAAAATCGTATAAACTATACGGTTTTGTCCAGCCCCCGGGGCAAAATCGTAATTCGTCGAGGTTTAGTTTGTATTGATTATTTTTTGTTATTATGCTGATTATAGTTTTATTTTTTGTTAATTTCTATAGCCAATGAGAGTCTCTAATAAACGAGTTAATTTATCAATATGTAACTTTCATTTATTTCGATTTTATATAGGTTTGTTCTTAGCTATACGGTTTTGGACCGGTCTCCCCTACTTATGACGCAGACCGTCACAGAAATTAAAATTCATCATTTCAATTTCATCCGGGAATCGAACCTGGGATCTCTTGCGTGGTAGACTGGCATGTTGAATACTGCACCACTCAGGTCATCGATCGATATCACGCGAAAATTGATGCAAAAAAGTTGGCAACCCTACCAAAAACCACCGTGGATTGCTTGCTGGATTGACCGTGTAACGTCGCATCAAAAATCAGATTGATGAGAAACCAGATTGATGTGTATAATGGCGACCATAGAATTAAAAAAAACTTTGTTCAATTTAAGTTGCAAGTGAAAGTTGAGAACTTACATAAACCATGGTTTCGTATTGTATTTATTGAAATAAGTAATTCTTTAAAGCGCTCTGTCAATGTTTTCAGAACTACG
The DNA here is from genome assembly GCA_950108535.1 of Agriphila straminella. Lineage (NCBI taxonomy): Eukaryota > Metazoa > Arthropoda > Insecta > Lepidoptera > Crambidae > Agriphila > Agriphila straminella. The sequence goes on from OX467312.1 coordinate 14,817,069, forward strand.
TATATCTGTTATTACGAATGTTATTTAAGACAAAAACCTTAAGTTTCAAACTTTACGATAATTCAATTTAATGCCAATGTGCTTGCGAGCTGAAAACCAATTAAATTATTTTAATTAAGTACTTACTTAAGCACTTTAAGAAGCTTAAAGTTAAATGTGTCTTAAAGATAAACTTATGAATATTCATATCGTAACAATATGTTATAGGTTGAATTTGAAAAAACTTATAATTTGAGACTGTAAATTAAAAAAGTGTATGTAAATTAACATTTGCTAAGAAGATGCACAACCAGCACAGCTGCTGATCTTTATTTAATTTTATTTATTGAACATTGTTACCACAGCATTTACAGAGCATTAACGCAGGTATAATTATACAATACATAAGCCAGCAACGGAAACAACACTTTGTAAACTATCTTCTTTCATTCTTTGTGTCATCCCAACAGAAAGTAACAAAAAAATCGGTCAAGAGCGAGTCGGACTCGCGCACCGAGGGTTTCCGTACCATCATAATAAATACACTGCAGAGCTGTAGAATAATAAAATTATTATTGCAGTGTTAGGTCAGCACCATCTCTTGGCCGATAGTGGAACTATTTTTTTTTCTTAGGCCAGCGCCATCTCTTGACCGATAGTAGAACTAATATTCATTAGACGATTTTGACGTTCAATATAACTTAACTACCTATTAAAAGTTTTAAGGATTGTTCGACAAACAAAGCACTTAAATCTTAATGAAATAAGTTTTGTGCTACTTGTACATTTTCGACTTTCCTACATTTTGATTTTACGAATTGATCTATCTTTCTTCCTTTATTACCGTTGATAATTAATTCAGCGAATTCGATGAGATCTAAATGGATACTTTTGTCTTTTCACAGACATTGGATAGCTTTGTGATTGTGAATAAAGTAATGCTTTTAAAAGGAAGCTTTCATAGAATTCTTAATTTGTGAATGAATTAACAGATTTTATAGACTTTGATTTTAACAAAAATACATTGAATTCATTAATTTGTAAGTATCGAACGGTTTAGCCTACTTTTTATGTATGTTTTAAGTAATATAATGTCGTTCTAAAATTTATAAAACCACATGACTACAAACAAAATAAACAAGCACTACGAACATCTCTCGTAGTAACATTGATCGCTACGCCCCGCCGTAGCACATAGATGCTACGTTCTAAGAGCTACGATTTTTTTTCATTCTTTAGGTCAATATGATGCTAGCTTTAAACAGAGTTACTAATTTCCCGGTTTAACAGTTGCCCATAATTTAAAGAATTCGCATAAATGTGATAGTGGTCGTGTTAATCGTAATATTGCGTGAGTATAGGCCCTAACATTTAAGAAACCGCAAGTGAACGACGGCTTATTTGCCGATAATGTGTATAGTTAGGCATAGCGGCACGCAACGCGGCAAGTCTTCATTTGAATCGCTACAAATGGTTTACTTAATTAAAGGAATACTGCGGTGGTTGCATTCTTGCCAGAAGTGTTGCAGTTGATATAAGGAAAGACATATGAAATGTAGGTATAAGAATGATACGATTAGATTATGCAAGTGCAAGTAAAAATGTGACATTAATTTACTATAGAATATAATTAAAGACTTGTGTTAGACTCAATGTTATTTTTCTATGGAAATCCAAATAAACAGTTTGTGGGCTCGTAGCTCGTAGCAAACGTTTGGCTCGTAGCTAACAAAGACTCGGTCGACCGAGACGTAGCAATATTCATATATTAATGATGTGTAATTTGTGGGCAACGTTTGTACAATATAATACAAGTATAATACTCGATTTTAGCATTTAGGTCTAAGCAAAATTAGTCTGGTGAAACAAAGTCTTATGTAGACAAATCCCTGTAGGGTCCTACATGATGCCCGGCGGGGATTAAAAGGTTACATCAAAGTTTCATACTGCAAGTTTTATCATGTGGAATAGTTAATGCAGCTTTCATCATATAACACTTATTCTCTAGGGAACTTAAACTAAAAAGTTAGAGTTTTGGAGCAACAGGCAGTACGCTACAGAGTCAATAATAATATGAAAGACTGACAAGGTCAAAGGTGCCATAATCTTGTGGAGGAGCGGTTTGAATCCCATTCAAACCGCTCCTCGTTATAATTTAGTAATATAATTAGTAAATAGTATAATTTAGTTCGTTATAATTTTTTTAGTAAAATCAAATACCCATGTACTTATAATAAGTTTATGCAAATACCATTTTACGAATAATCTGACGAGAATCTGTCTTTATTTAAGTTAATTATTAGAATAATATCTGAGCGTATTATATGCCAATCTTACGAGCAAATAAACTGCATTCCAATATGGCTGGTAGTAGTGGGCGATATTTTAATAGAGTTGGCGAACACATGTCGCGTGATGACGGCTAATACGACTTAGCCACGAGCACGCAACGCTCAAGCCACAGGTAATATCGCAATAAAACCGTTTCATGTGATATTCAGAAATTCTATCAGTCATAGGAATTATTGTATATTTACTAGGAACTTACTACTACTTACAAGGAATTTTAGAGCGGCTTTAACTTCGTGATGATGATTATACCTTGTTCGGCGTGGTCGATTATACCTATACAGTGTATTTAGATCGATGGGAATCACAGAAATTGTGGTATGGTCTTTGATGGGAATAAAATCGAATGCTCACTGCAGCAGTCATCTGCAGTGAAGTAAAAAAAACACATGAGCAACGAAATCATTAATTTTCATGTATTTATTTATTTATTTATCATTTTACATAACCATATTCTGGAGCTCGGTGGCGCAGTGGTTTAGCGCCTGGCCCAACGATTGCGGAGGTTAAGCAACTTTCGCAAGGGTCGGTCATGGGATGGGTGACCAAAAATGTATTATCTCGAGCTCCTCCGTGCTTCGGAAGGCACGTTAAGCCGTTGGTCCCGGCTGCATTTGCAGTCGTTAACACCCACCAATCCGCAATGGGCCCGCATGGTGGGTTATGGCCCATCCTCCTTATCCACCCATAAGGAAGGCCAGTGCCCCAGCAGTGGGGACATTAAAAATGGCTGATGACATGACTAACCATATTCTTCTTACATTTACGAGCAGGTGAAATAAAAATTATAAAGCCCCATGTATGTCTCAAAGTAATATAAATTTAATACGTGCTACGCCGTAGCATTCTACCGTTGAAGACGACCGACACGACACGACGACTACAAAGGCAAGTTCAAGGTACAGATTCTATCACTAAATGGGCTAAATAATAATAACTGGAATAATTTTGTGATATTTTCCATGCCTTTGTAGGAGTAACAAACGCCAGACGCCCCGGTGATTTTACGTGCTACGGCCTGCTACGGCGTAGCAATGCTAGCTACAGACGAAACATAAAAATGTCAATTACAGAATACTCTATATTTTATTCAATAGTTGCATATTGACAAAAAAAACCGGCCAAGTGCATGTCGGGCCAAGCGCCGTAGGGTTCCGTAGTTACCTTATACCATACCATATAATATACCACTGTCATTTTTCGTCTGTAAAAATAACTGTTTTTCAGTGTTGGTATGAATGTCAAAGTTATATTTGCGGTTTTGGAAAATATGATATATCACAAAAACTAATTACTATATCTCGTTCAAACCAATTTTCGTTGAAAGTTTTTATTAAGATCTATAGCATATATTTTTTTTTAGATTTTCTACTCTCTTATTTCAAAAGTTAGAGGGGGGGGACACATTTTACCACTTTGGTAGTGTTTATCTTTTAAACGGTTGACTTTGAGAAAAAATAGTCTTAGGAACCTCAATGTCATTTTTAAAGACCTATCTATTGACCCCACACGTATTGGTATGAAGAAAAAATATTTTTTTTAGTTTCAGTTCCATGTATGGGGAGTCCCCCTTAATCTTTATTTATTTTTATTTTTGTGTCAAAATCGTTAAGCGGTTAACAGAATACATCTACCTACTAAGTTTCAACTGTAATCCTAATACTTTCGGAATAAAATGGCTGTGACATACGGACGGACAGACAGACAGACATGCGACTAATCTATAAGGTTTCCTTTTTTGCCATTTTGGCTACGGAACCCTAAAAACGCACTGTTCTATGAATATTGCCAACAGAAAAAGTGTGCACGTGTCGCAGCTACATACCATACATACATATAAAATATACTTGTATTAAATTTTATATCAAGCGTAATAACAAATGTAGTGTCTCGTGCAATCAAAAAGGGTCATAAAGCTAGCAACATTGTAACTACATAATATCTCGTGTACGAGTGGATATTGCACTCATAAAACTTAAGCTCCTGGGAGCTGTGTGTATTTTATTTATTCAATATTCCAGAGAGATGGGTTACGTCTACGTACTTTATGGATAAAACCTGTAGACGGTAAATAGCATAAAGCAGAAAGTATTATGTCTAGGTTTTATATGCAGACAAATCGAATTTGACTAGAAAAATTTGAAATGCTTCGATAAAATTCCGAGCTTACGTATTCGCTATCCGCTATTCGTCTCGAAAATTATGAAGAATAAAGAATTGTAATAAAAAAACCGGTCAAGAGCGAGTCAGACTCGCGCACCGAGGGTCTCCGTACCATCATAATAAATACACTGCAGAGCCTGCTGTAGAATAATAAAATTATTATTGCAGTATTAGGTCAGCACCATCTCTTGGCCGATAGTGGAACTATTTTTTTTCTTAGTCCAGCGCCATCTCTTGACCGTTAGTGGAACTAAATTATTTTTTCTTGGGTCTGGGCCATCTGTTGACTGGTAGAGGAACTAATTAATGTTTTGTTTGTTTTTTGAATTTCTAAAAAAGTGTGTTATACTTCGATCATCGAAGTGTTACCTATATTGAAAAACATCCAACCCCAAAGTAAATTTCAGGAACGTCAAATGCAAGTCGAGTCGATCATTTAAAATCAGGCCATGTAGGTAGGTATGTAGGTATGTCACATTTGCGATATGTTATGCATTAGTTTAAGAATAGACATATCGAAGATTACCACTTTGGAACGGTGTTTGCATGTAGGTACCTACATAAGTAACAGGAAAATATTTATTTAAAGTCTTCGCCCTTGGTTAAGTTACAAAACCTTTGGCAGAGGGGTTAAGCCGAGATTCAGTTTTTGCATTTTAAGGTGTGGTTGCCGTATCTTAAACCACGAAAACGGGGTTAATCGTTAAAACCCGATTAGTGGATGAAATCCAAACCGTCACGCGACAAACCTGGGGGTCAAGTCAAGTCAAGTTTTCGTCAAAATCGTAGTTCGATGATGTTCTAATGGTAATGCTTTTTAACCGACTTCCAAAAAAGGAGGAGGTTCTATGTTCGTCTGTATATTTGTTTTTTTTTTTTTTTTGTGTATGTCCACCGATTACTCGAAGACGGCTGAACCGATTGAAATGATTCAAACGTTATTACATTAGGTACACTCCCAAGTTGGTCCCATTTTTTAAAATTTGGAAATCGGTTCAGTACTTTTCAAGTAATTTTGAAAAAAGCACGAAAATAGTATGATTTTGTGTGAATTACCTCGATGATTGGTCGTATTACTTCTTTGTTTATGAACTGAATAAGATAATTATTTTTTTGTTGGAAGAGGGATATCTTAAGTGTAGTTTTTTAACCGACTTAAAAAAGGAGGTTCTCAGTTTGACCCGTATTTAAGTATGTTTCTCCGCTATTATCTTACGTTTAGCTGAGACGATTTTTCTACATAATGTATTTTTACAAACCATAAGTGAAAATGATTTTAAAAAAAGAACGGTCTACAACAACCTAACACTTTAATTTAAATCTTACTAACTTTAATCATGTACTAATTTTAATCAGACACTAACTTTAATCAATACGACAATAATTAACACTGAATTAAATATGAGAGAGCACTATAACGCCACAAAGAAACGACCGTCGCATCCAAACGCCGCGCGCAGAGTGAGGCCGTGCCGCAGGTGACGCCGCCTATTATACAGCGCCGCTCGGCCGGGGCTCGTCAGTGGGGGAAGTTGCTAAGACGGCCGTTCCTGGCAGCTGAACGTCCTCGTCAGCTTGACTCTCGTCTGTCCTTGGCGTTTGGTTGGGGACCAGCACCACAGCCTCATCAGCATCAGCCGATGGTACCGGGTCTTCGCTAGGCCTTGGCATGTGGTCCTCGTCAGACCTTGGTGGGTGGCGGTCCTCACAGACTACGATGACGTGGTGGTCCTCGTTGTCTGGCTCTTCATCTAGAACACACACTTAACAAAAATAAGCAAACACGTTTTTTATTTTTTTATTAGTTTTTAGCACCGGCGACCCAACGCAGCACAACCACAAGCGTGCACTCAAGTGATTGAGACACGATAAGCGACCAGCGCAAAGCAACTAAGCCAAAACGTCATTCGCGATGAAAGAGTGAAAGAACTCAATCATCGGCAATGACGAATTCATTCCAGCACCACATTAAGTAGGTAGGTAGGTAAGGTTCATGTTACCATCCGGATCCGGCAACCTATACTGAAGCTCCAGATGATAACACAACCAAAATTAAATACCACAATGTCGGGGCCAATTAACTGCCACAATGTCGGGGCATAGGGGATTGCCATAATGTGGAGGCATTAGGGAATTGCCATAATGTCGAGGCCTAAAGAATTTGCCATAATGTCGAGGCATTAGGGAATTGCCATAATGTCGAGGCATAAAGAATTTGCCATAATGTCGAGGAATTAGGGAATTGCCATAATGTCGAGGCATAAAGAATTTGCCATAATGTCGAGGCATTAGGGAATTGCCATAATGTCGAGGCATAAAGAATTTGCCATAATGTCGAGGCATTAGGGAATTGCCATAATGTCGAGGCATAAAGAATTTGCCATAATGTCGAGGCATTAGGGAATTGCCATAATGTCGAGGCATAAAGAATTTGCCATAATGTCGAGGCATTAGGGAATTGCCATAATGTCGAGGCACTACAGACTTGCCATAATGTCGAGGCAATCACTCACACTTCCGAAGAACGCTTCGCACGCATCCGGCGTCCACTCGCCGCGCCACAGAACCATGTGTTCAGCAGCAGCTTGAGTTTTCTTGCCGTGCGAGCCGGCCAGCAGCTCCAGCTCGTAGCGCTGATGGGGCAGCGCACGCAGAACCTTGTAAGGCCCGCGCATACCGGAGTCCAGCTTGCCGGTACTTTGTGTGGCCTTGCTCACGAACACTTGATCGCCCACGGCGAAACTGCATGGCTGTCGGCGATCTTCGTTGACGTAGGCGTCCTGACGCTGTTGATTGGCAGTCAAGAGTTCAGTCGCCTGCTGTCTTCTGAGGGTCATAAGAGCTTCCCGTTTAGGTTGGCAATCACTTAGCGCTACATCTCGCACCAGTGTTGTTAACAACTGCAGGGGTGAGGCTTGTGTTGTAGCTTGCCTCGTGATACCCTTTTATAAGATAAACATAAAAAGGCAGTGATTAACATATTTCGTAACAAAAGATCTTAATTTGGAAACCAAAAATGTCGTAAAATAAGATCGGTGGTTTTATCGACGCCAATATGGTCGTGGTCATCATGAAAAACCCGAAGCAAGCTCAACCTGTGACCCTTAGGGATGAAGCATAAGAGACGCGGCTCTTCACCTGTAGGTTATGTTTATAAAATAAAAGTTCATTTTTAATAAAATACCTGTTTTGATCTAATTGCCCTTCCCTTAGTTTAGTCATCAACTCCTGCGTCTCCACATCAGCAGTTTGAGCAATCTTAGCCCAATTGACCGGACTGCGTATGTGGGAGACTTGTGCTGGAGGATTCCTACTTAAATAATCAGCATGTTGCATCATACAACCTTTCGGCTCGGCCGTACCTGACCGTTACCTTTAAATAATAATAAATGAACTTGTTGTTCATTATTGGTCCGTATGTAAATCAGTCCCTTTCGGTTTAAAACATCAGTGCCAATTAAAGTTAGTTGGCGCACTAATACATTCATCAGGTACAACATACAAATCAACTTCGGAGAACTCTAAAATAGCAGTGACATAAGAGGCTGCCTCAATCTCCTGGCTTCCTATGCCACGCATAACGATAGGTTGGAATTTTATTAAAATTAAAATGCTTCAAAACTGATTGTTTTACAAAAAGTACAAAATTTGGTTGACCTGTTATTGTCATTGGGTGGTAAAGGAACTGAGTCGTATCAGTTTTAGACTTTTTAGGGCAATGCCATTCTTGTGACCAAACTTGCCACAAATGAGACACTTAGAGTTGTCTCCAAACCTAGGTGCATCTCGCTTACGCGATTGCATCGGCCCTATGTGGCTTGACGGACGGACAGCATTGTTGGAGGCTCGGAAATCATGTTTCGGTTTAACATATACCGATAGGAACTCTACTAAGTCCTTTGACAGTAGCTTAGCATTGGTATCACCACATATCAAAATCATGTATACTCGGGTCAAATGAGGAAATATAATACTTATGAGACCTTACTTGTACCAAGGATGAAAGAGCTCCAACAATCCTGTCCGCCACGCCTTTGTCTGCGCTGGTACTTTGTCGGCGCCAAAGTCGCCCCATGCGGTAACGCCGGAACCCTGCTCGCTGGCGAGGGTTGGTGTCACTATAAGCGATGGCGTCGGCGTATGATCACCAAGAAGATGCGACGGACTATCAACCGTTGGCGTTGTTGTAGGTTGTTGTAGGCTATTTTCGATAGCATCTAAGTTAGTGAGAATTCGATCAAACACCACATCCTGTAAGCTCTCGCGGCGGTCACATGAGCTATTACGGCGATCGTAAGTTCTACTTTGCGAGCTATGCGAAGCATTATGACGTCTATTCGAAAACTTTTAAGACACGTGGCACACCTTTTTCTTTACAAATGTTCACGAAAACTTATACAAAACACGTGGCACTTTAATCGAAACCGACTTCAAAAAACCTACCTCTAAAAAGCAAGAAATAATATTCGTAATAATAAAAATACGACTATTGAAGTCGGGTGGGGCTTTTAGAATAAAAAAAAGGAATTTGTACTCCAGCCCCACCCGACTTCAATAGTCGTATTTTTATTATTACGAATATTATTTCTTGCTTTTTAGAGGTAGGTTTTTTGTTTTTTTTGACACAGTTCTTACCCAAAACCGAAACACATTGTGTTTCTTAAACCCAAAACGGAAACACATTGTGTTTCTTAAACCCAAAACGGAAACATATTGTGTCTTGATTTTGGGTTTAAGAATCAAGAACTGTGTCAAAAAGCATTGCATTTAAAACACCATTGAACTATGATTTTGACGAAAACATTAGCAGACTTGACCCCTGTGCATTTTACATCGATTAATAATGATTTATTAATCGTAAAACAGCTTGTTGTAGAGTCGTGCAAAGGTAGACGAATACGCTATTTGCATACAATAACAATTAAAATAATTTATTGATACAGTTTATCGATATAAATTATTGTATTTTTTGACTCTTTAAATAACTCTTTTCTTATTAATATCTATTCAATTCAATTCACTTTATTGCATTCCACAATGATAACAAGATGGTAGGTAGGTAAAAAACAAAGTACATTGTAGACCCTGAATAGGGCACAGCAAATTATTTGGAGAGGAGTTGAGAGGACGACTTCCTTTTTTTCAATTAAATGACAATACTTTAATATTAAATACTTATTTAAATTCTTAAACTTTATCATTAAAAAAAATCTAAAACACTATAGTAGCATTTTTCCAAGAGCAGTTTTTGTAACTTTTTCAAGTATACAGAGTGGAGAGGACTGTAACTTTTTTCTTCTGTTACTTCTTTCGGTAATTTATTGTGTCTCTCTAATATGTATATATATATCTCTTTACTTTGACTTCATTAAATAATCAATGTGCAGATAACCGTTGACCTAAGATTTCCACTGAGTTAGTTACTCAGTTGGAAAATTGTTCCTACAGGAATGTACTCGACGAGTGATAGTCGAGTTCTAAGTTTATCTAATAGTCCACTTAGATAACCAACAATCACCTAATTAAATAATTTGTAAGCCTGTTAATTATTTAGAAAAAGAAATCAATTTCTTAAAAATGCATTACTACTTGCTCAACTGACGACCACCAGCATCGTAGCTAGGGGCTGGAAAGGGGGGTAGCTGCCAGGGGCGCAACCCTCAGGGGGCGCACTTTGCTGACCCATAGCTAGAAAAAGTCTTGGAGCGCAAAATTCAAATCTTGCCAGGGGCGTTCATTATGCTAGAAATATGTCTTGTGGCGCAGTGCTTTTAATATAAAACAGAAAGCCAGGAAATCACAACGGAGGACAACAGACGATACCTAAATCTAATAGATAAATTATTATAGGGTGGAGACCTGGGGGTCCGTAACACGAGTATTTCGATACTATTCATAGATCTCCAGTCTCCACAAACAAGTAATGTAATTTGTCATACCTTGTAATTGTATTTAAAACTACTGCTACTGCTTGTTTGTGGTGAAAAAAAAAAAAACTTTATTATTATAAAGGTAGATAATGTGTGCAAAACATATTACCAACCTACCTACGACGTGGGTCGCTACCTCACGTTCAAAGATAACAAATCTTTTTATTACCTGTGGATAAAGTTAATACGATCACTTGGTTAGTAAACAAGGAAATTGTTTTTGTATAAACTGGAAGAACAAAGTTCTTCCGGTCTAGGTATACGCCGGTTGCAGACCAAATGCTAAGCTTAGATATTAGTTTAGCTTAGCTTACAAAGCTGGAATCTTTTTTCATATAATTGGCAATAGCCTTATAAAGCCGACAATAGGTAGATAAATGCATACAACCCTTGGAAAATTATTGTTAACCCTGAAAACGTTTGAAAATAGTACATTATGAGACAAGTTAGCTTAGGTTGCTCATTGCACACAAGGCTGTGGGTTGCAGCCCGAGCCGCAGGCGAGGGCGTAACTCAGCCGAGTGTGCAATAAGCAAGAGCTCACGAGTTTCATACGACGTTTTTCAACACATTTGCGAGGAAAAAACAAAGTAATTTATCACACAGCAACAAATATGGCAAAAACAAAATATGATAATTATGGGAAAAGGCGCGCATGGTTTTTTTGTTTTTTTTTCACACGCCTAACGCAAGAATATGTTGCGAACAAAGGGGTGAGTAGCATACAGCCTACTACTAATACTTCAAAATTATAATTTTATGTGACAAAATGCAAATATTTTAATATTTTATAACAAAATATTGTGAATTATGAATAATTTGATAATAATTATATATTTATTTGACTTAATTAAGGACTTACACATTTATTTATTCCAAAAATGTATATGAATTTTTAGCAGCATAAAACCTCTTTGCTGTCAAAAAAATAACTGTATTACCCGGCTAAATTGGGAATGCTCTGTTTACTCGCATAGAACTTGCAGTAAGGTACTAATTTAACTTTGTAGGGTTAATTCTATTACGAACTAGTGTTTTATATATTATTGCACGCGTTTGTTATAGTTCGGTTTATGGCCCTAAAAGCGATGTATTAGGGCTCACTTTACGAGCAAGTGTGTTGAAAAACAAATTATTTTTATGATAAAGTAAGGCAACCTTAAATTAAAATTTTGTTTTGCTTTTAACCATTAATGGGATTGATGACTGAATACAATAGTTTATTTGCATCTGGAGTTGTCGTGTCATTTATTTTTTCCCTACAAATAAAAAAACAAAATTTCTCAGCCTTGTGGTTTTAAATATTTTCCGGGGTTATATACATGGTACCCTTTCAACTATAGGCAGCCATAACAAGCTCATGCAAGCGTCAGTCTAATTCCATCAGTCATGAATTACGTTTGACTGATTGACTGATGGAAAGAAGAAATCAACTTCATGCAACCATCAGTCACCCCATTACACGGTAGTTTAACCGTCAGTCACGGGCCGTGACTGACGGTGACTGACAGCAAAACCTATCGTGTAATGGCTGCCATATTCGGCTCTATAAGGCTTACCAAACAACCGTGTAATGTGCACGCTGCAAACTATGCAGTTCTATTATCTCTAGACCGTTTTGCTATGGATGTGTTAAGCGTGCATATGCACATTGGTTTAGTGTGCGTCTGCACGCTCTCTTATTAGGCACACTAAAATAATGTGCATACATGTAGCAAATTAACAACATTCATAGCAAAACAGTCTTCGATAGATAGAACAACTATACTCAAACACAAGTATGAAACAAAGCTATGCTAAGCTAACTTAGCTTAGTTGTTGGTCTGCAACCCGCTTTACAGCTATACAGGGTGGGTGCAAAGGCAGCATAGGTACCTAAATGCGAACAACACCCCAAAAGTAGGACAAGGGGTGTGCGATTTTGAAATCAATAACAATCTTTCGCTATGTTTGGGCAGCCTAGAAAAACACCACATTAAAGCACAAAAACAAATGAAGTTTTGCTCACAATGTTTAGTTGTACGAGAACTTTGTCTTAAACTTTTAAATTTTATGCATTCACAATGCTATTTTTATATTAAGATTATTAATATAATTGAAAAATATTAGAAAAAAATCGACTCACCCGTAGCAGCTCAGACGGGACTCGAACCTTGTCCTTTGACTTTGTCCTTAGGATGAATATACATGTAGGTATACAACGTGTTACAAAATAACACCTATGGTAAGTAGATAGGGACCATCAAACTGAACAATTTTTACTATGGGACCAACTCTAAAATCGCGAAAAAAAATCAGCTGTTTCATACAAAAATTAATAACGAAAATATCAAAACGTATAATCTAATCTATACAGGGTTAAGTATTTGTAAAACACTAAAAACCTCGCAGAAGATTACTAACTTCACAAACAGCAATACAATTTTGTTTTACGACTTTTCCGAAAACAGATAAAAAAAACTCGATCAGCTGTTCGCGCGGACATTTGTATGAAAAGTTGGATTTTTTTGTCTGTTTTTGGAAAAGTCGTAGAACAAATGTTGTTATTTATGATGTTAGTAATAATTGACTCCTGCGAGGTTGATGGTGTTTTACAAATAACCTTGTATAATCTAATCCATTAAAGCTCATTCAATTTACCCCAACTACCCCAAGCCTTTTGTCAAACCTTGGAATAAAGATTTCGGTGAAAACTTGGAACTGTAAGTATCTTTTGGGTTCTAAATTCAATAAGCCAAGCCACTCGTAAGTTCAGTAATATAATTTTCAATACAGTTGCTCGAAAATGTAAGTTTACGATGACAGTCGAGCGTGCGGAAAGTTGATTTTACCGCACGCCGTGCGTTTTTGTTTACGGAGTAGTACAGCGTCAATGATATTAAATGTTAAGATAGGTTACCCGCGCTTCACAATGGCAAGACAAAAGTCAGGTAATTGCCCGACTTTCAATTAGTCAGGCACAGTCTCGCGACACGGTAACACACGCGGCTCTCGTCAATCAGACGCAATAAAATTGTGAAATACCATAAAAAAATTTCTACTTGCGTCTTTAGACGATGTACAAATTATACAGCAACGGTCAGAGATCGGAAAAATGCTTTATTTCACACGTAAGTACTGTATTTAATAAAAATATGTATTTTCTATTACTTTATTCGGCCATATTGTACAAAGAGCGAGCCGTCTGCTTTGCGTGTGGGAGTGAAGGAGACAGCTGACGCGCTGTCAATTGGCAGCCAATGCGCATGCAGCGGCCAATGTGTGTATCTATAGTACCTTTACGCTGTTTTAAATAGCAATGATGTTGGCGCATAACCTATCTTTACATTTAATTACATTGTACAGCGTGCGGAAAGTTGATTTTACCGCACGCCGGCGCCGTGCGTTTTTGTTTACGAACGTCTTTTTTAATTTCTACTAGCTTCCGCCCGCGACTTCATCCGCGTGGACAGTAGAAAAATATTGCAACCAGTTTAAAATGACCCTTTAGTGTATGAAAGCTAGTACTACGGAGAGTCCAAGCTGTTTCCCTGGTTCCGCCCACCTGAATTTGATGAGACATAGCTTAGATTTTAAGTTGGACCTCAATCTACTAAATTATGAAAAATCCATTAAAATTCGTTTAGCGGTTTTTGCGTAATTCGCGCACAAATATTTAGAATTTACAGTTTTATTATATGAATAAATTACAATTTCAGCAGTACCTATAATGTTTTCTCGCAAATGTATTGAAAAACGTAGTATGGCACACGGTTGTTAAGGTTTTTTAAAACTCGTGACGATTATAAACCCTCGCCTGCGGCTCGGGCTTATAAAACGTCAACTCGTTTTAAAAACCTCCTTACCAACCTTGTATCATAAACTACTAATGTAAAGGGTATTTTTGAAGTCCTGACAAAGGTGAAACATTTCAGCGTCTTGCCAGACCTTTCATGAGATAAGATGTTAAGTTCAACAAAGAGACAGCTCTGTTTGTCTATCTATAAACTAAGGCTCATTATTGAACCCGATGTCTAACTCGACTCTAACTAAAAGCAACACTTTAGTCGGCCAGTTTGATTTAGGTCGACTCAAGCCGCTTTTAATATTATTATGCTTCTGTCAGTTTCTCGCAATAACGTGGACGGTTTAAGTATTAGTACCTTAATAGTAAAAATAAATTTAAAATGATACGTAGTATACGTATCCTTCGTTCCTTACGGATAGTAATCCGTAAGGAAGGTTTCTAATCCTTTTTTAATATTATAAAGCGAAAGCACAGAATAGATAATAGTACAAGCGAAAGTCAGTTTGTTTGTTTGTTTGTTACACCTTCATAGTTATAATCATCATGACTTTTGCGCACACGTTGTCAGGGGTACAGAAATGGACATAGGGTAGGTAGGTACCTTTTATCCAGAAAAAATATACAGATCCCGAGGAATACAAAAAATACTTTTTTACCATCGCCACTCGAAAAACCTTTAATAAAATTTCGTTGATTTTATTCTCATTATCTACACAAACATATTCGATCCCGGGGCCTTTGGTGCAGTAGGCAGGTTTTAACGGAAATAACATTGCTTTTTTCCTTTCTTAATCGGATACCTAGGTAGGTACTGAAAAGTTTCATTAATATGAGAGTTGTCAGGTTGACCACATTGAAGAGAAGGATAGGCTAGGTTACATTGCTATATAGTTAATGTTTGAACATAATAGAGACAATGTTAAGTACTTCTATTTGGTTACCCGGAATAACTGCTACTAAAGGATATAGTGCTTCTATTTTATTAAAGGCACTCGAGTTCACTCGACATCTTAGTGCTTTACCTGTCTTCGTTTTTCTGTACCTAACTGTAATTAGGTAATCATACCTGGTACCTATATAGTGAGTATCATTTATCAATAAGAGTTGAATATATTCATTAAAAAAATTTAAAACTTTGCTACGTCTCCTCAAGGATTATCTTATGTTAAACCTTGAAACAATCGAAGTAAAAGGGACATGTGGTGTGCTTGTGCCATACAAGTATGTTTTCACTCCTCTTGCTCAAAAAGTGCGTCATTGTAACGTACAAGAGTCGAGATAAAATAGCATAATAAGCCCTAGGGGATAAAGTTTTTTCTTTTTTAATGTTTGTCTATTACCAATGAGCGTACTAAAACGAAAAAGTCTTTATTCATAATCACGAATAAAAACTCGCTCGACTTAAGGAGCTGCAAAACGTAGCGTCAATGAAAACATATAAAGTTTTGTCGCATAGCTAGAAAAATCCACTCATTTTGAAAGGTAGAAAAAAATATAATTGTATTTGACATATCCTGAATTAGATACTTAGCTATAAAAAATTTCAAGTAAAAGCTTAGTTAGTGAAAAAAAATGATTTTTCTAAAAAGATTTTTCGTCGCGTAGCACTCGATATTTTCAGCGGTAACTAGCATATTTTTCTCAAATTATAAATCGAACATAAGACGAATTAAAGAGTTTTATAAAAAAAAAGAATGTTAATGTTATGGATCACTATTAAAATCAAAATAAACAGGTTTTTTAGCGCCTGAAAAATGAAAAGAGCAATGCACTTAGAAAAATATTTGCTAGTTTTCGGCAAACACAGAGATCTGGCGCGGGCGGGCGGGGTGAACGCCCGGGGCCGGGGGCATGCATCGGGTGGTATTGAGAATGGGGCTGTACTTTTCATTTCATATTGCATATCGTAGCGTGGTCGGTCTCGTCTTTCCAAACTTTGTTTGTTTTAAGTAAATAAATAATTTTATTTAGTGCCAAGTAATAGTTTTAGGTGTTTGTTTTGTAGTTTTAGGTTTTAGTAATAAATAAAATAGATTTAGTGTAGTTTTACGTCTTGTGACTGTGACTTGTTTTTATAGGTACCTAGTTTTGTACGAACTTGACTGTATTATTATTATTATTATTATTATTTATTATTATTTATTCATGTATTGTGTGTGTGTAAAATGGGAAACAAGAGGAACAAAGAATTGCGACGGATGTGTCGTAGAATTAGAAAACAAAAAAAAATTTACAAATCCAAGTAGGGTGAATATGCCTATTACCAGCCCCCCCTAAGATTTTTCAACTTTGAATCTCTGTTGCTGCCACAATTACAGTCTTAAAATTATTGTTGATACAGTTTTAGGTAGCTTGATTGATCTTTATTACGAAAATAGTACTTAGTTTTACGTAGTTTTGTGGGAAAAAAAAATCGTTTAAATGCACGACGGGCGAAAAACCCTAATTCCAGCCGTCTTTGCCCTAATATCAGCCGCTTTGTTCCCTAATTCCAGCCGGGTACAGGCTGTTCCAAAATAAAACAACCATGTTTGTATGAGATTAAAGAATATTCGTTTGGTAACTCTAATAATGATAATAAAATACTAGAGGCTTTAAAATTATGGTTCCCATAACAAGTCATTGAAACTTATACCTCTCCTGTAGATATTAATCAACTTAGAATATATAAATATATTAAATATTGCGTAATAAAAAATAACTTATACAATAATCAACGAGTACGAGATCGTTTTAATTATTTGAAACCTATAAAAGCGTTTTCCAAGAAGTGAATATCGATATACAATTTTTGAATTGAATTTCTTTTCTGTTTCTATGATTGATTATTATGATGATAATAAGTACGATTTTGATTATTATGTTTTTTTTTACATCTATGTATATAAAATTCAAAGTCCTGACTGACTGACTGACTGAGTGAGATATCAACGCACAGCCCAAACCGCTGAACCTAGAGATTTGAAATTTTGCACATAGGTTCCTTTTGCGGTCTAGGGGTGCACTAAGAAAGAATTTTTCAAAACTCACCCCCCAAGGGGGTGAAACGGGGGTCAAAAGTTTGTATGAAAGTCCCTCAGTTTTGAAGCTAGAATCTTCAAATTTTGTGTTTAGGCTGAACATTGAAAATGAATAAATACGGGTCTCAGCGTTTTTCAAAATTCTACCCCCGAAGGGGTCAAAGAGGGATGAAGTTGTGTATTGAAGAAAATCCTTTATATTCGAAGTAAATATCGCTAAATTTATAATTTAGGCTTATGGATGGAAATCTAACGCATGAAATGAATGAAAAGGGGTAAAAAAACCTTTAAATAGATATGGATGTCGTTATTGGTTTTTTTCTGGGATGACGATTGCAAAAATAACATTTATTTTGAAGTCCAACACGGTGGACATGATTGGTGATTGATAAGGGGTGAAAATGGTGTTCAAATTTTGTATAGAAAAATATTATAACTAATTTTTATAACTCTCAAAGCTCGTTTACGTGATAAAAAGTATAGGTTCTTATTATGTAATATCTCAAAATATAATTCAAAGTTTTGTTCACCCTGGACTGATCAGAGAACATGACATTTATTCATAACAGCAAATAATTTAAAATCAAACAAAAATTTTCTAAATGCGGCCCAGTCTACACCGCTGCACTCGCAGGTGAGGTGCGGCGCGGGAGGGGCGCCGCTGCACTCGCACACCGCTTCGTCTGCCGCACCCCCTCAAAAACCAGAAAATTCGATTAAGCAGCGCCTAAGTTTAATGCGATACACGCGGCTGCGTCCGTGCTTCGTTCTGATTGATTCCTATTACAAAGCACTTGCGTATGCGATATTGCAAAGTGATTGCGTAAATTTGTCAGTTTCTCTCTAGTGAATCCGTCATTATTCGTTCAATAGACTATGGACTACGATAGCTACATTGAAAATATTTGTAATAACTATAACCGACGAACTGCGGATGACTATCGTGACCAAGTTTCGTAATAGGCCCCCAGTTTCTCATTCTTATTTTTGAAAATGGAACTAAAAGCATCTCTTCGGTAAAATCATAGACTTATTTAAACTCTGTGTACAGAGTGAATCGTAGAATGCGTGTTTGTGTTGCTTAGCTGCTACAGCAGAAATTAAAAAAAGGTACCATGGCGCGAAATCTTTAGAATTTTTTTATAATTACAAACTGATTGAATTGTTATTGAATTGTGACTGTAATAGGAAATAAATAATTTTAATCTTCTGCCGTCAAGCACAAATCATTTATTTAAATATTGTACAAAAAGTTTATAAAGTGGAGGAAAGAAAAACGAGTGGATTCGTTTACGGAAGTAAATAGGTATAAACTATTTAATATTGTATTTTATTTTCTCGCAATCGTAGTGAAAAGTATAGTGTAACACACGACGCTAAATCCCATTGTAACTCGGTTTCTATTTATTCCCTCGCTAAAGCTCGGGAATAAAAATACCTCGTATGCAATGGGTACTTTTAGCGTCTTGTATAACAATCTACTATTTATATCATTACTTAAAGTGAAGTGGAGTATGGGACAAAAACCGCTGTTGCCCCACTACTATAGATTTTCTCGTACCGTTTAATGTACAATTTTCCCCACGGTTAAGCTTCGCGTGCTGCCAGCCCATTACGCGATAGAAGATATTAACTTGCACACCTCACAAATGATTGTTACCCTAACATTCGATCGCGTCTCTTGTGTTAGACTCAATGCCCTTATCTCAGCCCAATCTTTGAAGGCAGTAGGTCACTTTGATTCCGATGTGCCTGTAATTAGTTCAAGGCTTATCGTATTTACATATCTTAAAGGCAGACGAATGCGGTAGGTATAGTACGCAATACTCAAATCATTTATTGCATCCACAGTGTGTAGTGTTCTATGGGTAAGTACAGATTTTCACTTCGACAAGAGTTCGCTTACATTTCCATTTTCGTGCTTGACGGAATAACAAAGTCGTAAAATTCCCGCGGCAAATGAGGGTTAACCTAGCTCCGGATTATGATAATACACATTCATGATTTGATTTGCAAGCACTAAATAGAATTGCTCGATAGCTTAGGTAGATAGCGTATTATGGCCACTATATTCCAAAAACTCTGTCTTTGTCTTTTTCTTTACGTGTGAAGAGTAATGAAAATAACCTCACTTTTTAATTTTTCAATGTTTTTGTTGTTATTTTTTAAAAAGTAACCGTTGAATATTCTTCTATATTATGTCATTACCTATTTTTCTATATATTTTTCGTGAATAAGGGATTGATAAACTTTAATATTACCTATCCAAAAAAATATAAAATTAATGAAAATGTTCTTTGTCTTTGCATATTTTTTTAGTCGAGTGAAGATACGAATATCGTATTTTTAACCGTAAAATAATCAAGATCGTTAATGAAACTTCAACATAAATTTTTATCTGCTCAAAATAAAGAATATTTGATTGCTTATCGTTGAATTAAACATAGGCCAAATTCGATTATTTGGAATATACTGGCCTTATGGTATTATCGTAAAACGCAAACGGTAAGTCAGAGGCAGAGGCTGCTTTGCTTCTGCTTGCGGAACAAACTAATATCTAGGTAGATCTCCACTCTTCAACGTTACAAGAAACGCTTACCTACCCTCCAGAAACAATAACGATGAAACCAAGTTAGTCACAAACTTCTTGTAAGTACTTCCGTGATCATGAAATCCCACAATGCCGAATCGGCCCCCAAAAGTATTAAATACTAAACATGGATAATTGGGGCAAGGTCGGTCGGTGTGGCGTCGGCGACTGCTGCCGCTGGTGTCTTCCGCACAAATCGATATGTGCCAACGATCGCACCACACGCCACAATAAAAAGAAAAAAGAACAACGAAGAAAACGCATCACAAACCGTGGTCAGACAAACCCCACCTCTAGGTAAATCAGCTTGCTTGCATTTGCACGACACTGAACCACTACAAAACTGACACTTTATTTAACACTATCATCGTTTATTGCCGATGGACAATCAAGGTGGACTAACTGCAAGGCAATGCGCTACGCGCCTATGCATCTTTTACGGCAAGAAAAGGACGAACGCTATAGGTTTAAGTATTTTTATAAAGATTGGCGTTTATGAATGTCCTATTTTCATAGATAGGTACCTTTTCAGTCTGTCTGAATACTCTGAAGCTTTTAGGCGAATTTTCAGTTTTTTTTTTGTAAAAATATTTGAAGTGTCTCTTTAAACCTAGTGAAACTAATATAATTTTACTTACACATATTATTATAATTTAGGATTTGATTTGAATTAACGTTTGCTTAGGATTAATTAAGTTGGAAATTAATTTACAACGAATTTACAACACAGGCAATAGGTACTTAAGTGAATTTGTAAATTCGAAACTGAACCAAAAGCTGGCTATTAATTTAAGGACATACAACCAGAGTTTGAAAACTTTGAATAAAGATGGTGAAAGTTAGTTAAAAAAGTTGTTTACATTTAACAATACAATACTCACCGAGAGTCCCGGGTTGCACCCCGAAGTGATCGAGTTCTTCCTAAACTTGGGCACGCAGACCTGCATAGAACTTTTCCCCTTGGGGGGTCCAGCACAACCGTACTCGTCGCTCCTCGTGAGGTTTATGTTGTTCGTGTTGTTCACTTTAACCAGGATGTTGCAAGTCTGCGAAGCGATTTGGAAGAGGCCTTCTTCTAGGTTCCTCTTGTTGCTGTACTGTCGATTGAAGTGCATGTAGTCCCACAAAGAAGGCATTTTCTCTAACGAGGCTCGTGGCGCCGTGCGTGCGGCGACGTGTAACCCCCGTCACGGCAGCCGACTAGTGCCACTGGCTCCTTTATGTAAGTCGAGCGGACTTGCGCGGTCAAAGTTTAGTTTTCGACAGTGTACAATCACTTGAGAAAGTATTCGGGTCCTTTTCAATATCTTAAAAATATAGATACTTAAATTCTATCAAGGTTTCATTTCAAAAACTTATTTTTACTATTAAATGCTATCTATAGGTATCTATGGTTAGAGCATAATTAAACATTTTATAGTGGCTCTCCGTCTTTTAAGACGGAAGATATAAACACAGTATATAAAAACTTATATAAGTATTTTATATACCTACCTACTTACTGTGATATTAATCTCTACTTGCATATAACTACAGTGTGTTATGCATTATGTTGTAAGTCATGTAACTAAGTATTTATGAAGGTACTGCTTCTGGGTGACTTAAGGTGTCACCACTTCAATAAATTAGGGGCGCAAGAGGCGAGACAGCCTATAATTTTATCGAATGCATGATTAGCTTCAGTCATTTTGTAAAAGCTATAACGCAATTCGCCAAGTAAGACGTAAGTAAGTACAGAATTGAATTCGCGATTAGCGTTTTAAAATATCAAGCACCAGTTATCAGTTTTAATGTGACTTTATCGAGTGATCGGTACAGCTTGGTCATAAAGAGATGAAATTAAATAAAATGGAACTAAAATTGTTCAGTACAAAATATAGTCAGTGTTGCCAAATTATTCGTGATTTTGACGTGTTTACATAGAAAGTGGCGCCCTCAATTTTTGTGAACTCTTTATGGTCAAGCTGTACATCTACCTGCGGACCCTTTTAAGAACGTGGTTAAACTTCAAGGAGGATAGTAGGTATAAAGCCAAATTATAGGACTATTTTTTCTGACCTTCAATTACCTATATAAAACACCCATTACGACTGTACATTCAGCAGGTGGACACATTAATTATTAATCTGGTTCTATTGACTTTTGAAAGAGACATTTACCTTGTTCAACATTGGGTAAGTACATACTTCACAATGTCAACAGCCATTACAGTCAGCACTAAACCAACTCTCTTCTAAAGTCACAGAGTTCAAAGTTGGTCTGCAATGACACGTCTGATTGTGCTGTCTATGGTACCGAAAATTCACCTGTCTAGGCACGCAACGTTATAGCATAGGTACCTACATACGTGAAGCGCACTAGCCTCTGAACTATGTAAACTCGATTCTAAAGTACTTTGCATAAGGCTCTATTTCTCATTTACCTATTGTATGTGTACTGGAAAACAATATAAATGGTAGATGAGGGAACTGAATGCCATACGTGAAATGAAACACACTCTATGGGACTTGGAAATGTTTACTTTATGTGTTGAGTTTATGAGTCATTTGTGTGGCTCGAGGTGTACAAGTTATGTCAGAATTGCGTAAATTTTTTACAAGTGGCAGCAGTGGCGTGCCCAGGCCTACAGGGTAGAGCAAGCCCGAACCCTCAAATCAAGCAATTTTTTTTACCAGCTCAAGCAAAAAAACAATGCATAAATTTTTTTCAAACGATGATCTTGCGACACACCCCAGCGCCATCTAGACTAATTCATAGATAACTCTCAAAAAATCACCAAAAGCACACCCCTTAAGCTTACTTTAATTATACACAAAATGCTAGATGGCGTGACTTTATTGAATTATAATCAAAACTAAATTTCTCGTTGGTGTCACTCATAATAAATATCTAAATCAATTCACAAAATAATAGCGTCCCTGAGCTTTTGCTAGATAATTCCAATCCTATTTCCTGCATTCCAAACAAACATTATCTATTGTCGTTCAAATGAAAGACGCAAAACTAACCTTACTTATTTATTTTTATAAGAACAACCAACAATGTAAACAAGTCCACTACAAAATTACGATACTTACATTGAAGAATATTATATTTCTTTGCAAAATACTCAAATGAAAAGGTTTATTACCGGACTGCAAGGAAAGAGTTATTTTGTATATTTCTCTTGGATCGACTCGACTCGTGGACACTTTCACAGAGAATAAACATTTTAATCCATCACAAAAAACCATTGTCAATCATTAAACTGAAATTTAAACTCATTTTTAACACAAAAACACTATTTTAGGCAAAACACTTGTTGTTTCAAACCAGCTGTCGTGAGGTCGGTGACAGATTGAAACAACTTCACACTGCTCAGCGCGTTGTGCAGTCTACCGAACAGCGAACTTCGGAGGCAAGCCGGCTTTCGCTCGGCATTGTGTAGTTCTCATAGAATCTATAGATACGTACAGCAGTACTATGTATGCGGGTAGCACTTTTGTTGATGTTAGAAGAGAGCGGATATATACAGATCGCAAAGCCCGGTTGCAAGCCAACGAGTGCGAGGGAGATAAATGCATTGTAGAGGGTTTATTGAGGAAAGTAATGCAGTTTAGCGACTTGTCTATCGATCAGTTGTTGTAAAAATTGAATTTGTGGTTATTGATTATTGAAAATTAACATTTGTTAATAATATTGTGTTGTAATTAATTACGATTCATTGGTGTAGTGTTAGCAAGTTATTGTTAGGGCAAGCCGGGCTTTTGGGCTTGTATGGAGGTACCGCCACTGAGTGGCAGGTAAAGATAGTTTACAACATTGTGAAAGATTCATGAAACATCAGATAAAATATAGATGAGTTACAGATCAACGGTAGATCCAGGGTACCTAAGGTTTTTTTTGCAGCTGTTCCCCGCTTTTTGGCAGTAATAGGTACATACAAGGGCTCTGTCACTCCGCGCGCGACCATGAAGCAGTCGGCGTCCTCTGAGAGGACAAATTTCATACGTCAGAAAAGATAAGACCTACGCGATAGAAAGAGAGGCAACTACTAAGTGCATGTTTTGGAGCAAAGGGAGCGCTGTGCGACCTGAATTGCACTTTATTGTGTGGTTACAAGAGTCGCAATTTATTTAAACGATTTTGCGGAGTGCAACATCTATACGCTAGTACTATTTTATATGTATTCTGTGGTAGTACTACTACTGCCAAAAAGCGGGGAGCATCAGAAAGGTATTCGGCCTTGTTTACCCCCACAAGGTCGAATACCTTTGCAGAAAAATGAAAATTATATATTTTTTTATTCACTTCTCAAGCTTACGCGCTCACTAGACATGAAATAAAACACTTTTTTACCATCGCCACTCAAAAAAGTGCGTATTATTCATTGATAACAGTGAATAAAACGCGTTTTTATTCACTGAGTGAATAAAAATATTTTGAATTTGGAACAAGCGCGCATCGTATGAATTAGGTACAAAAAAAATAAAAGGTGCTGAAAGTATGGAGCTATTCCATAGATAAAATTATAGTTCTACAATTAAATGACAAAAATAATCCCGCCAATTTTATTTAGGTTCTTTTTAGTGTCTTATCTTTGGGTTCTTTTCTAAAAAATATCCCGCTAAAACAATTAGGTCCTTTTTAGTGTCTTATATTTGGGTTCTTTTTTATATATTTGAAGGAGATTAGTTGTTATCAGTCCATTCCATCAGTCTGGTACGATCTTCAGTCTGTAAAAATTCAAAGTCTATACAAACTGATTAAGTGGACTGATGCCAGACTGATCATGTAGTTTCCCTCTTAGTTAGCTCAGTGGCGTAGTGGTTTAGCGCCTGGCCCAGCGATTGCGGAAGTTAAGCAACATTCACAAGGGTCGGTCATGGGATGGGTGACCAAAAATGTATCATCTCGAGCTCCTCCGTGCTTCAGAAGGCACGTTAAGCCGTTGGTCCCGGCTGCATTTGCAGTCGTTAACACCCACCAATCCGCATTGGGCCCGCGCATTGGGTGGGTTATGGCCCGTCCTCCTTACCACCCATAAGGAAGGCCTGTGCCTGTGCCCCACAGTGGGGACATCAAAAATGGCTGATGGACAACTATAAATACTATAGGTACTGCTATTTTTTTTTCTCGCAGTCAATGGTAAAAAGTAGAGTACACAACTCGTGAAAAAAAAAATTCATCTCGGTCCTTTGTATCCCTCGCTTCGCTCAGGATTCTACTTTTGAATCCCGAGCGTAGCGAGGGATTCTAAAGTAGTAAAGTAGTAGTAGTAACTCTAGAATCCTTCGCTGCTCTCGGGATCCAACTTAGTCCCTCGAACTAAATTCCCTCTTTTTCACTTGTTGTATAATCTACTATTAACGGATACTAGCGCGGTTTTATTGAAAGCGTACTTTGGTAATTAGTTGGTATTTGGTTTGATTGTTGGTTTTCCCGACGTTTCGGCACCTTTGCAGCTGCCGTGGTCACGGGGGACTGAAGCTACTTGTGAGCCTACCCTCAAGCGATGAATTTTTTAAGACGTTTAGAAATTAAAATTTAGCAATTTTTTTTTAATTGGTTTAAGTTTTGGTTTGGTTTTAATTGAATTTTATATGCTAAAAAGAGAGAATCTACTGAAACTACTACCATTTCATAAAATTGGGAGGCCCCTCCAAGAAAGAAATGGCGAAAGACAACGAAATAATAGGTCTACACACTAGCGCCAAATTGGTCTTAGTACGCCGATCGCCGACTGGCGGACGATTTGTGAATCAGCAAAATTATCCTGCCATTAGAGAGAAAATAGTAAATGCTCTGTAGTATGATGACTAGTAAAATAGAGAATAAACAATATACTAAGCCACTACCACTCCAAGAAGTGAAAATACTCTCCTTTTATGAGAGTTCTAAGCGAATTCCGTCAAAGGAAATTAGACTTTTCCAACTGGTATTTAAGTTAAGTTGATAAATTATTGAGCTTTATATTTCACAGAAATTTTTAAATCATCAGTTATCTTGTCTTCTGAACACGATTAACCTTTTCAACGCCATTATTGGTTCTACAGGTTGACCGCCAACAACCTAATACTTTTTTCTTTACAACAGATGGGCTTGACTTTCGTATTTGACATGGTGTTGAAAAGGTTAAATTAATTGAAAACTAGGAAACAGAAGGTAAAAATACGAAGAAAATTGAATAAAGTAGTCCTTAATTTATTACCTTTAAAAAGTCATTCAAACATTTTGCTTCTTAATTATAAAATTACTCTTCTTTAGTAACTTCTTTCATTTCCACATCGTCAGAAACTGACTCCATCTCATCGGGCTCATCCAATAAAGCCTGTAGCTGGTTTATAGATGTTACCAGAACATGAAACTGCTTCTTTCTTAACGCTAAACGACTCTCTAACTGATGTTTAGTGGATTCCAAATTTGACAATTCACTTTTCAATGTGCTGAGTTGCTCTAGTGTCTCTTTTCTATCAGGTTGTTCGCTAATTACTTTTGCTAGTACATCATATTCAATGCGGTTTTTACGTACAGTCTTAGCTTGTGCTAGGTCCGCTTTGCTTTTCTCAATGTTGCCTTTCGCAGCTTCAATCCCCGCTTCTAATATTTGAGTGAGCGCTTCGTAGCTTTTTAGCTCTGCCGTCATCATTTCTGAACCTAGTTGAGACTTTGTAACAGCAAATTCACATTGTGCCAGTTGAGCTAGCATGCGGTCATGTGTGGCTTTGCTACAAACAAAAAAGTCATCATTATTCACATAAAACTATTTGCCATGCTATGAGTATAAGTACATTATTTATTTATTTATACATTTAGTACACATAATGTTTAAAGAAAAAGTAGTGGACAGAAGAAAAGTACAAGGGCACAGCTTATTTCATATTGAAATAAGCAGCAGGCCCGGTACAGGAAAAGACATTTAAAAGGGCAGTCTGTGTGTAACTCGAAGAATATATTTATTATTTTTTAATGTATTTTTAAAGTAGTTTTTATAGCACTAAGCAGACTCCTTATTGTCCAATTTTCAATTAATTTTCAAATTTTCAAAATCTATTGCAATCGCTTTCATTTGACAGATGGATGTGTTGTGTGTGACACATTGCTGCATTTCCTTAGTAAGTTTTAATTTGTGCCAAAAAGAAGCATTGATGTATCACATCCTGAAAGCGATTGTGATAGATTTTGAAATTAGACTATTAGCTTATTATTAAATTTGCGTGAAATGTTTTTTGTTTAGAAGTATATCATGGTTACCTACTGTGGCTACCTACTGTTAAATTGTTCAAAGTTAGTTTATAATAGTTAGCAGCAGATAGCAAATAGTTTTAAATGTACATTCCTTCATAAATAGTGAGTGAGTTCAATGCCCAGCAGATGAGTGTCGTGCGTGCGGCTAATGAAGAAAGAAAGTAGAAAAAGGGTCTAAGTTAGTAATTAAATATTGTAAATATAGAGTAGAGTATATTATACCTGTCTTCCGGCTTATCATCAGTACTGTTACACCATTTTATTAATGTCTTCAAGAGAACGTTGAGTCTTCTATCATCTCCAGTGCCATCTCCGTCGATAAGTAATCTTCTACGAATAACATCCTCTGTAAAACCAAAATGTTTATTTTACCGGAGAAGAGGTTATGTTTAAAGCATTAATAAAGTTTTTACTACTTACCATCTCCCATTATTAATTGCTGAAGTCAGATAATTTGATTGAAAAGATCGCTAGTTATTAATTAATGGAATTATTAATTTATAGGGAAACAAGACAACCACAAGCACAAGGCACAACAAACAAAACAACACACACAAACAAACAAAATACAAAGATTAGTGACAGTGACAGTCACAGGCTGCGTTCCGAATCACGCTGGGTTGCGTTCCAAACCTAGGTTGCGTTCAGAGCCTAAGATCGCGGTTGTTTTAGTGTTTTATTAACTCACTCTAAAGGTTCGGAACGACCAAGAACTTTACGGAATTCCGAACGGAATTTCGATAATGTATGAGGATTCCGTACGGAAAAATCCCGCATGTGTGTGGTAGTCTATAGATTTGTATGGATTAGCTGCGTTCGGAATCACGTATCTACGGAATTCCGTAACGGGATTCCGTCTGTGTGTGGCCGGCCTAAGGAACGCCACCTTGCACTCGGAGCGTAGGTTCTGAACGCATCCATTATATATTCTGTGACGCAACCCTGTTTGAAATGTTTCCGAACGTATCGTATATATATCTGCAAATGTCAAATTAATGTTGTTTTGCCTATCCCTTTGTCAAGCAAATTATGGCAAAATGTAATAAATTCTTATTGATTTGTATGAATATTTCTGATTGTATAACATCTTTAAGTTGAGGTTCCTCCTAAAACTGGTTAAAAACAATGGAAAACACAAGTTTTAGTGCGAAAGTCGAGGCCTATTTTTTGGAGTTGGGGCGATGGCTAGTATCTTCAGTTTTGTTGTTCTTTTTCTGTTTTCTAGTAATAGAAGTCTTAAAATCTTATTGTATTGCAGGAAGGTGTGGCGAAGTATAATTTTGGGGCAAGTTTTGTCACTGTTGCTAAGTGGAAAATGTATAATGACAACATTGCTACAGAGCGCGACATGGCAGTTTCCCACCACCGGACAGCTCGTGCTGCCGTATATCACGCTCTTCGTTCTATTTACACCAACATTATTATGTAATGGATTGAAAAAAATATCCAAGTAAGTGCTCAATATTCAAAGACTTCATAATAAAATAACTTTTTTGTCAAACTAGTTATTGTACAGTAGCCGGCAAACATCTTGAAATCGGGTGGGGATTGTCCAGTATGCATATTTTGGGTATGCGTAGCGGTGAGGTAGGGAGGCGGCGAGAGAGGCGCATGGCGTTGCGTGCTACTGTCAAATGAATACAATTGACTTTACGCAATCACCTTTTACTATTACAATAAGCACTAGAAAACACCTGGTTCATGCAAATAAATTACCTCATCTTATATTTACTTACTCCTTTCCTTTATGAACTTATGCATATGCACAAAAATTGTTAAAACTCACTTTTTATAATATTTATCTGTTATTTTGTAGAAGGTGGTGGATAATAATAATAGCATGCACTCTGGACGTCGAAGCGAGCTGGCTGTTAGTAATGTCCCAGAGGTTCACATCCGTGTTGAGCTGACAGCTGCTAGCGTGCAGCGGTGTGGGTGCGGCTCTAGTTGGTGGTGCTTGGCGCGGGCAGAGGCTCGGGGTTGCGCACGTAGCTGGAGCTACGCTGGGCCTGATGGCCGTGGTGTGTGTGGTGTGGGCTGATGTGGAAGGAGCCCCTACTGATGGTAGGGTTTGTTATTCAATATTAATAATAATAATAATAGAGCTTTATTTGTTCCATATAGTTTACATTTCAAATTATGTGTTTGTAGATACTTAAATAAACTTAGGCTTGTATTATAGAAACTCAAATCTCTGCCCCAGTACAGTTAGAAAAGGATGGTGCTATTCATCATATAATTATATAGCAAGCACCATCCCTTTCTAACTGTACTCAAGAAGAGGTTTGAGTTTGATTATACAAGCCCTAGTATTTTAATTTGTTAGTATTATTTATGCAAACTAATAATTATATGGATCCCTTCTGGGTTAAAGCCTCCTCCAATAAGAATATAATCTTGTAATAACATTTGTTATATCTTATTCTTTATTTAACAGTTATTCTGGAATGTAATATCATTGCTAGAAGGCATTTTTCATGAGGCACAGATACTTTAATAGTAGATTATACAACAAGTGAAAAAAGAGGGAATTTAGTTCGAGGGACTAAGTCGGATCCCGAGAGCAGCGAAGGATTCTAGAGTTGAATCCCGAGCGTAGCGAGGGATTCAAAAGTAGAATCCTGAGCGAAGCGAGGGTTACAAAGGACCGAGATGATATTTTTTTTTCACGAGTTGTGTACTCTACTTTTTACCATTGACTGGTTAAAATAGCAGTACCTATAGTATTTATAGTTGTCCATCAGCCATTTTTGATGTCCCCACTGTGGGGCACAGGCCTTCCTTATGGGTGGTAAGGAGGACGGGCCATAACCCACCACGCGGGCCCAATGCGCATTGGTGGGTGTTAACGACTGCAAATGCAGCCGGGACCAACGGCTTAACGTGCCTTCTGAAGCACGGAGGAGCTCGAGATAATACAGTTTTGGTCACCCATCCCATGACCGACCTTTGCGAACGTTGCTTAACTTCCGCAATCGCTGGGCCAGGCGCTAAACCACTGCGCCACCGAGCTAACTAAGAGGGAAACTACATGATCAGTCTGGCATCATTCATCAGTTTGTATAGACTTTGAATTTTTACAGACTGAAGATCGTACCAGACTGATGGAATGGACTGATGCAAGACTGAACAACTAATCTTCCTCAAATATATAAAAAAGAACCCAAATATAAGACACTAAAAAGGACCTAATTGATTTAGCGGGATATTTTTTAGAAAAGAACCCAAAGATAAGACACTTAAAAAACCTAAATAAAATTGGCGGGATTATTTTCGTCATTTAATTGTAGAACTATAATTTTATCTATGGAATAGCTCCATACTTTCAGCACCTTTTATTTTTTTTGTACCTAATTCATACGATGCGCGCTTGTTCCAAATTCAAAATATTTTTATTCACTCGGTGAATAAAAACGCGTTTTATTCACTGTTATCAATGAATAAGACGCACTTTTTTGAGTGGCGATGGTAAAAAAGAAGTTACATGTGGTGCTAAACTATTTGTAGATAGAAATAAAAAGATAGCTTATTTATACCATTGGACATTATCATTTGCAATTCTGTTCTATATTAATTCCAGGAAAAAATCAACTTGTTGGTGACATGCTATGTCTAGGAGGTTCCCTCCTCTATGCCACAGTCACAGTGCTTCAAGAAATGATGCTCAAAACACAATCTTGCTCAGATTACTTGGCCCTACTCGGCCTGATCGGCAGCGTGGTGTCCTGCACTCAAACTTTCTTCTTAGAATTCAGTGAACTAATGACATTCAACTGGTACGAACTGGACACAATAGTGCAACTCGGAAGTTACTGCTCAGTTCAGACAGTATTCCAAATTCTTCAGTGCTTCATGCTGAGGGATGCGGGATCAATTATCCTTCATTTGTCATTCCTGTCAGCTGATTATTATACACTCATCGCTGGGATGTTCATCTTTCAATTTAAGGTAAGTGTATTTAAAAATATGATAAAATTTGCTCACCCACTTTTGCTCACATTTTTTGTGACATGTTTGTGTAATTGTTATTCTTGTGCAATAAAGAGTATAAATAAAAACAATATAATAAATTACATTAATTTCATATCTGGATTTATTTGAATTTGTACAAGTACAACCGAAGTGACCAACTTCAAAGCTCTTGGAGTACAAAATGATCTATTCAATAATAATAATAATAAAAACACTTTATTGCACACTTAAGACAGCATATAATAGGGATGTTGACTAATGAATAAAATAACGAAATACTAATAAAAATCGTAATCATATTAAACTTTTAGAGTAGCTTGTATACCTCTTGGTTTTATATATTGCATATTATTTGTTTTATGACCCTTCAAAGTTGGGTGGACAAGTCCATTTAAAAAGTATAAAATTTATTAAAATAAATGATACCTTAATTAGTTCGTAAAATGTATAGCAAATTTGTCGAAGAAACCATTTTGATAAACACAATATTTAATATAGCTGCTGAACAAATTTCCTATGCGTTGCATACAAACTTGCAAGGCGTGACGTCATAACGTGCAAGCCATTAGTATGGAGCGTTTTTGATCGAGTCCATTTGTGTGCATTTCACACTGTGATATCTCGGGCAGTTTTCATGCTATATATGCATATCCAATGTTTCTTTTTTGAGAGGTAATTTATGTAACATAAAATAAAAAAATAGTCAACATCCCTATTACAAGGAAAAACATTAAACTATGTGCACCATACATTCTCGACTTCACTGAAGTTGCTGCAGATCTGTGTGTATTGTCATTTAATCGCATTGTACGCACGACAGCACGCTAGGTTAAACAGTTGATCTACGAAATAGCTTTTATTACGTACGGCATAAAGGCGGTCTCAAGGTCAACATATATAGTCTGATGTGCTGCTGACTGTACAATGTTCTTCTTCTTCTTATTTTTGTTTTGGCAATCTACTTTCCTCTTGGAAGTAATTTTTGCCAGTGCCAAGTGTTGAATAGTTCAGTGGTAGATATTGCTTCAATTTTCATTAGAATGCGGGTGTATCGCATTCCAATGCTGCTTGGAGCATTTGGCAGGAAGTATATCAAGACAGTTTACTCGGTAAGTTCTGCCGAGGTAGCCACCACTACAATAAAAGTCTCAGCTTCACACAACCAAGATCGCGCCTATTTCAATTTTCCCACGTATTGTTCAGTTGCGTAGACACTTGTACCACAAAACTGCACCGATTTTAAGACACAATATCCACTATGAAACAATTTGCAAATAATTAAAATAGCCACCGAACTGAACTGGACAAAATGGCGCCAAAAACCCTGTACAATGTTTGTCGTCGTGTAGTTCCACGCGCTATACTTCCTGTCGTACCTGCTGGCAATGGTGGGCGTGTTCCTGTTCAGCGGGCGGGCCACCGCCGCGCCGCCGCCGCCCGCCGCGCTGCCGCAGCTCGTGCACGACTCCGTGCAAGAGCAGGACAACGTGTCCATGTGAGTACAGTAAACCTTCTCGAAACCTCTTTAAGGTAGGGACAAACTGAGCCCACGTATGCAACGTGGGAGACTTGGTGTGCACACTTGTCCCACGTATATGACGTACAGCTTGACCATAAAGAGTTGACAAAAATTGAGGGCGCCACTTTCTATGTAAACACGTCAAAATCACGAATAATTTGGCAACACTGACTATATTTTGTACTGAAAAATTTTAGTTCCATTTTATTTAATTTCAACTCTTTATGGCCAAGCTGTATATTGACATCAGACGCTGTTGTAATTTCTTCAGGTGTACAATGTTTTCTGAGTCTGACAGTGAATTTGAGGACGATTTATTACGTTTGTTATTTTTAAATGTATATTTCCGCGCCAAAAGAACAAAACTGCATTGCGTAAACCAAATCAATCAAGCTGTTCGTCTCCCATTTTATGTAAAGGTATGCCGCTACGTCCAACTCGTGTCTGACGCGCTGCGAACGAAAGATCTAGAAACACACTAGTCGTACGCGTGAGATAGCGTATGAATATCCCCTCCACGTTCCCACGCCGATCTGACGCGACAGGTCGAACGTTGCATGGGACGCGTGTGACAGCATTGCGTATGACAAGTGTGTTTCTAGGTATTCAAATTCTACCGTTTAGATTTAATAATGCGTTGCATACGTGGGCTCAGTATTTCCCTACCTTTAAGGTTATGTCGCAGGTGTATTTCGCCGTTTTACCACAGAATACTAGCGTACAGAAGTTGCACTCCGCAAATTAAACAGACACCTATTTCATATGAAATTGAGTGATACTGACATCTGCAGATATTGTAATGAGGAGCAGGAAACGCCCAAGCACCTCTTATGTGATTGTGGACCTCTAATCCACAGGCGTAGTATCCATCTGGGACGACACGTTATCGACCCGGAGGAAATAAAAACTCTTAAAACCAGGAAGATACTAGACTTCCTGGAAGCCGCTGGGCTCAAAGAGTTACTATAATTAGGTGGCGAGTTACAATAGATCTTTTAGGTCGCAGTGACTACAGCCTCATCTTGAGCTGCATAGCCCCTAACACTCAAATAATAATAATGCACTCCGCAAAATCGTTTAAATAAATTGCGACTCTTGCTCAGACACAATAAAGTGCAATTTAGGTCGCACAGCGCTCCCTTCGCTCCAAAACATTAACTTTGTAGTTGCCTCTCTTTCTATCGCGTAGGTCTTATCTTTTCTGACGTATGAAATTTGTCCTCTCAGAGGACGCCGAGCGCTTCATACTCGCGCGCGGAGTGACTAAGCCCTGGTATTACATAGCAACTACTATAATATAAATAGCTATAGCTATATGTTATAGCTGTTTTGGAAAACGGCGCCGTATTGTAATGCGGCGGATTGTTATACCACCAAAAGTGGCGCCCTCGGAGGTTTTTATTTAATAAATAGAAAATTATTTTAATAAAACTTTATGTGGAATTTTCAGGGCCCACGGTCTAGTATTTTTAGAAGGTATCACTATATTCCCTCGTAGTCATTTGTGGGTAGATAGCAAATGTGTCAAAAACGGCCTATTTTAGCAGTTTTGCTATCTATTTCTGGCAGTGACTACGAGGGAATGTAATGATACCGTTTAAAAATACTAGACAGTATGGGCCCTAAAATTTTATGTAAAGTTTTATTATAATTGTGTATTAGAAATTACAATATTAAATAAAATTCATTGACGACCTGTGTGGTGCAGTGGTCAACATGCCGCCTACCACGCAATAGGTCCCGGGTTTGATTCCCGGCCGCGAATTTACAAAGGCTATTTAACGTTATTTTTTAAACCCAGTCCCTTTCGGCCCGGCCGCAGCCAGCGCAGCAGGCGACGCAGGCAGGCGGCGTTCAATAATCACTGCGCGCTATCTCGATGGCGGCCTCTCAGCTCGTCGTCACGACCGCGCAGTGATTACCGAATTCGCCTGCCGCGCTGGCTGTGGCCGGGCCGTTAACCCTTTAATTCAACAAAATTTTATTTTCTGATCCTTTATGGGGCAATGTTGAGAATACTTAACGTCTTTTTATACCTATTATTTCTTGGGTGTCTCGCAATGTTAAGTATAATTAACATATATTTTCTCAAAAACTATTTTCCAAAAAAATATTTTTTTTTGGGCACTGTTACACGTTTATATTAAAACAATTTTTTGTACCGAAACTACAAAATTGCGACAAAGTGTACCTTGGGCATCAAAAGTGATACTGTAACATGTGCTTTATATAAATAAATACTAAAGGGGGTGGTCATGCTAGGGAGAAAAGAATATTGCTCTGTGCATAACAGCCGACTTGCAATCGTGCTTCGGTTGTCCTAGAATATTATTTAGGTATATGGGGCTCACAAAGCCTCACAAGTGGAGAGTTGGAAGGTATCCCCGCAAATTGCTAATGCGCCTGGCGGCCAGTTTTTAACCATAAAAAGGAAAAACAATTGTATTTTTTTTATATACATACCTTTTATCTTATTGAAAATAATTTTCTTGTTACATGTCATTTTTAATTGCGGATGACGTCAACGTGTTTGTTAATGTGACAATGTTCCAGCGCATTATCAATTTTCGAGGATTATATACCTACTAAAACTTGATTTGCTCTGCAGTTTCATATAGCTTTCCAAACAGCAATATGGAATTTGCACACCATAATGTTAAATGTTTTTATAGATTTTTTTACCGCATCTTATTACAGGGAATATACTGTTCCGACGCTGGACTGCATCCCCATAGAAGCCTTGGAACCTCCCATAAGTCGAGACACCACATTCACCTCATTCCTTGGAGGCCCACAAACCACCATGGCTAATGGTACGGTCACCTTCAACCACTTTAATGGAACACAAATCAAAGACCCCTGTTAATACTATAAACTAATTTTTCGTATAGACTTTATGTAACATAAGACTTAATATTGATAAGCACTGGCAAATCTGACACTATTAACACCACATATCGAGCCTCTTCAGGAAGGACATCGTAACCGCCGCCATTTTGCATATTTTACAGGAGTTTTTTTTATATTAATCAAAATTATCGCAAGCGACAAGTATTTAACTTACGTTATTTTGTCGTAAGCGACAGGTACTATTCTTATGATTTATCAGTCGATGATCTAAAGTCAGCGTATAAGAATGAAAATTTATTTGTAAAAGACATGGTTTTACATGCAAAATCACTGATGTGGCGGTTACTATAAACACTTTTTTGTGAGTTTTGGCGCTTACGATGTTCTTCTTGAAAAGGCTATCTGTAATAAAATTAATTCTTTGAAATACCTATGTAACACTTTTGTTGTGATCACTTTGTAACTGAAATAGTCAAGCCAGGCCTCTTATGATCTGTAGTTCGAATAGTGTAACCAAGGAATTGATACCTATCTAAAGAATCAAATAACCATTTATGTTGCGGTACAATTTCTTATATAAAAAAATGTTCATTACTATTTAGTGAACTTAAATAGAGTTCGAAGTCACTGATGATATCTAGTCTTTAGTGCATAATCGATGGAGTCTCGTAATTCTGTCTTATTATAATAGTATTTACCAGTTTACCTACGTCATTTTAGCAATAATCGACCACTAGTTTTGAACTTTGATAACTGATAATGATAATACTGCCACATACTCGAATTTTTATTAAACTTTTTAATTGAAATATTGAGATTTAGAAATGTTTGTATGAAATTTTAAGGTAGTTTCTACGAGAGAAAGAGATGTGTATTGGAATTGTGTATTATTTGTTCCGTCATTGATATCCGGAATCCATATATTGAGTTAAGCCTTCCGTTTTTCGTGCGTTTCCGTCTAGTCTTACCCTCTTTCCGCTAGGAGCGCCACCTGTTTCCGTATCCTGTTGTCCGTATTTCCGGCAAATGGACGCCTTGTTTGCGGCCATTTATTTCATCATTATAGCGTCGTTTTTCGTAGCGTTCAAACGTCTAAGAAATATTACGGGACATTTCCCTTCTTTAAATTAGGTTATTTTGCCCTCTTTTTCGCGATTAAAAGTAAAATAAAAATAATGCAGTTCCGAATTTACCTAACATGTTACAAAATTGTTAGTTTGGATTTGATTTTATTTCAAAGCGAATATACGTAAATTGTTGTCTGTATTTATCATGCCCTGTTACTATTCAGGGTCACACTTCGTTTACCTTAATACTACACATTATAGCATCACATAGTATACCAGGAGAAACCAAACACATCACTCAATATGGATTCCGGATATCGATGACGGAACAAATAATAGATAGTTTTACCTACCAATGAAACTTATCTATTATTTTTCCTGAGATATCCGGATTCCAAGTAATTCCTACCTGGTATTAGGACGTATAATGATGAAATAAATGGCTGCAAACAAGGCGTCCATTTGCCGGAAATACGGACAACAGGATACGGAAACAGGTGGCGCTCCTAACGGAAAGAGGGTAAGACTAGACGGATACGCACGAAAAACGGAAGGCTTAACTCAATATGGATTCCGGATATCTCAGGAAAAATAATAGGTAAGTTTTATTGGTAGGTAAAACTCTCTAATAATAATTAGAAGAATATTAGCACATCGTTTACTTATGTTTCCTGGGAATTAGATAAATAAGTCGGAATTTGCTGTTTTTTATAAATAAATTATTGCTGACCAATTTCATGACGCCAAGTAGTTTCAGATAAAAAATTAAGAGTTGTTAACCAAAAATTTTAACAAAAAAATAGAATACTAATCTCATAAATATTAGGTCTTTCTCTATGAAATTGCCGATATTTTATCACACTAGAAAATAATAACTTCTATGATTTAAATATTTAATATCTTTATATTATATCGAATTATTACCACGATAGTCAACTATCAGTAAAAATAAAGTCCTTATTTTAGCTTTCTTAACATTAAAAACAAAGGTTATTTTTTGTGAGCAAAAAAGGGTGACCGTAGGGGTTGTAACTTAGCCAAAACTATTTTTTTCGCTTATCGTAAATGGAATAAGTTAGCATAGTGTTCAAACAAAAAAGTTTTGATACACAATGTTAGTGTTCACGAAAGAAAATATCTAGAATGAAAAACGCAACTTCTTGAAAATTGTCCATACAAATCGCCAATATCATAGGTAAAAGACCTATTATGAATCTCAATTGTTCCAAAAAATCCTAGTTCTCTATTTATTAAACGTATATAAAATTAAAATTTTGTTTCTGTATTATAATTATGAGTTAATAATTTTACTATTGTTACTTGCTTTTATGAGAATTTAGTAAGTTTAAGAGATTTTTATTATAGTAATTGAAATATTTATGAACTTTATTGTAGCATAGATTCAGAGCGTAAGATAATGTTTACCAAATGTGCTAGAATTGCTAAAAACCATTTAAACAGTAGACTTAAGTATAAGAATAATGTTGTAAAGGAATGCACGTTGTGCTATTTGTTCTATGTTTGCCTAAAGCTATCATATTTTTAATGACTTATTACCCGACTGCAAAGAAAGGGTTATGTGTTTTTTTATAATAGTAGTTTATGGTTGTTTAGTTATCAATTTATAGTAGTAGTTTATGAAACTGTTGCATAATGAGGGGTATTAAAACACGAGTGTTTTAATACCTAGTTATGTGCAGTTTCATACACTACTTTATTTACTCTCATACAATTTGAATTTAACCTACAAAATAAATGATCAATGTTAAAAACAATAACTATTATTTTTTAACGTTGATCATTAATTTTGTAGCGACGAAAATTACTTATGTCGAGAAACTTCTCGACATTATGAGCAATTTTCGTCGCTGCATCTAAAATTTAATTTAAAAATTTTCTTTACATTTACACAATAATAAAAAAAATCTGTATAACACAAAGTAAAAATTGTAATCAAAACTTTTTTGTATTACTTTAAAAATGGCGCGCCCCGTTTGCGATACTACCACAGCCTTTTTTCGAGACCATAGATACTACAAAGGAGTAATGTACTAAATCTATGGTCCCTGTATCGTAATGGTAAAAAGTTATCTTAAAACAATGTCTTGTTAGTGAAGAAGTATTATAGTTTTTTTCAATTTCGGTATTGCGTGTATAAAGTATGCCAATACAAACTCGTTTTGAAGTTTATAATTCGAATTTTACTATATATGTATAAGAGAGTAGATAAAATGTATTATAAAAGCATTCAGTGGCATCACTTTTAATTCTTTGTCGTTATCACTATGAACATGCGGCCTAGTTTACTATTAGGGTTTTATGAATGGAATGGCATATTTAATTGACAGACAAAGCATTAAATTTGAAAAAAAAAACCTTATTGGTTTTTCTTTATGATAGATGCGTTAATCCAGTTTTATTTTGATGAAAAACTCTAGATATGTTACATTGACGCTCAATTATTACTTGTAAGATAATAATATGATTAATGCATTTTTATTAATAGTCCATTAGATAATTCTATGATCTCAACTTCTAACCGTTATTAATTGTTATTTTATTACTTAATATAAAGTTATTATGTTTTCATAAGGAACGGTTGTGTTTTAAACCTACTCTATATATAAATTATAAGCTATAATAAATTTATAGAATTCATGTTATCTTTTTTATAGAAAAAGAAATTAAACATATTGTAACTCAGTTATGGATTGTTTTTGTGCAAAAACTGAATAGATTTTTCTGTACGTGTTACAAAAAAAACCGTGTATACAACGTGGTACAAAATAACCCCTAATGCCGAATATGTTACTCCCTCATCCCTCCTTACCCCTTTACACCCGACATTAAAAGATCGTGAGTTTTAATTTTGAAAAAATCTACACCGTACCCAAATCTATTTTTCGGACCGAAACCGACGTCGATTGACAGTGAGGCTATCTGAGAACACGCCAAAACACACTTTATTGGTATAGATTCAAGTTACAACTTACAACCCGTCAGTTATTGGAAGGCCGCGGCAGGTAGATATGTTTGTTTCTTGGCTGTGTTTTTTGATTGCAAAACCCGCTCACGTAAGTACCTCATATTTTCATTATTTAAAGAGACTTTTAAATACTTAGTTAGTTAGCATTAGTTGTTTAAGAAGTTAACGTGTGTTTTTTGTAAATTATGTTAATAGTTAGTACAATAAATTCTTGAAACTCACAAACGTGAGGGTCTGATTGCTGGAAACCAGCACCAGCAGGATTTTTTTCATTATTTTTCTCATGTCTTTTTGACACTAAGGAAGCCGCTTAAAACACTTTAACAGTAATTTTAAAGAATTAATTCTCTCGGGTGTAAAGGGATAGCCCAATTTATTTAGGGTTGGTGCAATGCAGTGCGTCCTTCTCTTCCATTCCTTCCTGTCACTGGTTCCTCATCCACTCCCATCACATTCATATCATTCTGCACACAATCCATCCATCGTTTTGCTGTCTTTCTCTTACATTCCAGCCATTGACATTCATATCCATTACTCTTCTATTATAGTAACATGTATTTTATCCCTTCTCATATGCCCATACCAAGCCAGACGATTCTCAACTTTTCCGTCACTGGTGCTTTCAAACCTCCTCTCTCATACTAATTCCTAATTTAATCCATTCGCGTCACACCAGTTACTATCACTATGCATAGTAAAAGTTGTTCAGTTTAATGGTTATTTTGTAACACGTTGTCTATGGGCATTTATGGGCGGTATTCCGCGTACCGCGAATGAGACTAATCCGCTAGCTATTTAGTGAAAACTACATCTAAATAAAGAACGGTAAGCTATTACAATCCGTTTTTTATAGTCAGCGATATAACGGGTGTAACAAGACACTCGATGAAGCCGAAGTCCACGCATTCCGCCCATCATCAGGATCATTTTTGTCTTTTGGACTATACCTGGTAAACCAATAGCTACGAAGTTATTGAAGGTCAAAGTATTTTTTATGAAATCTTTTTTTATTCGTTATTTCCTAATTTTGTCTACAGAAACAATATCAAAATTGTATAAACAATACAATATCAAATAGTAAAAGTCATCTCATCACTCAATGTATTTCATAAGCACGCACATAAACAAGTTGCCTTCAACTCTGCCGCACGCAGCTGTGTAGCATACACTCGCAGGCGGTCTTTTGTACGCGTTACATTGCGTGGTAAGTATGCAATGCTTTTTAACCTTTAGGCGCATTTGGACCAATGCTCAAAAAAATGTCCAATTCGCAGTTGGTCCAATTTTTGTGAAAGTTCAACAAAACCAATAATTATTTGTAGGAGCTTGAAACACAAGTAAAGTTTGTAAATAAGTATGAATAAATACAGTACAATATGTGCATAGATAGACCGTTTACTTACCTCGGCTCCGTCGAGTGTCTTGTTACACCCGGTATCTTCTTTGGTTTACCGCACGGAATGCCGCTTATAAGCACGTCACTGTTTTGAAATAAAATTGATACAAATGTCTTTGGAAGCTTGGATTATCTACTGTATATTTTGAATTTGGGAAATATACAACATTTTCATGAAAACTTCTTTTTTACTTCCTTTTAGGAGTTTAATAACAATAGTAATTAATTATATCCTTGGATGTTAACTTAATATTGTCAAATAATAATCTAATCAGTAGACTAAAAAGAAACCTAAATAACTTCACGTCATAGAACCTAATTAATATTTACTTACTCGTCAGAAATGAAAAAAAAACATTGTATGTAGTTATATCATTTATTGACTATTCAAAATAGAGACACAGACGGTCATGCTATCAAACAAAATTTACATACAACCCGCGCGTAAATAAAGAATGGTATTTATGGGATTGAAAATGGCGGCTCACCGCACTTTTCACAATTAGTGGGAGTGAGAGAGAGATATGTATGGAGTTAAATGTCAGAGCGAGAAGTGAATATGAACGACGTCATTTTCAATCCCATTCTTTACCTGCGCGGGTAGTAACTAAAATAATCACAATTTCTGCGTAAGATGTCACAATAATTTTCTTTGTCGAAAGACAATATTGTCAATCCGGTTTTTATTAAAAGCATAAATAGACTGAAATCAGAATAATGCGTACGTCCTATAAATTAACTTATACAGGCTTCAACTTCGATTCATGTAAGTATTTATTAAAGTAACGATTCAAAAGTGCTGGTAGTCTTGAGTATGGACTTAATAGGTATTTTTTTATTCATAGGTTTATTTATAGTATTATTAGCTTTCCGCCGGCAGCTTGCCCACGTGGACTGCAGGTTATATCGTGCGGGCGGAGACCTGTGCCCAGCCTGCCTAGCATGACCGATTTATATGGCGTGATATAGCGTTTCATCACGTTTAACTGTCAAAAAGACAAAGGAATTTGACAGTTGAGTGTCAATAAAATGCTATATCACGCGATATAAATCGGTCATGCTAGGCAGGCAGCAGTGATAAAAAGTAGCCTATGTCCTTCCTACCCCAAGGTCCCATCTCTATCCGTACCAAATTTCGTCGAAATCTAGGCATGAAAACGTTAAAGACAGACAGTTAATTTTGCATTTATAATAGAGAGTTTTATCTACCAATAAAACTTACTTACCTATTATTTTTCCTGAGATATCCGGAATCCATATTGAGTTAAGCCATGCGTTTTTCGTGCGTTTTGTACGATTGCACTTCTTTACTTTTAATCGCGAAAAAGAGGTCAAAATAACTTAATTTAAAATAGGGAAATGTCCCGCAATATTTCTTAGACGTCTTAACGCTACAAAAAAACGACGCTATAATTGTTTTATTGTTTTTAAATTTTTAAATTTGAGATTTTTGCATTCACAATGCTATTTTTACACAATACTAAATAATATACTAGAAAAAATACGACTCGCATCAGATCAATACTCAGACGGGAATCGAACCCGCGACCTTTGGATATCCGGTCCAATGCTCTGACCGCTGAGCTACCGAGTCACTAGTGACATCGCCGAATTTCTTCTAGTATATCCTACTCTTACGCTGCAAGCCAGCGTTATTTCACCAATGAGAGGAATTACCTCGACATTCAATTGAAATATCTTTCCAGATATTTGGCAATCGATTAAGATGAAATAGCTATATAATTTTTAAATTTGAGATTTTTGCATTCACAATGCTATTTTTACACAATACTAAATAATATACTAGAAAAAATACGACTCGCACCAGATCAATACTCAGACGGGAATCGAACCCGCGACCTTTGGATATCCGGTCCAATGCTCTGACCGCTGAGCTACCGAGTCACTAGTGACATCGCCGAATTTCTTCTAGTATATCCTACTCTTACGCTGCAAGCCAGCGTTATTTCATTTCGTTATTGTTTATTGTTTTATTGTTATTAGTTACACGGGCGGTGCCCAATTACATAACTAACATAGTTAACTTACATAATTATGCAAACAAATACTAACAATATACATATTATAATGAGATATGTATGAAAGACTACACAATCTACAAAATTTAGGTTATAGTAAACAATTAAAAAGGACAACCACTTTCACAGAATGACAAACATTTAGTCATAATAGTTCCCCAACTATCTGCGAATACGTCGCAGTCAGGTTGCTGACACAGGAGTGCATTGAGCCCCGCCTGCATCTGACAGACAGGCGAGTGGTTATACGCGACAGTCCGGCCCGAGGGGGGCGCGAACAGGCGGCGCTGCCGACAAGTGCGGCGCCGAACATAGTGGTCTGGTACATACAGGCGCAGAAGTAAACGACGAAATAAATATAATAATAATATATATTATAATAATAATAATGACGAAATAAACGGCAAACAAGGCGTCCATTTGCCGGAAATACGGAAACAGGTGGCGCTCCTAGCGGAAAGAGGGTAAGACTAGACGGAAACGCACGAAAACGCATGGCTTAACTCAATATAGATTCCGGATATCGATGACGGAACAAATAATAATAATATACTTACAACGTGTTACAAAATAACCAGTAATGTCGAATATAGTAGATAGGGATCATCGAACTGAACAACTTTTACTATGAAAACTGTGAAATCGCGAAAAAAATAATCATTTTGATATTTTCTTTATTATTTTTTGTATGAAAAAGCTGATATTTTTTCGCGATTTCAGAGTTGGTTCCATAGTAAAAGTCGTTCAGTTTGATGGTCCATAAATCTACTATATTCGACATTACGGGGTTATTTTTAATAACGTTGTATAGTATGGATTATGCATTTGATTGTTCTCAAAAAGAAATTAGCTGTATTCAGGGGAAGACATTGGAAGATGTCATACCATAATCCCTTCTTACTCGTACATTACCAAGTTACAGTATTTCTATTTTGTATTATCGTGGATATTAAATAGGATATTATTTATACAATAAAATTAATCAGCGAAAAGTTAAGTATATACAGTGCCGATCATAATTGATTAACAGCAAGTACAGTCAACAGCACATAAGATGTCCAAATGAAAATAATACACATCAAGATAATTTTGAAACAATAAATTAAAATCAAGGCGGACCCTTAATAAGGGTTTTTTACCTGTCAATATACAACGTGTTAATCAATGATCGCGAAAATAAATCAGCTGTTTTATACATTTTTATATTTTCGTTATTATTTTTAACAGCAGTTTTTTGCGATTTCAGAGTTGGTCCCGTAGTAAAAGTTGTTCAGTTTGATGGTACGAAAAAACGTTTTTCCCATTTTGGATTCATTCATTAAGGCGGTTGTATGACCGAAAGTGGCGCCCTCAGAGGTTTTTATTTAATAAGTTATTAATAGAAAAAGATTTTAAT
Source organism: Agriphila straminella (assembly GCA_950108535.1). Classification (NCBI taxonomy): domain Eukaryota; kingdom Metazoa; phylum Arthropoda; class Insecta; order Lepidoptera; family Crambidae; genus Agriphila; species Agriphila straminella. Next base: position 14,861,339 of record OX467312.1, read on the forward strand.
AATGTTAAATATAATTCACCGCGGCGCCACTTTCGCTCAGGGTACCACCTTAACACATTTTATATATAGCAAAACCAAGCTTTTTGTTTTTTGTCTAGTTTAATTTTTAATGAAAGAATTTCTTACAGTCCTTTAATAAATAAACTTGTAATTCACAATAACAAACCATTGAGAATTGTGTCCAAAATGAAGCATAGTACCTTGCAGGTAAAAACAGACCTTAAAATATATACAGTAGAGTCTAAGCTTCGTCTTCGCTCGCAGACACGGACTTTCTCGACTCGGGAGTTGCTGGCCGCGAATGTCTTGAACCTGACCTCGACCTATAATAATAATTAAATTCATTTTAACCGAAAAACAGACAATTTAGATATTGTCCTGATACTTAGAATAGTAACACCTAAAGTCGCACTACTAATTTCTTAACAAAAATGTAAACAAAGGTTGCCAGAACAAAATAACACAAAAGGAAATAGTATATTGCTAAGTCTAGAAATAAACACACTTACACGTTTTTTCATCACAAACCTAATAAAAATTGATTAGATAAATACTCTGAATCATGAGCTTTGCGGCAAAAACAGTTATATAATTTAATATTTCATTATAACAGTTTTATAGTAGAAAACATTTTTATGATGCTGTGCACACATCAACTACAAACCGTACACATCAAACCTTTGGTCATTTTATAAAATTTAATAAAAAATCTTATTACGAGTAGTAACTATAGTAGTAAGATTTGTCTTTTGGTATTGGAGGGGAACAGGCGAAGATGCTACGTATTTTTGATAGTTTACATACAGTCAATATTTAAGTAAAGTTTTCTTATCAGTTCGTTTCAAGAACTTTTAACATCAAAAATGATGATAGGTTTTCGACAAAATTTCTAATACCATCCTACTTTAAAATTACCTTGGATGACATTATATTTATTATGACTCAAAATATAATAAACAAATTAAAAAGTTATAAAAGTGACCAAAGGTTTTCAATATCTGAAAATGTCACTATCAGGGTCAGTTTGTCTATTTGACAGTGACGTTTCTTTGTTTACATTTTTGCTGGGAAATTAGTAATGCGACTTTATATCGATAGTTAGTTCCCTACAAAGCGCTCTGTCGAATGTGAACCAATTAAAACTGAGCCATAACGGCGTAGTTCCATGGGGGGTTTTACAGTATCCGCAGATGCTGATGCTGATTGTTTCAGATCAATATCCGCAGATACTGATGATAAATTAATAGATAAATCATTAAAAAAAGGTTATTCTACTACAAAGTTAGTAAGGTGATTAGATAGTTTAAATAAAAGACTACTAAATAATTGGCTGAGCGATTTCAGTCAGAAGCCTACCCATTCCCACTGGCAGCACCCGTTCACGAGCATGACGCATGAACCAGCCATCGCTTCGCTCAACCATACTTGAGGGAACGTAACGACCCGCCTACACGACACCACCGCAGAAATGGTTAAAGAGAGCATGACATACTAAGGCTACCCATGTTAAGGCATCGAATTGAAAACTAATATCCAAAAGCTTTTCATAGCTTTTCAATAATGCTTATGCTGATATTGATATTCGCAAGTAATCCACATAGACTACATTGGCCCGTATAACATCTAAAATAATGAAATAATGAGGATCAGTAACGATTTTTGTTTAGTGGCTTATCAGAAAGCTTATGCCACCACATGATTAACTGTAAAGATTTTTTACGATATCTCTTAAACCTGAGAAGCTATACGAGCTAAAACACTGTTATTTTGGGGGGTCATAATGACGTCATCGAGACGTACGCGAACCTTATGTCGTACGTGATAAAGCACATATTGCATTGAGCTTGGCATTTCCTTCAAATCCCTTATAACTCAACCATTTCAAAACGGATTTCAAAAAATCTTTTACTAAGTTTCATAGCTATGAATATGTTTTTATATTATACCAATAAAACTATAGGATTACTGATCCTCATTGTAATCAATTTACCTTGATCCGGATCTAGACCGGGAGCGGGAGCGCGACCTGGAGCCGCTCTTAGAGCGGGAGCGGGAGCGGGAACCGCTCTTGGATCGCGACCGCGACCGCGACTTACTTTTAGACCTGTGGGGCGTTTAATAGACATTAATGAATATTGAATATAATCACACTGTGTTCCTCCGAGCTAAAAACAACTACTTATATGGCAAAATGACACAAAACGCTATTAGCGATAAGGGCGCCGAGTTTAGCACTGTAAGTTCTATTGTTAAGTCTCTATTATGTATGTTTCACTTTTGGTGTTGAAATAAAGAATTATCTAATCTAATCTAAAACGTTACCAGGGTTCTTATTGTCTAATTTTAAAATCTGTCGCAATCGCTTTCAGGATGTGATACATTGACACTTCTTTTAGACACAAATAAAAACTTACCAAAGAAATGTAGCAATTTGAAATTGAAATTAGACAATAAGCCCCCTGGTTTTAATTGTAAGTAACTAAAATAGGGTTGGAAAAAATCATGAATTTTTACAAAAGTCACTGTTTATTTGCAAAAAATCGAAAAAAGCCTTTATACAGATAGAAAAGAAAAAAAGCAATTTGATTTAATCAATGATTTTTATTAAAAAACAAACTCGTGATTTAATCATGCCAACTCTGAACTAAAATTAACTAACAGTTGTAAAAACTGTAAAAAGTAATTAAAATCAGTTTTTACATCTTTATACAGACGAAGTATCAATGTACACAGCTTTTTCTAAAATGACAATGGCCTTTGGTTATTTAACTTTTTTAGATCCCAACAACAACTACCATATATAAATGCAAAAATATCTGAACTTTATGGGCAAAAGGTAGATTTGGCAATAATAAAAAAATACCAGCCAAGTGCGTGTCGGGCCACGCGCCGTAAGGTTCCGTAGTTACCTTATACCATACCATATAGAATACCACTATCATTGTTCGTCTGGAAAAATAACTCTGTTTTTCAGTGTTGGTATGAATGACAAAGTTATATTTGCGGTTTAGGAAAATATGATATATCTCGAAAACTAATTACTATATTTCGTTCAAACCAATTTTGGTTGAAAGTTTTTATTAAGATCGATAGCATTTTTTTTTTAATTTTTAACTCTCTTATTTCAAAAGTTAGAGGGGGGGGGGGAGGACACACATTTTACCACTTTGGCAGTGTTTATCTTTCAAACGGTTGACTTTGAGAAAAAATTGTCTTAGAAACCTCAATGTCATTTTTAAAGACCTATCTATAGACACCCCGCACGTATTGGTATAAAGAAAAAAAAATTCAGTTTTAGTTCCATGTAACCCCCCCCCCTTAATCTTTATTTTTTTTTATTTTTGTGTTAAAATCGTTAAGCGGTTAACAGAATACATCTACCTACTAAGTTTTATAAATCTTAATACTTTCGGAATAAAATGGCTGTGACATACGGACGGACACAGACATGACGAATCTATAAGGGTTACGTTTTTTGCCATTTTGACTACGGAACCCTAAAAACAGTAAGTATTTCACTTACCTAGATCTGGATCTCGATGGACTCTTTGACCTCGAACCACTTTTGGATCTCGAACGGCTCTTGGATTTCGACCGACTTTTCGATCTCGACCGACTCTTCGACCTCGACCGGCTCTTCGACCTTGATCGGCTCTTCGATCTTGATCGGCTTTTCGACCTTGACCGGCTCTTCGACCTCGACCGACTCTTTGACCTTGACCGGCCCTTCGACCTTGACCGACTTTTCGACCTTGATCTGGATCTCGACCGGCTCTTCGATTTCGATCGGCTCTTAGATCGAGAATGACTTCTAGATCGCGATCCACTTTTTGACCTTGAAGGTCCACGCGATTTGGATTTAGATCTGCTTCTTGACCGTGATTTGGACCTGATAAACAAAAAAAAAAATATATTTATTATAAATTATACTAATACAAACAAAACGCGTACTTAACTTTAATTAATATTTATGTATTTTTAGAAGGTATCACTACATTCCCTCGCAGACATTCGTATAAGTAGATAGCAAATGTGTCAAAAACGGCCACTTTTAGCAGTTTTGCTATCTACTTCTAGCACCGACTACGAGGGAAGAGAAATATCATAGTATTTTCAGGATTCAACGATAATAAAAACGATAATAAAAAACATACAATCGAATTGAGAACCTCCTCCTTTTGATGAAGTCGGTTAAAAAAGGTGCCGAAACGTCGGCAAAATAAAAAATCAAACCAAATACCAACAAATTACTAAAGCACTTTCAATATTACCGCGCTAGTATCCGTTAAAAAGTGTTTTATTTCATGCGCAGTATCCCCTCCAATTTATCTCACCGCTAAACTTACGTGCGGCCTATAGAGTTTGGTCAACGAAAGATGAGACTCGGTTGGTAATGGAACTAATTATGCACCTTATTTTAAGGTTTAGTTTCCGATAACTTAACCTCTAAACGTTAATTTACCAGGGAAAGTGGCGCCGCCATTTCAATCTATCTTTCAGACTCTAACATCCATTAAATATCTCCTACCTGTCACTATCTGAAGCAGACATAATCCTCTTCCGTCCCTTCGTAGCAGGCGGACTCCTGCTACGGCTCCCGCTGCGACTGCGACTGATAGAGGAGATCACAGATAGCATCCATTAAATATCTCCTACCTGTCACTATCTGAAGCAGACATAATCCTCTTCCGTCCCTTCGTAGCAGGCGGACTCCTGCTACGGCTCCCGCTGCGACTGCGACTGATAGAGGAGATCACAGATAGCATCCATTAAATATCTCCTACCTGTCACTATCTGAAGCAGACATAATCCTCTTCCGTCCCTTCGTAGCAGGCGGACTCCTGCTACGGCTCCCGCTGCGACTGCGACTGATAGAGGAGATCACAGATAGCATCCATTAAATATCTCCTACCTGTCACTATCTGAAGCAGACATAATCCTCTTCCGTCCCTTCGTAGCAGGCGGACTCCTGCTACGGCTCCCGCTGCGACTGCGACTGCGGCTGCGACTGCGATTACGAGACTTGCGTCCGGAGTCAGAGTCCGACTCTGAAGTAGAGATGGTCTCCTTTGATACGATCTTCGCTCTCTGTCTCGCACTGAGTTTCTCGTCGGACATTTTCGATTTCTCGCGACGGCCGATGCCTTTTTCGCCCTGTTTAATGATATTAATAAAAAAATCGATGAAAAATACCTGCAATGTGTTTCTTTATCTTGTTTTGTATAATAGAAGAGGCATGCAATGCTTTTGAAAGAGTACATTCATCATTAAGGGCCTGTTTCAAAATCAAAAAGTAATATTCAATTCTCAAGCCATGAAATAAAACACTTTTTAACGGATACTAGCGCGGTTTTATTGAAAATACTTTGGCAATTAGTTGGTATTTGATTTATTTTTTTATTTTTCCCGATGTTTCGGTACCTTTGCTGGCGTTGTCACTAATTACTAATTATCAAAGTACTTTCAATAAAACCGCGCTAGTATCCGTTAAAAAGTGTTTCATTTCATCAAAAATAAGTTCGGATTAGCTTACTGGACAGTTGTGAATTTTGTGATAATGTCACATTATCTGTCATTACTTTTTGATTGTGAAACAGTCCCTAAAAGTAACAAACGACTCGATAGTGGGAAAATTAATAAAAAAAAACGATCGAAAATACCTAAAATGTTTCCTGACTTCATAATAGTACATTATGAGACAAGTTAGCTTAGGTTGCTCATTGCACACAAGGCCGTGGGTTGCAGCCCGAGCCGCAGGCGAGGGCTTAACTCAGCCGAGTGTGCAATAAGCAAGAGCTCACGAGTTTCATACGACGTTTTTCAACACATTTGCGAGGAAAAAACAAAGTAATTTATCACACAGCAACAAATACGACAAAAACAAAATATGATAATTATGGGAAAAGGCGCGCATGTTTTTTTTTGTTTTTTTTTCACACGCCCAACGCAAGAATATTTTGCGAACAAAGGGGCGAGGAGCATACAGCCTACTACTAATACTTCAAAATTATAGTTTTAAGTGACAAAATGCAAATATTTTATAACAAAATATTGTGAATTATGAATAATTTGATAATAATATATATTTATTTGACCTAATTAAGGACTTACACATTTATTTATTCCAAAAATGTATATGAATTTTCAGCAGCATAAAACCTCTTTGTTGTCAAAAAAAATTGGGAATGCTCTGTTTACTCGCATAGAGCTTGCAGTAAGGTACTAATTTAACTTTGTAGGGTTAATTCTATTACGAACTAGTGTTTTATATATTATTGCACGCGTTTGTTATAGCTCGGTTTATGGCCCTAAAAGTGATGTATTAGGGCTCACTTTACGAGCAAATGTGTTGAAAAGAGTATTATAAAACAGTTTTATAAGAGAGTATTTATTATAAAAAAGAGTATTCACTTTACTGTATTAAGTATTTACACTGGTTTTGCAATAAATAAACACGTATGTAGAATAACAAGTTAAGTTCAGTTCAGTACCCTTAGCACGAACAGCTATCGAGAAAAAAAACGTGCGTAAAATTACTCGATAGACAATTCTCTATGGAAAATTTAATTTGGCTTATCGGCGATAGATGGCGCTGTACTAATTTCCAATACAAAATTTATATATCGAATGATTTTACGCGCGTTATTATTTTCGATAGCTGTTCGTGCTAAGGGTACAGGTAATTAAAATGTTATATTATAAGTGAATGTTTTTTGTAAACCATTTTGTATATGTGACCAAATTAAGTTTATTCGTTCATTCATTCAAATTAGTATTATGTATATTACCCTCTTCCTCCCGCGCTTGCGAGGCGGGTCGCTGTCGCTCCCGCTGCCTCTCTCCCTGCGTTTCTTGGACCTGCCTTTGCGGCCTTCGCCTGGATCGCGCTTGCGACGGCCCTTTTGTTTAGGTTCGCGGCTAAGAATTAAAATATTTTTTTACAATACTCTATATTAATTATTTACAATAAAAGTTTGTAAAATCAGTCAATTGTAGAATCTGCCATTTGTGGAATCAGACATTTGTAGAATTGTACATTCCAAGAATTGGTAAATTTCAGACTATCGTCGTTGCGCGTGCAAAAGTAGCTATGTGTTTTTTATATACTTTAAAGGAGACGCAAAAAACTGATTTACTCGAAAAATTGTCAGAGCATCTAGATAATTTATATATTTACTTAAATACATATAACAAATTTACGTAGTTTTACTTTACTTTTGAATATATAACAGTATTAATAATGCTTTAATTAAACATAAAAGGCAAATTTGACACATGGAGTTATATATCTGAGACGTAAGTAAAAGCTGACTTAACCAAAAACTCGCTATGTGCATAGCGAAGCACATATCGGGCGCAATTTCTGCTTCCGCTTTGGTCCTAGCTGCATTTGCAGTCGTTAACACCCACCAATCCGCTTTGGGCCCGCGTAGTGGGTTATGGCTCATCCTCCTTACCACCCATAAGGAAGGCCTGTGCCCCAGCAGTGGGGACATCAAAAAATGGCTAATGGACATAATACTTGGAATAATTCCTACTTATCCTTACTTCATTCCATTTATTTTTGGTTTTATTTACTTCACAGTGCTACAATTTCATGTTATCATGTTAAAGAAAATTACATTTGAAATGAAAAGGTTATTCAGTAGATGAAAGTTGATCAATATCGTAGTATCACATTTCAATACTCAATACTCAATTCTTTATTTGCAACCATAATGTTAGAGGATGGTACATTTTTATAATTAAGAGCATTATGGACCCTGTCGGGCACGCAAAAGTGTAATAAGAGAGAGGAAACGCTTAATATAAAAGAAAGCTACATAATTATACAAAATTAAATCAAATTAACAAAATAAAGTTGTGTAGATTATAATGTTAGACAAGACGTTTTGAATTATTATTGTATGTATTTATTAATTATTTGCTGGTGTTATCAGTCAAATATTCATTTATGCTATAATAACATTTAGATAGTAAATATTTTTTCAATATGTTAATGAATATGGGGTATTTATTTTCGTTTATTATTGATTCTGGCAATTTATTATATATTTTTATTGAAGAGTGAAATGTACTTTTAGATGTTAGTTTAAGCCTGGAACTGGGAATTATTAATTTGTTTTTGTACCGTGTTGGATATTTAAACAGGTCTCTAAGTTAAACAGGTGTTTAAACATCTTTTGTAATAACACCATTGTTATCTTACCCTTCCTCCCTCGGCCCGTCGCTCCCACTGGGCGAGTCCGATATGTACTCGTCCTTACGGCGCCCTCGGCCGCTGCCTTTAGACTTCTCAACCGGCATATCGGCGAATAGTAGTGCGTTCTTGGTCTTTTCTTTGAATTCTTGACGTTTTTGAAGCATTTCCACTGTGCTTTTTTGGTGCTGCTCTTCGCGAAGGCGACGTTCTTCTTCCTGATAAGTTATTATAGGTAACTTAGTTATTTATAAATAACTAAAATGCTTTATTCATAAATTAACTAAAATGCTTTAGAAACAGCGAACTAAAATCTATGGGACAAGCATTCCGCTTAAAAAATAGTATCACACAAAAATTGCAACCAAGTGGGCGGGGCTAAATATGCTGGCATTCGGTTATGCAGCATTAAGGAAAACTCGGTTTAGCGTGCTGGTAATGGTATAATTTGCGTGGGGTGGTGTACTTTATAGCTGTCTGGTTAGTTTTGAGAGTCTATATTTTCAGTTCACCAATACCGCCCCCTTTTTACTATACCTGTTGTTTCCTAAGGCTTCGCGTTGTTCCCTCTGCCTATCCCGCAATGTGACTTCTTCATCATGTTGCCGTCTCGCTCTGGTCACGTACCATTGCATTTGAGACAACAGATCGCCGCGGGTTCGTAACAAGACTCAAGCCTTTGGAGACTCAAGATGAAGTTTTCCTAATACCGCCCCCTTTTTACTATACCTGTTGTTTCCTAAAGGCATCTCGTTGTTCTCTCTGCCTAGCCCGCAATGTGACTTCTTCGTCATGTTGCCGTCTCGCTCTGGCCACGTGCCACTGCGCTTCAGCCGCAGTCGCCGCGGGTTCGTAACAAGACTCAAGCCTTTAGAGACTCAAGATTTGACCGCCCCCTTTTTTACTATACCTGTTGTTTCCTAAAGGCTTCGCGTTGTTCCCTCTGCCTATCTCGCAATGTGACTTCTTCGTCATGTTGCCGTCTCGCTCTGGCCACGTGCCACTGCGCTTGAGACAGCAGATCGCCGCAAGTGCGCGCTTCAGCCGCGGCCGCCGCGGGCTCGTAGCGTGCGCGTTCTGTCCCTTCGCCACCTTCCGCTGAGGCAAGGCGTTGGAAGTACCTGGGAACAGGTGATTATTATACAACTTTGATATAAGACTTGTGAGGCCCTTTACTCATTTATCGGCGCAGCGTCGGTACGACATCAGCATGCTCGGCGATAAGTGCCTCAAAGGTGAGCGAAAATGTATCTTATGTCTTTAGAGAACAGTACAGATTCCTCTATCATTTGCTTGTTGTTCAGCGATCTTTTTACGTGACGCGATAAATATACGCGCCGCTGCTGCGCTGACAAATGAGTAAAGACTCTAAGTTAGATTTTATCAAGATAGAAAAGGCTAGGCACAAAATAGGAAAGTCGAATAGAGAAACAATCTGATTTTTAGGTAAAGCGAGGTAGTAAAGCGATTTTCAATGTTTAGCAAAGCATCACAAATATTATACTCCTTTTTTGGGCATTCGTATTGACTTGATTCAAGAACTTAACGATTGACAAATTATTATATCCTTGGAATTTCATTTTCACGCAAAATTCAAGTTTCATTAGAGTGAATGGACAGCAAAAAGCTATTCAAAATAAAGATTATGAGCTCTGTCATTGTCCAAAACTTGTTAGAAACATTATTCTCGTTAACTTACTTGTGCGATACTTGAAGCTCATGTACAGCTAAGTACTTTATGCAGCTCCGAGCGCTAATCTTTCAGCACATGAGCAGCGAGTCCTAAGCATGAGCGCCAATTTGCATAAATAGCGCGGGGTCGAGCGGGCTGTTATCTAATGGTCAACTTACTTGTGAGACACTTGAAGCTCATGTACAGCCCTAAGTACTCTATGCAGCTCCGAGCGCTCATCTTTCAGCACATGAGCAGCGAGTCCTAAGCATGAGCGCCAATTTGCATAAATAGCGCGGGGTCGAGCGGGCTGTTATCCAATGGTCAACTTACTTGTGAGATACTTGAAGCTCATGAACAGCCCTAAGTACTCTATGCAGCTCCGAGCGCTCATCTTTCAGCACATGAGCAGCGAGTCCTAAGCATGAGCACCAATTTGCATAAATAGCGCGGGGTCGAGCGGGCTGTTATCTAATGGTCAACTTACTTGTGCGATACTTGAAGCTCATGTACAGCCCTAAGTACTCTATGCAACTCCGAGCGCTCATCTTTCAGCACATGAGCAGCGAGTCTCCTGAGCGTGAGCGCCGTGTTGTACAATAGGGCGGGGTCGTGCGGGGCTACCCGCCTGGCTCGCAGTAGAGCGGAGCGAGCGGCGCCGGGCCGGCCGGCTAGTCCGTGGGCTCGAGCTACCCAAGTAAGCCACTCGACGTCGTGGTACATGCGGAACTTGCGGATGCAGTTCTCGTACTGTTTGAGTTAAAAAAAAAAAATTTAATTGTGTTTCTGTATTATAATAAAGAAAGACGTGTATTAGGCGTCTCGTAAAAAAAGCGCTGAACAACAAGCAAATGATGGAAGAATCTATGCTGTTTACCAAAGACATAAGTTACATTTTCACTCACTTTTGAGACAGCACTTTTTACATCACTTTTTATCACATCACTTTTTATCAGCGCGCTTTTTAAGTGACGCCTACTATACGTCACGTTTATTTTAATTTTAAATAAAAATAATATAATAAACATAAATAAAAGCACCCATATAAACTTTGCTTAGTTTGGGGCTAGATGGCGCTGTGTGAAATTGTCCAAGTATTTATTTTTTTATTTTGCATAATTTCAAAACACTGGCTCATGTTCAACCTAGAAATCTCTCTGTTTATTACACCACCATAGAAATAGTAGGTTATAAATAAGTTATAATCATATAATACACCAAAATACAAACAGCCAAGAGACAATTAAGGCAGTAAAGGACTTACCATCTGTATAGCGTTGATGTATTGCTTCTGTTCGACGTAAATATGCGCGATATTGATCCATACGTCGGGAAAGTCGGCAGTAGCCTCGCGCACCTGAGCGAATATGTCGCGCGCTTCGATCACGCAACCCTGAAAAAGTACTGTTGTTAAACAACTATAAGCGCGGATTTTAATTTATAAAACTGGACTGCCGTGTGAATACAGCGGCCAGTTTAGCAGGATACCGTAAAAAGCTTATCCTGCAAAACTGGACTGCCGTGTGAATACAGCGTCCAGTTTAGCAGGATACCGTAAAAAGCTTATCCTGCAAAACTGGACTGCCGTGTGAATACAGCGTCCAGTATAGCAGGATACCGTAAAAAGCTTATCCTGCAAAACTGGACTGCCGTGTGGATACAGCGTCCAGTTTAACAGGATACCGTAAAAAGCTGATCCTGCAAAACTGGACTGCCGTGTGGATACAGCGTCCAGTTTAGCAGGATACCGTAAAAAGCTTATCCTGCAAAACAGGACTGCCGTGTGAATACAGCGTCCAGTTTAGCAGGATACCGTAAAAAGCTTATCCTGCAAAACTGGACTGCCGTGTGAATACAGCGCCCAGTTTAGCAGGATACCGTAAAAAGCTTATCCTGCAAAACTGGACTGCCGTGTGGATACAGCGTCCAGTTTAGCAGGATACCGTAAAAAGCTTATCCTGCAAAACAGGACTGCCGTGTGAATACAGCGTCCAGTTTAGCAGGATACCGTAAAAAGCTTATCCTGCAAAACTGGACTGCCGTGTGAATACAGCGCCCAGTTTAGCAGGATACCGTAAAAAGCTTATCCTGCAAAACTGGACTGCCGTGAGTATACAGCGTCCAGTTTAGCAGGATACCGTAAAAAGCTTATCCTGCAAAACTGGACTGCCGTGTGTATACAGCGTCCAGTTTAGCAGGATACCGTAAATAGCTTATCCTGCAAAACTGGACTGCCGTGTGAATACAGCGTCCAGTTTAGCATGATACCGTAAAAAGCTTATCCTGCAAAACTGGACTGCCGTGTGAATACAGCGCCCAGTTTAGCAGGATACCGTAAAAAGCTTATCCTGAAAAACTGGACTGCCGTGTGAATACAGCGTCCAGTTTAGCAGAGTACCGTAAAAAGCTTATCCTGCAAAACTGGACTGCCGTGTGTATACAGCGTCCTGTTTAGCAGGATACCGTAAAAAGCTTATCCTGCAAAACTGGACTGCCGTGTGAATACAGCGTCCAGTTTAGCAGGATACCGTAAAAAGCTTATCCTGCAAAACTGGACTGCCGTGTGAATACAGCGTCCAGTTTAGCATGATACCGTAAAAAGCTTATCCTGCAAAACTGGACTGCCGTGTGAATACAGCGTCCAGTTTTGCAGGATACCGTAAAAAGCTTATCCTGCAAAACTGGACTGACGTGTGAATACAGCGTCCAGTTTAGCAGGATACCGTAAAAAGCTTATCCTGCAAAACTGGACTGCCGTGTGAATACAGCGTCCAGTTTAGCAGGATACCGTAAAAAGCTTATCCTGCAAAACTGGACTGCCGTGTGAATACAGCGTCCAGTTTAGCAGGATACCGTAAAAAGCTTATCCTGCAAAACTGGACTGCCGTGTGAATACAGCGTCCAGTTTAGCAGGATACCGTAAAAAGCTTATCCTGCAAAACAGGACTGCCGTGTGAATACAGCGTCCAGTTTAGCATGATACCGTAAAAAGCTTATCCTGCAAAACTGGACTGCCGTGTGAATACAGCGTCCAGTTTAGCATGATACCGTAAAAAGCTTATCCTGTAAAACTGGACTGCCGTGTGAATACAGCGTCCAGTTTAGCAGGATACCGTAAAAAGCTTATCCTGCAAAACTGGACTGCCGTGTGAATACAGCGTCCAGTTTAGCAGGATACCGTAAAAAGCTTATCCTGCAAAACTGGACTGCCGTGTGAATACAGCGTCCAGTTTAGCAGGATACCGTAAAAAGCTTATCCTGCAAAACTGGACTGCCGTGTGAATACAGCGTCCAGTTTAGCAGGATACCGTAAAAAGCTTATCCTGCAAAACAGGACTGCCGTGTGAATACAGCGTCCAGTTTAGCATGATACCGTAAAAAGCTTATCCTGCAAAACTGGACTGCCGTGTGAATACAGCGTCCAGTTTAGCAGAATACCGTAAAAAGCTTATCCTGCAAAACTGGACTGCCGTGTGAATACAGCGTCCAGTTTAGCAGGATACCGTAAAAAGGTTATCCTGCAAAACTGGACTGCCATGTGAATACAGCGTCCAGTTTAGCAGGATACCGTAAAAAGCTTATCCTGCAAAACAGGACTGCCGTGTGAATACAGCGTCCAGTTTAGCAGGATAAAGTAAAAAGCTTATCCTGCAAAACTGGACTGCCGTGTGAATACAGCGTCCAGTTTAGCAGGATACCGTAAAAAGCTTATCCTGCAAAACTGGACTGCCGTGTGAATACAGCGTCCAGTTTAGCAGGATACCGTAAAAAGCTTATCCTGCAAAACTGGACTGCCGTGTGAATACAGCGTCCAGTTTAGCAGGATACCGTAAAAAGCTTATCCTGCAAAACTGGACTGCCGTGTGAATACAGCGTCCAGTTTAGCAGGATACCATAAAAAGCTTATCCTGCAAAGCTGGACTGCAGTGTGAATACAGCGTACAGTTAAGCAGGATACCGTAAAAAGCTTATCCTGCAAAACTGGACTTCCGTGTGAATACAGCGTCCAGTTTAGCAGGATACCGTAAAAAGCTTATCCTGCAAAACTGGACTGACGTGTGAATACAGCGTCCAGTTTAGCAGGATACCGTAAAAAGCTTATCCTGCAAAACAGGACTGCCGTGTGAATACAGCGTCCAGTTTAGCAGGATACCGTAAAAAGCTTATCCTGCAAAACTGGACTGCCGTGTGAATACAGCGTCCAGTTTAGCAGGATACCGTAAAAAGCTTATCCTGCAAAACTGGACTGCCGTGTGAATACAGCGTCCAGCTTAGCAGGATACCGTAAAAAGCTTATCCTGCAAAACTGGACTGCCGTGTGAATACAGCGTCCAGTTTAGCAGGATACCGTAAATAGCTTATCCTGCAAAACTGGACTGCCGTGTGAATATAGCGTCCAGTTTAGCAGGATACCGTAAAAAGCTTATCCTGCAAAACTGGACTACCGTGTGAATACAGCGTCCAGTTTAGCAGAATACCGTAAAAAGCTTATCCTGCAAAACTGGACTGCCGTGTGAATACAGCGTCCAGTTTAGCAGGATACCGTAAAAAGCTTATCCTGCAAAACTGGACTGCCGTGTGAATACAGCGTCCAGTTTAGCATGATACCGTAAAAAGCTTATCCTGCAAAACTGGACTGCCGTGTGAATACAGCGTCCAGTTTAGCAGAATACCATAAAAAGCTTATCCTGCAAAACTGGACTGCCGTGTGAATACAGCGTCCAGTTTAGCAGGATACCGTAAAAAGCTAATCCTGCAAAACTGGACTGCCGTGTGAATACAGCGTCCAGTTTAGCATGATACCGTAAAAAGCTTATCCTGCAAAACTGGACTGCCGTGTGAATACAGCGTCCAGTTTAGCAGGATACCGTAAAAAGCTTATCCTGCAAAACTGGACTGCCGTGTGAATACAGCGTCCAGTTTAGCAGGATACCGTAAAAAGCTTATCCTGCAAAACTGGACTGACGTGTGAATACAGCGTCCAGTTTAGCAGGATACCGTAAAAAGCTTATCCTGCAAAACTGGACTGCCGTGTGAATACAGCGTCCAGTTTAGCAGGATACCGTAAAAAGCTTATCCTGCAAAACAGGACTGCCGTGTGAATACAGCGTCCAGTTTAGCAGGATACCGTAAAAAGCTTATCCTGCAAAACTGGACTGCCGTGTGAATACAGCGTCCAGTTTAGCAGGATACCGTAAAAAGCTTATCCTGCAAAACTGGACTGCCGTGTGAATACAGCGTCCAGTTTAGCAGGATACCGTAAAAAGCTTATCCTGCAAAACTGGACTGCCGTGTGAATACAGCGTCCAGTTTAGCATGATACCGTAAAAAGCTTATCCCGCAAAACTGGACTGCCGTGTGAATACAGCGTCCAGTTTAGCAGGATACCGTAAAAAGCTTATCCCGCAAAACTGGACTGCCGTGTGAATACAGCGTCCAGTTTAGCAGGATACCGTAAAAAGCTTATCCTGCAAAACTGGACTGCCGTGTGAATACAGCGTCCAGTTTAGCAGGATACCGTAAAAAGCTTATCCTGCAAAATAGGACTGCCGTGTGAAAACAGCGTCCAGTTTAGCAGGATACCGTAAAAAGCTTATTCTGTAAAACTGGACTGCCGTGTGAATACAGCGTCCAGTTTAGCAGGATACCGTAAAAAGCTTATCCTGCAAAGCTGGACTGCCGTGTGAATACAGCGTCCAGTTTAGCATGATACCGTAAAAAGCTTATCCTGCAAAACTGGACTGCCGTGTGAATACAGCGTCCAGTTTAGCATGATACCGTAAAAAGCTTATCCCGCAAAACTGGACTGCCGTCAGGCTAGGCGCACTCCGCTCTTTAGGTACGAAGCTACAAGTAGCCGGCGGTCAGGTTCGGACGGACTAGCTTCAGAGGGCCGGCCGCCGCATGCCGGCCGGGTCGCACGTTAGCAACATTAGTTCGATTTCGATACTCATTCACGCGCCGCGTTCGCGTATTGTCGCGTCGTTCGTTTGCATGTTTAACCAAAATGAAGGCATATTGCATCGCAATGGGCTGCCTTAACAATAATAAAAAGGATCCGAACCTTACGTTTTTCACACTTCCAATCGACATCGAAAGGTAAGAAGAATGCTTGTCTAGTAATAGGTAGATTCACTGGAATAGAATATTATTATTATCTGTGATACTAACAAACCTAGTCAGTATTTAGTAGGTATTGTCCGTTTATTCTTAGATAGGTACCTACTTGTCTTATTTGCTAAACAATCTTCACCCAACTATTTATTAAAATAATAATAATCGACGTGGTAAGTTCCTACCTACTTACTTACCTACTTACGAAATAATAAGCAAAGTTTAATTTTTAATGACAATTTAATTTCGTAAGAAATCATAATTTTTGATACCATGTATTCTGTGCCTAGGTGTTGTATTGTATTGTATGTTGTGTTGTATTGTATGACAACATTGACAAATTGTCACTGTTTACTAAATAACTAAGTAAATAGGACAAATAGGTAAGGAAGGATAAACAACTAGTAGTAACGTATAGTATCTGTACTGTACTATAGTAATTTGTTCACATTAAAGTACACATTATAAACACAATATGTCCAACAGCCATTTTTGATGACCCCACTGCTGGGGCACAGGCCTTCCTTATGGGTGGTAAGAAGGATGGGCCATAATCCACCACGCGGGCCTAATGCGGACTGGTGTGTGTTAACGACTGCAAATGCAGCCGGGACTAACGGCTTAACGTGCCTTCCGAAGCACGGAGGAGCTCGAGATTATAAATTTTGGTCATCCATCCCATGACCGACCCTTGCGAACGATACTTAACTTCCGCAATCGCTGGGCCTAAACCACTGCTCCACCGAGCTCCTCACAATGCTAACACAATAACTTGTAGGTATTCAGATTAATTATTATTTAAAAGAAGACAACCCTGAAGTC
The DNA here is from genome assembly GCA_950108535.1 of Agriphila straminella. Taxonomy (NCBI): domain Eukaryota; kingdom Metazoa; phylum Arthropoda; class Insecta; order Lepidoptera; family Crambidae; genus Agriphila; species Agriphila straminella. The sequence goes on from OX467312.1 coordinate 14,878,147, forward strand.
GTTAGAAGAAATAAGAGCTACGCGATAGAAAGAGAGGCAACTTCTAGGTGAATATAACTGAAGGCAAGGGAGCGGTGTGCGACCTGAATTGCACTTTATTGCGTCTGGGATAGAGTCGCTATTTATTTAAATGACTTTGCGGAGTGGATCTTCTGTACTTGTACTATTATGTATTCTGTGCTGCCGTGTGAATACAGCGTCCAGTTTAGCAGGATACCGTAAAAAGCTTATCCTGCAAAACTGGACTGCCGTGTGAATACAGCGTCCAGTTTAGCATGATACCGTAAAAAGCTTATCCTGCAAAACTGGACTGCCGTGTGAATACAGCGTCCAGTTTTGCAGGATACCGTAAAAAGCTTATCCTGCAAAACTGGACTGACGTGTGAATACAGCGTCCAGTTTAGCAGGATACCGTAAAAAGCTTATCCTGCAAAACTGGACTGCCGTGTGAATACAGCGTCCAGTTTAGCAGGATACCGTAAAAAGCTTATCCTGCAAAACTGGACTGCCGTGTGAATACAGCGTCCAGTTTAGCAGGATACCGTAAAAAGCTTATCCTGCAAAACTGGACTGCCGTGTGAATACAGCGTCCAGTTTAGCAGGATACCGTAAAAAGCTTATCCTGCAAAACAGGACTGCCGTGTGAATACAGCGTCCAGTTTAGCATGATACCGTAAAAAGCTTATCCTGCAAAACTGGACTGCCGTGTGAATACAGCGTCCAGTTTAGCAGGATACCGTAAAAAGCTTATCCTGCAAAACAGGACTGCCGTGTGAATACAGCGTCCAGTTTAGCAGGATACCGTAAAAAGCTTATCCTGCAAAACTGGACTGCCGTGTGAATACAGCGTCCAGTTTAGCATGATACCGTAAAAAGCTTATCCTGTAAAACTGGACTGCCGTGTGAATACAGCGTCCAGTTTAGCAGGATACCGTAAAAAGCTTATCCTGCAAAACTGGACTGCCGTGTGAATACAGCGTCCAGTTTAGCAGGATACCGTAAAAAGCTTATCCTGCAAAACTGGACTGCCGTGTGAATACAGCGTCCAGTTTAGCAGGATACCGTAAAAAGCTTATCCTACAAAACTGGACTGCCGTGTGAATACAGCGTCCAGTTTAGCATGATACCGTAAAAAGCTTATCCTGCAAAACTGGACTGCCGTGTGAATACAGCGTCCAGTTTAGCAGAATACCGTAAAAAGCTTATCCTGCAAAACTGGACTGCCGTGTGAATACAGCGTCCAGTTTAGCAGGATACCGTAAAAAGCTTATCCTGCAAAACTGGACTGCCGTGTGAATACAGCGTCCAGTTTAGCAGGATACCGTAAAAAGGTTATCCTGCAAAACTGGACTGCCGTGTGAATACAGCGTCCAGTTTAGCAGGATACCGTAAAAAGCTTATCCTGCAAAACAGGACTGCCATGTGAATACAGCGTCCAGTTTAGCAGGATACCGTAAAAAGCTTATCCTGCAAAACTGGACTGCCGTGTGAATACAGCGTCCAGTTTAGCAGGATACCGTAAAAAGCTTATCCTGCAAAACTGGACTGCCGTGTGAATACAGCGTCCAGTTTAGCAGGATACCGTTAAAAGCTTATCCTGCAAAACTGGGCTGCCGTGTGAATACAGCGTCCAGTTTAGCAGGATACCGTAAAAAGCTTATCCTGCAAAACTGGACTGCCGTGTGTATACAGCGTCCAGTTTAGCAGGATACCGTAAAAAGCTTATCCTGCAAAACTGGACTGCCGTGTGAATACAGCGTCCAGTTTAGCAGGATACCGTAAAAAGCTTATCCTGCAAAACTGGACTGCCGTGTGTATACAGCGTCCAGTTTAGCAGGATACCGTAAAAAGCTTATCCTGCAAAACTGGACTGCCGTGTGAATACAGCGTCCAGTTTAGCAGGATACCGTAAAAAGCTTATCCTGCAAAACTGGACTGCCGTGTGAATACAGCGTCCAGTTTAGCAGGATACCATAAAAAGCTTATCCTGCAAAGCTGGACTGCAGTGTGAATACAGCGTACAGTTAAGCAGGATACCGTAAAAAGCTTATCCTGCAAAACTGGACTTCCGTGTGAATACAGCGTCCAGTTTAGCAGGATACCGTAAAAAGCTTATCCTGCAAAACTGGACTGACGTGTGAATACAGCGTCCAGTTTAGCAGGATACCGTAAAAAGCTTATCCTGCAAAACAGGACTGCCGTGTGAATACAGCGTCCAGTTTAGCAGGATACCGTAAAAAGCTTATCCTGCAAAACTGGACTGCCGTGTGAATACAGCGTCCAGTTTAGCAGGATACCGTAAAAAGCTTATCCTGCAAAACTGGACTGCCGTGTGAATACAGCGTCCAGCTTAGCAGGATACCGTAAAAAGCTTATCCTGCAAAACTGGACTGCCGTGTGAATACAGCGTCCAGTTTAGCAGGATACCGTAAAAAGCTTATCCTGCAAAACTGGACTACCGTGTGAATACAGCGTCCAGTTTAGCAGAATACCATAAAAAGCTTATCCTGCAAAACTGGACTGCCGTGTGAATACAGCGTCCAGTTTAGCAGGATACCGTAAAAAGCTTATCCTGCAAAACTGGACTGCCGTGTGAATACAGCGTCCAGTTTAGCATGATACCGTAAAAAGCTTATCCTGCAAAACTGGACTGCCGTGTGAATACAGCGTCCAGTTTAGCAGAATACCATAAAAAGCTTATCCTGCAAAACTGGACTGCCGTGTGAATACAGCGTCCAGTTTAGCAGGATACCGTAAAAAGCTTATCCTGCAAAACTGGACTGCCGTGTGAATACAGCGTCCAGTTTAGCATGATACCGTAAAAAGCTTATCCTGCAAAACTGGACTGCCGTGTGAATACAGCGTCCAGTTTAGCAGGATACCGTAAAAAGCTTATCCTGCAAAACTGGACTGCCGTGTGAATACAGCGTCCAGTTTAGCAGGATACCGTAAAAAGCTTATCCTGCAAAACTGGACTGACGTGTGAATACAGCGTCCAGTTTAGCAGGATACCGTAAAAAGCTTATCCTGCAAAACTGGACTGCCGTGTGAATACAGCGTCCAGTTTAGCAGGATACCGTAAAAAGCTTATCCTGCAAAACAGGACTGCCGTGTGAATACAGCGTCCAGTTTAGCAGGATACCGTAAAAAGCTTATCCTGCAAAACTGGACTGCCGTGTGAATACAGCGTCCAGTTTAGCAGGATACCGTAAAAAGCTTATCCTGCAAACTGGACTGCCGTGTGAATACAGCGTCCAGTTTAGCAGGATACCGTAAAAAGCTTATCCTGCAAAACTGGACTGCCGTGTGAATACAGCGTCCAGTTTAGCATGATACCGTAAAAAGCTTATCCCGCAAAACTGGACTGCCGTGTGAATACAGCGTCCAGTTTAGCAGGATACCGTAAAAAGCTTATCCCGCAAAACTGGACTGCCGTGTGAATACAGCGTCCAGTTTAGCAGGATACCGTAAAAAGCTTATCCTGCAAAACTGGACTGCCGTGTGAATACAGCGTCCAGTTTAGCAGGATACCGTCAAAAGCTTATCCTGCAAAATAGGACTGCCGTGTGAAAACAGCGTCCAGTTTAGCAGGATACCGTAAAAAGCTTATTCTGTAAAACTGGACTGCCGTGTGAATACAGCGTCCAGTTTAGCAGGATACCGTAAAAAGCTTATCCTGCAAAGCTGGACTGCCGTGTGAATACAGCGTCCAGTTTAGCATGATACCGTAAAAAGCTTATCCCGCAAAACTGGACTGCCGTGTGAATACAGCGTCCAGTTTAGCATGATACCGTAAAAAGCTAATCCCGCAAAACTGGACTGCCGTCAGGCTAGGCGCACTCCGCTCTTTAGGTACGAAGCTACAAGTAGCCGGCGGTCAGGTTCGGACGGACTAGCTTCAGAGGGCCGGCCGCCGCATGCCGGCCGGGTCGCACGTTAGCAACATTAGTTCGATTTCGATACTCATTAACGCGCCGCGTTCGCGTATTGTCGCGTCGTTCGTTTGCATGTTTAACCAAAATGAAGGCATATTGCATCGCAATGGGCTGCCTTAACAATAATAAAAAGGATCCGAACCTTACGTTTTTCACACTTCCAATCGACATCGAAAGGTAAGAAGAATGCTTGTCTAGTAATAGGTAGATTCACTGGAATAGAATATTATTATTATCTGTGATACTAACAAACCTAGTCAGTATTTAGTAGGTATTGTCCGTTTATTCTTAGATAGGTACCTACTTGTCTTATTTGCTAAACAATCTTCACCCAACTATTTATTAAAATAATAATAATCGACGTGGTAAGTTCCTACCTACTTACTTACCTACTTACGAAATAATAAGCAAAGTTTAATTTTTAATGACAATTTAATTTCGTAAGAAATCATAATTTTTGATACCATGTATTCTGTGCCTAGGTGTTGTATTGTATTGTATGTTGTGTTGTATTGTATGACAACATTGACAAATTGTCACTGTTTACTAAATAACTAAGTAAATAGGACAAATAGGTAAGGAAGGATAAACAACTAGTAGTAACGTATAGTATCTGTACTGTACTATAGTAATTTGTTCACATTAAAGTACACATTATAAACACAATATGTCCAACAGCCATTTTTGATGACCCCACTGCTGGGGCACAGGCCTTCCTTATGGGTGGTAAGAAGGATGGGCCATAACCCACCACGCGGGCCTAATGCGGACTGGTGTGTGTTAACGACTGCAAATGCAGCCGGGACTAACAGCTTAACGTGCCTTCCGAAGCACGGAGGAGCTCGAGATTATAAATTTTGGTCATCCATCCCATGACCGACCCTTGCGAACGATACTTAACTTCCGCAATCGCTGGGCCTAAACCACTGCTCCACCGAGCTCCTCACAATGCTAACACAATAACTTGTAGGTATTCAGATTAATTATTATTTAAAAGAAGACAACCCTGAAGTCGTTAGAAGAAATAAGAGCTACGCGATAGAAAGAGAGGCAACTTCTAGGTGAATATAACTGAAGGCAAGGGAGCGGTGTGCGACCTGAATTGCACTTTATTGCGTCTGGGATAGAGTCGCTATTTATTTAAATGACTTTGCGGAGTGGATCTTCTGTACTTGTACTATTATGTATTCTGTGCTGCCGTGTGAATACAGCGTCCAGTTTAGCAGGATACCGTAAAAAGCTTATCCTGCAAAACTGGACTGCCGTGTGAATACAGCGTCCAGTTTAGCAGGATACCGTAAAAAGCTTATCCCGTAAAACTGGACTGCCGTCAGGCTAGGCGCACTCTGCTCTTTAGGTACGAAGCTACAAGTAGCCGGCGGTCAGGTTCGGACGGACTAATTTTAGAGAGCCGGCCGCCGCATGCCGGCCGGGTCGCACGTTAGCAACATTAGTTCGATTTCGATACTCATTCACGCGCCGCGTTCGCGTATTGTCGCGTCGTTCGTTTGCATGTTTAACCAAAATGAAGGCATATTGCATCGCAATGGGCTGCCTTAACAATAATAAAAAGGATCCGAACCTTACGTTTTTCACACTTCCAATCGACATCGAAAGGTAAGAAGAATGCTTGTCTAGTAATAGGTAGATTCACTGGAATAGAATATTATTATTATCTGTGATACAAACAAACCTAGTCAGTATTTAGTAGGTATTGTCCGTTTATTCTTAGATAGGTACCTACTTATCTTATTTGCTAAACAATCTTCACCCAACTATTTATTAAAATAATAATAATCTACGTGGTAAGTTCCTACCTACTTACTTACCTACTTACGAAATAATAAGCAAAGTTTAATTTTTAATGACAATTTAATTTCGTAAGAAATCATAATTATTGATACCATGTATTCTGTGCCTAGGTGTTGTATTGTATTGTATGTTGTGTTGTATTGTATGACAACATTGACAAATTGTCACTGTTTACTAAATAACTAAGTAAATAGGACAAATAGGTAAAGAAGGATAAACAACTAGTAGTAACGTATAGTATCTGTACTATAGTAATTTGTTCACATTAAAGTACACATTATAAACACAATATGTCCAACAGCCATTTTTGATGACCCCACTGCTGGGGCACAGGCCTTCCTTATGGGTGGTAAGGAGGATGGGCCATAACCCACCACGCAGGCCCAATGCGGATTGGTGTGTTAACGACTGCAAATACAGCCGGGACCAACGGCTTAACGTGCCTTCCGAAGCACGGAGGAGCTCGAGATTATAAATTTTGGTCATCCATCCCATGACCGACCCTTGCGAACGTTACTTAACTTCCGCAATCGCTGGGCCTAAACCACTGCTCCACCGAGCTCCTCACAATGCTAACACAATAACTTGTAGGTATTCAGATTAATTATTATTTAAAAGAAGACAACCCTGAAGACGTTAGAAGAAATAAGAGCTACGCGATAGAAAGAGAGGCAACTTCTAGGTGAATATAACTGTAGGCAAGGGAGCGGTGTGCGACCTGAATTGCACTTTATTGCGTCTGGGATAGAGTCGCTATTTATTTAAATGACTTTGCGGAGTGGATCTTCTGTACTTGTACTATTATGTATTCTGTGCTGCCGTGTGAATACAGCGTCCAGTTTAGCAGGATACCGTAAAAAGCTTATCCTGCAAAACTGGACTGCCGTGTGAATACAGCGTCCAGTTTAGCAGGATACCGTAAAAAGCTTACCCTGCAAAACTGGACTGCCGTGTGAATACAGCGTCCAGTTTAGCAGGATACCGTAAAAAGTTTATCCTGCAAATCTGGACTGCCGTGTGAATACAGCGTCCAGTTTAGCAGGATACCGTAAAAAGCTTATCCTGCAAAACTGGACTGCCGTGTGAATACAGCGTCCAGTTTAGCATGATACCGTAAAAAGCTTATCCTGCAAAACTGGACTGCCGTGTGAATACAGCGTCCAGTTTAGCAGGATACCGTAAAAAGCTTATCCTGCAAAACTGGACTGCCGTGTGTATACAGCGTCCAGTTTAGCAGGATACCGTAAAAAGCTTATCCTGCAAAACTGGACTGCCGTGTGAATACAGCGTCCAGTTTAGCAGGATACCGTAAAAAGCTTATCCTGCAAAACTGGACTGCCGTGTGAATACAGCGTCCAGTTTAGCAGGATACTGTAAAAAGCTTATCCTGCAAAACTGGACTGCCGTGTGAATACAGCGTCCAGTTTAGCATGATACCGTGAAAAGCTTATCCTGCAAAACTGGACTGCCGTGTGAATACAGCGTCCAGTTTAGCAGGATACCGTAAAAAGCTTATCCCGCAAATCTGGACTGCCGTGTGAATACAGCGTCCAGTTTAGCAGGATACCGCAAAAAGCTTATCCTGCAAAACTGGACTGCCGTGTGAATACAGCGTCCAGTTTAGCAGGACACCGTAAAAAGCTTTTTCCGCAAAACTGGACTGCCGTGTGAATACAGCGTCCAGTTTAGCATGATACCGTAAAAAGCTTATCCTGCAAAACTGGACTGCCGTGTGAATACAGCGTCCAGTTTAGCAGGATACCGTAAAAAGCTTATCCTGCAAAACTGGACTGCCGTGTGAATACAGCGTCCAGTTTAGCAGGATACCGTAAAAAGCTTACCCTGCAAAACTGGACTGCCGTGTGAATACAGCGTCCAGTTTAGCAGGATACCGTAAAAAGCTTATCCTGCAAATCTGGACTGCCGTGTGAATACAGCGTCCAGTTTAGCAGGATACCGTAAAAAGCTTATCCCGCAAAACTGGACTGCCGTGTGAATACAGCGTTCAGTTTAGCAGGATACCGTAAAAAGCTTATCTTGCAAAACTGGACTGCCGTGTGAATACAGCGTCCAGTTTAGCAGGATACCGTAAAAAGCTTATCCCGCAAAACTGGACTGCCGTGTGAATACAGCGTCCAGGTTAGCAGGATACCGTAAATAGCTTATCCTGCAAAACTGGACTGCCGTGTGAATACAGCGTCCAGTTTAGCAGGATACCGTAAAAAGCTTATCCTGCAAAACTGGACTACCGTGTGAATACAGCGTCCAGTTTAGCAGAATACCATAAAAAGCTTATCCTGCAAAACTGGACTGCCGTGTGAATACAGCGTCCAGTTTAGCAGGATACCGTAAAAAGCTTATCCTACAAAACAGGACTGCCGTGTGAATACAGCGTCCAGTTTAGCAGGATACCGTAAAAAGCTTATCCTGCAAAACTGGACTGCCGTGTGAATACAGCGTCCAGTTTAGCAGGATACCGTAAAAAGCTTATCCTGCAAAACTGGACTGCCGTGTGAATACAGCGTTGTTAGCGACGTATAAATAAGGTTGAAAATTGAACGGTACGATGAGCGGCCGCTACAATGAAAGATAAGGAAAGCAAGCGTAAAAAGAGCGAGACAGCACGAGTGTCGGCCGCCCGCCGCAGTCGGCCCGCGCCGCGAGTCGTCGGGAATGTTCGAGCGTGACGTTGCTGGATTATTCGCGAACATCGAGCGAGATTGTTCCCGCGCTCCCGTCGACTGGTATAAAAGCCGCGCGGTTTCGACGCGTAAGCAGTTACGTTGTGAATAATAGTGAAGTAACAACAAATAGTGAAGAGTTCGAAGCGTCTAAGTGCTGGAAGTGTTTAACTATAATAAGTGCCGTATTTAAGTGTTGTTAAAGTACTAATTAAGTGTTGAATTATTGACTTTGCATATTTAACTGATTTAGTGTTGGGACAATTTAAGTTATAATTGATTTAGTGTCAAGACTATTATTAAGGGATATTTGAAGAGTATTTTGAAGAGCTAAATAATAAATTATAGAATTACTTCGTAAGCGTGCTATTTTATTTAGACCTCGAAAATAGGCATCCTCATCAATCCAGCCAGCGGCAATTAAGTGTTTTGTTGCGAGTAAGCGCTAAGTCCGCAACATATTTTTGGTCCTTCGAGCCGGATCCTGGAAAACGAAGAAGATGCCAACTACGAGGTCAGCGAAGAAGAAGATTACTGCGAAACCGTCGACGTCAACGGATTGGAGCATGAAGACGCCAGCGGAAACCGCTACTGAGTCTACTGTGACGTCAAGCCGGTCCACGCTTACAAGAAGAACATCGCCACATCGCGCCCCTACTGGAGGTGTGTCACCTTTACGTCCTGAGGAGGACCACGCCACATCAACCGCTCGTGCCCTAGAAGGAGTGTCACCCGCGCACTATCCGGGAGACTACGCCATCACGCCGACGGAAAGAAGAGAAGCCAGTGGAAATATTCAAGAAGCTCGCATAAAAGAAGATGCCAGTCTTACGTTGCCCGCTCCTGTCGACAAGCAAGCACCGCATACACTAATGGAAGTGGTTCGAAGATCAGACACGCACTCCGTACGGTCATTAAGGAGTCGCGCCGAAACTGAAGCGAAAATACAAGTAGCCAGAAGGGAACTCGAAGTTGCCAAAGTGAAGATGCAAGTTGCCAGGAGGGAAGTCGAGGTAGCCGAAGCGAAATTGAAGTTAGCCCAGGCGGAGCTAGAGTCGCTGCAGGTTGACTCTGACATTGAAGATGAAGATGATGAAGAGGTGTATCAGCAGCAACAAGAGGAAAGCTGTCTCCACCAAACGAACCTGCTGCCACTGCTGCATCATGAAAGGAAAAAGATGGACATAGACGCACTGGCTCAAGCAATCACAAGCATCTGCCAGAAGATGTCAGAGACTGCATCATCAAGACAGATCATCGAGCTACCTTACTTCAATGGTGCAAGTGAAGAATGGTTGGCATTCCGGCGGTCATATGAAGATACTGCCAACGCTTTTACGCCAACCCAAAACCTGGCTCGCCTGAGAAGAACGCTTCACGGAAGGGCAAGAGATACAGTGAAGAGTTTATTGTTCACCGTAGAGGATCCCACTGAAGTGATGAAAGGGCTGGAAGCAAGATTTGGAAGACCAGGTGCGCTGGCACTTTCGGAGTTAGAAAAGTTGAAGAGCCTGCCACGCATCACCGAAGACCCCAACGAAGTGTGCGCCTTCTCTAGCCAAGTAAGAAATTCTGTCGCCACTATTAAGGCGCTGGGGAAGACACGATATTTGAGTTCTCCGGAAACAACGAAGTCATTGATCGAGAAGATGCCCGCCTCGATGAAGTATAGGTGGTACGTCTTCTTCCGAAGTAAGCAAGAAGAAGAGTCGCCAGAATTGACGCTCATCAGTAATTTCCTGGAGGATGAAGCAGCTATGTGTGCAGACTTCGCCCCACTCGAAGAGTACCGGGAAGTTAGGTCCTCACGCCCGCAAAGAGCTCCATATGAAGTGTTTCGGGAGCGTCATAGAGGAAGAGAGGAAAAGTGGACACGCCCGCATTTGGCTCCACGTGAAGTGTCTCCGGAGCAGAAGGGCAGCGAGTCGCATAGGATGTACCATGTTCACGTCTGTCACAAAGGGTCTCAAAAGGACGTGAACACGTGCCCCGAGTGTCAAGGAAACCATTTCTTATACGAGTGCCAAAAATTCAAAAATGCAAACATAAGTGTAAAATGGAATATGGCAAAGAAGAGTCATCTATGTTTTAAGTGCTTGAAGTTTAGGCACTCACGCATCAACTGCCGAGCTGACACTTGCAAGAAGTGTGGAAGGTGGCATCATACTGCACTGCACTCCGACATACCACCAGCCATGGTCGAAAGAACGGAAAGGACAAAGCTAAAAGAAGATCTCCGAAGTGCCCCTACGCTGCACCCGTTGCGTGCATACGCTGGACGTCGCATCCAGGAAGATAGGTGCTATGCACCGCGGGGGAGTATGTTAGCGACGTATAAATAAGGTTGAAAATTGAACGGTACGATGAGCGGCCGCTACAATGAAAGATAAGGAAAGCAAGCGTAAAAAGAGCGAGACAGCACGAGTGTCGGCCGCCCGCCGCAGTCGGCCCGCGCCGCGAGTCGTCGGGAATGTTCGAGCGTGACGTTGCTGGATTATTCGCGAACATCGAGCGAGATTGTTCCCGCGCTCCCGTCGACTGGTATAAAAGCCGCGCGGTTTCGACGCCTAAGCAGTTACGTTGTGAATAATAGTGAAGTAACAACAAATAGTGAAGAGTTCGAAGCGTCTAAGTGCTGGAAGTGTTTAACTATAATAAGTGCCGTATTTAAGTGTTGTTAAAGTACTAATTAAGTGTTGAATTATTGACTTTGCATATTTAACTGATTTAGTGTTGGGACAATTTAAGTTATAATTGATTTAGTGTCAAGACTATTATTAAGGGATATTTGAAGAGTATTTTGAAGAGCTAAATAATAAATTATAGAATTACTTCGTAAGCGTGCTATTTTATTTAGACCTCGAAAATAGGCATCCTCATCAATCCAGCCAGCGGCAATTAAGTGTTTTGTTGCGAGTAAGCGCTAAGTCCGCAACAAGCGTCCAGTTTAGCAGGATACCGTAAAAAGCTTATCCTGCAAAACTGGACTGCCGTGTGAATACAGCGTCCAGTTTAGCATGATACCGTAAAAAGCTTATCCCGCAAAACTGGACTGCCGTGTGAATACAGCGTCCAGTTTAGCAGGATACCGTAAAAAGCTTATCCTGCAAAACTGGACTGCCGTGTGAATACAGCGTCCAGTTTAGCAGGATACCGTAAAAAGCTTATCCTGCAAAATAGGACTGCCGTGTGAAAACAGCGTCCAGTTTAGCAGGATACCGTAAAAAGCTTATTCTGCAAAACTGGACTGCCGTGTGAATACAGCGTCCAGTTTAGCAGGATACCGTAAAAAGCTTATCCTGCAAAGCTGGACTGCCGTGTGAATACAGCGTCCAGTTTAGCATGAAACCGTAAAAAGCTTATCCCGCAAAACTGGACTGCCGTGTGAATACAGCGTCCAGTTTAGCATGATACCGTAAAAAGCTTATCCCGCAAAACTGGACTGCCGTCAGGCTAGGCGCACTCCGCTCTTTAGGTACGAAGCTACAAGTAGCCGGCGGTCAGGTTCGGACGGACTAGCTTCAGAGGGCCGGCCGCCGCATGCCGGCCGGGTCGCACGTTAGCAACATTAGTTCGATTTCGATACTCATTCACGCGCCGCGTTCGCGTATTGTCGCGTCGTTCGTTTGCATGTTTAACCAAAATGAAGGCATATTGCATCGCAATGGGCTGCCTTAACAATAATAAAAAGGATCCGAACCTTACGTTTTTCACACTTCCAATCGACATCGAAAGGTAAGAAGAATGCTTGTCTAGTAATAGGTAGATTCACTGGAATAGAATATTATTATTATCTGTGATACTAACAAACCTAGTCAGTATTTAGTAGGTATTGTCCGTTTATTCTTAGATAGGTACCTACTTGTCTTATTTGCTAAACAATCTTCACCCAACTATTTATTAAAATAATAATAATCGACGTGGTAAGTTCCTACCTACTTACTTACCTACTTACGAAATAATAAGCAAAGTTTAATTTTTAATGACAATTTAATTTCGTAAGAAATCATAATTTTTGATACCATGTATTCTGTGCCTAGGTGTTGTATTGTATTGTATGTTGTGTTGTATTGTATGACAACATTGACAAATTGTCACTGTTTACTAAATAACTAAGTAAATAGGACAAATAGGTAAGGAAGGATAAACAACTAGTAGTAACGTATAGTATCTGTACTGTACTATAGTAATTTGTTCACATTAAAGTACACATTATAAACACAATATGTCCAACAGCCATTTTTGATGACCCCACTGCTGGGGCACAGGCCTTCCTTATGGGTGGTAAGAAGGATGGGCCATAACCCACCACGCGGGCCTAATGCGGACTGGTGTGTGTTAACGACTGCAAATGCAGCCGGGACTAACGGCTTAACGTGCCTTCCGAAGCACGGAGGAGCTCGAGATTATAAATTTTGGTCATCCATCCCATGACCGACCCTTGCGAACGATACTTAACTTCCGCAATCGCTGGGCCTAAACCACTGCTCCACCGAGCTCCTCACAATGCTAACACAATAACTTGTAGGTATTCAGATTAATTATTATTTAAAAGAAGACAACCCTGAAGTCGTTAGAAGAAATAAGAGCTACGCGATAGAAAGAGAGGCAACTTCTAGGTGAATATAACTGAAGGCAAGAGAGCGGTGTGCGACCTGAATTGCACTTTATTGCGTCTGGGATAGTCGCTATTTATTTAAATGACTTTGCGGAATGGATCTTCTGTACTTGTACTATTATGTATTCTGTGCTGCCGTGTGAATACAGCGTCCAGTTTAGCAGGATACCGTAAAAAGCTTATCCTGCAAAACTGGACTGCCGTGTGAATACAGCGTCCAGTTTAGCAGGATACCGTAAAAAGCTTATCCCGTAAAACTGGACTGCCGTCAGGCTAGGCGCACTCTGCTCTTTAGGTACGAAGCTACAAGTAGCCGGCGGTCAGGTTCGGACGGACTAGCTTCAGAGGGCCGGCCGCCGCATGCCGGCCGGGTCGCACGTTAGCAACATTAGTTCGATTTCGATACTCATTCACGCGCCGCGTTCGCGTATTGTCGCGTCGTTCGTTTGCATGTTTAACCAAAATGAAGGCATATTGCATCGCAATGGGCTGCCTTAACAATAATAAAAAGGATCCGAACCTTACGTTTTTCACACTTCCAATCGACATCGAAAGGTAAGAAGAATGCTTGTCTAGTAATAGGTAGATTCACTGGAATAGAATATTATTATTATCTGTGATACAAACAAACCTAGTCAGTATTTAGTAGGTATTGTCCGTTTATTCTTAGATAGGTACCTACTTATCTTATTTGCTAAACAATCTTCACCCAACTATTTATTAAAATAATAATAATCTACGTGGTAAGTTCCTACCTACTTACTTACCTACTTACGAAATAATAAGCAAAGTTTAATTTTTAATGACAATTTAATTTCGTAAGAAATCATAATTATTGATACCATGTATTCTGTGCCTAGGTGTTGTATTGTATTGTATGTTGTGTTGTATTGTATGACAACATTGACAAATTGTCACTGTTTACTAAATAACTAAGTAAATAGGACAAATAGGTAAGGAAGGATAAACAACTAGTAGTAACGTATAGTATCTGTACTGTACTATAGTAATTTGTTCACATTAAAGTACACATTATAAACACAATATGTCCAACAGCCATTTTTGATGACCCCACTGCTGGGGCACAGGCCTTCCTTATGGGTGGTAAGAAGGATGGGCCATAACCCACCACGCGGGCCTAATGCGGACTGGTGTGTGTTAACGACTGCAAATGCAGCCGGGACTAACGGCTTAACGTGCCTTCCGAAGCACGGAGGAGCTCGAGATTATAAATTTTGGTCATCCATCCCATGACCGACCCTTGCGAACGATACTTAACTTCCGCAATCGCTGGGCCTAAACCACTGCTCCACCGAGCTCCTCACAATGCTAACACAATAACTTGTAGGTATTCAGATTAATTATTATTTAAAAGAAGACAACCCTGAAGTCGTTAGAAGAAATAAGAGCTACGCGATAGAAAGAGAGGCAACTTCTAGGTGAATATAACTGAAGGCAAGGGAGCGGTGTGCGACCTGAATTGCACTTTATTGCGTCTGGGATAGAGTCGCTATTTATTTAAATGACTTTGCGGAGTGGATCTTCTGTACTTGTACTATTATGTATTCTGTGCTGCCGTGTGAATACAGCGTCCAGTTTAGCAGGATACCGTAAAAAGCTTATCCTGCAAAACTGGACTGCCGTGTGAATACAGCGTCCAGTTTAGCATGATACCGTAAAAAGCTTATCCTGCAAAACTGGACTGCCGTGTGAATACAGCGTCCAGTTTTGCAGGATACCGTAAAAAGCTTATCCTGCAAAACTGGACTGACGTGTGAATACAGCGTCCAGTTTAGCAGGATACCGTAAAAAGCTTATCCTGCAAAACTGGACTGCCGTGTGAATACAGCGTCCAGTTTAGCAGGATACCGTAAAAAGCTTATCCTGCAAAACTGGACTGCCGTGTGAATACAGCGTCCAGTTTAGCAGGATACCGTAAAAAGCTTATCCTGCAAAACTGGACTGCCGTGTGAATACAGCGTCCAGTTTAGCAGGATACCGTAAAAAGCTTATCCTGCAAAACAGGACTGCCGTGTGAATACAGCGTCCAGTTTAGCATGATACCGTAAAAAGCTTATCCTGTAAAACTGGACTGCCGTGTGAATACAGCGTCCAGTTTAGCAGGATACCGTAAAAAGCTTATCCTGCAAAACTGGACTGCCGTGTGAATACAGCGTCCAGTTTAGCAGGATACCGTAAAAAGCTTATCCTGCAAAACTGGACTGCCGTGTGAATACAGCGTCCAGTTTAGCATGATACCGTAAAAAGCTTATCCTGTAAAACTGGACTGCCGTGTGAATACAGCGTCCAGTTTAGCAGGATACCGTAAAAAGCTTATCCTGCAAAACTGGACTGCCGTGTGAATACAGCGTCCAGTTTAGCAGGATACCGTAAAAAGCTTATCCTGCAAAACTGGACTGCCGTGTGAATACAGCGTCCAGTTTAGCAGGATACCGTAAAAAGCTTATCCTACAAAACTGGACTGCCGTGTGAATACAGCGTCCAGTTTAGCATGATACCGTAAAAAGCTTATCCTGCAAAACTGGACTGCCGTGTGAATACAGCGTCCAGTTTAGCAGAATACCGTAAAAAGCTTATCCTGCAAAACTGGACTGCCGTGTGAATACAGCGTCCAGTTTAGCAGGATACCGTAAAAAGGTTATCCTGCAAAACTGGACTGCCGTGTGAATACAGCGTCCAGTTTAGCAGGATACCGTAAAAAGCTTATCCTGCAAAACAGGACTGCCATGTGAATACAGCGTCCAGTTTAGCAGGATACCGTAAAAAGCTTATCCTGCAAAACTGGACTGCCGTGTGAATACAGCGTCCAGTTTAGCAGGATACCGTAAAAAGCTTATCCTGCAAAACTGGACTGCCGTGTGAATACAGCGTCCAGTTTAGCAGGATACCGTAAAAAGCTTATCCTGCAAAACTGGACTGCCGTGTGAATACAGCGTCCAGTTTAGCAGGATACCGTTAAAAGCTTATCCTGCAAAACTGGGCTGCCGTGTGAATACAGCGTCCAGTTTAGCAGGATACCGTAAAAAGCTTATCCTGCAAAACTGGACTGCCGTGTGTATACAGCGTCCAGTTTAGCAGGATACCGTAAAAAGCTTATCCTGCAAAACTGGACTGCCGTGTGAATACAGCGTCCAGTTTAGCAGGATACCGTAAAAAGCTTATCCTGCAAAACTGGACTGCCGTGTGTATACAGCGTCCAGTTTAGCAGGATACCGTAAAAAGCTTATCCTGCAAAACTGGACTGCCGTGTGAATACAGCGTCCAGTTTAGCAGGATACCGTAAAAAGCTTATCCTGCAAAACTGGACTGCCGTGTGAATACAGCGTCCAGTTTAGCAGGATACCATAAAAAGCTTATCCTGCAAAGCTGGACTGCAGTGTGAATACAGCGTACAGTTAAGCAGGATACCGTAAAAAGCTTATCCTGCAAAACTGGACTTCCGTGTGAATACAGCGTCCAGTTTAGCAGGATACCGTAAAAAGCTTATCCTGCAAAACTGGACTGACGTGTGAATACAGCGTCCAGTTTAGCAGGATACCGTAAAAAGCTTATCCTGCAAAACAGGACTGCCGTGTGAATACAGCGTCCAGTTTAGCAGGATACCGTAAAAAGCTTATCCTGCAAAACTGGACTGCCGTGTGAATACAGCGTCCAGTTTAGCAGGATACCGTAAAAAGCTTATCCTGCAAAACTGGACTGCCGTGTGAATACAGCGTCCAGCTTAGCAGGATACCGTAAAAAGCTTATCCTGCAAAACTGGACTGCCGTGTGAATACAGCGTCCAGTTTAGCAGGATACCGTAAAAAGCTTATCCTGCAAAACTGGACTACCGTGTGAATACAGCGTCCAGTTTAGCAGAATACCATAAAAAGCTTATCCTGCAAAACTGGACTGCCGTGTGAATACAGCGTCCAGTTTAGCAGGATACCGTAAAAAGCTTATCCTGCAAAACTGGACTGCCGTGTGAATACAGCGTCCAGTTTAGCATGATACCGTAAAAAGCTTATCCTGCAAAACTGGACTGCCGTGTGAATACAGCGTCCAGTTTAGCAGAATACCATAAAAAGCTTATCCTGCAAAACTGGACTGCCGTGTGAATACAGCGTCCAGTTTAGCAGGATACCGTAAAAAGCTTATCCTGCAAAACTGGACTGCCGTGTGAATACAGCGTCCAGTTTAGCATGATACCGTAAAAAGCTTATCCTGCAAAACTGGACTGCCGTGTGAATACAGCGTCCAGTTTAGCAGGATACCGTAAAAAGCTTATCCTGCAAAACTGGACTGCCGTGTGAATACAGCGTCCAGTTTAGCAGGATACCGTAAAAAGCTTATCCTGCAAAACTGGACTGACGTGTGAATACAGCGTCCAGTTTAGCAGGATACCGTAAAAAGCTTATCCTGCAAAACTGGACTGCCGTGTGAATACAGCGTCCAGTTTAGCAGGATACCGTAAAAAGCTTATCCTGCAAAACAGGACTGCCGTGTGAATACAGCGTCCAGTTTAGCAGGATACCGTAAAAAGCTTATCCTGCAAAACTGGACTGCCGTGTGAATACAGCGTCCAGTTTAGCAGGATACCGTAAAAAGCTTATCCTGCAAAACTGGACTGCCGTGTGAATACAGCGTCCAGTTTAGCAGGATACCGTAAAAAGCTTATCCTGCAAAACTGGACTGCCGTGTGAATACAGCGTCCAGTTTAGCATGATACCGTAAAAAGCTTATCCCGCAAAACTGGACTGCCGTGTGAATACAGCGTCCAGTTTAGCAGGATACCGTAAAAAGCTTATCCCGCAAAACTGGACTGCCGTGTGAATACAGCGTCCAGTTTAGCAGGATACCGTAAAAAGCTTATCCTGCAAAACTGGACTGCCGTGTGAATACAGCGTCCAGTTTAGCAGGATACCGTCAAAAGCTTATCCTGCAAAATAGGACTGCCGTGTGAAAACAGCGTCCAGTTTAGCAGGATACCGTAAAAAGCTTATTCTGTAAAACTGGACTGCCGTGTGAATACAGCGTCCAGTTTAGCAGGATACCGTAAAAAGCTTATCCTGCAAAGCTGGACTGCCGTGTGAATACAGCGTCCAGTTTAGCATGATACCGTAAAAAGCTTATCCCGCAAAACTGGACTGCCGTGTGAATACAGCGTCCAGTTTAGCATGATACCGTAAAAAGCTAATCCCGCAAAACTGGACTGCCGTCAGGCTAGGCGCACTCCGCTCTTTAGGTACGAAGCTACAAGTAGCCGGCGGTCAGGTTCGGACGGACTAGCTTCAGAGGGCCGGCCGCCGCATGCCGGCCGGGTCGCACGTTAGCAACATTAGTTCGATTTCGATACTCATTCACGCGCCGCGTTCGCGTATTGTCGCGTCGTTCGTTTGCATGTTTAACCAAAATGAAGGCATATTGCATCGCAATGGGCTGCCTTAACAATAATAAAAAGGATCCGAACCTTACGTTTTTCACACTTCCAATCGACATCGAAAGGTAAGAAGAATGCTTGTCTAGTAATAGGTAGATTCACTGGAATAGAATATTATTATTATCTGTGATACTAACAAACCTAGTCAGTATTTAGTAGGTATTGTCCGTTTATTCTTAGATAGGTACCTACTTGTCTTATTTGCTAAACAATCTTCACCCAACTATTTATTAAAATAATAATAATCGACGTGGTAAGTTCCTACCTACTTACTTACCTACTTACGAAATAATAAGCAAAGTTTAATTTTTAATGACAATTTAATTTCGTAAGAAATCATAATTTTTGATACCATGTATTCTGTGCCTAGGTGTTGTATTGTATTGTATGTTGTGTTGTATTGTATGACAACATTGACAAATTGTCACTGTTTACTAAATAACTAAGTAAATAGGACAAATAGGTAAGGAAGGATAAACAACTAGTAGTAACGTATAGTATCTGTACTGTACTATAGTAATTTGTTCACATTAAAGTACACATTATAAACACAATATGTCCAACAGCCATTTTTGATGACCCCACTGCTGGGGCACAGGCCTTCCTTATGGGTGGTAAGAAGGATGGGCCATAACCCACCACGCGGGCCTAATGCGGACTGGTGTGTGTTAACGACTGCAAATGCAGCCGGGACTAACAGCTTAACGTGCCTTCCGAAGCACGGAGGAGCTCGAGATTATAAATTTTGGTCATCCATCCCATGACCGACCCTTGCGAACGATACTTAACTTCCGCAATCGCTGGGCCTAAACCACTGCTCCACCGAGCTCCTCACAATGCTAACACAATAACTTGTAGGTATTCAGATTAATTATTATTTAAAAGAAGACAACCCTGAAGTCGTTAGAAGAAATAAGAGCTACGCGATAGAAAGAGAGGCAACTTCTAGGTGAATATAACTGAAGGCAAGGGAGCGGTGTGCGACCTGAATTGCACTTTATTGCGTCTGGGATAGAGTCGCTATTTATTTAAATGACTTTGCGGAGTGGATCTTCTGTACTTGTACTATTATGTATTCTGTGCTGCCGTGTGAATACAGCGTCCAGTTTAGCAGGATACCGTAAAAAGCTTATCCTGCAAAACTGGACTGCCGTGTGAATACAGCGTCCAGTTTAGCAGGATACCGTAAAAAGCTTATCCCGTAAAACTGGACTGCCGTCAGGCTAGGCGCACTCTGCTCTTTAGGTACGAAGCTACAAGTAGCCGGCGGTCAGGTTCGGACGGACTAATTTTAGAGAGCCGGCCGCCGCATGCCGGCCGGGTCGCACGTTAGCAACATTAGTTCGATTTCGATACTCATTCACGCGCCGCGTTCGCGTATTGTCGCGTCGTTCGTTTGCATGTTTAACCAAAATGAAGGCATATTGCATCGCAATGGGCTGCCTTAACAATAATAAAAAGGATCCGAACCTTACGTTTTTCACACTTCCAATCGACATCGAAAGGTAAGAAGAATGCTTGTCTAGTAATAGGTAGATTCACTGGAATAGAATATTATTATTATCTGTGATACAAACAAACCTAGTCAGTATTTAGTAGGTATTGTCCGTTTATTCTTAGATAGGTACCTACTTATCTTATTTGCTAAACAATCTTCACCCAACTATTTATTAAAATAATAATAATCTACGTGGTAAGTTCCTACCTACTTACTTACCTACTTACGAAATAATAAGCAAAGTTTAATTTTTAATGACAATTTAATTTCGTAAGAAATCATAATTATTGATACCATGTATTCTGTGCCTAGGTGTTGTATTGTATTGTATGTTGTGTTGTATTGTATGACAACATTGACAAATTGTCACTGTTTACTAAATAACTAAGTAAATAGGACAAATAGGTAAAGAAGGATAAACAACTAGTAGTAACGTATAGTATCTGTACTATAGTAATTTGTTCACATTAAAGTACACATTATAAACACAATATGTCCAACAGCCATTTTTGATGACCCCACTGCTGGGGCACAGGCCTTCCTTATGGGTGGTAAGGAGGATGGGCCATAACCCACCACGCAGGCCCAATGCGGATTGGTGTGTTAACGACTGCAAATACAGCCGGGACCAACGGCTTAACGTGCCTTCCGAAGCACGGAGGAGCTCGAGATTATAAATTTTGGTCATCCATCCCATGACCGACCCTTGCGAACGTTACTTAACTTCCGCAATCGCTGGGCCTAAACCACTGCTCCACCGAGCTCCTCACAATGCTAACACAATAACTTGTAGGTATTCAGATTAATTATTATTTAAAAGAAGACAACCCTGAAGACGTTAGAAGAAATAAGAGCTACGCGATAGAAAGAGAGGCAACTTCTAGGTGAATATAACTGTAGGCAAGGGAGCGGTGTGCGACCTGAATTGCACTTTATTGCGTCTGGGATAGAGTCGCTATTTATTTAAATGACTTTGCGGAGTGGATCTTCTGTACTTGTACTATTATGTATTCTGTGCTGCCGTGTGAATACAGCGTCCAGTTTAGCAGGATACCGTAAAAAGCTTATCCTGCAAAACTGGACTGCCGTGTGAATACAGCGTCCAGTTTAGCAGGATACCGTAAAAAGCTTACCCTGCAAAACTGGACTGCCGTGTGAATACAGCGTCCAGTTTAGCAGGATACCGTAAAAAGTTTATCCTGCAAATCTGGACTGCCGTGTGAATACAGCGTCCAGTTTAGCAGGATACCGTAAAAAGCTTATCCTGCAAAACTGGACTGCCGTGTGAATACAGCGTCCAGTTTAGCATGATACCGTAAAAAGCTTATCCTGCAAAACTGGACTGCCGTGTGAATACAGCGTCCAGTTTAGCAGGATACCGTAAAAAGCTTATACTGCAAAACTGGACTGCCGTGTGTATACAGCGTCCAGTTTAGCAGGATACCGTAAAAAGCTTATCCTGCAAAACTGGACTGCCGTGTGAATACAGCGTCCAGTTTAGCAGGATACCGTAAAAAGCTTATCCTGCAAAACTGGACTGCCGTGTGAAGACAGCGTCCAGTTTAGCAGGATACTGTAAAAAGCTTATCCTGCAAAACTGGACTGCCGTGTGAATACAGCGTCCAGTTTAGCATGATACCGTGAAAAGCTTATCCTGCAAAACTGGACTGCCGTGTGAATACAGCGTCCAGTTTAGCAGGATACCGTAAAAAGCTTATCCCGCAAATCTGGACTGCCGTGTGAATACAGCGTCCAGTTTAGCAGGATACCGCAAAAAGCTTATCCTGCAAAACTGGACTGCCGTGTGAATACAGCGTCCAGTTTAGCAGGACACCGTAAAAAGCTTTTTCCGCAAAACTGGACTGCCGTGTGAATACAGCGTCCAGTTTAGCATGATACCGTAAAAAGCTTATCCTGCAAAACTGGACTGCCGTGTGAATACAGCGTCCAGTTTAGCAGGATACCGTAAAAAGCTTATCCTGCAAAACTGGACTGCCGTGTGAATACAGCGTCCAGTTTAGCAGGATACCGTAAAAAGCTTACCCTGCAAAACTGGACTGCCGTGTGAATACAGCGTCCAGTTTAGCAGGATACCGTAAAAAGCTTATCCTGCAAATCTGGACTGCCGTGTGAATACAGCGTCCAGTTTAGCAGGATACCGTAAAAAGCTTATCCCGCAAAACTGGACTGCCGTGTGAATACAGCGTTCAGTTTAGCAGGATACCGTAAAAAGCTTATCCCGCAAAACTGGACTGCCGTGTGAATACAGCGTCCAGTTTAGCAGGATACCGTAAAAAGCTTATCCCGCAAAACTGGACTGCCGTGTGAATACAGCGTCCAGTTTTGCAGGATACCGCAAAAAGCTTATCCTGCAAAACTGGACTGCCGTGTGAATACAGCGTCCAGTTTAGCAGGACACCGTAAAAAGCTTTTTCCGCAAAACTGGACTGCCGTGTGAATACAGCGTCCAGTTTAGCATGATACCGTAAAAAGCTTATCCTGCAAAACTGGACTGCCGTGTGAATACAGCGTCCAGTTTAGTAGGATACCGTAAAAAGCTAATCCCGCAAAACTGGACTGCCGTGTGAATACAGCGTCCAGTTTAGCAGGATACCGTAAAAAGCTTATCCCGCAAAACTGGACTGCCGTGTGAATACAGCGTCCAGTTTAGCATGATACCGTAAAAAGCTTATCCTGCAAATCTGGACTGCAGTGTGAATACAGCGTCCAGTTTAGCATGATACCGTAAAAAGCTTATCCTGCAAAACTGGACTGCCGTGTGAATACAGCGTCCAGTTTAGCATGATACCGTAAAAAGCTTATCCCGCAAAACTGGACTGCCGTCAGGCTAGGCGCACTCCGCTCTTTAGGTACGAAGCTACAAGTAGCCGGCGGTCAGGTTCGGACGGACTAATTTCAGAGGGCCGGCCGCCGCATGCCGGCCGGGTCGCACGTTAGCAACATTAGTTCGATTTCGATACTCATTCACGCGCCGCGTTCGCGTATTGTCGCGTCGTTCGTTTGCATGTTTAACCAAAATGAAGGCATATTGCATCGCAATGGGCTGCCTTAACAATAATAAAAAGGATCCGAACCTTACGTTTTTCACACTTCCAATCGACATCGAAAGGTAAGAAGAATGCTTGTCTAGTAATAGGTAGATTCTCTGGAATAGAATATTATTATTATCTGTGAAACAAACAAACCTAGTCAGTATTTAGTAGGTATTGTCCGTTTATTCTTAGATAGGTACCTACTTGTCTTATTTGCTAAACAATCTTCACCCAACTATTTATTAAAATAATAATAATCTACGTGGTAAGTTCCTACCTACTTACTTACCTACTTACGAAATAATAAGCAAAGTTTAATTTTTAATGACAATTTAATTTCGTAAGAAATCATAATTATTGATACCATGTATTCTGTGCCGAGGTGTTGTATTGTATTGTATGTTGTGTTGTATTGTATGACAACATTGACAAATTGTCACTGTTTACTAAATAACTAAGTAAATAGGACAAATAGGTAAAGAAGGATAAACAACTAGTAGTAAAGTATAGTATCTGTACTATAGTAATTTGTTCACATTAAAGTACACATTATAAACACAATATGTCCAACAGCCATTTTTGATGACCCCACTGCTGGGGCACAGGCCTTCCTTATGGGTGGTAAGGAGGATGGGCCATAACCCACCACGCGGGCCTAATGCGGATTGGTGTGTGTTAACGACTGCAAATGCAGCCGGGACCAACGGCTTAACGTGCCTTCCAAAGCACGGAGGAGCTCGAGATTATAAATTTTGGTCATCCATCCCATGACCGACCCTTGCGAACGTTACTTAACTTCCGGAATCGCTGGGCCTAAACCACTGCTCCACCGAGCTCCTCACAATGCTAACACAATAACTTGTAGGTATTCAGATTAATTATTATTTAAAAGAAGACAACCCTGAAGTCGTTAGAAAAAATAAGAGCTACGCGATAGAAAGAGAGGCAACTTCTAGGTGAATATAACTGTAGGCAAGGGAGCGGTGTGCGACCTGAATTGCACTTTATTGCGTCTGGGATAGTCGCTATTTATTTAAATGACTTTGCGGAATGGATCTTCTGTACTTGTACTATTATGTATTCTGTGCTGCCGTGTGAATACAGCGTCCAGTTTAGCAGGATACCGTAAAAAGCTTATCCTGCAAAACTGGACTGCCGTGTGAAAACAGCGTCCAGTTTAGCAGGATACCGTAAAAAGCTTATTCTGCAAAACTGGACTGCCGTGTGAATACAGCGTCCAGTTTAGCAGGATACCGTAAAAAGCTTATCCTGCAAAGCTGGACTGCCGTGTGAATACAGCGTCCAGTTTAGCATGAAACCGTAAAAAGCTTATCCCGCAAAACTGGACTGCCGTGTGAATACAGCGTCCAGTTTAGCATGATACCGTAAAAAGCTTATCCCGCAAAACTGGACTGCCGTCAGGCTAGGCGCACTCCGCTCTTTAGGTACGAAGCTACAAGTAGCCGGCGGTCAGGTTCGGACGGACTAATTTCAGAGGGCCGGCCGCCGCATGCCGGCCGGGTCGCACGTTAGCAACATTAGTTCGATTTCGATACTCATTCACGTGCCGCGTTCGCGTATTGTCGCGTCGTTCGTTTGCATGTTTAACCAAAATGAAGGCATATTGCATCGCAATGAGCTGCCTTAACAATAATAAAAAGGATCCGAACCTTACGTTTTTCACACTTCCAATCGACATCGAAAGGTAAGAAGAATGCTTGTCTAGTAATAGGTAGATTCACTGGAATAGAATATTATTATTATCTGTGATACTAACAAACCTAGTCAGTATTTAGTAGGTATTGTCCGTTTATTCTTAGATAGGTACCTACTTGTCTTATTTGCTAAACAATCTTCACCCAACAATTTATTAAAATAATAATAATCGACGTGGTAAGTTCCTACCTACTTACTTACCTACTTACGAAATAATAAGCAAAGTTTAATTTTTAATGACAATTTAATTTCGTAAGAAATCATAATTTTTGATACCATGTATTCTGTGCCTAGGTGTTGTATTGTATTGTATGTTGTGTTGTATTGTATGACAACATTGACAAATTGTCACTGTTTACTAAATAACTAAGTAAATAGGACAAATAGGTAAGGAAGGATAAACAACTAGTAGTAACGTATAGTATCTGTACTGTACTATAGTAATTTGTTCACATTAAAGTACACATTATAAACACAATATGTCCAACAGCCATTTTTGATGACCCCACTGCTGGGGCACAGGCCTTCCTTATGGGTGGTAAGAAGGATGGGCCATAACCCACCACGCGGGCCTAATGCGGACTGGTGTGTGTTAACGACTGCAAATGCAGCCGGGACTAACGGCTTAACGTGCCTTCCGAAGCACGGAGGAGCTCGAGATTATAAATTTTGGTCATCCATCCCATGACCGACCCTTGCGAACGATACTTAACTTCCGCAATCGCTGGGCCTAAACCACTGCTCCACCGAGCTCCTCACAATGCTAACACAATAACTTGTAGGTATTCAGATTAATTATTATTTAAAAGAAGACAACCCTGAAGTCGTTAGAAGAAATAAGAGCTACGCGATAGAAAGAGAGGCAACTTCTAGGTGAATATAACTGAAGGCAAGGGAGCGGTGTGCGACCTGAATTGCACTTTATTGCGTCTGGGATAGAGTCGCTATTTATTTAAATGACTTTGCGGAGTGGATCTTCTGTACTTGTACTATTATGTATTCTGTGCTGCCGTGTGAATACAGCGTCCAGTTTAGCAGGATACCGTAAAAAGCTTATCCTGCAAAACTGGACTGCCGTGTGAATACAGCGTCCAGTTTAGCAGGATACCGTAAAAAGCTTATCCCGTAAAACTGGACTGCCGTCAGGCTAGGCGCACTCTGCTCTTTAGGTACGAAGCTACAAGTAGCCGGCGGTCAGGTTCGGACGGACTAATTTTAGAGAGCCGGCCGCCGCATGCCGGCCGGGTCGCACGTTAGCAACATTAGTTCGATTTCGATACTCATTCACGCGCCGCGTTCGCGTATTGTCGCGTCGTTCGTTTGCATGTTTAACCAAAATGAAGGCATATTGCATCGCAATGGGCTGCCTTAACAATAATAAAAAGGATCCGAACCTTACGTTTTTCACACTTCCAATCGACATCGAAAGGTAAGAAGAATGCTTGTCTAGTAATAGGTAGATTCACTGGAATAGAATATTATTATTATCTGTGATACAAACAAACCTAGTCAGTATTTAGTAGGTATTGTCCGTTTATTCTTAGATAGGTACCTACTTATCTTATTTGCTAAACAATCTTCACCCAACTATTTATTAAAATAATAATAATCTACGTGGTAAGTTCCTACCTACTTACTTACCTACTTACGAAATAATAAGCAAAGTTTAATTTTTAATGACAATTTAATTTCGTAAGAAATCATAATTATTGATACCATGTATTCTGTGCCTAGGTGTTGTATTGTATTGTATGTTGTGTTGTATTGTATGACAACATTGACAAATTGTCACTGTTTACTAAATAACTAAGTAAATAGGACAAATAGGTAAAGAAGGATAAACAACTAGTAGTAACGTATAGTATCTGTACTATAGTAATTTGTTCACATTAAAGTACACATTATAAACACAATATGTCCAACAGCCATTTTTGATGACCCCACTGCTGGGGCACAGGCCTTCCTTATGGGTGGTAAGGAGGATGGGCCATAACCCACCACGCAGGCCCAATGCGGATTGGTGTGTTAACGACTGCAAATACAGCCGGGACCAACGGCTTAACGTGCCTTCCGAAGCACGGAGGAGCTCGAGATTATAAATTTTGGTCATCCATCCCATGACCGACCCTTGCGAACGTTACTTAACTTCCGCAATCGCTGGGCCTAAACCACTGCTCCACCGAGCTCCTCACAATGCTAACACAATAACTTGTAGGTATTCAGATTAATTATTATTTAAAAGAAGACAACCCTGAAGACGTTAGAAGAAATAAGAGCTACGCGATAGAAAGAGAGGCAACTTCTAGGTGAATATAACTGTAGGCAAGGGAGCGGTGTGCGACCTGAATTGCACTTTATTGCGTCTGGGATAGAGTCGCTATTTATTTAAATGACTTTGCGGAGTGGATCTTCTGTACTTGTACTATTATGTATTCTGTGCTGCCGTGTGAATACAGCGTCCAGTTTAGCAGGATACCGTAAAAAGCTTATCCTGCAAAACTGGACTGCCGTGTGAATACAGCGTCCAGTTTAGCAGGATACCGTAAAAAGCTTACCCTGCAAAACTGGACTGCCGTGTGAATACAGCGTCCAGTTTAGCAGGATACCGTAAAAAGTTTATCCTGCAAATCTGGACTGCCGTGTGAATACAGCGTCCAGTTTAGCAGGATACCGTAAAAAGCTTATCCTGCAAAACTGGACTGCCGTGTGAATACAGCGTCCAGTTTAGCATGATACCGTAAAAAGCTTATCCTGCAAAACTGGACTGCCGTGTGAATACAGCGTCCAGTTTAGCAGGATACCGTAAAAAGCTTATCCTGCAAAACTGGACTGCCGTGTGTATACAGCGTCCAGTTTAGCAGGATACCGTAAAAAGCTTATCCTGCAAAACTGGACTGCCGTGTGAATACAGCGTCCAGTTTAGCAGGATACCGTAAAAAGCTTATCCTGCAAAACTGGACTGCCGTGTGAATACAGCGTCCAGTTTAGCAGGATACTGTAAAAAGCTTATCCTGCAAAACTGGACTGCCGTGTGAATACAGCGTCCAGTTTAGCATGATACCGTGAAAAGCTTATCCTGCAAAACTGGACTGCCGTGTGAATACAGCGTCCAGTTTAGCAGGATACCGTAAAAAGCTTATCCCGCAAATCTGGACTGCCGTGTGAATACAGCGTCCAGTTTAGCAGGATACCGCAAAAAGCTTACCCTGCAAAACTGGACTGCCGTGTGAATACAGCGTCCAGTTTAGCAGGACACCGTAAAAAGCTTTTTCCGCAAAACTGGACTGCCGTGTGAATACAGCGTCCAGTTTAGCATGATACCGTAAAAAGCTTATCCTGCAAAACTGGACTGCCGTGTGAATACAGCGTCCAGTTTAGCAGGATACCGTAAAAAGCTTATCCTGCAAAACTGGACTGCCGTGTGAATACAGCGTCCAGTTTAGCAGGATACCGTAAAAAGCTTACCCTGCAAAACTGGACTGCCGTGTGAATACAGCGTCCAGTTTAGCAGGATACCGTAAAAAGCTTATCCTGCAAATCTGGACTGCCGTGTGAATACAGCGTCCAGTTTAGCAGGATACCGTAAAAAGCTTATCCCGCAAAACTGGACTGCCGTGTGAATACAGCGTCCAGTTTAGCAGGATACCGTAAAAAGTTTATCCTGCAAATCTGGACTGCCGTGTGAATACAGCGTCCAGTTTAGCAGGATACCGTAAAAAGCTTATCCTGCAAAACTGGACTGCCGTGTGAATACAGCGTCCAGTTTAGCATGATACCGTAAAAAGCTTATCCTGCAAAACTGGACTGCCGTGTGAATACAGCGTCCAGTTTAGCAGGATACCGTAAAAAGCTTATCCTGCAAAACTGGACTGCCGTGTGTATACAGCGTCCAGTTTAGCAGGATACCGTAAAAAGCTTATCCTGCAAAACTGGACTGCCGTGTGAATACAGCGTCCAGTTTAGCAGGATACCGTAAAAAGCTTATCCTGCAAAACTGGACTGCCGTGTGAATACAGCGACCAGTTTAGCAGGATACTGTAAAAAGCTTATCCTGCAAAACTGGACTGCCGTGTGAATACAGCGTCCAGTTTAGCATGATACCGTGAAAAGCTTATCCTGCAAAACTGGACTGCCGTGTGAATACAGCGTCCAGTTTAGCAGGATACCGTAAAAAACTTATCCCGCAAATCTGGACTGCCGTGTGAATACAGCGTCCAGTTTAGCAGGATACCGCAAAAAGCTTATCCTGCAAAACTGGACTGCCGTGTGAATACAGCGTCCAGTTTAGCAGGACACCGTAAAAAGCTTTTTCCGCAAAACTGGACTGCCGTGTGAATACAGCGTCCAGTTTAGCAGGATACCGTAAAAAGCTTATCCTGCAAAACTGGACTGCCGTGTGAATACAGCGTCCAGTTTAGCAGGATACCGTAAAAAGCTTATCCTGCAAAACTGGACTGCCGTGTGAATACAGCGTCCAGTTTAGCAGGATACCGTAAAAAGCTTACCCTGCAAAACTGGACTGCCGTGTGAATAAAGCGTCCAGTTTAGCAGGATACCGTAAAAAGCTTATCCTGCAAATCTGGACTGCCGTGTGAATACAGCGTCCAGTTTAGCAGGATACCGTAAAAAGCTTATCCCGCAAAACTGGACTGCCGTGTGAATACAGCGTCCAGTTTAGCAGGATACCGTAAAAAGCTTATCCCGCAAAACTGGACTGCCGTGTGAATACAGCGTCCAGTTTAGCAGGATACCGTAAAAAGCTTATCCCGCAAAACTGGACTGCCGTGTCAATACAGCGTCCAGTTTTGCAGGATACCGCAAAAAGCTTATCCTTCAAAACTGGACTGCCGTGTGAATACAGCGTCCAGTTTAGCAGGACACCGTAAAAAGCTTTTTCCGCAAAACTGGACTGCCGTGTGAATACAACGTCCAGTTTAGCATGATACCGTAAAAAGCTTATCCTGCAAAACTGGACTGCCGTGTGAATACAGCGTCCAGTTTAGTAGGATACCGTAAAAAGCTAATCCCGCAAAACTGGACTGCCGTGTGAATACAGCGTCCAGTTTAGCAGGATACCGTAAAAAGCTTATCCCGCAAAACTGGACTGCCGTGTGAATACAGCGTCCAGTTTAGCATGATACCGTAAAAAGCTTATCCCGCAAAACTGGACTGCCGTCAGGCTAGGCGCACTCCGCTCTTTAGGTACGAAGCTACAAGTAGCCGGCGGTCAGGTTCGGACGGACTAATTTCAGAGGGCCGGCCGCCGCATGCCGGCCGGGTCGCACGTTAGCAACATTAGTTCGATTTCGATACTCATTCACGCGCCGCGTTCGCGTATTGTCGCGTCGTTCGTTTGCATGTTTAACCAAAATGAAGGCATATTGCATCGCAATGGGCTGCCTTAACAATAATAAAAAGGATCCGAACCTTACGTTTTTCACACTTCCAATCGACATCGAAAGGTAAGAAGAATGCTTGTCTAGTAATAGGTAGATTCTCTGGAATAGAATATTATTATTATCTGTGATACAAACAAACCTAGTCAGTATTTAGTAGGTATTGTCCGTTTATTCTTAGATAGGTACCTACTTGTCTTATTTGCTAAACAATCTTCACCCAACTATTTATTAAAATAATAATAATCTACGTGGTAAGTTCCTACCTACTTACTTACCTACTTACGAAATAATAAGCAAAGTTTAATTTTTAATGACAATTTAATTTCGTAAGAAATCATAATTATTGATACCATGTATTCTGTGCCTAGGTGTTGTATTGTATTGTATGTTGTGTTGTATTGTATGACAACATTGACAAATTGTCACTGTTTACTAAATAACTAAGTAAATAGGACAAATAGGTAAGGAAGGATAAACAACTAGTAGTAACGTATAGTATCTGTACTATAGTAATTTGTT
Source organism: Agriphila straminella (assembly GCA_950108535.1). Lineage (NCBI taxonomy): Eukaryota > Metazoa > Arthropoda > Insecta > Lepidoptera > Crambidae > Agriphila > Agriphila straminella. The sequence continues at coordinate 14,908,818 of OX467312.1, forward strand.
CACATTAAAGTACACATTATAAACACAATATGTCCAACAGCCATTTTTGATGACCCCACTGCTGGGGCACAGGCCTTCCTTATGGGTGGTAAGGAGGATGGGCCATAACCCACCACGCGGGCCTAATTAGAGATGGGATTCTACCCGGTAAATACCGGGTAAATACCCAACGTACCCAAAATCAAGGTATTTACCCAGGTAAATACCCAAAGGGTGGGTATTTACTTTCCAACTATTTTTTAAGTCTCTTATTAGTCTCTTATACTATTTAAATGTTGCTTGATCTGTCATAGAGGTGTAGAGCATCTGGCATGTTTGCTAAAAACATGTCCAACGACTTTTTTACTCTGTAATGCGATTAGTTTGCCCATGTCAACCATTAGTTGACACGAGTTTGAGTACCTACCTAAAATGCCCGTGTCAACTACTGGTTGACATGGGCTAGCGCGTGAGAGAGGCCTCGATTTATTGAATTATACTTATCTCTTTTACTCTTAGGGACATTTCTGAACGTTTATCTCGTTATTCTGTGAAATTTGCTAGCTGTACAATCCATAAACAAGCATTAGGTCTCTGAGAGAGAAAAAAATGACAATTCGTATTGAACGTTGTGGTCTGTCGAAAAGTGTATTGTGTTTTCTGTGTTTTGAGTGATTTTAGTATTTTGTATAGACAAGTGTATGTTTTTATTTTTTAACATAATCTTTATTATCTTATTGACGTATCGAAATCGCTTTAATTCATCGCTTTAATTTATGGTACGAATTTTTTAATAAAAGTGCGCTCTAAAACGCGCCATCTCAATGTTTACCTCATCGTAATACTTTACCGGAATCGCGTTTTGATAATCAAAAGACGTAGTGGAGCCGGAAATCGCTTATTTTCATTAAAATTGTGCACATTGTGATGAAAGCATGATTCTTTTACCATTCGTAAGTTACACTACAGTGATCGTTTTAAGATGTGGATGCAAACTGGATTTGACCCCTAACAGATTATAGAGGTCAAATTGTTCATCACGGACTTATCATTTCGACGCGCATGATGTTTGTCGTAATAACTGCAAATTTACAGCTACTAGGGCAAGTGTGGTATCATTTTCGGATAAATAAAAGACGGCCAATAGATTTCTGAAATAAAAAACAAACCTTTACATACTAGAAAATAAATAACCGTAATTCCGAACCCCAAAAATCGAAAATGTATTAACAAAAAAATATTTTCCAGTTACGATAAATTTGAGACGAGTACAGATATCGGCTTTAAAAAAATATGATTAGAAAGCCACATTATTACAGATTTAAAAAAATATAAGTTTAATTGGAACAGTGTCATAAAAAATACGTTTAAAAAAGAAAACAAAAAAACGACTTCAAAAAACCTACCTCTAAAAAGCAAGAAATAATATTCGTAATAATAAAAATACGTCTATTGAAGTCAGGTGGGGCTGGAGTACAAATACCTTTTTTTTATTCTAAAAGCCCCACCCGACTTCAATAGACGTATTTTTATTATTACGAATATTATTTCTTGCTTTTTAGAGGTAGGTTTTTTGAAGTCGGTTTTTTGTTTTCTTTTAAACAATTTTTTATTTTTTTATTTTTACCTTGTAGGTAAGGTATATTATATATGTAGAAAAATCGGCTCAGCCAAACGTAAGATAATCGCGGAGAAACATACTTAAATACGGGTCAAACTGAGAACCTCCTTTTTTAAGTCGGTTAAAAAACTACACTTAAGATATCCCTCTTCCAACAAAAAAATAATTATCTTATTCAGTTCATAAACAAAGAAGTAATACGACCAATTATCGAGGTAATTCACACAAAATCATACTATTTTCGTGCTTTTTTCAAAATTACTTGAAAAGTACTGAACCGATTTCCAAATTTTAAAAAATGGGACCAACTTGGGAGTGTACCTAATGTAATAACGTTTGAATAATTTCAATCGGTCCAGCCGTCTTCGAGTAATCGGTGGACATACACAAAAAAACATAAACAAAACAAATATACAGACGAACATAGAACCTCCTCCTTTTTTGGAAGTCGGTTAAAAATATTATACACAGCGCGGCAATACATAAAAAAATCTTAAAAATGCGTTTTATTAAAGGCCGTTACAGTTATCTCTGTGATACCAGCACTAAATTTTTATATGTTGTTTAACATTTTATTTTCTCTTAAAAACCGTCGGGAGACCGCCTGTGAAGTGTTTTGTTCCGGAGATATGACGTCATCAAAATGGCGACGGACGCATTTTGAAATAATAATTATGATGATAATTATGATAATTATGATTCTATGAATCCGTTGTCCGATTAAAGGGAATTAAGTGTTCTATAATGTTATAATACAAAACATAGGCTGAGTAGTACAGTTACGAAAATATATTAAATTATAATATGGAAATTCAATTTTTAAAAACTTTAATTTTTATTTTATTTTAAATTACCGTAAATAATAAACTGATAATTTTAGTGCAAACAAAAAATATGTTGATAAATTCAATTTAATGCAGATTTGAAAAAATATAATTTTCAAGTACCTTTACAAACAATAACAAAATGTTAAACAACATATAAAAATTTGGTGCTGGTATCACAGAGATAACTGCACCGGCCTTTAACAGAACGCATTTTTAAGATTTTTTTATGTAATTACCGCACTGTGTATAATATTTTTAAACGCTTTTTTTATCAAACTGTTCCAATTAAACTTATATTTTTTAAATCTGTATTAATGTGGCTTTCTAATCATATTTTTTTATGCCGATATTTGTACTGTTTTCTTTCAGCAACCAGTAATCAGTACAATTCAGTACTCATTTGAATATCTCTCAAATGTAAAAAAATCACTTTTGCTGCCTAAACTACTGAACCGATTTTGATGATTGAGGTGTCATTGGAAAGGGGGTGATGTGTAGATGTGTTTGCATATGTCAGTTTTCAGCTAAATAGGAAGGGTATTAGCTTCGTAAAAAGACATAAAACGGAATAATACCGAATAAAACGTCCTCTATATCGAATTTGACCTCTAAAGTTCGTTAGGGGTCAAATCCAGATAGCCTCCACACCTAAAAATAATCACAGTGGTGTCCCCTAAGCATGGTAAAAATTCATCATCTTTCATCACGATGCGCACAATTTTATCGATTTCCGGCCCAACTAACTGCATTCTATAGCTGTATACCTACTTATCATAAAAACACAACACTTGATAGTGTAACATATCGAGTTAAGTCGCAATGAACGCTTTAACGGGAATCGAGCTGCCCGGTGGCGAGGGGCCGGCAAGGGTGGAAAATTGACGGGCAAAGCTCGAGTGATTACGACGGGCGCCCGGGGCAACCGAGCGGTTAGGGTAGGGCATATTTTGAAAAGACTGATTAACAACAATACCGCTATAATTATTTATGACTGTTCGTAACTACCAGTACAATATCCATTTTTTTTAAATTATGTAGTAAAGTAATTCACTAAATTATTATTTTTTAATTTATTTTTGTTATAGAACACAACTAACCAAATAGTCGGAAATGAAAATCATCTCACTAGTTTAGTCAATAATCAAGATAATATAATTTTTTTGCACCTAAACATAAAACTAAACTTAAATGAATAAAAAGAAAGACGAAAAGAAAAAATACTACTAAACCATATCGTGCTTATTGTTTTTACCCATGCTTTTGGGTATTTACCCGGTAAATACCCGGTATATACCCAAATCGGGTATTTACCCGGTAAATACCCATCGGGTATTTACCCACCGCCCATCTCTAGGCCTAATACGGATTGGTGTGTGTTAACGACTGCAAATGCAGCCGGGACCAACGGCTTAACGTGCCTTCCAAAGCACGGAGGAGCTCGAGATTATAAATTTTGGTCATCCATCCCATGACCGACCCTTGCGAACGTTACTTAACTTCCGCAATCGCTGGGCCTAAACCACTGCTCCACCGAGCTCCTCACAATGCTAACACAATAACTTGTAGGTATTCAGATTAATTATTATTTAAAAGAAGACAACCCTGAAGTCGTTAGAAAAAATAAGAGCTACGCGATAGAAAGAGAGGCAACTTCTAGGTGAATATAACTGTAGGCAAGGGAGCGGTGTGCGACCTGAATTGCACTTTATTGCGTCTGGGATAGTCGCTATTTATTTAAATGACTTTGCGGAGTGGATCTTCTGTACTTGTACTATTATGTATTCTGTGCTGCCGTGTGAATACAGCGTCCAGTTTAGCAGGATACCGTAAAAAGCTTATCCTGCAAAATTGGACTGCCGTGTGAATACAGCGTCCAGTTTAGCAGGATACCGTAAAAAGCTTATCCTGCAAAACTGGACTGCCGTGTGAATACAGCGTCCAGTTAAGCAGGATACCGTAAAAAGCTTATCCTGCAAAACTGGACTTCCGTGTGAATACAGCGTCCAGTTTAGCAGGATACCGTAAAAAGCTTATCCTGCAAAACTGGACTGCCGTGTGTATACAGCGTCCAGTTTAGCAGGATACCGTAAAAAGCTTATCCTGCAAAACTGGACTGCCGTGTGAATACAGCGTCCAGTTTAGCATGATACCGTAAAAAGCTTATCCTGCAAAACTGGACTGCCGTGTGAATACAGCGTCCAGTTTAGCAGGATACCGTAAAAAGCTTATCGTGCAAAACTGGACAGCCGTGTGAATACAGCGTCCAGTTTAGCAGGATACCGTAAAAAGCTTATCCTGCAAAACTTGACTGACGTTTGAATACAGCGTCCAGTTTAGCAGGATACCGTAAAAAGCTTATCCTGCAAAACTGGACTGCCGTGTGAATACAGCGTCCAGTTTAGCATGATACCGTAAAAAGCTTATCCTGCAAAACTGGACTGCCGTGTGTATACAGCGTCCAGTTTAGCAGGATACCGTAAAAAGTTTATCCTGCAAATCTGGACTGCCGTGTGAATACAGCGTCCAGTTTAGCAGGATACCGTAAAAAGCTTATCCTGCAAAACTGGACTGCCGTGTGAATACAGCGTCCAGTTTAGCATGATACCGTAAAAAGCTTATCCTGCAAAACTGGACTGCCGTGTGAATACAGCGTCCAGTTTAGCAGGATACCGTAAAAAGCTTATCCTGCAAAACTGGACTGCCGTGTGAATACAGCGTCCAGTTTAGCAGGATACCGTAAAAAGCTTATCTTGCAAAACTGGACTGCCGTGTGAATACAGCGTCCAGTTTAGCAGGATACCGTAAAAAGCTTATCCTGCAAAACTGGACTGCCGTGTGAATACAGCGTCCAGTTTAGCAGGATACCGTAAAAAGCTTATCCTGCAAAACTGGACTGCCGTGTGAATATAGCGTCCAGTTTAGCAGGATATCGTAAAAAGCTTATCCTGCAAAACTGGACTGCCGTGTGAATACAGCGTCCAGTTTAGCAGGATACCGTAAAAAGCTTATCCTGCAAAACTGGACTGCCGTGTGTATACAGCGTCCAGTTTAGCAGGATACCGTAAAAAGCTTATCCTGCAAAACTGGACTGCCGTGTGTATACAGCGTCCAGTTTAGCAGGATACCGTAAAAAGCTTATCCTGCAAAACTGGACTGCCGTGTGAATACAGCGTCCAGTTTAGCATGATACCGTAAAAAGCTTATCCTGCAAAACTGGACTGCCGTGTGAATACAGCGTCCAGTTTAGCATGATACCGTAAAAAGCTTATCCTGCAAAACTGGACTGCCGTGTGAATACAGCGTCCAGTTTAGCAGGATACCGTAAAAAGCTTATCCTGCAAAACTAGACTGCCGTGTGAATACAGCGTCCAGTTTAGCAGGATACCGTAAAAAGCTTACCCTGCAAAACTGGACTGCCGTGTGAATACAGCGTCCAGTTTAGCAGGATACCGTAAAAAGCTTATCCTGCAAATCTGGACTGCCGTGTAAATACAGCGTCCAGTTTAGCAGGCTACCGTAAAAAGCTTATCCTGCAAAACTGGACTGCCGTGTGAATACAGCGTCCAGTTTAGCATGATACCGTAAAAAGCTTATCCTGCAAAACTGGACTGCCGTGTGAATACAGCGTCCAGTTTAGCAGGATACCGTAAAAAGCTTATCCTGCAAAACTGGACTGCCGTGTGTATACAGCGTCCAGTTTAGCAGGATACCGTAAAAAGCTTATCCTGCAAAACTGGACTGCCGTGTGAATACAGCGTCCAATTTAGCAGGATACCGTAAAAAGCTTATCGTGCAAAACTGGACTGCCGTGTGAATACAGCGTCCAGTTTAGCAGGATACTGTAAAAAGCTTATCCTGCAAAACTGGACTGCCGTGTGATTACAGCGTCCAGTTTAGCATGATACCGTGAAAAGCTTATCCTGCAAAACTGGACTGCCGTGTGAATACAGCGTCCAGTTTAGCAGGATACCGTAAAAAGCTTATCCCGCAAAACTGGACTGCCGTGTGAATACAGCGTCCAGTTTAGCAGGATACCGCAAAAAGCTTATCCTGCAAAACTGGACTGCCGTGTGAATACAGCGTCCAGTTTAGCAGGACACCGTAAAAAGCTTTTTCCGCAAAACTGGACTGCCGTGTGAATACAGCGTCCAGTTTAGCATGATACCGTAAAAAGCTGATCCTGCAAAACTGGACTGCCGTGTGAATACAGCGTCCAGTTTAGCAGGATACCGTAAAAAGCTAATCCCGCAAAACTGGACTGCCGTGTGAATACAGCGTCCAGTTTAGCAGGATACCGTAAAAAGCTTATCCCGCAAAACTGGACTGCCGTGTGAATACAGCGTCCAGTTTAGCAGGATACCGTAAAAAGCTTATCCTGCAAAACTGGACTGCCGTGTGAATACAGCGTCCAGTTTAGCAGGATACCGTAAAAAGCTAATCCCGCAAAACTGGACTGCCGTGTGAATACAGCGTCCAGTTTAGCAGGATACCGTAAAAAGCTTATCCCGCAAAACTGGACTGCCGTGTGAATACAGCGTCCAGTTTAGCATGATACCGTAAAAAGCTTATCCTGCAAATCTGGACTGCAGTGTGAATACAGCGTCCAGTTTAGCATGATACCGTAAAAAGCTTATCCTGCAAAACTGGACTGCCGTGTGAATACAGCGTCCAGTTTAGCATGATACCGTAAAAAGCTTATCCCGCAAAACTGGACTGCCGTCAGGCTAGGCGCACTCCGCTCTTTAGGTACGAAGCTACAAGTAGCCGGCGGTCAGGTTCGGACGGACTAATTTCAGAGGGCCGGCCGCCGCATGCCGGCCGGGTCGCACGTTAGCAACATTAGTTCGATTTCGATACTCATTCACGCGCCGCGTTCGCGTATTGTCGCGTCGTTCGTTTGCATGTTTAACCAAAATGAAGGCATATTGCATCGCAATGGGCTGCCTTAACAATAATAAAAAGGATCCGAACCTTACGTTTTTCACACTTCCAATCGACATCGAAAGGTAAGAAGAATGCTTGTCTAGTAATAGGTAGATTCTCTGGAATAGAATATTATTATTATCTGTGATACAAACAAACCTAGTCAGTATTTAGTAGGTATTGTCCGTTTATTCTTAGATAGGTACCTACTTGTCTTATTTGCTAAACAATCTTCACCCAACTATTTATTAAAATAATAATAATCTACGTGGTAAGTTCCTACCTACTTACTTACCTACTTACGAAATAATAAGCAAAGTTTAATTTTTAATAACAATTTAATTTCGTAAGAAATCATAATTATTGATACCATGTATTCTGTGCCTAGGTGTTGTATTGTATTGTATTGTATGTTGTGTTGTATTGTATGACAACATTGACAAATTGTCACTGTTTACTAAATAACTAAGTAAATAGGACAAATAGGTAAGGAAGGATAAACAACTAGTAGTAACGTATAGTATCTGTACTGTACTATAGTAATTTGTTCACATTAAAGTACACATTATAAACACAATATGTCCAACAGCCATTTTTGATGACCCCACTGCCCACAGCGTCCAGTTTAGCAGGATACCGTAAAAAGCTTATCCTGCAAAACTGGACTGCCGTGTGAATACAGCGTCCAGTTTAGCAGGATACCGTAAAAAGCTTATCTTGCAAAACTGGACTGCCGTGTGAATACAGCGTCCAGTTTAGCAGGATACCGTAAAAAGCTTATCCTGCAAAACTGGACTGCCGTGTGAATACAGCGTCCAGTTTAGCAGGATACCGTAAAAAGCTTATCCTGCAAAACTGGACTGCCGTGTGAATATAGCGTCCAGTTTAGCAGGATATCGTAAAAAGCTTATCCTGCAAAACTGGACTGCCGTGTGAATACAGCGTCCAGTTTAGCAGGATACCGTAAAAAGCTTATCCTGCAAAACTGGACTGCCGTGTGTATACAGCGTCCAGTTTAGCAGGATACCGTAAAAAGCTTATCCTGCAAAACTGGACTGCCGTGTGAATACAGCGTCCAGTTTAGCAGGATACCGTAAAACGCTTATCCTGCAAAACTGGACTGCCGTGTGAATACAGCGTCCAGTTTAGCAGGATACCGTAAAAAGCTTATCCTGCAAAACTGGACTGCCGTGTGAAAGGGGACGCTACGTTCACACGGAGACACGATATCCCGAATCGGATTTTAACCGTGTACGGCAGAACCGGATACTCTGTTCACACGGCATTCGGTTTTGCTTTTCTGCAAAAAACCGAATGGTATGTCATCGTGTGAATACGCGGCATCCGATAAAAAACCGGATCGGCGCTCGTGTGAACACATGTAGTAAAGTGCTATTGCCACTGAACCGTATCCGGTATTTTGTCGTATGTCGTGATTCTATTGCAGTCGCGAAATCGCATGTCAAGTTTTGCCTGTTTCGGTTTTTTGTCGGATCTTGAAACCGAATGCACGTGTGAACTCGTACATTTAAATTATATTGTGACTAAACCGTTCCTGCAAAATCCGATCCGGTTTGTCTACGTGTGAACGTAGCGTTACGTGTCAATTTGCACCCCAGTTGCAACCCCGCTGTGCGATTTTCGTTTTTTCTAAGTTTTTATCAGATTTTTATTCTGGTTTTATATTTTACTAGCGCCCGCCCGCAACTTTGTCAGCGTGGAAAGTTCTTTTGCTTTTCTTCGGGAACAATGCTTTACTTTTTTTTAGAACTTTTTTTGGGATGAAAGATATGTCCTTCTCTGTACCCCGCTAACGTGTATGTAGAATTTCATGATGATCGATTCAGTAGTTAAGACGTGAAGGCGTAACAAACAAACAAACGGACTTTTGCATTTATAATATTAGTAAGGATAGTATTATAGCATACTCTTGTTTTAGATTTATGAATATTTATATTGACAAACACTGAATTTCGTTGCAACGTTATTTCTCTTGCTTCACCTCATTTTTAGCAATCGAAAACCTTCCTTTCTCTTCACTTGATGAGTGATTACTGATTTCTCAACTAGTTGAAAGTTATTTACACTACTACTCTCACAATAGGCATGATGGCTATTTTTTTTATTTTATGTTACATAAATTACCTCTCAAAAAAAGAAGCATTGGTAAAAGAATTAAGTCGCTAGAATGAAAACTGCCCGAGATATCACAGTGTGAAATCACACAAATGGACAAATGCCCAAAAACGCTCCATACTAACGGCTACTAAGTGATGACGTCACGCGTTTCCTACGCGTTGCATACGTTGCTAGTTTGTATGCAACGCGTAGGAAATTTGCTATATTAAATATTGTGTTTATCAAAATAGTTTCTTAGACAAATTAGCTATACATTTTACGGACTAATTAAAGGTATCATTTATTTTAATAAATTTTATACCTTTTAAATGGACTTGTCCACCCAACTTTGAAGGGTCATAAAATAAATAATATGCAATATATAAAACCAAGAGGTATACAAGCTACTCTAATAGTAGTTTATGATACTGATGCATAATGAGGGGTATTAAAACATGAGTGTGTGTTTAAAAACCGAGCCGTAGGCGAGGTTTTTAATAGTATCACACGAGTGTTTTAATACCTAGTTATGTGCAGTTTCATACACTACTTTATCTACACTCATACATTTGGGATTGAACCTACTAAATAATAGATCAACGTTAGAAAAGAGAGAGAGACTTCGGTTGTATTAGCTATGTACCTACCCTGTAATAAGTCATTTTCTTAGCTGCATCTAAAATAATTTTGCAGAGTAATTTTTTTTTATATTTTTAAGCAAGAATAAAAAACACCTACGAAATTCAGTATAACAAAATGTAAAAATTGAAATCAAAATTCAAAACTTTCTTTGTAATGCTCTAAAAATGTAAAAAGTATGTAGTATCTAAAAATGGCGCGCATTCCATTAGAAAAAAAAACGAGATGAGTCATATTTCCTTGGGGAAAATATCGTTGTTTTTTTTATCACGGCACTACCTTCTTTTTGGATTTGCCCTGTATCGTAATGAGAAAAAAAGTTACTTTATGATGCAGCTGACTGCATCGTAATGAGTTTTTTTTTAATTTTACTTATTCACGAAAATAAAGTACGTATTTATATTACCTTTTTTGAATTCATATTTGGAACATTACGTTGTGAGTGTAGATAAAAGTTTAATATGTTAACGATTTTTATTAGTATTTCGTTATTTTATTCATTAGTCATCATCCCTATTATATTACCTATCCGATATGTAGTAGGTATTTAATTTCAACCTACCTACCCATTGTGTGCAAACTTTTGTTAATTATTGTGATGGGAAATGACCTCACTTTAAATGTGGAGCTCATTTTTCAATGTTGACGACTCTGTATGAAATATACAGGGAGAAAAAAGCAGCCCTTGACGAGTTTCTTGCCGGTTCTTCTCGTTACAAGGTCTCCCGCTCAGGGTTTGCGAACCGATGGCGTAGCTTCTTTGACATTCACAAGTGCTTGTAACAGCCTAGACTAAAATTATTGTTGAATTTTGAATTTTTTCACTTACCTTATGCGCAAGAACACAGCCAATACCGTTGGCCGCCCAAATGTTCTTAGGGTCGACTTTGAGAACTTGTCTATACATCGTCAGCGCTCGCTCCTGATGTCGCTTCTCTCTTTCTTTATCACGACAAGGCTGATGCAAAGTTTGTAGCCATACATTACCTATGGAAAACAACGTGTTACAAAAAAAACCGTAATGCCCAATATGGTACATAGGGACCATCAAACTGATCATCTTTTACTATGGGACCAACTTTGAAATAGCGAAAAAAACAGCTGTTTCATACAAAAAATTATAACGATAATATCAAAATGTATGAATGTATGTATGAGTTGGTCCCATATTAAATGAAGAATTATGAAAAATCTATTAAAACCCGAGATTTTATGCCATCACTTTTACTAATGACTTATCTATCAACATAGTTAAAGGATAAAATCGGTTAAAGCTATTTTTTTAGCTATTCTTTTAAAAGTTAAAAAGCTATTCGTTTAACCCTTCAGCGCCATCCGCCATTTTGTTAAAAAACAAGAAAACCCTCCCCACCAACTGACAAGAAAGAAATAAAATGGCGTCTTACACAAAAAATCCGATAATTTCGTAATCAGGCTATAATTTATAATTTCGTAAAGATAGTTTTACTTATGAATACTTTTCTCATTTCTAGATACCAAAATCATAGTCATTTACATAGAGAAAAAACCGATTACCGGTACCGGTCTCCGGCGACCGCTTGGGCTTTGACAGAACGGCAATATGGCTATTATGTCAGGTCGCCGGCGACCGCTCTGGCACTTAGAGGTTAAAAATGATAAGCAATGGTTTAGATAAAATCTAACAAAATTCCAAACGAATTCCTGTTAAATTTTATCTTGATATCTTACAAACTAGAAATAGCGAGGAAAAATGAATAATTATTGGAAATAAATCATTTTCAAAACAGCGCAAGTGTATTATTAATTCAGGTACATTATTTTGTTATAGCTCAAAATTTTTCAGCAAGCTCCCAGTCGGCTTAATTTTTGGCAAAATCTTTAACTATTATCGTCATATTTCTACCAATTTAGATAAAACCTTAACTTATTATACACTTAAACCTTCCTCAAGGATCATTCTATCATTTGGTAAAAACCGCATCAAAATCCGTTAAGTAGTTTTTGAGTTTATCGCGAACAAATAGACAGATGCGGCGGAAAGACTTTGTTTTATAACATCTCGGCGGACGTAACCGGCGATGTGACGTCACGCCTTAAACGGTCAAGACCGCGCTGATTTTAAAAACATTCAACTTTGAAAATTAATAAAAAATTCAGTTTTTGAGATATCTAAAAAATTCTTTCACCAATATTTTTTAGATTTTACGTTTGATTTTTCTATATTACAAAAAAATTACACTCATCTTCCCCATTATTTAGTTTGGTTTTATTGATTTTCCGACGTATCAACAGGAGGAATTCTTATGTCAGCGGCTTCGATCAAGGATATCCTAGATGTCCGGTCAGAGCCTCAAATATGGCACCTCAAATAGCGTCTCACTTGGCTTAGGTACTGGGCGCTTATTTTGCACAAAGTAAGTGATAAAAGATGTGTTTTTGTACAAAATAAACTTATTTTGTACAAAATAAGTGATATAAAATGTGAGTTTGTACAAAATAAGAGGTGATTATGTACAAAATAATCGCCAAGTTTGTAAGTGGGATGCTATTTGAGGTGCCATTTTTGCGTACTGTTTTAGTTTGTGAAGCTTTATCTAGGATATTCTTGATCGAAGGTCTCAGCAGCAAAGAATGGGCATCGGCTAACATTGTGTTTTTGCTTTTCATTAGAAATGATGTTTATTTCATTGCATTTCATTTTCCGATGTCCATTCTTTATCTCAAAGTACTGTAAAGTTGAAATTAATGTTCAGTTACCAAGGGCAATAAGCGAGTAGTCATCGGTAGCTGTAGTGGGGTTCTGTAATATCCTCTCGAACTTCTTCTGTCCCGGGCCCCACTCCTGTTGCGCTAAATGCAGGTTGCCTAGCAACGACCAAGTGTCTGGGTGCTCAGTGTTCACTTTAAGAGCCTCTTTGAACCAATCTGATGCTTCGTAGATTTGATTTTTGTCTCGAGCCATACAACCTAACCTATAGAGAAAGTAAAGGTTTTGTAATTCTAAGGTATGTACTTACAATCAGCCAATCACGTTTTCTTTGCAGAAAAGTTCGTATGCGCGCGCTTCGCTCTAGCCCGTACTAAACATATGGAAGGGACGACGGCGCGGCGTGCAAGCGATTATAGCCTCAGAGGTGGTAAAGCACCGGTGTGGGCGATTCTAGTTGAAAGATATTTACTCTCACAATTACCTACCTACTTACCTATAAATAATAAAAAAAAAAAAAATACCTATCCGATCTGTAGTAGGTATTTAATTTCAACCTTTTGTAATTGTGTGCAAACTTTTGTAAATAATAATTATTGTGATGGAAAATGACCTCACTTTAAATGTGGAGCTCATTTTTCAATGTTGACGACTCTGTATGAAATATACAGGGAGAAAAAAGCAGCCCTTGACGAGTTTCTTGCCGGTTCTTCTCGTTACAAGGTCTCCCGCTCAGGGTTTGCGAACCGATGGCGTAGCTTCTTTGACATTCACAAGTGCTTGTAACAGCCTAGACTGAATAAATTATTTTGAATTTTGTTTTTTTTTTGTACAAGTATAATATCCAATACCCTTAAGGCCTAAACATGCGTCAATCCGAGCGGGTCGATCCGTGATGGAGTGAAATCGAACGTAACTCTACTCACTTTGGGTTCAAATGAAAAAAAAAGTGCGCGTTCCAACGCGGCGGTTGCGTTGAGAACTTGCACCGAATTCTCAATTTTTACATGTTTTTATTACTTTTCTTCGCTTTCAGGTTAGTTAAAAAAATCTGTTCAATTAAGATTGAAGGTATTATCATCGCCGATTTTTATGGTTGGTTTTAACATAAACGAATGTTCTGTTTCCGAGAAATTTTGTAAATAAGACCAGAAACAGATGTGCGTGTGGTGTGAGTGTTCCTATCCTAGAAATTGATTTGACCATACGAAGATTTTAAGAAATAATTGTGAAAACTTGATGGTGAAATCGAAAAATTTGTGAAACCTATGTAGACTAAGTTATGGTCGATTATATAGAACACTCACACCGCCAGTCTCGCGAAAACGCCATACTTGATATCATAAAATATACTAGACGTATGTTAATAAAAGATATATGGAAAATTTGTGCTGAATTTGTGACAACTATTCACAAAATAATCAATTCATTATCATGATTAATTTGGATTTTATAAGGGTTTTTTAGGAACACTCACACCACACGGTGTGTGGTGTGAGTGTTCCTGAAATTACTAACTTTAACTGAATAATATTGAAATTTTATTATTGTATATGATAATTTGTATTCAGAGTAAATTTGTGACACATAAATCTTGTCACAAAACGTGATAGATCAAGAGCAATTAAACATTTTGTTTCTTTTTCAATGCTCGTGTGAGTGTTCCATATTTTGGCATTTATTTGATTATCCAGACCTCGTATACGAGTGGAGGCTGCAGCCAAAATTGTGAAAAGTTTGTTCTTAAAATTTAAAACATCTTCTATTTCCGTAAGTGTTATACTTTAATAGTTATATATTTTTTTAACATTTTCAAAGGAATATTTTATGTAGGGTGGGTATGCTTTTTTATTTTGTCGGACACAATTTTCGTCTACCCTCGTATTGGCTAACCTTTACTCGTAGTTTGGCGTTGTAATAATTCTATTTTTATTGCAGTCTGTTGTTAAATTCTCCAGTGTTTCTGTTTACTAATAACAAGTAATCATGTAAGTTATTATATTTTTCTATAGGTAATTTTTATTTATTTTATCTAATACTAGCTTTTGCCCGCGACTTCGTCCGCGTGGATATTCGGAAAATTCCTAGGGAACTTTTGACCGGGGGGTAATTATGTAACTCTGTTGCAATCAAATCTGGCAGAATCTGTGTGCCATTCCAAATCCGTTCAGCCATTTTTTGCCCCCCCGACGCAAAAAGAGAGGGGTGTTATAAGTTTAACGTGTCTGTGTATATGTCTGTGGTATCGTAGCTCCTAAACGGATGAACCGATTGGTAGGGTAACCATGACCTGATCAGCCGTTTGAAGATCATCAGCTCTTTAATAGTTGATGAGGGGATCTTACTAACTTCCATATATCCTATCGATTTGAAATTTGGTACAGTATTACTTTAATGAGCTTTTGATGAGAGGATCTGACTACCTTTCATGTGTCCTATCGATTCGAAATTTAGTATTATGTTATTTCAATTAGATTGGAAGTATTTAAGGTAAGGTAACCATGACCTGATCAGCCGTGTGTCGGGGGTTGATTGAGTAACAAACATCTAAACATCCAAAACATTAAACTTTCACATTTTTAATATAAGTAATTCCCGTTCTCGTTCCTATTCCCGTTCCCGTATTTTACTTAGGGGAAAATTTTTACAATAATAAAGATGATCCTGTTATTTTACATTCACTGTCATACGGACTTTTAGACTTAAATAAAAAAGCGACTGTGACATACAGACGGACAGACAGACAGACATGACGAATCTATAAGGATTCCGTTTTTTGTCTTTAGGCTAAGGAACCCTAAAAAGATGTTATCGAGCCCAATAAAATGTAATACCTAGGTACTATAGCGTAAGTAACAAAATAACCGTTACATAAAGATGCTGGTAACAATAAACGCAACCCTTAATTGCATGTTATCAACCATAAATATATTTTTTTTACATTTCGTGTTGTATCTATTTTTTGTAATAAAATGCTTAAACAAAGGTTTTTTCCCGCTTTTTGTTCATAGGCATGGTCACCCTACATAAGACTTTCCTTTGAAGATGTAAAAAAATGATAACTATTAAAGTATAACACTTACGGAAATAGACGATGTTTTAAATTTTAAGAACAAACTTTTCACAATTTTGGATGCAGCCTCCACTTGTATACGAGGTCTGGTTAATCAAAAAAATGCCAAAATATGGAACACTCACACGAGCATTGAAGAAGAAACAAAATGTTTAATTGCTCTTGATCTATCACGTTTTATGTCAAGATTTATGTGTCACAAATTTACTCTGAATACTAATTATCATATACAAAAATAAAATTTCAATATTATTCAGTTAAAGTTAGTAATTTCAGGAACACTCACACCACACACCGTGTGGTGTGAGTGTTCCTAAAAAACCCTTATAAAATCCAAATTAATCATGGTAATGCATTGATTATTTTGTGAATAGTTGTCACAAATTCAGCACAAATTTTCCATATATCTTTTATTAACATACGTCTAGTATATTTTATGATATCAAGTATGGCGTTTTCGCGAGACTGGCGGTGTGAGTGTTCTATATAATCGACCATAACTTAGTCTACATAGGTTTCACAAATTTTTCGATTTCACCATCAAGTTTTCACAATTATTTCTTAAAATCTTCGTATGGTCAAATCAATTTCTAGGATAGGAACACTCACACCACACGCACATAGAAACAGGGTCCACGGAATATTTTCTTACATCAAAGGTGGTAACATTTTTATAAATGCTTTCAATTAAATCTATTGTGCATTATTTCAAGTACATTATATATTTTTTCCATGATAGCTTCACGCGCGTTATCTTTCAATAATTTGAATTGAATATTGGGATTTGACCCACCTTAAGGCCTTAACTAACCAATAAGTATAAATAAAAGATCGTGTGACCAGCAATAACAATATCAACTATAGTAAGACATTTGATGTAAGTATGATACGAAACATTATATAATGTTCTATTCATATTATCAGTTGAATACTCATCTATAATTTGTTCTACATTTCAATAGCTTACCTTAAATAACAATCAATATAGTTAGGGTGTTCCTTCAATATGTCTTTGTAGAGTTTCTCAGCCTTATTGTATATGCACAGTGCTTCATTGAGTCTTGCCAAATTGTACATAGTCGTAACAGATATTGAATTATAGTATTGTGCATCTAACGTTTCCGCATCTGCTTTCTCTCTAAAAACAATTACAAAAATTACTTTAAGGTAATCAAAAAAAATTATACAAACAAAAAATAATTTAATTGAAAGACAAAGTTTGTATTTGCTTGCTACACATTTTATTCATGATTTACCTCTCAAGAGCTTCTTCCAGAAAATTTTTAGCCTCATTTAGGTTTCCTAGCCTGTAATGCAAGGCTGCTACATTGTTCAGAATTTCAGCTGGAATATCTGCGTCTACCTTCTCTTTGAGTATTTTCATTGCTGTACTGTATGCATTTAAGGAGCCCTGTACAAATAACAAAAAAGTGTAAAAATAAAATTATCAAGTTTATTTCTTCTCTTCTCTTTTTATTTCATTTTTGCACAATATGTATATGAAGTGATTATTTTGTGTAGCTAGAAAAAATAAAACAGTATCATTTTTGTCACACACATTATTAGCTTTCTATAGTCTGTTTATCCTCGTCTTATTTGGTAATCAATCTTCACCCAATTGAAAAAATCGATTATAAAATAAAAAAAAAAAAACCGGCCAAGTGCGTGTCGGGCCACGCACCGCAGGGTTCCGTAGTTACCTTATATACCATACCATATTTAATACCACTATCATTTTTCGTCTGCAAAAATAACTTTGTTTTTCACAGTTGGGGTTGGTATGAATGACAAAGTTATATTTGCGGTTTTGGAATATATGATATATATAAAAGGCTGGTGTACGTAGTGACAAAAACCGCAGGGCATGTATGAAAAGATTGATGGATGTTAATTAAGCGAAAGAAGTGTGCAAGGATCGTAGCAGGTGACGATCCATAGTCTCTGCCTACCCCCATGGGAAACAGGCGTGAGTATATGTATGTATGATATATATCTCGAAAACTAATTACTATATTATTTCGTTCAAACCAATTTTCAGTGAAAGTTTTTATTAAGATCTATAGCATTTTTTTTTTTATTTTTTACTCACCTATTTCAAAAGTTAGAGGGGGGGACACACATTTTACCACTTTGGCAGTGTTTATCTTTCAAACGGTTGACTTTGAGAAAAAATTGTCTTAGAAACCTCAATGTCATTTTTGAAGACCTAGCTACAGCCCCCCCATATTTTTTTATTTTTTTATTTTGGTGTTAAAATCGTTAAGCGGTTAACAGAATACATCTATTTACTAAGTTTCAACTGTGTAATCCTAATATTTTCGGAATAAAATGGGTGTGACATACGGACGGACGGACGGACAGACAGACGGACAGACAGACAGACAGACAGACATGACGAATCTATAAGGGTTCAGTTTTTTGCCATTTTGGCTACGGAACCCTAAAAAGTGTTTTTTCACAACTAGATTACGATATACAGTGTTTTTTGAACAGTAATCAAACTTTGTGGTGTGGCTTCGACCATCAAACTGAACAACTTTGTCTATGGGACCAACTTAATCAGAGCAAAAAAATAATCAGCTGTTCCATACATTTTGGTCGAGTTAGTTTGGTCAAGATATTGATGTTTTCTATGGAACAGCTAAAAATTTTTTTGATCTGATTAAGTTGGTCCCATAGACAAAGTTGTTCAGTTTGATGGTCTAACTATAAGCCACACCACAAAGTTTGATCACTGTTCAAAAAAACACACTGTCGAAATTACCAATTATTAAAGACAATTAGTTTGATTTTAAAAGCCAACATATTATTAAATACTTAATGATTATAAAAGACGTATAGAAACTGTCAAAAGTTGTTTACTAGGTAAAAGAAGTAAAGATAAACAGACTATATCAACTGATAACGATGGTGGCGGATGGAGGCACTGGCTAAAATCCTGAACGGGTTGATCGAATAAAACCACACACTTTTACACGAAAAAATACACAACGCGGGCCCGTATGGCCAAAAGCGCGGGAACTGCGGTGCGACGAGCGAGATGTCGCTCTGAGGCCGGTTTGCAACAGACTGAAAAATATAAAAAATGGCGGCGATGCGAGCCCGCGTGCGGTTTTACCGCCTTTATTCAAATATGGAACAGAATGTGGCGGCAACAGTCACCAAGCTTGTTATTTGTTAAAATTATTAGTTAGACAATACAGATTCCTTTTTTAAAATATAAAATTACTATTTTATAACACAATAAATTGTCTATGCTCAAACAAAGGAGCGCGTCTTTAACATCAACTTACTTGTAAGTCATTCTGTTCCAATATCTGAGCCAGCTCGATCCACGCCTCCACATCGTCCGGGAACTGTTCCGTGACCTTCTTGAGGTGTTGCCGCGCGATGTCGCGCTTCGACTGCGACGTCGAGTTCGCGTATAACGAGCCTAGGATCTTCATGGTCTCGTAGTTACCCGGCTGAGCTTTTAGAACTTTCTCAAAACATTGTGCAGCCTGCAAACAATCACATATTTTTTATAGTGATAATAAGCGTGGTATTTATGTAGTGACATATACTACAAAACAAAGTCGCTTCCCGCTGTCTGTCCCTATGTATGCTTTGATCTTTAAACTATGCGACAGATTTTGATGCGGTTTCTTTTTATTAATAGATAGAGTGATTCAAGAGGAAGGTTTATACGGGTGTAAGTGTAACAACAAGACCCTTAACGAAGCCGAGGTCTACGTATTCTGCCCATCATCAGGACCATTTCTGTTCAAAATTATTGCTGGAAAATGATTTTAATTTTTGGTGTTAAAAAAGCATTGCATACATTACCACGCAATGTAACACGTACAAAAGACCGCGCCTGCGCGTGTATGCTACACAGCTGCGTGCGGCCGAGATGAAAGGCAACGTTTATCTGCGTGCTCATGAAATACATTGAGTGATGACGTTTTGAAGCCATTGTTTGTTACGAAATACATAACATTTTGATAATGTTTCTGTAGACAAAAATTAGGAAATAACGAATAAAATAAGATTTCATAAAAATTTAGAAAAAAAAATTTTTACTGTGACCTATATCTTCATAGCCATTGGTTTCCCAGGTCTAGTCTAAAAGACAAAAATGATCCTGATGATGGGCGGAATGCGTGGACTTCGGCTTCGTGGAGTGTCTTGTTACACCCGTTATGTATGTATAATACATAGTGTGAAATTCCACACTACAGCGAAGCGAAGCAAGGGTGGGTCGCTAGTAATATAAATATCAACAGGCGTAACCTGACAGACCCGACAAAACATTCTACCTCAAAATGGCATGTGTAAACTAAACTTAAATATATCCAACAATGTCAAAGAAAACATTATACTATAATTAATTAGAAAAGTTGTATAAATGCTACGTACATTCTCTGTATCACCTCTGTAGATATACATCTGACCTAGACCGTAGTGAGGTAACACAAAGTTGGGAGGTGCAAACTGTGTCGCTTGGTAGTAATACTGGAATGCTTGGTCACAGTCTCCCTGCGCGTGGAATGCCCTCGCGAGGTGGTGACAACTCTCTGCCCTCATTGCTTCATTCTCTGTGTTGTGGAAAGCATGCAGAGCTAGATGTTGAACTTTGCTGTAGTCCTAAAAATATTATTCATCAAATAGTGTTTAAACTGACACAAATAGAAGTGTAATTAGAAGAAAACAGAATAAACATACTATGTGTGTCTAATCAAGCTTTTTTAACACAGTCACATACTATTATCAGTTATTATTTAATTCATTATACGCCAAGCAGCAGCATAACAATGGAAAATCTATTGTGCCTCATTTCCCTGTGCTTGACGGGTTGATGTCTATACTTTCTACATAGTTTCATTATTATTGAAAAATGATAATGTGGAAGTTTTATTATTTATTATTATTCATTTATTACAATGCGAACTTACAATTTTTGTATCTTTAACTTTTATATCTGCAAGACATGGTTTTAATTAACTCACAAACAGTGTAGAACCATCTGTGTCCATCAGCCATTTTTTTTTAATGTCCCCACTGCTGGGGCACAGGCCTTCCTTATGGGTGGATAAGGAGGACGGGCCGCATTACCCACCACGCGGGCCCAATGCGGATTGGTGGGTGTTAAGGCGAGGCCAGTTCACGAAATTTACTCTTTCACTATGTCTTTAGAATAAGGTTGAATATTGCATAACTTTAATTGACGCTTCGCCAGAAATTTGACGAATTTTAGTACATTTTTATTGATTTCTGAAATACTGGATCATTTATTAAAAATGTACTCGGTTATTGTGTTAGATCGATAAAAAAGCTATCCTTTTTGCATAAAAAATCATATCACTGTCGTTGAAAATTACGAAATCTGACGATTTGAAATTTATTTTTATAAGTTTTTATGGTGTTATTCAGTATTTTTTTACAGAGTTACCATGCTATTTTTCAATATTCTGTTTGGTTAATTTGCTTCTTTGTTTCTTTTTCAGTCTACAGTAATTTTTGTGAAGTAGAATGTTACATCAGTTCTTCACATTGGATGTTCAAAAATCAGACTTTTCATCAGATCGTGAACTGGCCTCGCCTTAACAACTGCAAATGCAGCCGGGACCAGCGGCTTATTGTGCCTTCCAAAGCACGGAGGAGCTCGAGATACTAAATTTTTGGTCACCCATCCCATGACCGACCCTTGCGAACGTTGCTTAACTTCCGCAATCGCTGGGCCAGGCGCTAAACCACTGCGCCACCGAGCTCCTCGTAGAACCATCTAGTGATAAATAAATCCTCTCTTTAACTTAGCTTATTTTCTATGGATATTTAAAAAAAAGAGAAACAAACCTTTTTGAAAAAGAAGTGATTGGCTAAATGGTTCAGGACCATTGGATTCTTTGGGTCAATAGCATAGGCTTTGGATAACATGATGACAGCCATTTTGTTTGATTCATTCTCTTGCAGATTCAGTTTCAGGATAGAGAGACCGACCAAAGCTCCAACACATTGAGGGTCGAGCTGCAAAGCTCTTTCAAAGGCCATTCTGGGGAAATAAAGCAAGTTTTCCATACTCCAGCCATCTTATGGAAGGAATGTTTGTAAACAAAACTTTGCACATTTTTCAAAATTCCACAAATATGTGAAGTTTCAGTGAATTAACACCATGAATACAACTTGGACAACATAGGAAAGCTATCAATGATATTCATACATTTATAAAACATGCAATAAAAAAGTACTTTCGAGGTTCAGTATGGGCAGTTTGTTTGTAAACATTTTTTCCCTAAGTTGGCTGGAATACCTATAGTCGGTACATAAAGTTTTACAAAATTGCACCAGCCTGCCTAGCATGAGCGATTTATATCGCGTGATATAGCGTTTTATCACGTTTAACTGTCAAAAAGACAAAGGAGTTTGACAGTTGTGTGTCGATAAAATGCTAGGCAGGCTGCAAATGTTTAAATTTCTTGTGTTGTAATTGTTTGTATTATAAGTGACAATATGTTCATTATTTTCAAGCTTATAAACCTTACCTAGCCTTTTCTTGATTATTGAGCTTCATAAAACAGTGGCCCATGCCCAGCCGCAGAGCAGCCGGGCTATCAGGATTTGTTCGGAGTGCCTTTTTGTAGAATGCCAATGCACCTCTATAGTCTTTCCGGTTAAATGCAATGCAGGCCTTGCCCAGCAACGATGGCACATTGTTCGGTGATTGGTTCAGGACAAAGTTGAACTGAGCATCAGCTTGTTCCATTTTATCACCTTCGAGGAGGCAAAAGTAAGCTCTTCCCAAGAGATGGTTCTACAAAAAGTTGTGTTATATTATTTTCCATTTCAAATGTTTGTTTTTTTATATGCATTTAAATTATTATTATTTACCTGGTCATACATGATGATCTTGTCAGCCATAGTGTACAACAAGGTTGCTTTAGTGAACAGTTCCTTTTTCTTGTCTTTCGACTTTTCTTTATTGGCTTCTTGCACATAATACGCAGCCAACATGTCGAGGGCACGCATCTGATCTCTCTCAAAGTCTCTATAGTCAATATTCGCATCCACACGGGATGACTCCAGTATTTTGAGAAAGTCATCGATCTTCCTCTGTTTGTAGTAGGCAAGCTGGAATACAACCAAATGTTAGACATTTGCCAAAATATGACCAACTCCTTCGTTTCTAGGTTAAGTCACCACTTACCGCCACATTGATCCAGACATTGAGCTGTGATCGCTCTTGCTGTAATATACTGAGTACTTCATCACCTGATGGCAACTGATCGGGATCTAACTCGATCACCTAAATAAAAAAGGAAACCAATTTTATATAACTTCACAAAATGACACAAAACACAGTCGAGATTTCAACGCAATATACCTCATCAGTTGACATCAACGGTATTTCGAGAGACATTTTGTTGAATCTTCAGTTTTCTACATCACAAAATATTATTATAGTAATTTATATCAGGCACTAATTTTATTATAGTTTCAAAGCGAATAAACGCATAAAATGCGCATAAACAAAACAACACAAAACCATGGAATCGACGACGCCAAAAAATGACAGAATATTTTATTAGAATCTGACAGATTGTAGACAGAGGCCGGGTTGCGTTCAGAGGCGTGTTTTCGTTCAGCGAGCGATTGCTAGCTGGCGCTACCGGTGCTGTTTTCGTTTATGCTAGTGACGTCACGCTGCTGCCGATCGGCAGCGGGTCTACCGGCTAAAAATAATGAAGTTAATGTTAACTGTAAGTATGTGATACATTGCTACTTTGTTTTGGCACAAATAAAAACTTACCAAAGAAAAGAAGCAATGTATCACATACTTACAGTTAACATTAACTTCATTATTTTTAGCCGGTAGACCCGCAGGTCGCAGCTCGCAATCTGCAATCCTCCTCCAAAGGTGGTTTGCATCGCTGCTTGCTGTCATAGAGTAATTTATATGTCACTGTCAGCGGTATTGTTGTTGTTGATCCAGTTCGGTAAATTATGTATATTATATAAAATCATTACAGAATTCTTCTGTCAGAAGACCTATTAAAGCACTTTTAGTATTTCGGTTCATTTTCACTTCGCGCCAAAAAAGTAACTTGGTTGGTTACCATCGCTTGATAAAAATGCGTTTTCGTTTCCCGCAGCACATGCGCAGCAGTTTGTGACGTCATGAGCTGCGCATCGCTGCGGCCGCTAGCTAAACGAAAACACGCCTCTGGGTTGCGTTCGAACGTTCGAGCGTCGGTTGTTTGGTTGTTTTTTAACTCGCTCTAAGGTTTGGAACGACCAAGAACTTTAAATGTCAATGTCAATACAAATTCTTCATTTTCCATTTGGAATACGACAAATTTAAACTTATCTTTATACTAAATCAAATAAAATCCGTTTTTTGAGGATCTACCATGATTATTTTAAAAATTAGACATAAAAACATCAAAAATACAAAATAATGTCAAATGACATTGACATTTTTTCTATAGACAAACGTCAGAGCGTTTTACAACCATCATTTTTGATGGTTGTTTGGTTGCAACGCTCTGACGTTTGGAACGACACGGAGGCGCGTTCCAAACCTTCACTCCGAGTGCAACCTAACCACAACCGAACGCTCTAACGGCGTTCCAAACATTTGAGCGTGACATTCGGTTGACACAACCGCGTCGTTCCTTAGGGAACCTGCAACCAGGATCTGACCAGTCCGTCCCCGTCCCCGTCTCCCGTCCCCTGGATGTGCATGTCCAGGTCCAATCATGGCCACCGTGTTGGACTTCAAAATAAATCTCATTTTCGCAATCACCATCCCATAAAACCTCAAGAATGATATCCATATTGATTTTTATGTTTACTCACCCCATTTACCCCTAAGTGGTTGATTTTCAAAATTACAAAATATATATTTGCCTATTTATTTTTAGATGTGCTCCAACGAAGTTTAAAGATGTAATGTCTATTTTATATTATTTTTCCATACAAAATTTGAACCCCATTTTCACCCCTTTAGGGGTCAAATCATGTCCACCGTGTTGGACTTCAAAATAAATGTCATTTTTGCAATCGTCATAATAATCATAATCATAATCTTTATTTGCAAATAAACATGGTATATAAAAGATTTAATAAGTAATAATAATAGGCACTTAACATGTTTAGCCAAATTAATTAGCATGCAAAATTTAAATAAGTACATAATATTTACATTAATAATTTAGGTAGGTAGTAATTTCCTTATTTTGATAATACAATCAATATACAATTCATTCCCTAATGTCAAAAAATTCTTTTAAGTCATACAGGGTATGTGAGCCTAACCATTTACCCAAATGTCTTTTAAAACTATCGATATGTAAGGTCCTAAATTCCTTAGGTATTTTATTAAAGATTTTGATACACATAGTCAAACAGCTTTTTCTGTACTGCATTGTTTTTGGAGTTACCTGAAATACCTGAAATACCATCCCATCCATCCCAGAAAACCCCAATAACGACATCCATATCTATTTTTGGGGTTTTTTACCCCTTTTCACCACCATTTCATCCCAATAGGAGTTTAAATACTAACAATAACAATATACGTTGCGTTAGATTTCTATCCATAAGCCTAAATTATAAATTTAGCGATTTTTACTTCGAAAATAAAGGATTTTCTTCAATACACAACTTCATCCCCCTTTTGACCCCTTGGGGGGTAGAATTTTGAAAAACGCTGAGACCCGTATTTATTTATTTTCAATGGTCAGTCTAAACACAAAATTTGAAGATCCTAGCTTCAAAACTGAGGGACTTTCATACAAACTTTGATCCCCTTTTTTACCCCCTTAGGGGGTGAATTTTGAAAAACCCTTTCTTAGTGCACCCCTAGACCTCATAAGGAACCTACGTGCCAAATTTAGAGTCTCTAGACCCAGCGGTTTGGGCTGTGCGTTGATAGATCAGTCAGTCAGTCAGTCATTCAGTTTAAGATTTTATAAATATAGATTAGAGTACACAATCATATAAGCAAACAAAAGGGAGATAAATATTATAAACTTAACTAAAAAGTAAGACTAGAAACTAAGTAAAGATTAAACTAAATCAAACTAAATTTAAACTTTGTACAAAAAGTATTCACAAGCGAATAGATAACTAATTTTATAAATCTCTTCATTGGACATTTCTTTTGGGACATATCGCAATACACCAATTTTTTCGGTCACAAAAGCCCTCATTTTATGTTTGCATAAGAAGTCATCCATTTTTAAAAAATAGTTAGCAGAAGATGCTTTTTTGAAAGTCACTCCAATTTTGTATGCGTTGACATGGCGTTGACTCGGTGTACGCCAGTAATGCCTTTTATATTTTCTGAGAATAATCTCGTCAAAGTTATGGGATTTTTATTGCCTAATCTTTCTTGTTCGGTAGACTCTACAAACACAGTAAAGTCCCCTGTGCTGCTTTCGAGAAATTTATAGTTCGGTTTTGTATAAATTTTATACTTATCATTTTGCTGTTCTTGGGGGTCACCTCCGTATATCGTCGTTTTCTCTTTTCTGCAGGGTCCTCCCCATTACTAGGGGGACCCATCTTGAGCGCGTTTTAAGTTTATTTAGATATTGGCAGGAATAATCAATTTTTAGGAAAATTAAAATTTAAAGTTGCCGCCTCGTTCGACTTCCCGCCAAAAAGTCGAATCACGCTTACCACTGGGCAGGGTTGCCAGATGCCTAACTGATCAACTCGCCACCTTGCGATGAAAAGATAGCCCAAAGTAGCCCAATTTGAAAAAAATATTAAAAAAAAGTTTAAACGTGTCATGCTACTGTTCTGTTACACTGGAATCACGATTATTTATATTATTATTTACCCCATTTTCACTTTTTGTTTGATTGTTTGTTCACAAACTTACTCACCCACCCCGCGCGCATAGAAAGATTAGACTAGACAACGCATAGAGAAAACTGATATCAATAAGTCGAAAAACTTTTCTTTATTCTAAATCAAATAAAATCCGTCTTTTGAGGATCTACCATGATTATTTTAAGAATTAGACTCAAAAACATCAAAATACAAAATAATGTCAATTGACATTATTTTGTATTTTTCATAAAGTTAATATACCTCTAGGTACCTTGACCCAGGGGCCTCACTATGAGCTCTTATAGCAGGACTTATATTGAACGGCCTTACTTTTTCGTACTATGACCTCAACAGTTTGTATGAAAGCTGGCCTTAATTAGTCCTGTTTAAGGCCTGCTTTTGAACTGAAGCCCTGCTATAAGAGCTCATAGTAAGGCCCCAGAGCGTGTAAGCGCTAGGGTTGATACCGAAATGGAATTTAGACTTGTAAAGGAAATTACATAGTAAGTATGTTAGGAAATATAAACTTGTGCAATGACATGTTAATGAAAGATAGGTTTGATTTCTAATAAGTTTTGTAATCTTTAAATTATATTGGGTACCTCCATCATAAATTATAATAATAATAATAATAATAATAAATCTTTATTAAAATAATCTTACATCAAAAATATAACAATTAAAGTCTAGATATAGGTAGAAAGCTAAAATAAAGAGTGCCTGAACTAGGTTTAACCTGTATCTCAGGCAAATAGGGGCTTACATTAGGTACTATGTAATATTATAAAACAAACAAATACAATAAATTAATATGGAAAAATAAAACAAAAAAATAGAATCAAAAATAATTGCAGAAAGAATTAAACTAAACCAAACAGTAAAATAGTGATAATTTTGTTACATTATTAACGCCAAACGAGTAAAGCATCTGCATCATCATAATTAAATCTAGTTCAAAGTCAATGATGCATTTTGATCGGTAATATTCAGTCAGTTACTAAAGTTGTAATTTAGCAAATATTTAATAATATCTAATCTAACCTTAATGAAATGTACTGATATAAATATATATTTTTAAACTGATGCGAATTTTTGTGAATATCTATATGGACAACACTTTATTAAGGAATTATGTGAAATTAAAACTACATAATATAGTCACGGAACGTAAAATTAATTTTAAAATTTATATTATATGATGTATACATAGGAAGTGGCGCTCTTAGGCGCCCACATAATCAATTGAGCTAATATATCTTACTTACTTATAATTGCAACTCTTATGCTATATTTTCTGTTATTTATAATTAGTTTTTTAATCTTTAACATGTTTATGGAAGAAAGGTTTGATTTATAATATTTATTTTATTTATTGACAATTTTACCTTACAAAGTTTTTTAATTATTTTTGTACATTTACCAGAAACAGCTGTCTACAATGTTTTTATTACATACGTGATGTTATGTGATTTGAAATTGATTTGAAAATCACGGTCAAAATAGGATTAATTAAAACTTAGCTTTACTGAATCGTGTATTTATTCAAATAAAATAAAATGATTATGAAATTGTATTTTTTACACTATTAATTTATTCCTTTTACTTTTTCATTTACCTACACTTATCAAAATAAAGTTTTAATCTTTAAATTCGGAAATTGAATATTTTACAACAACCTCAAAAACAAAATTACATAATTGTTACTTACAGAAAAAACGGCTGTTTCGACAAGTACAAAATGCCTTATTATTTAAAGTTTAATATTTAAAATAAATACTCATTCTAACAAAACTGTAGGTAGGTACACGTACAAATTATCACGAGCGGCAGCGCAGCGGCGCGGAGCGTGCGTGAGCGCGGGCGGGATCAAGTACGGCGCAGCCACGACTGGCGCATCTTTATCATCTATAAATGTTGTCAGTGTGTGCGTGCGACGCTCATACGTACGGGCCGCGCTCACATACAAACCGCGTTCGGGCGTATAATGAGTAAGACGACTTACTTATTTGATTCTACTATGCCCCCGGGGTCCTATAATGTTGTTATTCACCCTGCAGTTATTTGCTAATCAATCACCCCAGTTTTGCGTCAGAGGTAAAATACTGGACCATACGAAATTGTGTTGAAGACGTTTTTTCTTTCTTTTGTTTTTTTTTGTAAAATTGCGTTTTTTTCAATTTTGTTTCGGTCAATTTTTTTTCAGCCAAAAATCGGCCCAAGCTTTCGGGCATTTTTTTTTTATTATGTATGTGCTGTGCTAGCAACACTGGTCAACTGTCAAATATTGATTGAATTGTTATGAAAATGAAAAATTAAAAGAAGACAACTACAAATTATTAATTACAAAATATTACAACAGAAGATGAAAAGAATTAGTGTTAAGCGCCAACGACCTAATCCGTTCTTCCAAGAACGCTTGGAAGAACTGTACAAAGATGCCAAAAATACCAACAGTAAATTAGTCCCTATGTTACAGGAAGCTTTAGATTCTCTATCAAAGTATCCCCTGCCACTGACATCTGGGGCAGAGTGTGCTATTCTGAAGGGGTTTAATAAAAAGTTGTGTTTATTCTTGGATAAATGTTTAGAATGTCACATTGTCAATACAGAGGAAACGCAAACATCTCAGTCAGGTGACCCCGCAAGAGAACAAGACAATATCAACCAGCCTAATAAGAATGATGGTAGTCGTGAGTATTCAGATGATAATAGTCAAAATAATAGTAATAAAAGTTTTGACTCTGCCAATAATTCAAATTCAAACCCCAGCTCACAACCTGTTACTTCTTTAGGAAGAACTAAAAGCAAAACCTATAAGCCTGCTCATAGGTCGGGTGCTTACGCTATTCTTATAGCTTTATTGGAAAACATACAGGAAAATCCAGGTCAAGTTTCTCTTGCTAAAGATGAACTGATAGAAAAAGCACAAAGGCATAGTGAAGAATCATTTGTGAGACCTAAACCAGACTCCTTTTATACGGCTTGGTCAAATATGGGCAGATTAATATCAAAAGGGCTGGTGATAAAAAGTAAAAAGAAAAAGGCGGAGTATACACTTACTGAACAAGGAGTTTCAATTGCATCCATCTTATTACAAGAGTCGGCTAATATACCAACTGTTAATGATATCATATTTCATAATGCTGTGACACCTAGTACTTTAACAAATACTGAGACCGAGTTAGTTCTTTCACAAGTGACCAATAGTCAATCTGTCAGTGAAGATGGCCTGCTTACTGAGTTGCCTGCTGGTTCATTTGAAGTCGTACTGCTCATAGACAAGAATGAAACTGGTGGGTGGGTACTTTATGAATTTTGACCATAAGTTACCTAAAAGGCCGAATATGATGTCACTACATTACAGTACCATTCACTGATGTGACTTCAATAAGCCTAAAGGTCTCTGCCCACTACATGTACCATACCATTATCATGCTAGGGCAAAAAATATTCTTTGTCGAAAAAGTATGACACTATTCCCGTCACTGGCCATGCACTTGAAATACTTTTCAGTACAAAGATTATTTTTTGACCGCCATTTCCGAAGACAACCATATTTTTATTTTAAAGTAGATTTCATGCTATAACATCTTATGGTATTTTATGAAATTGAAGATTATTTTTGTTTTTTTTTCAGGCTTACCAAGAAAAATGACCCAACAGTGGCACAATTTAATAAATATCCAGATATGGTACATGAATATAGAAGCCTGAAAGTTGGAGATTTTACCTGGATTGCTAGGCACAGGGTTAATAAGGATTGGGAGCTGGTCCTTCCCTATGTAGTTGAAAGGAAAAGAATGGACGACCTGGGTCACAGTATTAAGGATGGTAGATTCCACGAACAGAAGTTCCGGTTACGGAAATGTGGCTTAGCAAATGTTATTTATATGGTTGAAAACTA
The DNA here is from genome assembly GCA_950108535.1 of Agriphila straminella. Taxonomy (NCBI): domain Eukaryota; kingdom Metazoa; phylum Arthropoda; class Insecta; order Lepidoptera; family Crambidae; genus Agriphila; species Agriphila straminella. Next base: position 14,939,409 of record OX467312.1, read on the forward strand.
TGGCAGCAATGTGAACTGTGGATTACCTCTCCCGTCACTGATGCAAGCCCTAGCAAACACAAGAGTTCACGATGGATTCAAAGTCCATGTGACTGATTCCTTGAGCCATTCTGCTAGATTTTTAGCCATGATGACTAAAAGGATAACTATAGAATATAAGGTACCTATACACCAGTTTAAACCCCTAAAATTTTGTTTTTTATTTGTATGGTAAACTGCAGAACAACTAGACTCAAATACCTCGACTATTGTTTTCGATAAATCAATCCCTGCGCAAAAGAAGAACACAATTTAGGTCTAGATTTGCCACTATGCAATTTTTATGAAAAGAAAATAAAAATTTGAAAGTGTCCATTTTCAGAGTTTACAATAATTTTCCGGGGTTGTATGGTTCGTAGGTTGCATACAATACCCTATCTAGGCCTTCGGCTTAGGGTTTTCTGTAACATATTGTATATGATACTATTAATTTTGTATTAAGAGGATTGTCAACCACGTGGTCTCCATACAAACGGCGATAACGTTTCCCCTCTAAACCTTAACCTACAGCAATGAATTTTTGGTATGTTTTTGAAATGCCTAAAAACTAGGGCTGTACGTTTTGATTTTTAAAATATTCATTGTAGATTTGAAAATATTGGCACTTCTGTGTTTTGTATGAAATCACTAAAATGCAAATATTTCGAAATCTATTATAGATATTTAAAAAATCAAAACTTACAGCCCTAGTATTTAGGCATTTCAAAAAAATACCAAAAATTAATTACTGTAGGTTAAGGTTTAGAGGGTGGGAAACGTTATCGCCGTTTGTATGGAGACCACGTGGTTGACAATTTCTTAAGGCGCGGTGGTAGTGAAACTAGCGCCGACACACATTTATTTTTATTACTCGTAAACCAAGTCAATATTTGAAAAAAGCTCATGTAATAATCTCTTAAGTTGTCTCTAATATTTTTTGAACAACTCTTCAACAGTTATCATTCATTCTGTAAGATTTAAAATCCATAATTGCGACCAAGTGAATAAGTGGCCACTTTGAGCTAAAATGGATTTTAAAACTTACAGAAAGAATGAAAACTGTTGAAGAGTTGTTCAAAAAATATTAGAGACAATTTAAGAAATTATTACATGAGCTTTTGTTAAATATTGACTTGGTAATAATTAAAAATAAATGTAGTGGCGGCGCTAGTTTCACACCTACAGCGCCTTGAACAAAATGCAATTTATTGTTTCAGGATAAACATTTAGAAGGCTGTAATAGTGAACCGAGAGGTGATCGGCTGATGACTTTCAATTACTTTAACAAAACGTCAACCAAAAGTAAACCTCTGTCTGTAACGGAGACTTTCATAAAATTGATTTTGCAACTGAAGGGAGTCTCCGTTGAAAAAGCATTAGCTATTACAAATGTATATAAAACTCCTGTAGCCCTTATGAAAGCCTATGAAAACTGCACTGATCAAAAAGACGGTGAAATGCTGTTAGCAAACTTAAAATATGGCAGCACTAATCGGAATGTGGGGCCTAGTATTAGCAAATCTTTATATCACTTATTTTCAATTAAATGAATTTTCTATTAAAAAAGTAAATGATGATTATGAGAAGAGAATACACATTTATAATGAACTAGCTTCTGCCCGCGACTTCGTCCGCGTGGATATTAGAGAAAATCCTTAGGGAACCTTCAACCAGGATCTGACCAGCCATTTTTACGCATTACGGCTTCCCGTTCCAGTTCCCGTTCCCGTTCCCGTTCCCGTTCCCGGTCCCGGTCCCGTTCCCGTTCCCGTTCCCGTTCCCGTTCCCGTTCCCATTTCATCCCCATAGGGGTTCAAATACTAACAATAACAATATACGTTGCGTTAGATTTCTATCCATAAGCCTAAATTATAAATTTAGCGATTTTTACTTCGAAAATAAAGGATTTTCTTCGAAACACAACTTCATCCCCCTTTTGACCCCTTCCGGGGTAGAATTTTGAAAAACGCTGAGACTCGTATTTATTTATTTTTAATGGTCAGTCTAATCACAAAATTTGAAGATCCTAGCTTAAAAAATGAGGGACTTTCATATAAACTTTGATCCCCTTTTTTACCCCCTTAGGGGATGAATTTTGAAAAACCCTTTCTTAGTGCACCCCTAGACCTCATAAGGAACCGTTCCCGTTCCCGTTCCCGTTCCCGTTCCCGTCCCCGTCCCCGTCCCCGTCCCCGTCCCCGTCCCCGTCCCCGTCCCCGTCCCCGTCCCCGTCCCTGTCCCTGTCCCCGTCCCCGTCCCCTGGATGTGCATGTCCAGGTCCAATCATGGCCACCGTGTTGGACTTCAAAATAAATGTCATTTTCGCCACCACCATCCATGAAACCTCAAGAACGACATCCACATCGATTTTCATGTTTACTTACCCAATTTACACCTTAAGGGAGGATTTTCAAAATAACAAAATATGTGTTTGCCTATTTATTTTTAGACATGCTCCTACGAATTTTAAAGTTGTAATGTCTATTTTATATTATTTTTCCATACAAATTTTAAACCCCATTTTCACCCCTTTAGGGGTTAAATCATGTACACCGTGTTGGACTTCAAAATTAATCTCATTTTCGCAATCACCATCCCATAAAACCTCAAGAACGACATCCATATCGATTTTTATGTTTACTTACCCCATTTACCCCTAAGTGGTTGATTTTCAAAATTACAAAATATATGTTTGCCTATTTGTTTTTAGATGTGCTCCAACGAACTTTAAAGTTGTAATGTCTATTTTATATTATTTTTTCATACAAAATTTGAACCCCATTTTCACCCCTTTAGGGGTCAAATCATGTCCAACACGGTGGACTTCAAAATAAATGTAATTTTTGCAATCGTCATCCCCGAAAACCCCAATAACGACATCCATATCTATTTTTGGGGTTTTTTACCCCTTTTCACCCCCATTTCATCCCAATAGGGGTTCAAATACTAACAATAACAATATAAGTTGCGTTAGATGTCTATCCATAAGCCTAAATTATAAATTTAGCGATTTTTACTTCGAAAATAAAGGATTTTCTTCAATACACAACTTCATCCCCCTTTTGACCCCTTCGGGGGTAGAATTTTGAAAAACGCTGAGACCCGTATTTATTTATTTTCAATGATCAGTCTAAACACAAAATTTGAAGATCCTAGCTTCAAAACTGAGGGACTTTCATACAAACTTTGATCCCCTTTTTTACCCCCTTAGGGGGTGAATTTTGAAAAACCCTTTCTTAGTGCACCCCTAGACCTCATAAGGAACCTACGTGCCAAATTTGGAGTCTCTAGACCCAGCGGTTTGGGCTGTGCGTTGATAGATCAGTCAGTCAGTCAGTCATTCAGTTTACGATTTTATAAATATAGATTCCTTTTATTGTGACTAACTTAGTAAGTTACTTAATATAGTAGACGGGCCATTATTTTATTAAGGGACCAATTTGGACTACGTTCGCAGCATTTTTTTTTGAAAAAATATGTAAGCATTTTGTACCGTTTAATGTCTATTCATGTTCACTATTATCTATAGTAAACATTTAAGACATTTGCAGCGATGTTTTCTTGCCAAGTCTTATATTTATTGACGTTTGTTCAAGAAATGATGAGGCAAAATAACAACTGCGTTACTTTCTTACAAAATTAAGTTTTATTGTTTGGAACCTTTATTTCAGTTCGGAAACATATCACATATATACTAACGACAGTAGGATAATCTTATAAAGTTAAATCACAAATAGTCTCAGTCTAATGATTTCTTTTGTAATTAAGTTTGCCACTGTGTTACCAAACATTAAACTAAAATGAAAGACATTTCGAATATAGGAATAAGTATTAATTATTTTATGCTGATGTCATAAGGAATAGCTACAAACAAGTTAAATAATGAAGTAATCTTTAAATTTAAAGTTCTTATTCAATATTAATTAGCTTTATGTCACTAAATGCTTTCAGAAAAAGAGGGACAAAAAGTAACACAGTGGTAAAACAAGTAACACCGTAGTATCTAAATCACAGCATTTTGTACTTTCTTCAAGTTTAAACTAATAAAAACATAAGAAACAATTGTAGTATTCAAAATCAATCAAAAATTAACAAAACTTTTCTTAAACACGTTAAAAAATCTTTGAAACATCAACTTTTTAATAGACATTTATTTCAAAAATGTTTAGTATCATTTTTCAAAAATGTTTAATGGCGCATTAAATTCGTAGTACACTCGTTTTCTTTCTTAATTTTTTTCTTAATTATTTTGGGCTTCGGAACTAAGTATCTCCAAAAATACTTTCATACGGTTCGTAAGAAACATCTTTCTCTAACTTTGAACCCTTTCCCAGAATCATCGGCTGATTTAAAAAACATAATTTTAATCTTTCCTTCCTCATCGACATCACTTTGAGCGACGCCAATGTAAGTGTAAGATTTATCTTTTTCAGAGCTAACTTTCACTATGACGTAAACGCCAAAGGAAATTTTCGATGGATGTACATTTTTTCAGCCGATGTTAAAGCCATTTCGCTCGAAGTTGTTATTCTATAACAAAACAATAATTAAAAGTAATATTTCTGCCATAAAATGTGTGATTAATGTGTGAAATGTGTACGGAATACCACTGTGTTACTAAAATTTCAACTGCGTTACTACTGGTAGTAACGCAGTGTAGTCGTAACGCAGTTGTAAAACTTAAACGTATTCAAACTTGGTACTTAAATGGATACATATTCTAAATAAATTATGATGCAACCACAATATTGACTAATTATTACATATTGTGCATTAAATAACATTAATAATACCTAGAAAACTCACCGTCCGTCGCCGGTAACTCAGTGGTCTCACAATAAACACACGCACCCGAACGGTGATTCTTTCGAGCGACTGGCTTGGTCAGTTGCACCGCCTCGCCACCCTCCCGAGCGCCAATATCAATTCATGACCGATCAAAGGATATTAGGAGAAAAGATGTCTAAAAAACTTTATTTAAGGCTCACTTTCCTATGGTAACACTGAGTACGCGACATTTTGCTTTGCAACGGAGACACGGCGAGAAATATTTTATTATTATTAAACTGTTGTGGTAAAATCATACCTATTGGCGTTCTAGTAAAGTTCATACAATTACGTATTACTAAAAACTTTCAAAAATATTGACGTCGTGAACATTTTTAAAGCAATTTAAGTTTATGTCAAGTGACTCGCACAGAAGGACAGCCAATTTTAATAGGAAAAACAACTGCGTTGCTTAAAAAGACAACTGAGTTACCGTAATTTGCATAGAAATATAATATTTTACATTAATTCATATGCTTTTCTGGTACAGGTATTTCAATCAGTAGCTACCAATAGCTGTTTTATTTTTGTATTAACCTATTTTTTTAGACAAAGTCGCTTTTGTTCGAAGTGGACCGATTTTTGTACCCTAAATAAATGTCTACACTAGTATAGTATTATATTATCTGTGATATAACTGAAAAAATATTAGAAAAAATCGACTCACCCGTAGCAGCTCTCAGACGGGACTCGAACCCGCACCCTTAGGATTCCGGCTCAATGCACTAACCAATTATGCTACCGAGTCGCTAGTGGGAGTGGCGAAATTTTCTAATACTTTTTTACCTTTTCGCTAAGCCAGCGTTATTTCATCAATGTGAAGAATTACCTTCAACAATCAAATGCAACATCTTTACAGATGCCAGACAATCGATGAAACAGCTGTTTCATATATTGACGGCCTTACCACAAAACACTGTTTAGTTTAACAAATGTTTAATCATCATTTAGCATCACATTTAAACAGTGTTTTAAAATCTTTTGTGGTAAGGCCGTGAATTTTTAGATTTTAGCATTCCCAATGCTATTTTTAGGGTTCCGTAGCCAAAATGGCAAAAAACGGAACCTTTATAGATTCGTCATGTCTGTCTGTCTGTCCGTATGTCACAGCCATTTTATTCCGAAAATATTAGGATTACACAGTTGAAACTTAGTAGGTAGATGTATTCTGTTAACCGCTTAACGATTTTAATAAAAAAAAAGATTAAGGCGGTCTACCATAGCCTTCTTCATTTAAAAGCATAGATATAGTATATTAAAAGGTTTAAAAGCCATGAACATAAGTTTGGCAACGTGTATTACTGTCAGTTCGTGGTCATGTCGTTGATCAGTCTCCATACTAAATGTATGGGAATCTTTCAAATAGGTCGATATTTTTTTTCGTAGTAATCGTGCGGGGTTGAAAATATGAAAATAATGTAGTTCTTTTATTGAAGTTCTTTATATATTAAACAATAAGAAAAATATCAATTTTAACCAGGAAAAAACGGCTGTCAAAGATGTCATCTTTTTTGTTGATTTTTTTCAGCAGGGCGTTGATTAACACGCCCTCTAGCTATAAATGATATATCATTAGAAAGGTCTTTTAAAGACAAATATTTGCTGTTAATATACTTTATATCAATTGTTAATATTTTTGGAGTTAAAGGTTATTAAAGTATAAAACTGGTTTATTGTCTATGGGAGTTGATCTACCCTACCTCTAGCATTGAATGGTATATCATTAGAAAGGTTTTTATATGAAAAATATTTGCTGCTGTAAACCTACTTTTTATCAATTGTTAGTATTTTCGGAGTTTTCATTCATCATCATTAATGTTATAAAATTTGGTTGATTTCAGAGCGATTTTACTCTCAAAGTACTAATAGTTGACGTTTGCTGTCATACAATAAAATGTTTCAAATTTAAAGACCTTTCCAATGATGTAAGATTAATTGCTAGTGGAGGCCTAGATCAAAGTGCTCATCGTACTAAAGGACCCTCGAAAAGGTCAAACAATTCGACTCAAACCTCATATCCTAATAAATAAATAATAATAATAAATATAAAATCTTGATTGAAATAATCTTACATCACAATTTACACCTAGTTTAAACGCAGATAATATAGGAAAAAGAAATAATCAATAATAAAAAGAATATTATTAAACTATGTGCTTGACCACATGCAATGTTGCCGTTCTGCTCACTTCATGGCTTGTAAATTATAGAAGGCTATGGGTCTACCCATACATGGAACTGAAACTGAAAAAAAAAAAATTTCTTCATACATGCTTCATACCAATACGTGCGGGGCCCCTTTTAATATACTATATCTATGGTGCGGGGTGTCTATAGATATAGGTCTTCAAAAATGACATTGAGGTTCCTAAGACAATTTTTTCTCAGTCAACCGTTTGAAAGATAAACACTGCCAAAGTGGTAAAATGTGTGTCCCCCCCTCTAACTTTTGAAATAGGCGATTTTAAAAATCTAAAAAAATATATGCTATAGATCTTAATAAAAACTTTCACTGAAAATTGGTTTGAACGAGAAAATAAAAAAAATAAAGATTAAAGGGCCCCCCTTTAATACCCATACATGGAACTGAAACAAAAAATTTTGTTCTAAATAGGTACCTACTACTTATTTACAATAAAACACCAATATCTTCATACATATCTTTATTTAACATAATCAGTGACTGAGATGATTGAAAGTAGCAGTAACTTGAAAAAAAAAACTATTCAAATCTCTTTGTTAATTCTATCGATAAATAGTTCTGATTTTAAGAGCACTTTAGGATGGAATCATCTTTCTCCAGTTTACGAATAGCATGCTAATTTACATAAAAAAATAAACTCAAAATATACAGAATTGACTTGGCATAATCATGAGAACAACATGAAAGAATAAGATAAAGGAGATTTCACTAGAGATTCAATCAAACATGTTTAAGATTACCTAACCTTGAAGATCTTTAATGAGATCTAATATTTTGATTATGCCAAATCAATATAGGTATAGTTGTTCTACATATGTCACGAAGGCGGTTCGGCTATGAATGTTGTTAGTCGTGCATATGCATTGTTTTCGTGTGCGTCTGCACGCTCTCGTATTACGCACACTAAAACAATGTGCATATGCACGACTAACAACATTCATAGCCGAACCGCCTTCGTGAGATTGAACAACTGTAGGTACTACGAGTACTTTAGACCCTTATTTTCTTCATCACATTGCGTTTCCTTACACAAAAACACTTACGATAAATATAATTTTACACTTACAGCTACATACATCTTTGAAGATTCAGTGCAAGTTAAAGCAGAGTGGAAAAATGTATTTATTAATCAAATTATCGAGTGTAGTGTCCAGTAACATGGCACAGTTTTACCAACACAATAGTGATATATTTATTTATTATACGCTACATTGCACATAGTTGCTTATACAAGATCTCAAAATATTAGATTTTGCGTTAGAAAATATACATCACATATTCCTGATTTTTTAAATCACGGACTTGTGTAAGCAGCCATTGGGGTACATAAAATATTATTACAATTTTTATGAAAGTTTCTAAGTCACTTAAAACATCAAGATAAATGCCAAATATAGTCTAAGAAGAAAATATTGGTAGCTACCCATAACATATTTAGATTAAAGTCAAGTAAAACTAAGTCCTTATTGACCAGCCACCAAAACTAAAAATTAGGACAGACAAGAATAAGACATTATTTTTACTATACACAATCGCTCATTGCTAGTAGTTCCTTTTGACAGTTCCTTCAATTCAAAGAAACTAATGGTACTTTCTTCCCACTAGTTCCTTCAAAAAGATTAAAGGACCTAATGGGAAGAAAATGTACCATTAGTTCCTTTTAAGGAACTGTCAAAAGGAACTACTGGAAATAAACGCACATAACATGCAGAAACCCTGTATGTAAATTCGTTAAATAAAAATAAGTGCACTGAACAAGATAATAAATTCAATCGACACTTCTAAAACAACAAAATGCAGTGCACTTAATAATATAATAGAAAAGTAAGATAATCTCATAAGACTAATTAAAGAGTGTGGTAGTTTCTTTCGGTTTGGTTTTTGTAGTACTTGAATCCCATGAATCCAATAGCGAGGAGACCCAAGGTGAGGATGATACCACCAATGAAGCTCGGGCCATCAAACCTGAAATGTACAACAGTTCATGTTACATTCTGGTGAATAAAGAAAAGACACATAATATATTCAAGAAAATGATAATATTAGACGTTTAAGTATGAAAATGTCGTTTTGTATGGAGAATTTTAAAGAATTCGCATTACAACCCCCATTTGTAAAAAGTCTTCAATAACGATTTTCGTGGGACTCAGCTCTGCCATACAGACTAAGTATGTACTTGTTTGGTATGTTTTCTATAAAGGGGGAAGAGCTCCCCCTTCCGGAGCGGTTGGCAACCGGCATTTTTTGATTTAGCGGGGTAGAATTAATAAGAAAACATTGGTTACCAAAACGAATACTTAAGGCCCCTATCACCCTCAAGTGGCGCCCTCATCTTAATTAAATATATTGCTCGTTTAGTACATAATGTATCGAAAATTCATATGTACAGATTGAAGCTAAGGTTTTTTAGTTTATTTACAAACAATAATCTCTTTAAATTATAGGTCTTTGTAGTAGTAGTTCGCAAAAGAGCAAAAAGTGGCCACTTTAGGCACTTTTGCTAACTCTACTACTACAATGAACTATATTTTACTGAGGTTATTGTTTGTAAATAAACTATAGAATCTAAGCTTCAATCAGGGGGCTAATTGTGTAATTTAAAATTTTATCGCAATCGCTTTCATTTGACAGATGGATGCGAGACATTGCTGCATTTCTTTGGTAAGTTTTCATTTGCGCCAAAAAGAAGCATCAACGTGTTACATCCTGAAAGCGATTGCGATAGATTTTGATATTAGACAATAGAAAGGCTGTACACATTTTCGATACATTATGTACTTAGCGAGCAATAAATTTAATTAAGATGAAGGCGCCACTTGAGCTGATAGTCGCCTAAAGTATGATTTGCTTCTAGAAACTTCATTTTTTCAAATTCTGGTCTAATCTAGTATATTTTACCAACAAATACCAATATTTGATATATTTCTTTTTTTTTCTTTTAAATTCCCTCATTGTCCTTTTTGCAAACTAACTTAATTTTGCGGTCAAACCGGTAGCACAGATAAGCCCCGCCTCTTAGCCCTATTTGGTACGGAACCCTAAATATACGAAGTCCGACACGCACTTGGCTGGTTTTTTCTTTCTTTATTTCAAATACAAAAGGTGCTAGTTCAGAAGTCGCAGAACCCAGTATGTAACTGACGTCATTGAACTTCTACGTATTATGTGAAGACCTTGAATTTATAACACTGGTTTTTTTATTTATCTTAAATAATTTAATTCAAGCATAACTATGTACATCCAATTGATTTTTCTTTTATAGAACTTAGATTTTGTTGTTGTTTTCTGTGGTGATTTTGCAGTTTGATTTGAAGTATTTTTCTATAAGAAGGGTTAAGTACCTAATGTTGGATTTGGATCTCGGTTCTTAGAAAGTTGAAGAACAAAAATTACTAAATTGTTATCAGTTTTATACATATTATTAAAACAAAATCTAAAGCAGGTAGGTACTCAAATATTTTTTAATTTAATAAGGTAATTTAAAAAATATTTGAGTTTTGTAAGGCTTCGGAGGCATCATATTTAGATTTAGGTTATAAATGTAGCCAAAAAATGTTAAGTTTAATAAGAGAAGTATTTAATTTCACCTTTTCAAGCTAAAGACACCCACCCGCTTAAAGCTATGGAAGGAGAAAATCTCACAGACTCAAATACTGAGCTGGCGGATCAAATCCCCCCGGCCATGATTTACCTTGGGCAACTTGCCAAGGTAGATCATTGGCCAGGCCGAAGCAGGGAGAACATGCACAGGTGGGGGCTACAGCTCGGAGACATACAATGGCACATCTTTTGTCATGCCCTGAGTGTCCCAACACCTGCACACTGAGGATCTTTATAAGGCCACTGATAATGCTATATCGGTGGCTGAGTTCTGGTCCTCACAAATATATTAATACCAGAGTTGATACACAAAGAAGAAGATGGTAAAATAATCTTACCCTCTCGCTTGCAGTTGTGGAGTGTCAGTAGCTTTGGGTGTCTCGGTTGGTTTAGGTGTTGATTTAGTACTCGGTTCAGGTTTCAAGGTGGTTGTTTCAGTTTTACTCTTGTCGGTTGCAGGTGTGACAATTTCATTAGTCTTGGCTTTGTTATCAGCAGGTGTCACGGTGTCATCTTTTGGTGCTTTATTAGTGTCATCTTTTGGTGCTTTGTTGGTGGAGTTAGCGTCAGGTTTGGTTGTATTTTTGTCTTCTACTCCTTTAGGTGGCACTGGCACCGTTTCGTCAGGTTTTTGTGGTTGAGTACCAGTTCCAGCTTGTGCAGGCACAGTTGTACCAGTCTTAGCTGTTGTATTATCAGCATGTGTAGTGGGTACTGCAGGCGTAGTTGTCAGACTTATAGGTGTTTCTGGTACTTTGACGGGATTAGTCGTTACAGCAGCTTTAACTAAACAGAATAAGATTTATTACAAAAATAACCCATTAATATAAGAAATGGATATATTGCTAGCCACATGTATAATCTATGCAATATGAAACAATGATAGAATTTTTAAGGTTAGGTGTACAATCCTTGATACAGCACGAGGTTAACGAGATATACATCTTGATATCGGGTGGGGATTGCGTAGAACGCGTATACTGGGTGTGCGTAGCGTAGCGGTGACTTATCCCCACTCCGTCGAAAAAGTGTCAAGACGTTTGCCTCGTACTGTATATCTTATATTATTATGGCGGTAGTACCATAAGAATAAATAACTGGGTAGAACGGACACTTCCGCTCCGGACGGGCTGAAAGTCGCGATATTAGCTGTTAAACGGGATACTCAGTCGGGCTGTCATGGCCGGTTGTGCATTCCGTACGATCTTGGAAACAAATTACAATGGCATCAAGTTATTGTGGTGTGTTGATTATACAAACAATTCAAACACAATACCACACTTAAGTTTTTTTTAGTTTGCGCAAAGATGATGAGAGGTAAGTAATATTTTCTAAATATTTTTTTTGTTTTCGTACCTAATTAATCAAAAGGACATGAACAGTTCTTTTTGTGTGGCCAATTGTTTCAACCAATAGTAAAATTTAGTTAAGTAGGTACCTGCAGTATTTTTTTACTTGTCGTCAAATCTTTTTCAATAGATCAGTTGTTGATCTTATATTTTGTAAAACTATAATAAAATAATGATTTCAAAGTAAGGAAAACTTCAGTTTTATCAATATTATCTTTAGACGTAAGCAACCCTGGCAACACGCCTGGACGACAGCGGGGCGTAGCGACATGAAAGGGGAAGTAGGTATATCAATGGTGGCGTTTGGGACACAGTCAAAGAAGAGTCCGTTCTACCCGGTTTTATTTATTCTAATTTCTTATGGTAGTACGGTACGCTAAAAGTCAGTTAGCTTCTAACTGGCATTCCATTACATAGCCGAGGGCCTAGTACGAGTTGTTATTCTCACCTCACTTTGCGAATAGTATCGGGTGAAAGAGAGAAAATCATGCGAGTGAGTGAATGAGTAAAAGTGAGAAGACGATAGTTAACTGTTCGCATAGTGAAGTGAGAACAAAAAACCAACTCGAACTAGGCCCTCAGTAAACAGTTTTGATTACAGTTTGGGATTTTGTATACAACTATACATATAAAGTAGATAGGTAATTTTAAGTGATTGATGTGATGCAAATGTGTGGTAATAATCAAATACTATAGTATTATTTTCAATATGTTTATGCATCCCTGTTGCATGTTTTAAAAGGCTGATAACCTTCAATGTCACAGGAAAGATAAGAGGCTAAATAAACTATTGTATTAACTACTGCTGTGTGCAAATGTGTACCTAATTAATGTTATTGATGTTGATAGTTCTAAAATAATACTAGAACTATTTAGAAGTACATATCGTCGCTTATATTACAACACCGCGAATATGCATTTTATCCGTTTTTCACTTTTGAATGTCATTGGATAGAGAAAAAATCCTGCTGTTAATACACCAATCACCTTTATTTATAGAATTATTTAAAGAATAACTAATAAATGATTATAAAACATAAAATTTATTTTATTTCATTGTTACGCAGAAAATATAATTGATTTTGTTTCTCCTGTAAGTTAGGAAATCGCATATTCACTGTTGTAATATAAGCGACGATATGTAAGTAATAAAAAAATAGATACCAATATTGCTTTATATCACTAGCAAAGCTCTAGTTCGTTATAATAGGTATTTATAATGTAATCAGAATAATTAAGCCTTACAATTTCTTACGAAGACTGTGTACACTACTCATTTTGTGTTTCCGGGACCTGGTGATCTGTTGCACAGGTATTATATACCTGAAATAAAACACTTTTAACGGATACTAGCGCGGTTTTATTGAAAGTACTTTGGTAATTAGTTGGTATTTGGTTTGATAAATTAATTAATATAAAAGACGGAGGTCGGCCTTCCTCTCCAAGTTTTCTTTCGCCATTTCTTTCTTGGAGGGGCCTCCCAATTTTTTGAAATGGTAATAGTTTCAGTAGATTCTCTCTTTTTAACATATAAAATTAAATTAAAACCAAACCAAAATTAAACTAATTAAATTTGATAAATTTTAATTTCTGAACGTTCTAAAAAATTCATCGCTTGAGGGTAGGCTCACAAGTAGCTTCAGTCCCCCGTGACCACGGCAGCTGCAAAGGTGCCAAAACGTCGGGAAAATCAAAAATCAAACCAAATACCAACTAATTACCAAAGTACTTTCAATAAAACCGCGCTAGTATCCGCTAAAAGTGTTTTATTTCATGTCTAGTGAGCGCTTAAGCTTGAGAAGTGAATATTATATACCTTTTTCAGACACCAATCTCTCCCTTTATTAGGTATAATCTAGATTGTGTGTTTAATTCATTGTGGAGAGATAATAAATGGTTTTTAATTAAACGACAGTGACAAACAATTATTCAAAACAGGAAAACGATTTTATAGATTCCAAGTTATCACTAATTACCTACTTCTACGAAGTGGTATCTGGGAGAAGATTCAATTATTCGATCGAATACTTTAAAAAATGGTTTAAGATAGGTATGTCATACTGGATGGATACTTTTATTGGGATTTAGTCTCATTACGAAAACTCTAAAAACTAAACTACGTCTTAGCTGCCAAGAAAAAAATCAGCAATAAGTATGAATTGTGATGGATGCCAGATTGTTTTTCGATTTCTTACCTGGTGTCTCATCTGGCCGGCTCAGGCATGTTGAAATTGAAAGCAAACAGATGAATATTACTTTCTTCATCTTCAAATATCTTTAATTCCCAGTTTCTACAATAAAATTTAACAAAAAATCACAATTACGCTTCCGTGGCCTACAGACAACTTGAGAGCTGAGCAAAACAGGGATGTGAAAGTGTGAAATCGATTTTTAAATTAGAATTAATCGACTCCAAAGTAATCGATTATTTTTTTCTAAATTCAACAAAAACAATCGATTTTTGGTTCAGCGCCATCTATTTAAGTATGTACGTATTGGGCCGTACAGCTTGACCATAAAGAGTTGACAAAAATTGAGGGCGCCACTTTCTATGTAAATATGTCAAAATCACGAATAATTTGGCAACACTGACTATATTTTGTACTGAATTTTTTTAGTTCCATTTGATTTAATTTCAACTCTTTATGGTCAAGCTGTAGTAGTCATCAAGTATCACCTTAGTTTGTACAAAGCTTAGAGCTCCATCCCTCTCGCGATGGACAGCTTATCTAAAATGCCTAAACTTAAATTAAATAAAATTAAAATTATATTTTATTTATGTTATTTGTTTTAATAGGTGTAAGTATAATTATAGTTTTGAATGTTGTGCATACCTTTGATTTAGACGCATATCTACACTGTTGTTGTTTGTTCCAATAAATTATGAATGTCATGTACCGGTAGTGGTTCGTGCTTGGGGTACTGTGTTTAGTAGTTGGTAAGCCTTACTTAAATAAAAAAATAAAATAGAATCGACTTTTTTCTAATTAGAAACAATCGATTTTCTATTTCTTTTGAGATGAAGTCACATCCCTAGAAAGCAAACACAGATTAGATTACAGCACAGAACAGTTATACTGACTAGAGAGAATAGAATAGGGTTGTGCAGCTCCATTCATGGTGATGTTGAGTTGATCGATTACACTATTCAATAAGCGAGCACAGGAAATAAAATCGTTCGCACGAGCACTTTTTCAACGTTAACGCGCGATTTTTCTGCCGTTTCGAATTATAACTATTTCTTCTCAGCTGTGTGTTCACACGGGAGATTTTATTACCATGCGGTTTTTTTTAATTGATTTGCTGTCGTGTGTACTGTAGTACCTTTACTTACTAGCTAGAGTCTGTTAAGCGAAAGCTGGCATAGTACCAAGTATAACCGCATTAAGCTCGAGTGCTGGGACTGCTGGGTTATTTTTCCCATCTTATTCCCATGTCCATCCTTTTGGTTCGTCCATCCATCTACTTACAATAATAATTTTAATTTTAAGTGACAAAATGCAAATATTTTAATCTATATTTATAAAATCGTAAACTGAATGACTGACTGACTGACTGACTGATCTATCAACGCACAGCCCAAACCGCTGGGTCTAGAGACTCCAAATTTGGCACGTAGGTTCCTTATGAGGTCTAGGGGTGCACTAAGAAAGGGTTTTCCAAAATTCACCCCCTAAGGGGGTAAAAAAGGGGATCAAAGTTTGTATGAAAGTCCCTCAGTTTTGAAGCTAGGATCTTCAAATTTTGTGTTTAGACTAAACATTGAAAATAAATAAATACGGGTCTCAGCGTTTTTCAAAATTCTACCCCCGAAGGGGCCAAAAGGGGGATGAAGTTGTCTATTGAAGAAAATCCTTTATTTTCGAAGTAAAAATAGCTAAATTTATAATTTAGGCTTATGGATAGAAATCTAACGTAACGTATATTGTTATTGTTAGTATTGGCATAGAGACCTGGCATAGAGACCCAGATGCAATGGCAACGAATGCTTTTACAATAACTTGGACAAACTACTTTTTTTACGCATTCCCACCTTTCTCAATAATTTTAAAAACCTTAAGAAAAATTATATCTGATAAGGCTACAGGTATTATGGTTGTGCCTTTGTGGCCTACACAACCTTGGTATCCAGTTTTTAAAAGCCTTTTGTTATCTTTATAGTGCGTGACTGGCGAACTACTAGGCGCTACTACAAGTATTATTTGCATCCCTTCGGACGAAGCCTTCGCATAATTATGATAGAACTTCACGTACAGGTAAGTTCGTTTAATCATTAATTATATATTTATTTGACTTAATTAAGGACTTACACATTTATTTATTCCAAAAATGTATATGAATTTTCAGCAGCATAAAACCTCTTTGTTGTCAAAAAAAAATAACTCTATTACCCGGCCAAATTGGGAATGCTCTGTTTACTCGCATAGAACTTGCAGTAAGGTACTAATTTAACTTTGTAGGGTTAATTCTATTACGAACTAGTGTTTTATAACAGGTGTAACAAGACCTTCGACGAAGCCGAAGTCCACGCATTCCGCCCATCATCAGGATCATTTTTGTAACAAGACATTCAACTCGGCCGCACGCAGCTGTGTAGCATTCACTCGCAGGCGCGGTCTGTTGTACGCGTCACATTGCGTGGTAATGTATGCAAGGCTTTTTTAACACCAAAAATCAAAATGGTTTTCCAGTAATAATTTTGAACAGAAATGGTCCTGATGATGGGCAGAATACGTAGACCTCGGCTTCGTTGAAGGTCTTGTTACACCCTGTATATTATTGCACGCGTTTGTTATAGCTCGGTTCATGGCCCTAAAAGCGATGTATTAGGGCTCACTTTACGAGCAAGTGTGTTGAAAACATTTTTCTAAATTGGACCTTTCCATGGCGTATAACCAGTGTGTAACTAGCTACCTCGTTTGATAGTCTGCCTCGTCCTTTTCCCGCCTCTTTAGATAAAACAATAATGGCTTGAGCAGAGTTTTTTCGATTGTTTGTATTGAAATAAAAAAAAAAATGGAACATATCTTGTAAGTTTCTTCAATGATTCAGTTACCTACTGAACTGACGCCACTTTCGTTAAAGCCTCAGCAGCGAATTAAAATCTATGGAACAAGCATTGCGCTCAAAAAATGGCACCACACGAAAAGTACAACTAAGTGGATGGAGCTGAAAATGCTGGCATTTATATGCAGCTGGTTGCTTATTAGCGACCATAATTTGTATACTTACTTACTCATAGATATTTTCTATAAGTACTTACTTAAAGGAAAAAATATGATTCGATATTTCTGCATATTTTCACTTTGAGTCTTTTACGACATTCGACTACACAGGACGTCATTTTTAATAAACTCTCTCTTTTGTCTGCAATACAAACTCCAATTATCACACCACACGGTCACACCGGCGGGTGCATGGCTGGCCCGTCTAAAGCTGTCGGCCCCGTGGTGCCATTTTTTAAGCAATATTTGTTTGCAATTACACTTCCATAGATTTTAGTTCGCTGAGCCTCAGCACATCTATTATCTTTCCTGCTAATGGCTGCCTATTCACTTTAGCCCCCAAAATGCTAGATTTTGATTAATTAAAGCACTCCCCCGAATGTGGGTGTATGTCTCTCACTATAGAAGACGGAATGCTTTATCCCTTCTGCTTTCGAATAGATACATTACTTTGTGGTACTGAGAGAATTTATCAAATTTCAGTTGTAACTGGAATAAGCTTTTACTTAGAGAAACATTTAAGGTTATTGCGTAACCGCGAATCTAGAGTTGGTGTTATTATTAAGAGTAATTGGTTTGAATTAGGTGGGTAGGTAGGTACTCAGGAAATTATTTAATTATTTGTGTAAGTAAAGACAAACTTGATTATGACAAAACCTAGGTAGAGTCAGTACTGTAATGCAAAAGCAGTTCAAAAAGTAGAACGATAAATTTCCCAGAGTGTCGACACTGATACCTATCTAAATGAATTATCTTTAACCATAAAATAAAAGTTGATTTTGTTCCAAATGAAGTTAAATACCGGGTGTAACAAGACCCTCAACGAAGCCGAGGTCTACGTATTCTGCCCATCATCAGGACCATTTCTGTTCAAAATTATTGCTGGGAAACGATTTTAATTTTTGGTATTAAAAAAGCATTGCATACATTACCACGCCATGTAACGCGTATAAAAGACCGCGCCTGCGAAGTGAATGCTACACAGCTGCGTGCGGCCGAGTTGAAAGGCAACGTTTATGTGCGTGAAATACATAAAATTTTGATAGTGTTTATGTAGACAAAAATTAGGAAATAACAAATAAAATAAAATTTCATAAAAAATTTGAAAAAAAATTTTTGACTTTAACCTTCAATAACTTTGTAGCTATTGGTTTCCCAAGTATAGTCTAAATGACAAAAATGATCCTGATGATGGGCGGAATGCGTGGACTTCGGCTTCGTTGAGTGTCTTGTTACACCCGTTATTTGCACTTTAAAAGACTTTTGCACCACAATTATTTGGCTTTGCAAACAATGCGGATTTCGTTAACACACGCTAGTGAAGCCAATTCAAAAGCACTACTTCGTTAGTCAATTTAAATAAAGTAAGTAAATATTATTTCATTTTGTTTCAGTAAAGAGAGTAGGTAGGTACCTATCTACCTTACCTATAAACGTTTTCAACGATTACTTTTATCGTCACAAGTCTGGAAGGCGAGAATGATCTAAGTAATATCGAAGTAGCATCAAATAAGAATGTTGACACGTCTCAGACAATGTATTACCACTCCCGCGTATTTTGTGGAACAAACAATGCTTCCATAAAACATTACGGAACCGTACAACAATAAATAAAGAACTAGAACACATTTCGCCTCAGGCAATTTTGGTTGGAATAAAAAAACTTTTATCTCGACAAGATACATTCGCTACGCTCCGTGTTTTAGAAACGAAGAAAGGAGATCACTGAAAAGTCAAGTCATTTAGAAATTAGAGATTTCGTAAAATTCAGTAAAAAAGTATTGTAGTTGTAAGTAAAATAAAATGTAGTTCACACGAACTTATCTAAAATATCGCATACAATGCGATTAAATTGACCGCTGCAACTTCACTCGAGCATGTATGGTAAAACAAACAAACAATAGTACATTATGAGACAAGTTAGCTTAGGTTGCTCATTGCACACAAGGCTGTGGGTTGCAGCCCGAGCCGCAGGCGAGGGCGTAACTCAGCTGAGTGTGCAATAAGCAAGAGCTCACGAGTTTCATACGACGTTTTTCAACACAATTGCGAGGAAAAAACAATAGTACATTATGAGACAAGTTAGCTTAGGTTGCTCATTGCACACAAGGCTGTGGGTTGCAGCCCGAGCCGCAGGCGAGGGCGTAACTCAGCCGAGTGTGCAATAAGCAAGAGCTCACGAGTTTCATACGACGTTTTCAACACATTTGCGAGGAAAAAACAAAGTAATTCACCACACAGCAACAACTACGACAAAAACAAAACTAATACTTCAAAATTATAATTTTAAGTGACAAAATGCAAATATTTTAATATTTTTAAATTTGAGATTTTTGCATTCACAATGCTATTTTTACACAATACTAAATAATATACTAGAAAAAATACGACTCGCACCAGATCAATACTCAGACGGGAATCGAACCCCCGACCTTTGGATTTGGGTTCGATTCCCGTCTGAGTATTGATCTGGTGCGAGTCGTATTTTTTTTTGTATATTATTTAGTATTTTAATATTTTATTACAAAATATTGTAAATATGAATAATTTGATAATAATTAATATTTATGATAATAATATTTATTTGACTTAATTAAGGACTTACACATTTATTTACTTAATCCAAAAATGTATATTAATTTTCAACAGCATAAAACCTCTTTGTTGTCAAAAAAAAAAATTACTGTATTACCCGGCTAAATTGGGAATGCTCTGTTTACTCGCATAGAACTTGCACTAAGGTACTAATTTAACTTTGTAGGGTTAATTCTATTACGAACTAGTGTTTTTTATATTATTGCAGGCGTTTGTTATAGCTCGGTTTATGGCCCTAAAAGCGATGTATTAGGGCTCACTTGACAAGCAAGTGTGTTGAAATAGTACATTATGAGACAAGTTAGCTTAGGTTGCTCATTGCACACAAGGCTGGGCGTAACTCAGCCGAGTGTGCAATAAGCAATAGCTCACGAGTTTCATACGACGTTTTTCAACACATTTGCGAGGAAAAAACAAAGCCACAAAACCACACAGCAACAAATACGACAAAAACAAAATATGATAATTTATGGGAAAAGGCGCGCAGGTTTTTTTTGTTTTTTTCACACGCCCAACGCAGGAATATTTTGCGAACAAAGGGGTGAGTGAGCATACAGCCTACTTTAAAATTATAATTTTAAGTGATTAAATGCAAATATTTTAATATTTAATAACAAAATATTGTAAATTATGAATAATTTGACAATAACAAATATTTGTCTTACTTAATTAAGGACTTACACATTTATTTTTTCCAAAAATGTATATGAATTTTCAGCAGCATAAAACCTCTTTGTTGCTACTAAAAAAAATAACTGTATTACCCGGCTAAATTGGGAATGCTCTGTTTACTCGCATAGAACTTGCAGTAAGGTACTAATTTAACTATAGCTATATCGGTATATAGCTCGGTGGCGCAGTGGTTTAGCGCCTGGCCCAGCGATTGCGAAAGTTAAGCAACGTTCGCAAGGGTCGGTCATGGGATGGGTGACCAAAAATTTATTATCTCGAGCTCTTCCGTGCTTCGGAAGGCACGTTAAGCCGTTGGTCCCGGCTGCATTTGCAGTCGTTAACACCCACCAATCCGCATTGGGCCCGCGTGGTGGGTTATGGCCCATCCTCCTTACCACCCATAAGGAAGGCCTGTGCCCCAGCAGTGGGGATATCAAAAATGGTTGATGGACTAATTTAACTTTGTAGGGTTAATTCTATTACGTAGGTACTAGTGTTTTATATATTATTGCACGCGTTAGTTAAAGCTCGGTTTATGGCCCTAAAGGCGATGTATTAGGGATCACTTTACGAGCAAGTGTGTTGAAAAGTTCAATACGAAATCCACTGAAAATTTTCAGTTGAGCTCAATGTCAAAATTCTAAAGAGCTCACTTAACAACTTCCATGAACCATATTTGTAAAGTTAAGTTGCGTGTCGTTTATCCAACATTTTCGCTTCCTTCAGCCTAAAAACAGACCGGGTTGGTCGCAAGGGTCGTTGTAAAACTAAGTTATAAGAGTTATAATAGAAAGGGATGCAGAGTTAAATAGAAAACACCGTATTTTGTATGAAATACGCTACAGCCGAGCGGATGTAAAAGATTTTCACTTAGCCGAAACTTGAATAGAGTTTGTGAGAAGGGATTTTTCACCTCCTAATTTTGTCGGACGCGACTTTTTGATGTCGAACTTTATGAACTCGCGAATGGCATCATTATGTAGGGTTGTTTGACAAAGTTCTCTGTGTGCAAATCCAGTATAATTAAGGGTTGAAACTTGAACCTCAATCGTATTTCGTTTGTAATACGAGTCAGTAATCTACTGAACGTTAAATCATCTAAAAATCCTCTTTGTGTATTGGCTGGCAATGGATGGCATATTAATTTTTAGATCTGTTCCTGGAATGTAATAATAGTTGATTAGAAAATAAAGTTATAGTGCCAGCAGTCAGTCAGACGTACCTTGCTGTAATTCGGTGAAATTATTAATTTCGTTTTTTTTCGGGAATCAAAACGAATATTTTTAGCGATCTTTTGACCATTGCTAACAAAAAAAAAAAAACGGGTCGAATTAAGTACCTCCTTCCTTTTGAAGTCGGTAAAAAGAAGTCACTTTAGCTTTACTGATTTCTAGAATAGGTAAGTAGGTATATTTCGTTCTAAGATGAAGAGTTAGGTAATCTGATTAATTTATGAGTTGTGTTATGTAACTCGGTTACAAGATTCAATTAGAATC
Organism: Agriphila straminella; assembly: GCA_950108535.1. Classification (NCBI taxonomy): domain Eukaryota; kingdom Metazoa; phylum Arthropoda; class Insecta; order Lepidoptera; family Crambidae; genus Agriphila; species Agriphila straminella. Next base: position 14,961,394 of record OX467312.1, read on the forward strand.
GGAGCTGGAAATTAATCGATAATATGATAATACGAGCAAAGCGCAAGTTTAATGTTATTACCAATTTTATTACAGAAAAGTATTTTACCTAGGTAGGTACTTGGTTTAATTAAAGGATTTCTGTCTCTACAGAATAAAGGGTGCGTTGTTAATGGTAGGTAAATATGTACGTTCCGTTGTAAATTGAATAGGAATAGTTAATCAAAGCGATAAAGAGCGAGGGGAAGTTGTGAATAATTATTAGAATAATAGAGATAACCATGATTAAATGATGCAAATATTTTGGTACTTATAGCAGTCACCCGCGACTTCGTCTGCGCGGACAGTTGTTTTTTTATCTTTCCTAAATAAAAGGTTCCCTACTTTTCTGTACCCTTACAACATTGTATGTTTCGAAAAAGATGTGTTCAGTCTATGAAACTGAACATCTTTCTATAATTTTTAATTTGAGATTTCTGCATTCACAATGCTATTTTTATACAATACTAAATAATATACTTACTAGAAAAAATATGACTCGCACCAGATCAATCTTTCTATAAGCAAACATAGGGCCAAATATCCAAAAAAAAAATTGATTATCAGTATCAGCAGGGACTACCGTATTCATCACTAAAACAGTTAGTTATTTTAACGAACCGGGGGGTTTTCAGCGATACAAAATGTTTTACAAATAGACGAACGAATGACCGCCCGCCGGCCTGCGTAGCTTTGAAATCCGTTTTGTTGGATTCATGTGAAAAGGACGGTTTTAATTCTGACGTTTTAGTTAGTATTTCATTGCCTTCTAGCTGTTGCTGGCGAATTTTTTGGTTTTGTTTCCTACGGGAATTTCGGCAACAATAATACTAGCACAGTTTTACAATCATTAAAAATTGTTTAAAAAAAAAACAAAAAGCCGACTTCAAAAAACCTACCTCTAAAAAGCAAGAAATAATATTCGTAATAATAAAAATACGTCTATTGAATTCGGGTGGGGCGGGTGGAGTACAAATTCCTTTTTTTTATTCTAAAAGCCCCACCCGACTTCAATAGACGTATTTTTATTATTACGAATATTATTTCTTGCTTTTTAGAGGTAGGTTTTTTAAAGTCGGTTTTTGTTTTTTTTTAAACAATTTTTTATTTTTTTATTTTTAGTGTAGGTACCTTGTAGGTAAGGTATATTATATAATGTAGAAAAATCGGCTCAGCCAAACGTAAGATAATCGCGGAGAAACATACTTAAATACGGGTCAAACTGAGAACCTCCTTTTTTAAGTCGGTTAAAAAACCACACTTAAGATATCCCTCTTCCAACAAAAAAATTATTATCTTATTCAGTTCATAAACAAAGAAGTAATACGACCAATCATCGAGGTAATTCACACAAAGTCATACTATTTTCGTGCTTTTTTCAAAATTACTTGAAAAGTACTGAACCGATTTCCAAATTTAAAAAAATGGGACCAACTTGGGAGTGTACCTAATGTAATAACGTTTGAATCATTTCAATCGGTCCAGCCGTCTTTGAGTAATCGGTGGACATACACACAAATATACAGACGAACATAGAACCTCCTCCTTTTTTGGAAGTCGGTTAAAAACTGTGATACTTACTAGTCTAGCCTTTATTCTTTTCGAAAGTCCAATTTATTTAAATTGTAACAAACTCACAAACATAATTACTTACTTATAAAATTTTACTTTAGCATTTTATTATAAGTATATAAGTACTTAACAATATTTTATTTTTCCATTTTCACGCAGAAAAAGAACAATATACAATACTATATTTCTTTTCGATTGTAATCTGTTTTAATAAATAAATAGGTATTAATGGTCGCTGGTCCCGGTTTCTTTGAGCCGCCGGTTTTCTGAATGAGAAAGCAATGCAGGCAATGGACCTTAAATGTAACGAGGAGGTAGGTACATATTTATCGCATCGCTCAATCGTAAAACGGTCGTAAAACCTTTTCCAAGGTTTTAGTTCCAGATAAGTTAGCAACCGTATTTTCGGATAAATAGTAGAAATTGAACCATCATCATAACATCCCATTGGTTTAATATCCGTGCTCGGATGATCGTCTTTTACGAGACGCCCCTAGAGTGAAAAGTAGCGAGCCAAATATGAATAGTACTGTCAAAAACAATCTTGATTTTTGTTCCGTTTCTTGCACATCATACACCCCTGCCTGCCTGCCTAGCATGACCGATTTATATCGCGTGATATAGCATTTTATCGACACTCAACTGTCATATTCTTTTGTCTTTTTGACAGTTAAACGTGATAAAACGCTATATCACGCGATATAAATCGGTCATGCTAGGCAGGCAGCCTAGCATGACCGATTTATATCGCGTGATATAGCATTTTATCGACACTCAACTGTCAAATTCTTTTGTCTTTTTGACAGTTAACCGTGATACAACACTATATCACGCGATATAAATCGGTCATGCTAGGCAGGCTGAAGTGGAAGCGAAACGCAAACAAATATGGCCGTTTTGACAGTACTATTCTTATTTGGCTCGCAACTATTGTGCCTACTATTTTATTCTGCCGAAAGCTACACGGTTAATTGCATTTTAGGATATAATTAAGATGATTTGTAGCATAACAATTTTTCAACACACTTGGTCGTAAAGTGAGCCCTAATACATCGCTTTTAGGGCCATAAACCGAGCTATAACAAACAAGTCCAATAATATAAAAAACACTAGTATTCAATTAGTACCTTACTGCAAGTTCTTTATTTTTTTTTCAAATCAAACCGAGATCAAACCTTTTTGTGCAAAATCTTGAATAATCAGATCGATTCTCCTTATTTGTTAAGTAAGATATTGCTTAAATGTTCTGGAGCTAGACTGCGTTCTTGTGATACTTTCTCGGTACCTTATTGTAGAACCAATTACGGTAAAAACCGATACATACTAAGAGCTATGAAAAACTATAATGTGAATTTTAGTTATATTGATTTATTTAATACCAAATTTGCTAATTTAAAAATTAAACTTTCAAAATTTGTATTAGTAAACTACAACCTTAATGTTTTTTATTACCTTGTCTAAACCATTTTTGTTAAAATGTTATTAGATTACTTATTTTTAATACCAAATTTGCTACATTCAAAACTTTTAAAGAAAAAAAGACTTATTTGTTGTAATGTCATTATTTACTTAATAATTTCTTACATCTGTTTGCTTACATAATAGTCTGTTCAACGTATTGTACTATTTAGTGGTGGAAACTTTTTTTGCGGATGTACTAATATTTTGTTTATTATGTATTATTTAAAGCTGTATGTTTCCCAAAGTAATAAAATAATAAAAATAATAATGTACTATTATGGCTTATATAGTGTCCATTCCGAAGCACGGAGCAGTTCTCGGTACCAAATTTTTGGTCACCCATTCGATGACCGACCTTAGAGATAATTGCTTAACTGACACAATCAGAGCTGCTCAATGCTATTTATATGTTTATTGCACATAAATACCCACCTTATGTGAGGTGACTGTTAAAGCAATACAATAAAATTGAAGTGCAATAAAACGGTAGTTACTTTCGAAATGGCTGCTCAAACTGTCCAAAGAGATATTTCGATTTAACCTGCATAAATCGCAATTTAAACTTGACGCTGTATACCGCTCAGGAATGCTCAGGAAATGTTCACTCCCGCTGCGGTAGTGACAGGGAAATCCATGGAGGCTTACCTGTAAATTTCTTAAATTTAATTGAAACTGTGAATTTCACATAAATAGAAATTTAGGAAAACACTGTGGTTTTTGTTAGGTACCTAAAAGACATTAAAAAATAATACAATGATATTAAAATATATTCGGATTTCAAACGCGAAATAAACAAAGTATTAAAGAATACTGAGATTAAGTGGATGATTGAATGACAGGTAAATAATGCTTCTGAAATAAGACACATCATTAAAAACAATTTCATAAAACTGTGTACTGTAGAACAATCTGCAATATGGTAGTTTCCATAGATTGAATTAAAGTTTTTAAAACAAATTTTTAGTTTAGTTAATAAACTAGCCGTAATTTTTAAAACTTGCATTTACTTTATGGAACAACAACAATTTTCAAAAGGTAAAACTTTGACGCTTGATTGCTTTGCTACATAAAACTGCTACGCAAGTGCTACGGATTCCGTAACTCGTAGTCGATAACGAACGTACTTCGAATGATCGAAGCGAGCGAACGTATATTGAATGTGACTTGTTATTGACCAAGCAAGCGCGAAGCGTCCCTGTTTAAGCTTGGGCAAAATGTTTTCGTATGTGTTATTACATTGTTATGATCAAAGTATAAATGAACAAATTAACTACGACTTATAAAAATTAACATTAATTTCTTAAGTTGGACGCTTTACATTTAGTCAGTGAAATAACTTGGGAAAATAATCCTATGAAGAATAAATACTCGTACTTGTTTATTCTGTAACTGTAACATGCAAACCAACCAACCAACCAGCACTTACCAATTTATTTCCGTTTGTAACTTTTGCTTCTATTATGTAGTTTTTCTTTGTGTTGCTGCTTTCTTTTTCTAGCGAAATAAATTATTTCGTTTAAATAATAGCCCTAAGTAAAAGCAAAACTTTTCCATACTTACTTATAGTTATTTTTTTCGAATATTTTATTAAGATTAGTTTTTCCTCGGCTATTGTATTTTTTACTTAAGGCGGTTGTATGACCGAAAGTGGCACCCTCAGAGGTTTTTATTTAATAAGTTATTAATAGAAAAAGATTTTAATAATGGTTATCGTGGAGATTTTAGGGCCCATGGTCTAGTATTTTTAGAAGGTATCACTACATGCCCTTGTAATCATTCGTAAAAGTAGATAGCAAATGTGTCAAAAACGGTCACTTTTCGCAGTTTTGCTATCTACTTCTAGCAGTGACTACGAGGGAATGTAACAATACCAGCTAAAAATACTAGACTGTGGGCCCTAAAATCTCCACGATAAACATTTTTAAAATTGTTTATTGGAATTATAATATTAAATATAATTCACCGCGGCGCCACTTTCGCTCAGGGTACCACCTTAAGTGTGTTACTTAAAAACAAGTATATACAGTTTTTGACTGAATTAAACAGTAAAAAAGAAACACCGTTGGTCGGTTTTAAAAGTTTTTCTATAACAAACGTATTGAGAAATTGTCAAGAAATACGTAAAAACTTTCACTATCTCTGTAGAAAGATAAAATATACCTCGCTGCATGACTCGATGCCTTTCTCTAACGGGTAGCCGTGGAGGCATCTCGGTAATCGACGGGCGTGCGGCGCGCCGATGCAAAAATTGAAGTTTTGGCGTGCCGGGGCGCCCGGCATCCTGGCACTCATAATGTGACCTTAGCACTGTCTATGGGGTGTCGAATGAACTGTTGTGATATTTAAGGTATTGTCGTCGTAAGAGGTTGATCTACCAGCTGATAAGTTTCTTGCGCCCTTTCTTCTTGTCAGCTAAAAAAGTCTGGAACGGGTGGTAGGAAAATATAGACGATTCAAAAGTACTTAATAATTAAGTTTATTTGAAGAAAGCTTATTTGACTTTGACTATCTTAGTTGTTAAGAAGTAACCTCTTTAAGAGAATTTGAACGCTGAAGTTGTTATTAAAATTATGTTTTAATTAAATTTAATTAGTAGGAATTCTTGATTTCTGGCATTAATTAAATGATCTTCATGCTGCCTATGGAATGTATTGTTGTGGCTATTATGGTATTATCGTAGTTTTGTTGCGTATAAATAGATGAATTTGAAAAATCAAATTATTTAAACAATGAAAGTTCTATTGATAATAGCAGTTTTTGCTTGCCAGCGAACGCCTGGCGATCTAGCTCTGACAGTCTTTATACGGACAGGGTAACTAACATGGCTATCGTAATCGCTTTCATTTGACAGATGGATGTGATGTGATACATTGCTACTTTTCTAGGGTGAGTTTTTATTTATAGAAGTAGCAATGCGTCACATCCACCTGTCAAATGAAAGCGATTACGATAGCCATGTAAGTTAGCCGGTACGGCCTCAGTTATTTATGAGGTCTGTACCCTTAGCACGAACAGCTGTCGAGAAAAAAAACGCGCGTAAAATTACTCGACAGAGAAATTATCTATGGAAATTTTAATTACTCTATTCGGCGGTAGATGGCGTTGTACAAATTTCCAATACAAAATTGCACTATCGAATGATTTTACGCGCGTAATTTTTTTCGATAGCAGTTCGTGCTAAGGGTACTGATACAGTTGGGAAAAAATCGCTAGAAGAGAGTTTGCTTTCATTATCATTGAAATTAAATTTTAGTAACAAGAGTAGTGACCGAGAATCGCAGTTAGTTAACAAACAAACAGTCATCGCTCCATTTGGCAAGCAAGCACCGCCCTGCGCTGTTTACCATAATCCTCTACTTATTGTTGGCTTTGTCGCTAAATATGTTTGCGTAATCCGACGACATCTTAGGTCCACATTTATCTATTGCGCACTAATAAAGGATACCTACTTACATAAATAAGGTCACTTTCACTATTTAGTCAATTTTATATTAGTTCCTCATTAATAAACCCACGTAACGTAAATGTTGAATCTCATTTCTCTAAGATATTTCAATACAAAAATAATGCTCAGCTGTATGTATGTAGATACTACAAACACGAGGCACAAAACTAACAAATAACTATCGGGCATAAATAGAAAGTCTGTGTTTTTAAACAGAAGCGTCGCTCAGGACCTTTTCGGAAACACTACCGACATTTTCTTCTTTTGTTGCGCTAGGTAGGACACTACACTATACAGCGTGAAATTTTAATCATTTGGTTCCCGCAGTGGGGTGGTTCCACTCATGATTACAAGCAACTTTTACTATGGGGCCAACCCTCACATCGCGAAAAAAAAATCAGCTGTGCCATACAAAAGCGCAATACCTACTCGACCTTAATGTATGGAACAGCTGGTTTTTTTTCGCGCTAAGAGGGTTGGCCCCATAGTAAAAGTTGCTTGTAATCATGAGTGGAACCACCCCACTGCGGGAACCAAATGATTAAAATTTCAGCGTGTATGTATACACCATTTTTATTATAATAATTTAATGGCAACGGTACATAATTAGACATAGGATCCGCTGCAACTTAACTCGAGAATGTTTCACTTTACATTGTACTATGGCAAGGATCTTCTTGGTAGCTGCTCTGCTACAGTACCGTTTGGCCTGAGATACCTTGTACACAATTTACACACCTGAAAAACAGCGTTTTGTTCCTAGTGGCTCTTCTGTACTTTATATTTATTATGTGTATCAGGGCTCTAGAGACGTGTTTCTATGTACTATTTTGTCGGGTCAGGAAGAGTCCTTTGTTCATACAGGCCTTGTTAACCAAAACAAGGGTGTCGGGACTTTCGAATACCTACCCTACATGTTGTAGGAAACTTACAAGCGGGGTGTTTAAAAGGTATCAACACTTTAGTTGTTCTGGTAAAGAGAGTACTACGAAGTTTGGTTATTTAAAGGAATACTAGAAGGATAGTCTAAATGAATTTCTACACACACACACTAATTAAACAACCGTTTTACCGTCAAATTACTTGGTAAAAACATCGTAAAATTTTGCCAAATCACGAAGTTTTAGAAAATTACAAGAGATGGTGACGTTTCATGAAATAAGACGGTATTGGGGCACCATTATGATGTGGCTTGGCCAGGGGATCAAGTCTGCTAATGTTTTCGTCAAAATCGTAGTTCAATGGTGTTTGAATGGTAATGCTTTTTGACACAGTTCTTGTTTCTTAAACCTAAAACCGAAACATATAATGTGTTTCTTAAACTCATAACGGAAACACATTGTCTCGACCTCGATTTTGAGTTTAAGAAACAAGAACTGTGTCAAAAAGCATTACCATTCAAACCCCATTGAACTACGATTTTGACGGAAACATTAGCAGACTTGACCCCCAGAGCTTTTGCTAATACCCGATATGATGGATCACACGCGACGCATCACGTTCCATCAAGCAGATTTTAGTATAAATATCACGTGCGTTGAGTTTAGATGGATAGTGGCGAGTTACACCATTCATAATGCCATCCATACATTTGGCACTTTACAAGCTTTACGTACTTTAATATTTGTCACGTATGATGCTGTGGTTGGTGGCATATTAGCATTAATGTATTTAAAGTCACGATCAAGATTAGCACGTATAAGTCACGATCAAGATCACGATTCCAAAAGGAAGTGCGATCTGACTCAGATCTTTCAGTAACTTAATGCACGAAATAGCAAAATAATGGGACTAATGAGAAACAGTTCTCCCTCGTGTTCCCATTAATGGGACAAAATCATGGGACCACGGCAAAACAGGGAAAATTTACACTTTTATGCGCTTAGTGGTAAAATTATGTAAAAGTGTATTAATAATTAACACAAAGTTTCTTGGATTTACGTGTGTTTCTGTACCCTTAGCACGAACAGCTATCGAAAAAAATAACGAGCGTAAAATGATTCGATAGTGCAATTTAGTATGGAAAATTTGTACAACGCCATCTACCGCCGAATAGCGAAACTAAAATTTCCATAGATAATTCTCTGTCGAGTAATTTTACGCACGTTTTTTTTCTCGATAGCTGTTCTTGCTAAGGGTACTGTTCTGTACCCTTAGCACGAACAGCTATCGAAAAAAATAACGCGCGTAAAATCATTCGATAGTGCAATTTAGTATGGAAAATTAGTACAACGCCATCTACCGCCGAATAGCGAAATTAAAATTTCCATAGATAATTCTCTATCGAGTAATTTTACGTGCGTTTTTTTTCTCGATAGCTGTTCGTGCTAAGGGTACTGATTCTTATAAACCACACTTGACGAGTAAAACGTAGGTACGCCATCCCCTATTTACCTCTATAAACATTTCTCCACCTTTTCAATAACTCGGAAAAATAGTGTAAGTATAAGAGAAAACTTTCCAATTTTCGAGCAGACAAATAAGTGCGACCCAAAGAGGGACGCTTTCTGCATCGGATTCGATTTGCCCGTTAGAAATGCCGGAACAGTCATGGATTGCAAATACCGTTACGTGTATATTTAAATTCAACGAGAAACATGACAATTCCGTTGAGATTGTCTTGTGTGAAATAACAACAGTTCAGCAATCTTCTCAATGATGTTGAATTTTATACATACAGTTGAAAACCGGTTGCATTTTTAGACTGACTACGGCTATAGGTACCTACCTACAGTCAGCAACGAAAATAGTTTAACATTTTAGTACTTAGTCATAGTAACTTTTTTGACTTATGTTTCAAACCATGAGACATCTGTCTAAAAAGTTGCTATGACACAGTACCAAAGCGTAAAGCGACTTTCATTGCTGACTGTACTACTACAAATGTTGGGTGATAGAAACTTATTTAATTTTTAAAGATTTGTTTTATTTTAAAAATATAAAGCAGTTTTAACTAATTTTTGATATTACCTACTAGGATATCCATAGCAAGAATTTGTTTTTTTTAATATGTTTTTTTTATAAGTACCTATACTATATAATATTTAATTCTATCATACAAAATAAATCGACAAACTATGTATGCACCGTTAATAAGGGGTTCCGTACCAAAATGGTAAAAAGGAACCCTTAGGTGTGACTCAGTCTGTCTGTCTGTCACAGCTGGATATCTCGATTATGTTGAAATAGTACATTATGAGACAAGTTAGCTTAGGTTGCTCATTGCACACAAGGCTGTGGGTTGCAGCCCGAGAAGCAGGCGAGGACGTAACTCAGCCGAGTGTGCAATAAGCAAGAGCTCACGAGTTTCATACGACGTTTTTCAACACATTTGCGAGGAAAAAACAAAGTAATATATCACAAAGCAACAAATATGGCAAAAACAAAATATGATAATTATGGGAAAAGGCGCGAATGTTTTATTTGTTTTTTTTTTCACAGGCTAACGCAAGAATATTTGGGAACAAAGGGGTGAGGACTGAGGAGCATACAGCCTACTACTAATACTTCAAAATTATAATTTTAAGTGACAAAATGCAAATATTTTAATATTTTATAACAAAATATTGTGAATTATGAATAATTTGATAATAATTATATATTTATTTGACTTAATTAAGGACTTACACATTTATTTATTCCTTTTATTTATTTATTTATTTGAAAAATAAGTTTTCAACACACTTGCTCGTAAAGTGAGCCCTAATACATCGCTTTTAGGGCCATAAACCGAGCTATAACAAACGCGTGCAATAATATATAAAACACTAGTACGTAATAGAATTAACCCTACAAAGCTAAATTAGTACCTTACTGCAAGTTCTGTGCGAGTAAACAGAGCATTCCCAATTTAGCCAAGTAATACAGTTATTTTTTTAGTAACAACAAAGAGGTTTTATGCTGCTGAAATTTCATATACATTTTTGGAATTAATATTAATAATAACTTTATTGTTCTATGTGTTACATGTTAATAAATGTGTAGGTCCTTAATTAAGTCAAACAAATATTTATTATTATTAAATTATTCATAATTCACAATATTTTGTTATAAAATATTTGCATTTTATCACTTAACATTATAATTTTATAGTAGGCTGTATGCTCACTCACCCCTTTGTTCGCAAAATATTCTTGCGTTGGGCGTGTGAAAAAAACAAAATAAACCTGTGCGCGCCTTTTCCCATAATTATCATATTTTGTTTTTGTCGTATTTGTTGCTGTATGGTGAATTAGGTACTTTGTTTTTTCCTCGCAAATGTGTTGAAAACGTCGTATGAAATTCGTGAGCTCTTGCTTATTGCACACTCGGCTGAGTTACGCCCGAGCCGTAGGCGAGGGCTTTCGAGATTCGCTCGGCGTTTTTCGAGATTCCGTGGTTGGCCCCATAGTAAAAGTTGTTCATTCACGTGGTCTGAAATCTCCATTTCTATATCTTATCTATCATCTTATTTTTAGATATAAGTAAGTAAAAATTAACGGTGTATAAAATGAATTTGTTTTAATTAGTACCTAGCATTATAATGTTGGCAATGCGGATAATTACTAAGGCAAGGAAAACTGTTATTAGATAGAAACGGCTAAAATCTGTTTGCTTTGGATATCAGATTAAACATAATACAAACGTTTAATCCAATGTTCGTTACCTACTAAAATTAGCAGTTTAAGATTCAAATTGACCTTTAAGAGAATCGCTGTCCTAATTGAGGCACTAAATGTTACTAAGCAATAATAATTAAGAAAGTAATTAGTAACAAAGCTGCTTACACGATATTGCTGGCGTTGAAATAAACCAAGTTCTGTCGAGATTTTGTCGAGAGTCCTCGGTACTCGTTAATTAATTTATAACTTGTCCTAGAGACTTGTCAGCTTCCGACCATTCCCCACTTATATCACAGGCATGTCTAATCGAAGAGAGACAATGCCTAATCGGATATACCTACGGGATATAAAGTTAAGACAGCAGCTACAGAGCATGTTACGTATTTATATACAGCATGGGTTTCCTAATTACCCCCGCGTCCTCTTCCTATAAAAAAAAGCGGCCCTTCTCTACCCAGACATTTTTAGATTAAAGCCCATCGGTAACGATCAATTGCGATTGTCAATTTATTCGTCAATGCCATTGTTGGAGGAATTGACAATCGCTTTAATTGCAGGCGTAAACGATCAATTTTCGCATCAATGGGCGTCAATGACGTAAAAATTGACAATCGCAAATGATCGTTACCGGGGCGGCCTTATATGGTGCAAAGCGAGACGTCCGAACTAACCGCACTCTGTTGAGAAGACGATTTCAATAGGTGTACAAACACCATACCTACGACTTGTTTCTTGGTTAGTTATCTCTATTAAATAAGGTAGCCCGCGCCCCCCTTGGAAAGTAGCTGCGTCACCCCAGGGGGACTCGCCCCCCAATTTGAAAACCCCTGATATACAGGAATTATCTGTGTACAAACCAGTTTATTACAGCTATTCCTCATAATAACTATAATGTAAAACTAAGATAAAATTATGTGTCTAAAAAAGTGTATTGCATATTTGCTAACATTTCGTTAACTAAAGCATAGGACTAAGGCTAGGGTTTCCTAGGATGACGAATTTATCGGCGTAGAAGGTCGCATGTAGATCCTAATTCATTTATCTTTAAAATATATTGAATGCATTGGAAATTGAAAAGTGCATGCTGCGTTCACCTATATAAGTAGGTAGTTGTACATTAAGTTTAGTTCTCATAATAATATGTTTGCAAAAGTATAAATGTATTAACTGTTGGTGATCGAAATAAACTAAAAAAAAGTAATAAGTATAAATAGATCGTGCTTGCAGTAAAAACCATTCGTAAACTACCTAGTATCAACTCTTCTACGTGTAGAAAAGTCGTCTTCTAGTTGTCTGGTGAGCAGCTTGTTTTTGCCTCTGTTCGTTTTATTAGATCTGTGCTTATATGGTAATTGAGTTTGGACCATTAATAGACAGACCACTTAAGGCGATTAGGACGTATCTGTTAGTACTTATGAGGCGACGAAATTCTTCAGGGACGGTTATTTTCTGAAGATTAGTAGTAAGGGTGTGAATGCTGTGGGCAGTCACATTCGACTCTGAGTGGAAATGAGGTGGGATGAGCTAAGAGAGGGACTTACTTGGATGGAACATGAGCTGGCAGCGTGACGAAGCCACGATACAGATCGCGGCTGGAGTTGAGCTGATGAAAATCCCTGGTTTCTTCTGACCAAGGTCTCGTTAGGTTTTGAGCCGACACACACTTTTCACCCACTGAACTAAATGTCTGAGCTGAATTACACTTAATAACTGTTTATGTACCGGCCGGTTAACTATCAAATGAGACGATTCTAGCAGATTTGAGCACGACGCAGTGTTCACGTTTTTAGTGCAACTCGCTACTGCTGTACCGCTACGTTGCAACTGTGCGCGGGCCGTTCGTTCGCGAGCCCGAGCGAGCGAATGAGTGAGTAAGAGACATCGTCGCGACGTTGGCGCGAACATCCTGGGGGGCCCGAGGTAGACCCTCTTCTTGAGCTGAATCCAAAGGCAACCTGGCTATCTTGAGCACAGGTCTGCGCAGATGTCCATGGGCTGTGTCCAGATCCACAACTCGGATCATTCCATCCTTGCCAGGTATTGTGCGGGTAATTCGACCCAGTTTCCATTGAAGCGGTGGCAGGTCATCTTCTTTGATGAGTACGAGTTCGCCGACTTGAGGAGGTGAGGAGGGAGAGAGCCATTTGGAGCGGGTTTGAAGGGTATGGAGGTAGGACTTGGTCCACAGTGTCCAAAAGCGTTGAGAAAGAGCTTGTATGAGCTGAAAACGTTTATGAGCGGATAATGGCCTGTCGTCAAAGGACGGCTCAGGCAGAGCAGTGAGCGGACGGCCAATAATAAAATGACCGGCAGTTAAGGGTTCAAAGTCCGAGGGGTCGGACGAAAGTGGGCAGAGGGGTCGAGAGTTGAGTACAGCTTCGATACGTGCCAAAAGTGTGCTGAATTCTTCAAAGGTGAAGTGTTGCTCACCAACTACGCGATAAAGCAACTGTTTCGTAGATTTGACATTAATTTCATGTAAAGCACCGAACCAGGGCCCCTTGGGCGGGTTCAGCAACCAGGTTATGTGCTGATTGGCAAGTCTGTGTGTGATTGCATCATTATTCGCAGCGAGGAAGTTCTGAACTTCAATGAGATGATTTCTAGCGCCTACATAATTTGTGCCGCAATCTGATCTAATTAAAACCGGAGTACCGCGCCGCGAGATAAACCGTTGTAACGCCGCAAGAAAGGCTTCCGTTGTAAGAGCAGAAACGGCCTCCAAATGAACGGCCTTCGTTGAGAGACAAACAAATATACAAAAGTACGCCTTCAAAAGCTTAGCGTTCCGTAACGTGCTAGATTTTACGAGAAATGGGCCGGCAAAATCAGTCGTGACTTGGCTAAATATCGGTTGAGGGTTGACCCTGTCGGCTGGAAGGTCACCCATGTACGGGGCTGTAGGTTGAGCGCGGCATCGGAAACACCTAATACACTTAAACACACGGTGCCGGACCACACGGCGAGCGGATAGTATCCAGAATTGCTGGCGTAAAATAGCGTGTAAAGTGTCTGCGCCAGGATGGCAGTGTATTTTGTGATAGTGGTCAATGATAAGGTCTACGAGTGGGCTAGAGCTGGGCAGAATGAGTGGATGTTGAGCATCGTACCTAATTGACGCATGAGAGAGGCGACCACCGACTCTCAAGAGACCGTCTTTCATGAATGGTGAGAGACGCTGGAGTCGGTTGGTACAAAGCTTATTAGTTCGAAGACGATTGAGGTCCTCTGAAAACTCGTTCTGCTGAACGGAGCGGACCCAAAATAACAGAGCGTCCCTACGCTCACTAGCTGTCAAGGGACCCGAGCGGCGTACGTCTGGAGTGTGTTGAGAATTAAATATAAAGCGCTTGATGCAAGCCGTCACTCCGACGAGCTTGTCAAGAGAGCTGAAGCGAGTAAGCAGCTCATGATCCAAATCAGGGACCGCTATATGAGCAGGCACCTTTTGTGGCTTGAGGCCTGGTAAAGCGTGATGACCTAAAGCGATTGGCATCTTGGGCCAGGTGTGAGGAGGCTCCTTGAGCCAGGTGGGAGACCACCAGAGGTCATGAGTTGAAAGAGCGTGCGCTGACATTCCCCTGCTTGCGCAGTCTGCAGGGTTGAGGTTCGTGGGAACATGTCTCCACGTGGAGCTGGTCGGACTGGATTTTATTTTAGCCACTCGATTGGCCTCGAATGTCTGGAGCCGATGAGGGGGCGTGTTGAGCCACGCTAAAACTATTGTGCTGTCTGACCAACAGGTATGTTGGTTTATAGTGATGTGAGCTGACAATTCAGCTGACACTCGAGTCATGAGCTGTGATAAAAGAGCTGCAGCTGATAGCTCCAGTTTTGGGATTGTGAGTTTATTTTTGATAGGAGCGACCTTTGACTTGGCAATGACCAGATGTACATTGACCTGTCCATTGGCATTGAGCTCATGAAGGTAAATGACAGCGCCAAAACCGGCTTCTGATGCGTCCGCGAACCCGTGAAGCGAGTAAGTGGACGTGGATTTATATTTACAAATGAGCCGAGGTAAGCGTAGACTTGAGAGTTGAGGAAGATCTTGTGAGATGTGCTGCCACTCTGTTTGAACTTCATCAGGGGTAGGCTCGTCCCATCCCAGTTTCATAAGCCATAACTTCTGCAATAGAAGCTTTGCGCGGAAGATGACTGGGGTAACCCAGCCATTAGGGTCATAAAGCGATGCTACTGTGCTGAGAATGGAGCGCTTGGTAACTTGTGTGAGTGAGGGGAGAGAGATGCGATACGTGAACTCATCTGTTTGAGGAATCCATTGTATACCTAAAACTTTAATGGAATTCGATTCTGGGCTGAGGTCAAAGTCTTTAGGCATGTCGCATTGGTCATCCGGGAACCGTTCAAGGAGCTGGGGAGAGTTTGAGGTCCATTTACTGAGCTGAAAGCCACCTAGGGCCAGTAAGTTTATCAACTCGGTTTGGAGTGCCTGAGCAGACTCCACAGAGTCATGACCACAGAGTATATCATCGACGAAAATTGAACGTCGTATAATGTGAGCAGCTTGCGGGTAGCGATGACCTTCGTCATCAGCTAATTGCAGCAGAGTGCGAATGGCATGGTACGGGCTAGACCGTAAACCATACGTGACCGTATTTAGCGCATGTGTGAGCAGGGGCTGGTCAGGTGACGACCGCCAGAGAATGAGTTGATACTGTCTTTGATCTGGGTGGACGAGTATGTTTCTGAACATCATCCTGATGTCAGTACTGAAGACTACGGGATGTGTCCTGAAAGACATGATAATGTCAACAATATCTTGTTGGAGAGCTGGACCTGTGTGAAGGCAATCATTTAGGCTGACGCCATTTGAGCTTTTACTACTACCATCAAATACAGTGCGTAGTTTATCTGATCCCGCTTTGAAAATGCCATGATGGGGAATATAGAAGTGGGGCTTATTCGCAAAGGTACTTGGGTGACATGGTGACATGTGTCCCATGTTCAAATAATCATTCATGAAGTCTACATATTTTGAGCGGAGGGGTGGATTTGCCTGAAGCTTCCTTTCAAGATTGAGGAACCTACGTAATGCAATAGCATGAGTGTTGCCTAATGACGGCGCATCCGGTAGAAAGGGCAAAGTTACCATATAACGACCTGATGGGTCGCGAGTGGTTGTGGTGCGGAAAATTTCCTCGCATTGCTCTTGTAATGGGCTGGTTTGTATATGAGGTTGGGGTTCTTCTGACTCCCAAAACCTCTCAAGGCTCCTGCAAATTTCATTTGCAGAAACGTCGGATTCTGGCTGTGAGCTGATAATGTGAGCTGAGTTACACTGGTTCGCCGGTGTTGTACATAGGTCCTGAATGGGTCCTATCAATGTGAAGTCAAAAATCGTGCCGAAGGCTATGGGCTTCCCCCGGCCCAACGAGACCTTAGTCCCGTCCAAAACTTGGCCGAGAACGTCGCAACCTAACAAGAGGTCAATCGGAGCTGGTGTATCGTATTCCTTATCTGCTAAAGGAATCGGTGGTTGCCCTTTCACCCTTGCAATGTGTGGGACCTTTTGCAATGGTAAATAGCCGGTAACGCTTTCCAAAATATGCGCTGTAGCTGTAATCGTAGGTGTGTCATGGTGTATAGGACGACATACTATTGTGATTGATGCTTTTGATTCCTGTGTGTGGTGGTTGCCCACTCCTGCGATTGTTAGTGATGTTGAGTTGAGCGGTAAATTTAAAATCCGAGCCATGCGCTGAGTTATAAGCGTTAGCATGCTACCACAATCTAACAAGGCTCGCGCTGTATGAAACTGGCCATGCACGTCTGCTATTTTTAGCGAGACGGTAGGCAATAAAATGGGCTGATTAGTGACGTGCTCGTCACATTGAGCAGAATTACAGTAATTATGATTTGCTATTGGAGCTGATATCGCAGAGTGGGCTTGTGATGTCTGTGTATGGGCTGAGTGTGTATGTACTTTGTGTGAGCGTGAGTGTGTGAGCTGATTTTCGTCGTCCTCGTTGTGTTCGGTTATTGCCGATAGTCATTGTTGACCACCTACACGTGACCTACTGGGCGAGCGTGAGTGACTAGATGGGTTGTTAGGAGGTGGTGGTGCCACCTGTGAGGCGTGTGCCGATGAATGCTGGTACTCATGAGCTGGGCGCTGTCTGGGCTGATCTCTCAGATGTGGAGGTAGAAGATGCGCGGATGAATTGACTGGAGAAGGAGCACCGGGACGATGAAGGGATGTGTGGTGCCTATCGCTTCCACACTCTTTGCAAGCCCGCGTTGACCTGCATTCGTTCTCATAGTGGGGGCCTAGGCAGCGTCGGCAACGGTTGCGAGCTTCAATGAAGTCCCAACGGCCTTGGATCGGTTGGTCGTTGTACCGTGGGCAGGCGATGAGCTTGTGCCCTCTTTCTCCGCAGAATGGGCAGGGCATATTATTGGAGGCGGGTTGGGCTGAAGGCTGAGCTGAATAAACAGGCCTGGGATGAGCTGAGTAAACGGGCCCGGGATGAGCTGAATAAACGGGCCTGGGCTGAGCTGGGGCTGGGCTGCGGTAAAATGGCTGACTATCAACCGGGCCGGGCCGGGCCGGGCCTGGGCGGCCCGGGCCGGGTCGGGCCGGGCCAACAGGCTGAAACTGTTGGTACATGGGCTGTCGAGGCGGGCCTCGTGGAAAGGCAACGGGAGACTGCCTGCGATATGGGCCAGGCTGTGGCGAGGGCTGATTAACTTGTGAGGGACCTGGGCTGGACCACTCGGTCTCAACACAACGCGCGTGTTCTTCTAAAAATGCGATTAAATTTTTGAGAGTGGGCAGAGTCTGGCGCGATCCGTATTTGCGCTCGAAAAGGGTTCGGAGCTCACCCTTAAGTTTTCGCACCACTATTGACACGAAAACATAATCGCAGTCTTTCATGGGCAGATCTAGGTTGTTGAGCGCCGATTGAGCTGAAATGAGCGGAGTGAGAAATAACGTGCGGATATCTGAGCGGGCATGAATTTGTGGTAACCCCATAATGATGTCTACGAAGCGGTCGATGAGGACGCGGCGGTTCTCGTAGCGCCTGGTCAAGATCTCCATGGCTACAGCGAAGTTGTCACCAGTGAGCTGAAGGTGTGCGATCATACTGCGTGCCTCGCCTGATAGGCACGAGAGCAGGTAATGGAGCTTTACAGCATCCGAAATGTGAGTCATGTCATCTGTGAGGCTCCTGAAAATGGCGATAAATGACGGCCAGTCTTCAACCTTTGAGCTGAATTTGGGCAGTGCAATTTTGGGCAGAACGTTGGGAGTTGAAGGCGTAAAAGAAGCCTCTGAGGGAGCTGAGGTCACACTCACTTGTTTGAATGCGACGAGGATTTGGTCGTAGTCAATGAGCGCGTTTTCGTAATTTTTAGTGTACGTTGCCTCGGTTTCATCTGAGAGATCGTCATCGTCCAAGATCTCTAGGTAGATATTTTCGAGCTTGGACTTATGTTCTTCCAGCTTTGAGTAGCGAGCAGTGAAATCTGTAAAAGTGTATTTCTTGGTATCCTTGGCGAGCACTGCCGCGGCAATTTCCTTAAGCAAGGTAATTGCTTTAACTGCCTGACGGAAGATGGCAGCTTGGGATTTGGTAGGCATTGTTGTATTTTTTCTTAAAAAATAAAAATATATAAATATGTATATACTGAGCGGATGTAATTGAGCGGTCGGCAGCTTAGTGGCAGCAAATTTGCAACAAGTTAAAAGTGATGAGCAAAAAAGAAAAAAAAAATTTTTTTTTTTTAAAAGAAAAAATATTTTTATGACACCCTGTATAATCCCTAATGTGCTGAAACTAGTTTATAATTACTATGTGTGAGACACCAAAACGAAATTAAAAAAAAATGAGAAAAAATATTTGCCACACTGTATATCAGTTATACGATTGCCACCCTATATAAAAATTTGTTAAGTATGCTAATTAACACCAATAACAAACAATCGAGAAGAAATAAAAAAAACAATAATAATGTGATCGAAATTACTAAAAAAAATATATTTGTTGAACCCTTTTTCACGGCGCTAAGTATAGTTTACTTAGGTAGGTACGCAACTACTAGGTAAGTACGCAACTACTAGGTAAGTACGCTAAGACTTCGAAAATCTAATAAATTAACTACAACAATAATGTATGTGTTTACGTTGAATAAAAAACTAATGAGCTGAAATAGCAAACAACGTTAGCCGATGAGCGGAATATATACTTATAGTTAGGAAGGCCGGGTCGGGCCGTACCGAACGAGTCGCGCGACACGGGACTAGTGTTGACTACAATGTTGCGTTTGAAAAATAATGCAATCACCACGTCTTTGTTTTGGACGAAATGAAAAATAGCTTTGTAAACAATTCCACACACTTAAAGAACGTTCGCTTTGGTACATGTATTCAAGTTATAATTTTAAAATTACGAGCTGATAAATAATTGGGAATAAAGGGTTTTTGTTTTGTTTACAAATGCAATGAGTGCAATGAATGAATGAGAATTAACTTTGTCGCTAGACGTGACCTTGTAGGTAGGTATGTACGTTGGGGAACGATCTGGAATGTTCGAGAATGGGCCGAGTAGGTAGGTACTATCTACCTGCTTTATTTTACAAACAAATCATGTGTGATGATATGATTTTAAATGAGTAATGGGCTGAGTTTGTACTTCAATTTAAGTACGAAATGGGCATATAATTAGATACGAGACGAGAAGAATTTTTTTTTTTTTGAAGTGGGTAGTTTTTTGGAAAAAACTGGGTGTGGTTTTGGGCTAGCGGACTGTAATTAATGAGAAAGGATAGGTTCAAATAATCGAATGATCAATAATTTGACCGGCTCGGAGACCAGAAAATCTTGTTTACCGGCTCGAAGGAACAGAAAATGTGAATGCTGTGGGCAGTCACATTCGACTCTGAGTGGAAATGAGGTGGGATGAGCTAAGAGAGGGACTTACTTGGATGGAACATGAGCTGGCAGCGTGACGAAGCCACGATACAGATCGCGGCTGGAGTTGAGCTGATGAAAATCCCTGGTTTCTTCTGACCAAGGTCTCGTTAGGTTTTGAGCCGACACACACTTTTCACCCACTGAACTAAATGTCTGAGCTGAATTACACTTAATAACTGTTTATGTACCGGCCGGTTAACTATCAAATGAGACGATTCTAGCAGATTTGAGCACGACGCAGTGTTCACGTTTTTAGTGCAACTCGCTACTGCTGTACCGCTACGTTGCAACTGTGCGCGGGCCGTTCGTTCGCGAGCCCGAGCGAGCGAATGAGTGAGTAAGAGACATCGTCGCGACGTTGGCGCGAACAAAGGGTTTTTATCTTTCTTTCATAGTTTTAGAGTTGGCTTGTGAATGAATGCTTTTGTGACTAGTTAATCTAGGTTGGATGAAGTGATATTGAAATCTTGCTTGGGTCACAGATAATATAATATTGGGTGTAAACTTGTAGAGTGTAGGCTGTTGATAATTATAATTAATTTTGTTTATCTACTAATATTAGAACGAAAATCTATAGTGATCAAATCGAGTGTTTTTTAGTTATTTCTTTTTATTTGTTCGAATTGGTAGGATCGTATTATCTTAAGGTATTCTGACTTGACAGAATGACAAACAGACATGTTTAAGTTCTTAAGTTAGTTAAGTATTTACAATTGAAAGTAATATAGTTCAATTTATATTTTTCTAAATAGGTATTCTTTAATCAGCAAAGTTCAAATAGCGTTCAAAGATAAACTCATTTTTCAGTAAAAGATTCTGATTTTAATGAGGTTTATTAATTCTAAAGAAAAATGTAAATATTCGTAAAAGCCCTTTATAAAATAACGCGTAGGTGTCCAATTAGAATTTGCTTTCGTTACAGATAATGCGAGTAAGAAGCTCTTTACTTTAATCTTATTCTACAAAAAAAAACAAAGTGCCACGCATTTTATCTCAGTTAATAAGCAATGAAGTCGACGACGACATATAAAATAAATGATCGGCTGTCATCATTTCTTAATCGAATTTATCATCCACTTCGTCAGATACTTTGACTCTGGTCAAATATCATCAAAAGTTTCAACAAAAGATTCTTTAGTGTCACGAGCACTAGATAAGTCTGTCGTTTCGCACGTTTCACTCCGTCTGAGTAAAGTGTCAGTAATATCACAGATCACAGCTGATGCTGGGAACTTTACACACTTGCGACTTTTATGAACCGTCTCAGAATCGCTGTTTGCTGGAGGCGACTTTACGTTTTATTTTGTTTTTTTTTCTAATTTTTTTGTAACTTATTAATGTGTGGCGAGTTACATTTATTTATAGAACAGAGTCAAATTCTATAATATGTAGATTTGATTTTGAACTATAGAAAAACTCACCTTATTGTGGGTTTTGTTATGGAGATCACATACCTACACACAAAAAGCACGGGTGAATGAAAAATACCTACTCACTTCGGATAAAGAACTATAAAGTTCGTAGGTATCCTAGTTGTTTTTTTAGGATTAGTTCATATGCTGTTATTTTACCTTAAAAGTGAAGAAAAGTGACTAAATATCTAATCGACTCATAGTAGTCAAAAGTAGCAGCTAAAAGCTCAAACTAGGTTTATTATTGAACTCACGTCAAATTTACTAAATTTAAAATTCGATTCAACTTTCCACTGTCATGATTCGTACGTTTGGCAGTAAAGTTGAGCGAAGAAAGCTGAAAAGATTTTACAGTGCAAAAATCAAAGTATATTAGGAAAAGTTTTAGTCTATGAAGTCTGTCCCAAAGTAAAATGTACTTTCACTTATGATCTAAGCAAAGTGAATTCCTTCAGTTTGTCTAAAATTGGAAATAGCATCTATTAACTTAAAATAATTGATTCAGAAAATAAAAAACATATTCTATTCGATTTTATATAAGGATCATCAACAGAGAATACACAAATGGCATAAGAATAATATTAATTCTTATGCCAATAGGAGACCACAGCATGCACGTAGATGATGCACGCTTTATCTATCTTGAAAAACATAACGAGACTTAGGCTCGTATTATAGAATCAAACTCAAATTCAAATCTCTGCTTGAGTACAGTTAGAAAGGAATGGTGCTATTCATCGCATATAGCGCCATCCCTTTCTTACCGTATTCAAGCAGAGATCTGAGTTTGAGTTTGATTCTATAATAGTGTGGAAAATCTTTTTTCTCACGAAGCTACTCTATCAAGCTTCACTTTGAATTCGCTTTTCGTACGAGTCAAATTACTTAAGAAAACATTCGTGCCAGTGATTTTACTATGGCACTAACGTTGTACAATGTACAGTCAGCAGCACCTTGGGCTACAAAATGTTTTTCCTTAATCGGTTTTTTAATTTAGTGTCTTACACATTGAGATTCTAAATCAATTGGAGAAATAAGAGACTTTGCATAACTCAACGTGCTTATATCGTAAAAATGGGAACATACCTTGAGTAAATAGAGGTAAACGGGATGTAGTAAGTGAGTTAGGTATGTATATCAAAAGAATTTGAAAATAAATATGAGCCTATGAGCCTTTGTCGGTACGGATCAAAGACATATATTCTAGGAATTAAATAATAGATCCACTTATAAATGTAAACATGTAACCAGACACTAAACCACGTACGACCCCCCAAATAGTATTTTTTTAGAAAATTCATATTCCAATAAGGTTTAGTTCTTGTTCGCAGTCAGTTCGTATTATTTGCCTCTCGACCCTGCCACATTGCAGGGTCGAGAGGCATTCATTGGCTCCATGTTTTTCAAAACGCTGAAAGTTATAAAAAGTGTAGTTTGACTTAAAGTTTTTCAATGTAACCTACTTAATTATTTTTGAAAGCGTAAGTAAAGCGTTTATTCATAAACATCAAATAAGTAAATTAAAATAACCACTAGCCTATATAGCTTTTAAACAGTTCTCTTACCTAAATGACACTATAATAAATAAATAAATAAATAAATATAATATTACAAGGAGCCACTGAAACGTAATAGCTTTGTCAGCCATTACAATTCTTACGTTTCAGTCGCTTCAAAAAGACTCATTACGTTTTTATTTACACTTGAACTAGTATTTTCCACGACTAGCGCGACTGCCACGTTTTCTTACTTCATACAAGCTACTCACCGAGTAAAAAAAATTGATTTGATTCGTTAGAGCGTTGGAATGGACCGGACTTCCAAAGGTCGCGGGTTCGATTTCGCCTAAGAAAATGATGTGGTGACGAGTCAAATCTTTTCTATTAATATTATTTAGATAAAAATAGCATTGTGCATTCTAAAATCTCAAATTAAAAATATACCATGGGTATTTTTTGTTATTGTTTTACATACTAACGTTAACAAGACAATGACAAGATTGACAAGCCAGGCCAATGTTAACAAAATAAGAAAATATATTTCGAGAATTTTTCAACAAAAGAGATTCAGAGATACGTTTAATTTTTGAACCCATACGTCGAGATCATCTTGATACTAAAAGATCAAAGTAGACATGTTCAAAGTACATGTTTCGATATCACTTCATAAGTTTGTCGGAAGCAAAACTTACGATTAAGTTGCGACGTCTAATAATATAAGCCAGGCAATCATTCAAATGTGTCAATTCCACGGCCCCCACAAGGCTCCCAATTTGAACCGACCTAATTACATTTTAATTTCAATGGATGATTTAATTAAACGAATCTGTTGTACCTGTGACGATAATAAATTGGAATAATTAAGCGCTTCCTTAATTCGGTTATGCGTTCGTATATTTGAGGAAGTGAAACTTCCTTATTTTCAGTAATACTTATTTGTTTCGGCGAAAATGTATTATGAATTAAACGATTATTTACGTCTAACATGATAATAAATTAAGCTGGGACGTTTGACAAAATTATAAAGAAAGTAGGTACCAATGTCTTTTGTCATCTTTCAATTAGAATAACTAGAAAAGATAAATAAAAACCGGCCAAGAGTGAGTCGGACTCGCGCACCGAGGGTTTCCGTACCACCATAATAAATACACTGCAGAAATGTAGAATAATAAAATTATTATTGCTGTATTAGGTCAGCACCATCTCTTAGCCAATATTGGAACTATTTTTTTCTTAGGCCAGCGCCATCTCTTGACAGATAGTGCAACTAATTTAATTTTTCTAAGGTCAGGGCCATCTGTTGACTGGTAGAAGAACTAAGGAATTTTTTGTTTGTTTTTGAATTTCTAAAAAAGTGTGTTATATTGAGACATCGTTTTATTTTTCCTGTAATCTTTACATAAACTACTATCATAATAATATCATACCTACTGTGTTGTGCCTATAAATTGTAACTTAGTTTAATTTTAACTCAACTGTATCATTAGCTATACACCTTATTGCTGTCAGTGGAGACTTATAAATGACTTTTTGTTGCTATTTTTTTATGTATTTAAAATGTATTAGTCGATAGTCTTCCTAAAATTAATAAATAAATAAATATAATTATTTAAGATTTTTTTCTTTGCAAAAAAAAAGTTTTGCTTTTTAATATTTTTTTTTTAATTTATTCTTATTTGCAAAATAGTTGGGCAAACGTCATCTTAAACTATTCCAAATTTCAAGTTGATACCAGTAGTTCTAGAGATATCCCGCTGTGACAGACAGACAGACTGAGTCACAGCATAAAGGTTCCTTTTTACCATTTTGGTACGGAACCCTAAAAAGGAAGGACCTTTGATAATATCTATGTCCAATCCCGCTTCGTAAATGAACTTTGTAAAGCTATATAGCATTATCTATTCCGATATTACAAATCGTTAAGCGATCTCACGAATATTAAAAATTTCGCGCATCACTGACACTCATCAAAAGAATCGTTGCAAAAATGAAAAAAAAAAAACTTGGAGAAAATTACCTTCTGATGAAAAATCGACGTCGGAACTGCCGCCTTAAGAAAACACGAGTTAATAATTTCTTGATTAATAACTTTCCTTTTGTTCTTCTGAGTGACATGCCCACTCTGGACAAAGATGTTCCTGACGTTAATTTGGAAATTTTATAACAACTCTGTTATAATGAGATGGTGATGTTTGCAAAAGAAATTAGAAAGAAAATATTTCATTTAAGTCTTGTACCGACAAGAATGGCTAGAATCCAACTTAATTAAAAATATAATCTGTGAGATTTTCTTTGAAAGAAAAATACACACTAGGTACCTAGTTTATAAGTTTTGTATTCTAACTTTAATTTTAGAAGATAGATAGGTATATCTATATATATAAAAGAGAAAATCACTGACTCACTCATCACGAAATCTCAGAAACTACAAGTGCTAGGAGTCTCAAATTTTGCATGGGGGTTCCTTTTAGGGTGTAGGTGCTCACTAAGACGGGATTTTGCGAAATTCAATCCCTAAGGGGGTGAAACAGGGTGGCAAAGTTTGTATGGGAGAACGCCATTCCTTGGCCCGATTGACTTGAAATTTGGCATAGACATTCTTTCACAAAATTGATTGAACACGTGTTTCGTATTTTTTTGAAATGTATCCCCTAACAGGGTTGAAAAGGGGTAGAAAGCTATTTTTAGGGTGATTGATTTCGATATCGGAATCAAAACTTCTATTTCATTTGAATAATTAAGAAAAATAAATGTCAGTTGTCATGTTGTCCCCCTGAGAGTATAATTATGTTCCTTGGTTCACCACAGAGAGTTTTTGGCGCCATTTCGTCGAATTCAGTTCGGTGGCTATTTTAATTATTTGCAAATTGTTTATAGTGGATATTGTGTCTTAAAATTGGTGCAGTTTTGTGGTACAAGTGTCTACGCATCTGAACAATATGTTTATATTATAACTAATTGAAATAGGTGCGATCTTGGTAGTGTGAAGCTGAGAAATTTATTGTAGTGGTGACTACCTTGGCAGAACTTACCGAGTAAACTGTATCGATATATTTTATGCCAAATGCTTCAAGCAGCATTGGAATGCGATGCACCCGCATTTTAATGTAAACTCAAACAATACCACTGAATTATTTAACACTTGACACTGGCAAAAATTACTCCCTGAAGAGGAGTAGATTGCCATAACAAAAATAAGAAGAAGAAGTTGTCACCAAACGAGCTGACGTTTCTAATTTTCAGTAATTTTCCAAAAGACTTTCATGTTGCATAAGGTTTTATCACGATTTTCACTATTTTACGAATAATTTGTCAAATAAAACGTGGCAAAATCTGGCAAATATCAGTACCCGTAGCAAGAACAGTACCCTTAGCACGAACAGATATCGAAAAATTTTTTTTGGATTCAATCACATATCTCGTGAATATTGGCTTCAACGAGGGACGGAAAAGCCTCATGTGTCAGTTACAAAAGCGATTTGGTGTTCGAGCAATCCGAGCGCAAATCCGGGTGACTGTCAGTTTAAATATTGCAGGACACGAAATAGGATTCCAACTGGGATCTAAAACGAGAAACAGTAGTTTTTTAACTGTATCGATCGGCAGTTGTTTTCTATTTGTTATATTGTAACAAATTCTCAACTCGTCTTTGAGGAAGAACTAGTATTTTTATTTATTCACATTATTCCACTTAGCTTTTTTTTTTAATTTATTTAGGACAACAAACAACTGAACAAGGGGATTACATACACACAGCACATTAATCGGTTCTTTGAGTATTTGTACAGTCAACACCGTTATCCACAAATATCAAATTTCTTTCCAGTACCCTTAGCACGAACAGCTATCGAGAAAAAAACGCGCTTAAAATTACTCGATAGAGAATTATCTATGGAAATTTTAATTTCGCTATTCGACGGTAGATGGCGTTGTACAAATTTAAAATACAAAATTGCACTATCGAATGATTTTACGTGCGTTAATTTTTTCGATAGCTGTTCGTGCTAGGGGTACTGTACAGCATATCTTTCTTTACCTTATCAGCAATATCTTTCCAGTACAGCAGGCGAATACAGGAATGCAAATGGAACATTGTGAACCGGCACTAAAATTTATCTATTTCAGGAGCAATCCAGTCCAGTGATTCCAGACTTCCAGTGCTGGTTCACATTTATTCATATTATTTCCAGCGCTGGACACGACCGCTGGACTGAAATGCTTAAGCTAGGGTTTCCTAGGATGACGGTGCTGTTATATTACGGCCGTAATTTAGCGGAGTAGAACGTTGTGTATGACAACAAAATGGCGAGCCGTATTGTTTACATAGAAAACGTTCTACGCCGCTAAATTACGGCCGTAATATGACGGCACCGTCATCCTAGGAAACCCTAGCTTTAATGGAGTAATGTGTACCAGACAATTTTAATTTTACACAATACTAAATAATATACTAGAAAAAATACGACTCGCACCAGATCAATACTCAGACGGGAATCGAACCCGCGACCTTTGGATATCCGGTCCAATGCTCGGTAGCTCAGCGGTCAGAGCATTGGACCGGATATCCAAAGGTCGCGGGTCATATTTATGAACCATATTGCGGCGGAAGCCACTTTTTAACACTTGACGCGACTTCTGGTTTTGTTAAGCTTTGCTAAAGTGTGCGTTCGATTTATGGACGTTTTTGTTCCGACAAAATAATCTTACAAGATCTTTAGACCTTTTTATTTTGATTTGTGGAGCCAACGCTCTTGTGGCTTAAAGGTCTATTCTGTACCCTTAGCACGAACAGCTAACGAAAAAAATAACGTGCGTAAAATCATTCGATAGTGCAATTTAGTATGGAAAATTAGTACAACGCCATCTACCGCCGAATAGCGAAATTAAAATTTCCATAGATATTTCTCTATCGAGTAATTTTACGTGCGTTTTTTTTCTCGATAGCTGTTCGTGCTAAGGGTACTGAACGTAACTACGAAAAATCATGCACAGAAGTACGGTTCAAAATCATCTGAATCGGATGATAAAGCTCGTTGTTTATCACGATTTGTGTCTGAAACGGCATGTTCGCAATCAAAGTCGACCCTCCAGCCTTCATTAATATTTTATTTTGCCGGGAAATTACTAAGCTGCTTAAATACTCCGCATAGTAAGTATTTGGAGGTTTACTGTGATTAAGTTATATTCATAAACAAAGCTAAAATGTTAATGAAAGTGTAATGTGGGAGTTTAATTAACTGGAGCTTTTTGTGCTAATTATTATCTGTACAAAAAACATGTTTTATTTAAGTGAAAGATAAAAGTTAAAATTTATTACATAAACAGTTTGAACTAAATAATTTCGATAAAATGCGTTTTGTCTAGTTTTTCGAAATAATTCGAAAAAAAAATCCGTTAGAACAATGTTCAAAATTAGAAGCGCCATCTAGCTTCGATAAAAGAACACTTACCTAACCTACCAGCGAGCGAGGTCTACCTACAGCCAGTGATTATTTCCTCTGTGCCTACAGCTAACTGAGCCACTGGTAATACACACCTACAACATATTGAATCGTAGCATACACTACACTGCCCAACTGTAAACTTCCATACGATTGAATCCCTCATATTCCCTAAGCCTTAATCGAATTTAATATTGGTCAAAATAATATGTTCCGTGTAAAATATTAGAAGCCAGAGACGCACAACACAAGACTAACTATACCAAGCATAGGGTTGTGAAAGGTTTCAAATCTTTAAGATATTTTTGCAGTATAAAATGTTAATATCCATTTCGAGACCCATATTTTTGCAATTGAGATGGATGCAAATTGTTCATTGCTTGCAATTTGCAAATAAGTACATCTGGTATTTTACAGTAAAAAGCCGAGCCACCACCGTAGTCTAGTGGTACACACGTGTAAAACGCAGGTATCTCGGGTTCGATTCCAGGAGGGGGGTACATTTGTACTCAGTTTGGTTGGTGGTAGGGCTTATTTCAAGTCCGCCTGGCTAGCTACCACCATCTTACCGAAGTCTGACGCCTTACCAACAATGTAGTGTTCCGGCAGTTAGTGGTTAAGATAGCCAGTACATCAGTGGTCAGCATTCCGGGTGTAGTGCGCTTCCACCTTCGGCCTTGGTGAAAACCAAGCACTATCCGTTGTTCATTATAGATACTTAGTTAAAATTAGTC
This sequence comes from Agriphila straminella, assembly GCA_950108535.1. Taxonomy (NCBI): domain Eukaryota; kingdom Metazoa; phylum Arthropoda; class Insecta; order Lepidoptera; family Crambidae; genus Agriphila; species Agriphila straminella. The sequence continues at coordinate 14,990,515 of OX467312.1, forward strand.
TCTGCCTACCCCCATCTCAAAATATCGATGGGTAGGTACTGAGTTAACTCTACTAACATTCTTTATTAATTTAATAGGTTTTCCCAGTTGTAAAAAACTTTGCCTCTGTACAAAATATCGTAGGTATCCTACATATTTCAAAAGTCATTAATCTGAGTCGTCTCCTTAAAAAATAAATTCAGCAAAGTGAAGTTGCGATGAATCCGGGATAAGTAGATATTACTTACAATGATGAATACTCGAGTGTCGACTTGTTTCAAACGTTAATCAGACGAAAAATCTGGAATTGTCAGACGTAAAAGGTTTTTTTTTTGTAAATTTTTACCCGTTTTAATCTCTCGCCGAAAGTGTGTTAGGTAGGTATTATATTTTTGTATATTTTTTATGGAAATTACGCGCGGATCTCACTTACGCTTACCGAATATTGTTTTAGGGATATTTTTTCAGTGCTTATCTGGATCAACGTTTGAGTATAACGTTTTTGGTGTAAGTAAACGCTTTGAATGGGTGGTATGAATTCTGGCAGTTTGTTGTAAACGATTATGCAAAAAGATCTCCTTCTACACCACAGAATACATAATAGTACAAGTTCTACACTTCATTATTTTATTCATTTCTCCACTTGTGTGTTTCCATAGTTAATATTTTCATAAGTCCTAATAACAAATCCGTTTCAGCTTGGGCAAAAATGCTTTCGTATATACGGCTTTCCGATTGTCTGTTCTCCTCTAGCTAGAGGTCGCATTTCTTGTTAAATTTTGGAGCGAGTTCAATAATTATACCTATAGATTTTTTCCGATTCAGTTATCGAAATTTTTCGAAAATAAAAACAAACATATTTCAGCCATTTCGAATAATGATCAAAAATGTCACAAAAGTTAGATCTAAGAACTAAGTAAGTTTTTTTTTATTTTTTCAATCCAGACACAATAGAAGTTCTAATTTAGCCGGTTATTGGCCAGCTAACGATGACTTGAATTTTTGTTGGCAAAAATAACAAAAACATTACTTATTTGTATTTTTAACTTTCAAACTATGCACGCCGGTTTTTTATCGGCGATAGTTGTCCCAAAAGTTTGGCAATAGCGATAAATAAATGGATTTCCGCGTAGAGTCAAATTGGAAAGGATGGAGGAAGTAACCGTATTCTTTTATAGAAGGGGTTTCTACATAGTATAATAACAAAGATAGAATAATATCCTGTCTAAAAACCGTAGGATAATCCCGGAATATTAGCGGTAATTTTCCATACAAATTCTCTTCTGTTTCCTGCCTGGTTTTTGACCCTATAGCTATAGTATAGTATAGATCAATGGTTTTTACAAATACGACCAGTATCCGTGTCCGTATATTTTGTTTTGTTTAATATTTTTGTTTTTATAAGTTCTAGGTTACTTCAAATAGTGCTTAAAACGGCCCATTAAATAGGCCACAAAGTGAAGCCTATAGTCTACAAATCTAAAACAATAACTGAAAAATGAAAACAGTCCGACACAGAAATATTTCCTTCCCATTCAGGGCTACTATTGTCTAATTTCAAAAATCTATAGCAATCGTTTTCATTTGACAGATGGATGTGACACATTGCTGCATTTCTTTGGTAAGTTTTTATTTGTGCCAAAAAGAAGCATCAATGTATCACATCCTGAATTTCAATTTCAATTCTTTATTACACATCAATATACAGTTTAACAAATATGGACCGCACCACGAAAACCTCGCAGGGTTTATCTGGGTTGCGGCGAGTTGCTATACACTTATTTAGGTAGATAGTAATGCTTTAGTTTCATGCGAAATTCTTTTGCATTTTCTTTGTACTTATTCTGTAGGTCGGTAGGTAATTTATTCAAATAGTAAGGTATTAGGTAACTCGGAACTCTTGTCCCGTATAGATTATTATATTTGGGTAAATTAAACTTCTTAAGGTATGGCACTGTTCTCAAAAACTTAGGTCGTATCTTTTCTACTAGACAATCAGGATAGTTAGATTCAGTTAAAATTTGATACTCGATTTTGTCATAAATGCTCATGACGTTACAATACTTAAAAAGATCTCTGTCTTCATTGGTAAGTTTGTTCCGAATGTATTTAGGCGTTATGATTTTTAACATTTTTAGTTGGAGTTTATAGATACGATCAATGTAAGTTGTATAAGTTCTGCCATAAGCACTTAGGCCGTAACCGACAACCGAGTCCGCTAAGGCTAGATAAATTAGTCTTAAGGTTTTAAAGGGTAATTTATGTCTTAGTATATAAAGTTTGCTAATGATCGATCGAAGTTTATTACATACGTAATCTATGTGAGGTCCCCAGCAGAATCGACTGTCAATCACGAGACCAATGTACTTATGACTGTCGATTAATTCTATAGTGGGACATTGACAAATATCACCCAAACTACTCGAGTGTAAGCAAGCATGTTCGTGAGCTTTCATAGTTGGTGTGATCGGTGATTTGTTGTGTGATGAACGGATGTGTACTAACTTGGTCTTTTGAGCGTTTATTACTAAACCAACATCATGAGCCCATTTGCACATGTTTGTGAAGTTTTCTTGAAGTAAATGTTGTGCTTCTAATAAGTTTCTACTGGCAACCAAAAGACACGTGTCATCCGCGAATTGGTACACAGACCCTGACTTTATAACATTGCTCATATCGTTCACAAAAAGTAGGTATTCGGTAGGACCAAAAATCGAACCCTGCGCCGTGCCCTTGGTTGTCATGACTTTTTCACTAAACTGATCTTTGACTTTAACGGTGGTGTGCCTGTTACTGTGATAGTTTACAAGCAGTTCTAACAGCGGACCATTAATGCCGTTCTGTGAAAGTTTATCATATAACGTGTTAAAATTGAGCATATCAAATGCTTTACTAAAATCGATGAGTAAAGCTAAAACGTGCATCTTTTTATTGAGTTTATCATTAATTTCGTCAGAAAATTTGCTTAAAAGTTGTGTCGTGCTTTTACCTTTTTGAAACCCGTATTGATTTTTACTAATTATGTTGTTTGATTGCAAAAATTCAGTTAATTGATCCCCTAGAAATCTTTCGATAATTTTGTCTACACAGGAAAGGATTGTAATTGGTCGATAGTTGCTATATTCATTATGTTTGCCTTTTTTATATACGGGTCTAATTACTCCTATTTTAAGAAGATCCGGATAGATCGATGTTTCAATACAGCGGTTAATCAGGTGTGTTATTACAGGGACCAAGTGATTAGAAATTAATTTAATATCTTTCGCCCTGATACCGTCATAGCCAGGACTTTTCTTGTCGTTTAATTTTTTTATAATTTGTCCGATAGTTTTTTTGCAAGCATGCTGTACTCTCATCGATCTATCGGGCTCTATTTGGTAGGAGTTTTTATCTAGTAAATGTTTGTCGCAGAAGTTACATATATTTTTAGAACTATGATCAAATTCTGTAGCAAAATTATTTGCTAATGAGACTGGGTCTAATTTGAAATATTTTAAAAGTACATCGTCTATGGATTTTATTATCTTACCAGTGACACTGTTTATTATTTCCCATACTTTTTTTGAGTTGTTAAAGTTAGTTATTATATCATTTTTTATTTCTGTATTTTTAAGATAATCTGCGTATTTATTTGTTTTATTTCTATATCTATTATATATCAGCCTATTTTCTAAGTTTTTCTCATCTTTTAGCCAAATTTCATACAGTTCATCACGTTTTTCACACATACTAATCAACTTTTTGTTAGCCCACGTACACGACTTCCTCTTACTCTTTAGGTTTTTTATAAATGTATATTTACAGTTTTTATATGCAGAATTAAATTTGTCATATATATATTCTACAATATCATTCGGGTCATTATATTGCAAGGGTATATTCCAATCGATGTCGTTTAATTCACTGTGCAATCTAGTCTCGTCTAGTTTGTTCACTGATAGCGTTCGAGGTGAGTCATTCATTGTATTAACGGACGGGATGGCGCAACCGGTTATGCGGTGATCGGCCAGAGAAGTATTTACAACAGTGGTGTAAATGTCGCGTGAATCTACGTTTCGCACGAAAATATGATCAATGCATGATTTAGTTATTATGTCACCGTATTTTTCTACGCGTGTATAAGAATTTACCCCGCTATTAAGCCCTAGATTGCTCAGTGAATCAAGATACATGTTACTTATGGAATTAGACTCTTTTATATTAATGTTCACATCTCCAATTAATAGGCAATTTCCACCTTGTGAACAGTTATTTAGGAAGTTACATATTTCTGTAATAAAACCGACTTGTGAGGCTTTCGGATGTCTGTATACAGCACATATATTTATGTGGTATTTGTTTATACTTATATCGCCATAAATACATTCGAATTCTCTAAAACTTGCAGAATGAAGTCTATTAAAAGATACACTTTTATGCACATATAACAACAAACCACCACCTCGCTTACTTGATTTTAATTCCGAAAAAACGTTATAGTCATGTAATTGAAATAGTTGTACCTGGTCCTTATTAATATTTACTTCCGTTAAAACAATTAAATGAATAGTACACTTAGATCTTTGTATTATATGTTCGAGTTGGGCAAAGTTTTTTAAGGTTGAACGTATATTGATATGAAAAAACATTAACGAATCAGAAGAGCTTGGTACGTTTTCTACAAAATCATTCCATGTCAGGCAGTAAGTTTCAGTAAAATTAGGGTTGTCAACTAATTGATATCGAGCCAGATTGTAAGGATATGTGGTTTTACACTTATTATACTTTCGGTGTTTAAGAAACAATTTTAAAAAGGAACATACTCACTCGCTGATGTGGAAAGACTTTGCATTTTCGATGTCCTGCACTGAACGAATAGTTAAAATTTTTTCTTTGTCAGCTTTTCTAATTAATATATTTCCGTGTTTACACCATATGTATTTATATAGTTCCTTCAGTTCAGTTTTAGTTTTCCACAATAGGAAAGCTGTGGCTGGTGTGAGGCATTCGCGAAGATAGACTTTGTTGGTGTCGTCCCGACCCACACTCGTTCCGTCGATATCAGTGTTTCTTGCTGCAACGAGCCAAGAGTCACGGGTACCTTCACGAAGGCTCACTACAATAGGAAACTGCATCTTTCTCTTGGAATCGCCACGGGCCGGTTTTTTTTTCCTGTACACTTTGACGACGTCTTCGGGGTTCTGCTGGATTGCCACGGCTACTTTTTGCACCACTTCTTCTATGTTTTCCTTGTCCAATTCTTTGACACCACATATTTCAAGTTGGTTTTCAAGGTGTGACTGTTCCAGTTGGTTGAATTTATTTTCTAGGACTTCGTACTTCAGGTTGACATTTCGTAGGTTGTTTCGTAAATCATTGCATTGATTCTCTAGGTGTTTTGCAGTTTTATCATACAAATGCATTTTTTTTTCATATTCATCTATCTTATCGGAATAAAACTGAAGTGTACGTTGTAATTCTTGCCTGATAACTTCCTTTACTTCTAGGCGGATTTCTCGTAAAATTTTGTTTGTCGCTAATTCAGTGATTGCATTGGATTCGGTATCTGTGTTCTCATCACCATCCTCCTCGGGCAAGATACACGATACACGTCTGGGTTTGCTTGTGCTTGTACATGATTTGCACTTCCAGTCAACAGAATCCGTCGAGTAAATAGTGCTTAATTGCTCGGGTGAAATAGATGCACACAAGGCATGTAACCACTTATTACACTTAGTACACTGAAGTCCGGGAGCTTTTTTATTAACTAATTTGGAGCACTTTGCGCATTTGACCATTTTAGAAAAATTTACGCGGGTAGGTACAAGTTTAAATTCTCGAGCAGCGTGCGATCACTCCTAGATGCGACTGTCGTGGGTTAGTGCGCGCGAGCAACTGAAAGCGATTGCGATAGATTTTGAAATTAGACAATTAGCCCCCAGTTTCCATAAGTTCATTAAGACTGGCGAAGTCGAGAACAGTACCCGTAGCACGAACAACTATCGAAAAAAATAACGCGCGTAAAATCATTCGATAGTGCAATTTTGTATTGGAAATTTGTACAGCGCCATCTACCGCCGATAAGCGAAATGAAATTTTCCATAGATAATAATTCTTTTTCGAATAATTTTACGCGCGTTTTTTTTCTCGATAGCTGTTCGTGCTAAGGGTACGGAACCTCGATTTTTGAGTTTTTTACTAAGGATTTTTAGTGGGAGTGGGACCAGCAGTTGTTCTTATCGCACTCCCGTGAGGTCCCGCCTACGTCAGCGCGACGGAAATATTGGTTTAGAATGCTTAAATCTGAAAAAGGGTTCAGTAAATGTCTCTTAATTAACATGATTAGTCATCTTTTTACCCGACTGCGGGTTATGTATTTCGCGCGTATCTTGTAAGTATGTATGTTTGTATGTAATATTCTTTATTACCTCATATCTCTCAAACGGCTGAACGGATTTCTATGATTAAGATATCGTTAGATTGGTCTTTTCAGCCCAAGTGTTCTTAAGAAGGTGGCGTTATAAAAAAACCAACATGGCGGCTGTACGGTGCTATTATACGTAGTGAAAAAAAAAATTTTTTTTTTAGAATACTGCAATATGGGTGTCAAACTAAAGGGCTTATTATAAGGATTTCAAAAAGATATATCATGACCGTAAAATATAATAACTAAAAAGAGATAAATAAAAAATAAATTAAAAAAATTAAAAAACCCGCCTGCATAAAAAGACAAGTCGACTGAAAAGATGGAAACAAGATTAAATAAATATTAAAGGCAACATGTCATAATAGAATAGAATAGAATAGTTTATTTCATTAAATAAGTAATTACATGTTTATTAACTTAATTAATTAAGCTAGGACTAACAATGTTAACATAAATAAGTATCTGCTGCCGAGCTAGGCGTAAGCCTGTATTACCAATAACATGCAGTCGGAGGCATATAATTCAATCATTCATAATGTCACTTTCTTTATGCATGCCTCCGACTGCATGTTATTATGACATGTTGCCTTTAATATTTATTTAATCTTGTTTCCATCTTTTCAGTCGACTTGTTTTTTTATGCAGGCGGGTTTTTTAATTTTTTTAATTTATTTTTTGACCATTGTAAAGTCGATCTTATCAAGTAAAAGGTCGTATCTTTGCTTAGTGTAATAGTTTTTAATAATGTAGTAAGTAGAAAGAGCCTTTCAACCTATTCAAACCATTAATTAGGATCTTGGCAAGGAAATTATGCTGGTGGCCATAAAAAAAGACATGGAATAAATGAGATACTTCTGTAACTTTGACTGTAAGAAGTGAACAAAGTCTAACCGTCGTCGGACAAAAGCGTTCTGGTAAATAAGACTTTACGGTTCACCAAATCCGAATGGACTTCGTCACGAAATATGACCAAATGACTGTGTTTCGCTTAACTTTTCATTTTGTCCCGCTGCCTTTTACTTGGCAGAAATTTCGGTTATTGCTGACGTCTTAAGGTCGGTACGTTTGTGTGGTTAGCAAAGATTGAGTGTTAACTTTTGAAGTTTATTTTTATAAGTTTACCATTTTCTTCCATAAATACACTTCGATTCTAGAGTAGTAACTAAAAAGGTTCGTAAATAAATGTGTCAGGTCTTGATCGAAGGTGTCAGGGCACGTAATGATGTTAATTTAATGAGGTGTGCTAATGGTATGGTATGCATTGATTATTAGTAAAGTTAAGTGTATAATAATATGTTTAATAAGTTGTCAAAATGTGAAAATTGAATCGCTTTTGGAGTATGATAACTTTGAAACGAGTAATTTCACGCTTTCTCTAAATATTTATTAATGGAAATAAGCAATATTCTACCATAGAACTGTCTGTCTGTCAAATGGAATGGTATTATGGAAAGTCCATTACCAACGAGTTATAATAATATTTGAATTCGTAAAATTTCGTATAAATCGGGTATGGTAATAAAATTTCGACATCAGCCATATTTATGTACCGACCCATGTACCCATTGCTGAGGCACAGGCCTTCCTTATGGGTGGATAAGGAGGATGGGTCATAACTCACCACGCGGGCCCAATGCGGATTGGTGAATGGATAAAATTATGAAACTTCTGAGAAAACGGTCCTTTTTAACACGTTTTTATTAGGTTGCTTTCTCGTTTGCGTGTTCGTTCGTTCTTTAGTTTGAGAAACTACATTGTCTTTAGCATGGCCCACGTTTTTAGGTTTAAAATTTCTGTAGGTACCTATAGGGTTATAAATATTTACAGAAGAATTTATTTTTTACTTTTTAGTCTGTTTTACTAGTCCGTTTTAATGTTTTTGTCCGAAAATATGTTTAAAAAAAAATCAGTAAATTTTCCAACATAAAGCCACGCCATGGTTTGGAAGTTTGGAACTTACTTCCAAAGTATTTATGTATTTTATAGCTATAAATAACTAGGTATATTGTGAGTATATTTTTAAAGGATATAGTTTACTAAATATTTTCATTGTAGCACGTGTTTTGTCGATTGACAATAAAGTTAATGAAGTTATTATCTTCACACCGTGACAAAATACGAAATTTAATTAATTCAATTTCAACAACGATTTTACATAAATTTATGCGATTGAAAAATGTATTGTTAACCTCCATTCAAGTCCATTCGATCGAGTACCTACCGCCAAAAACAAGCCAACCATTTTCACCACTTTCCTCCAAAATACCAATCGTAGAATATTTTAAACTTATGGAACTATATTTCCAATACAATAGTTGCTCTCATGACTTCATTTTCTTGTCCAATGAGTTTCAATGCAAGACGATTCTAGCACAAATTGGGTGCTCGCTAAAGCGAATATTCTGGAAAGACTGTGGCGGATTTTCAGTTTGGGAGCGGCTTCCCGTTGAGGGTGGGGGAGGAGGGGCGCTGACAGTCTTCTGACTCCATCTTTAAACCTTGTCGGTAAGTGTAATAAAAGAGTTCACACCGACAAATGAGATTGGCGAAAGTCTGAAGTAAAGTAACCGTCGGCTTGAGAACCTTTCGTTTTTAAAGTCGGTTAAGATGATTTTGTGAGGAGTTGGGTGTTGGAGCCCCTTAGCCCCTAGTTTCACCTCTGTCTATGGAAAAGAGTTAACGATAGCGTGAACTTCTAAGACAAAGAAGAAATTCAATCGATACCCTTTCAGAACGAGACGTAAAAGGATAAATAAGTAGGTACGGTCGAAACTAAAGCCGAAAATGAAATAGAAGTAATATTCCTTTGAAAATAATACTCGTTTTACTACATTGAAACTTGAAGAAATCCAATGGCGTGCGACGTAATTTCAATTCTATTAAGGAATTCGATATGAAATAGTATTTCTTTGAACTCAATTCTAGGATACAGTGAAAAAGAGTATTAATTCAATATTTTAATGAATAGCCAACTTTGATATTGGTTCTCTGGTTTTATTAGTTATTAGTTTGATTGAAGTGCAATTAAGTGAAGAAAAAGTAGAAGTGATACAACTATTTATTGAGAAATCTGGAACCAAAAGACCCGCATTGATAATAATAGCCGTTTAGCATCCGGCAGAATAGAGTAGCACCACCAAGCACCACAGTACTTATGTATTAAAAAAAAAACTAACTATATACAGTGGTAGCACCGACTTCACACTCGGGGGTGTCGTAAACGGCGACTTTTGACTATTATATAGTTTAACTAACATCTAAAACTTCCATAGTCCAGACTCCAGACCAACCCGTATGCCCAGAACGTGGATTTATGGCACGTATAGCACAGATTAAGATATTAGATTATGGCAACGGACGAAAATGGACTAGAATATGGACTAAAATAGGCAAAATGATGAATCAACACTTATGTAAAGAAAATCACAATTCCTTTCGATACAGTATATAATACTTGTCTCAAAATCTCCGTGTTTGAAAGCGAATTATTTTTCCTCATCCTATCAAAAAAAATGCTAATTTATGTAATAAACCAGATAAATGTTTCCTTTATACGCGTATCGCCGTGTTTGAACAAAGAAGAAGCTCCATAAATTCAGGTATAAAAAGTATTTGAATGCGCCATCACTGGCGAATTTATTGCCTTTTTCCACTCAGATATGTTTATAACACTGAGTTTCCAGTTTATGCGCCTCTTAATGTCATAAGTTGCCTAGCAAATTTTATATTTAAGTATACGTAGTGTATAGAAGTCTCGACGAGGGTGTAGAGAATATTAATTATAATTTTAATTGATTAAGTTGGAACTTTGCACTTGGAATTTGGATGTGTGAGGTATCGTTAGAATCTTTACATCACCCCATGTGACACTGGCTATAGATTAAAAAAAAAGTAATTACCGTGGCTTATCTCGGCAAATATCTATCACGTCTTTTTTTTCTGCTCAGTATTAAAGATTTTATCTACATCCATGTGTAAAATCCTCTGTAAAGTGTTCTGAAACAGTAAGCTTCCTAACATCATTGCAATATCCCGAACAAGAGCTGGACCTGCTGCGCCGCGCGCCCATACGCGAAGCATTGCATTATGAAATTCAGTACAGCATTATATCACTCTTTCGGAAGATATAATGACGAGGAGGGGAGGAAAGTCAAAGTCAAAACCTTTATAGAGGATACATAATCATGGGTGTAGATAAATATCATGGGTGTTTTAGTCCATATTTAAAATATTGTTTGTTTCCCAAAAAAAAAAAAAAATGGGTGTAGATAAAGTCTTGTATGCAACTGTTCAAAAAACACTCATGTGATACTTTTATACACATTCGTGTTTTAATAGCCCTCATTATAGTACAGTTGCATAAATAACTATTAAAAATATACATACATTGATATTTATTTAATTTGTCCAGCCCAACATTGTTGTCTAAAAAATTGTTTAAAAAACAAAAAACAGACTTCAAAAAACCTGCCTCTAAAAAAAGTAAGAAATAATATACAAATCATTAGATACGCATTATCATTGTTATAATAAAACTGTTGGAAAACCTCTTTTGACTTAGATATAGTTTTTATATCCAAACTGACTGTAAACGAATGTTCCTTGATTTTAAATAAAAGTCACTTCTTCACCGTCAACTGCCCTTGTTTCATTAGGTTATGGGCCAAAATTTTTCAAATTTTTAAATATGTCTAGTTTAGTCAAAATGGACAGGCTAATAATTGAAAAACTACAAGGAGCAGACAATTGGTTGACCTGGAAATTTGATACCAACCTGCAATTATCGGTAAATAAGTTGACCGACATTGTTACGGGTGTGGAAAAATATCCATCGTTACCTGCAGAAGGTGCAACCGAAGCGGTTGTTTCGGCATACAAGCTTGCTTTGAAGCAATATCAAGAACGCGATGCCATTGTTCAGTTTATCATAGGTACAAGTGTTGGTGCTGAACCTAAAAGACATATTCTTACGTCGAAATCTGGCAAAGAAATGTGGGATATATTGCACTCCATTTATGAGCAGAAGAACGATCGCAGATTGGATCTTTTATACTGCCAAATGTTTACCTATACTAAAGATGAAGCTGATGATATCGCAACTCATGTCTCCAAGCTACAAACGTTGTGGCAGCAACTTAATGAAGAGCTCAAAGATGAAGGTACACTTCCAATGTCTCTACTAATGAATAGAATATTGAATACTCTCCCCTCTGATTACCTAGAATTCAAAAGCGCCTGGGAGTCTGTACCCAAAGATGAAAGAAGTATTTCAATTCTAATGGAGAGGCTTCGTCTACATGAGCAAAGACTTCAAGAAGCTAGACCTTCTACATCTACTTCATTAACTACTGCTCTGTTCTCTAAGAACAGGAATATCAAGTGTTCCTTTTGTGGCAAAATGGGTCATGTCAAATCTAAATGTTTTGCTTTCAAGAAGTCCAAGAAGACACAGAACCATACTAAAGAATGCTCTCAAGGTGATGCTTTTATTGGTCATTGTGACATTCAAGGTGCTAACTGGATAGTTGACTCCGGCGCTTCACATCATATTACTTCGAATTCTAATTGGTTCAAGAGCTATACGACGTTCGATAGTCCTAAACCACTGTGGCTGGGTGATGGCAGAACTATGTATGCTGTTGGATATGGAGAAATCGATGTAGAAATGGCTGTGAAAAATTTTTGGAGACCGGCTACGCTGCATAATGTTTGGTATGTTCCTGACGCAAAACAAAATCTATTTTCTGCTGGATCTGCACTTGACTATGGATATACAGAAATGGCTGATAAAGATAAACGAGTTTTTAAAAATAATAAAAATCAGACTGTAGCTGTCAGTGTCAGAGATGGCAATTTTTATCGCTTACAAATGCGTATAAAAACAGATGTAACTTTACAAATATGGCACGAAAGACTTTGTCACCAGAATAAACGCTATGTAAAACAATATCTGACCCGCAACGGAGTTGTCTTCACACCTGATACTGAAGACTGCGATGGCTGCGTGTATGGTAAAATGACACGGCTATCGTTTGGTTCAAGACTGCACCGAGGTACAAAACCTGGCGATCAAATAAATGCTGACGTCTGTGGACCTATGCCTGAGGTATCTATTGGAAGAAGTCGTTATTTTGTTGCTTTTAAGTATGATTTTACAAAGTTTAGAAGAGTTTATTTTATGAAAGAAAAGTCTGAAGTATCTATTTGAAGTGAACACGGTTGGTCATACTGTTCGTGAGATACTAACTGATGGAGGCAAGGAATTTGATAATTCAGAGGTTAATCGCATTACTGATGAAGCAGGTCTTTACCACCGCTTTAGTATGCCTTATACACCACAGCAAAATGGAGCAGCTGAAAGAGAAAACAGGATTCTCGTCGAGTGTGCTCGGAGCATGCTGTATTCCAAAGAACTTCCTAAAAGATTGTGGGCTGAAGCAATCAATACTGCCTCTTACGTGCTTAATCGAACCGGACCTAATGGTATCTCTGGAAAAACGCCCTATGAGCTATGGTATGGCAAATCAGCTTATATTAAACATTTACGAGTTTTTGGAACAGAATGTTTTGTTCATGTACCAAGTCCGAAACGTAAGAAGTTTGATAAGAAAGCTATGAAGGGCTATTTAGTCGGCTATTGTGGAGATAATGATGGATATCGTATTTGGGTACCAGAAAAGAATGACGTCGTTTTATCAAGAGATGTTCAGTTCAGAACAGAAACATTTTCATCAGATTGTTGTCACCCTTATGTTATTCCTACTAGAGAAGAGGACTCTACTGATCATGTATCGGATGATGATGTGACAGATGGTGTGACAGATGGTGTGACAAATGCAGGAAGTTCGTCTAATGAGGTTACTACTTCTGATGACTTACCTGAATCTAAATCTGAAGAGGTAACTTATAATCTTAGAAATAGAAAGATTGTTTCTCGTCCAGAAGAAAACGGCTGTTGTGTCTGTGTGTCAGATGAGGAACCGCGAAACTATAAAGAAGCTATGAAATCAAAGAATAGCAAAGAATGGCATGATGCTATGTTAGAGGAAATGAATTCGCTGAATGAAAACAATACTTGGCATTTAGTTGATTTGCCTATTGACAGAGAGCCATTAAGTAATAGGTGGGTTTACAAAGTCAAGAAGAGAGTAGACGGATCTATAGAAAGATATAAGGCCAGATTAGTTGTTAAAGGCTATTGTCAGGAGTATGGTATCGATTATCATGAGACGTTTAGTCCTGTTGTACGTTGGGACACCATTAGAATCATGTTGAGTGAAGCTGTTCGAAGAAACATGCATATGTTGCAATTTGACATCAAAACTGCTTTTCTGTACGGAGATATCGATGAAGATATTTATATGTATCAAGCAGATGGATTTGATGATGGAACTGGTCGCGTCTGTAAACTTAATAAGAGCTTGTACGGCTTGAAACAAGCACCAAGATGCTGGAACCAGAAGTTTCGCACTATGTTACTCGACTACCAGCTTGCACAAAGTGACTCCGATCCATGTCTTTTTATAAGCCAAGATAAGCAACTTATCATAATGATTTACGTTGATGACGGATTAATCCTAACAACAGAAAAGACTTATATGGACAATTTCATGGCTGCCTTGACGAAGAATTTTCAATTTCGATCGTCAGAAGTTGGTTGTTATTTGGGATTGCAAATACATTATTTGAGAGATGGGTCAATATTTATTAATCAAGAAGCCTATATCAGAAAGATATTGCAAAGGTTTCATATGTGTCAAGCAAACTCTGTTGCTACTCCCATAGATAAAAGTCAGTTGTCAGTCGAATTTTTTGAAAGTTTCAAAATTGACACTGACATTGTTGATGAAAATTTTCCATACAGAGAAATTGTTGGAAGTTTATTATTTTTATCGATCGTAAGCAGACCGGATATAAGTTTTGCAGTTAATGTTTTGTCGCAAAATTTGGACAAACCCGAAAAGCGACATAAGTATATTGCGAAGCGTATATTAAGATACTTGAGGGGAACTGATAGTCATGGAATTTTGTATCAGGCTTCGATACCTCATAGTGATTTTGAGGCATATAGTGATGCAGATTTTGCTGGCGACAAGATTACACGCAAATCTACCTCAGGATTTGTCTGTCTGGCCGCAGGGGGAGCAGTGTCGTGGGCTTCAAAAATACAAAGATGTGTTGCGTTATCGACAACGGAAGCTGAATTTGTGGCGTCCAGCCTAGCAGTCCAGACAATAATCTGGATGTCCAGTTTATATAAAGAGGTCAGAGGAGAAGAACCAATGCCTATATTATATATTGACAACCAGAGCGCGATCAAACTGTGTTGAAGAGCGAAATTTCTAGTCTGTCATTTTAGAAGAAAGTTTGGTTTTTTATTTGCTCTCTGTTTTGGGTTCTCTTTGTTCTTAATAAAAACGTCAGTCATAGAAAAATATGTTTTGCATTTTCGTATTAAAGTAATTATCCTCGCCGCATGTGGCGACCGTGAATAGTTAATTTCAATAGTGTGAGGATAAATACGACTGTAGAACGAGAATCGCGACCACAGGAACAACATAAAATGGAGAAACTCAAAAAGTTGCGCACTGTGGCGAGGAGGCAGTTTACGAGAGCGGCTGATGAACTAGCAGAAGCATATGCAGAGCTGCCTCAGGAAATGAAAAATCGGTACAAATTATTCGAAGAAAGAGCCGATTCCTTATTTACGTTAGACACAAAAATAAAGGAAGAATTTTTGAAAAATGAAGATTTTGACATTGACGCATTTGAAAAAGACCAAGACTCTACGGAAGAATATAGGAAAAGATACCATAAATTGAAAACTTTATATGAGGAAACAATGTTGGAAGATAATTTATGCAAAAGTAGTTGTTCCGAAGTAACAGTAAGGTCAGAAAAGAAAGACAGAAAATTTAAATTACCAGCGATTGAGTTCCGGAAGTTTGACGGGCAAATAAGTGGCTGGCTGGCGTTTTGGGGGCAATTCCATAAAATTGACGATGACCCAAATATAGATGAGGATGACAAACTCCAGTATTTAATCCAAGCCACAGTAGAAGGGTCTACGGCAAGAAGGGTAGTAGAAAGCTTTCCACCGTCAGGAAAGAACTACAAGAGAGCGATGGAACAAATGAAGAACAGGTTCGGGAAAGATAGTCTGTTAATAGAGCTGTATGTGAGAGAATTATTGAAGTTAGTATTAAAGAAAGAGAAGGAAAATTTAAGCGTACTATACGATAAATTGACAGCGCAAATAAGATCTTTGGAAACGCTCAATGTGACAACAGACAAATACGCCGCTATGCTATACCCATTAGTTGAGTCAGCATTGCCAAGTGAGGTGTTGCAGACCTGGATAAGATTCCGAAGTACAGATTATGATAATGACGAAGAAAGCTACAATTTAAACAGCCTACTTAAGTTTTTGAGGAGAGAGGTGGAAAGTTTCGAGCGATTGGAGCTCGTAAAGGCGGGGATCGAACAGTATCAAGAATCGCGCCAAGAAATACCACCTACAGCAGCGTGCATTGTTGCAGGACAAGCTAAGGAGTTGGGAGCATGCGTCTGGTGCGACAAGCCATCTCATTCCAGTGCAGAATGCCATACAGCAAGTAGAATGAAAGTAGAAGACAAGAATGAAGTAATAAGAAAGAAAGGTTTATGTTTCTACTGTTTACGCAAGGGTCACAGCGCAAAGAAATGTAGAGTCTTCGTGAGTTGTTTAATATGTTCCAAGAGACATATGACCATAATGTGCAAAGAGATTAAAGAGGGCACAGAAAAGAAGAAGGGTATTGGAAAAGAAAATGAATCAGCGTCTAACACTTTGCTAAGTCACAAGGACTGTGTCACGTTGTTGCCGACTGTAAAAGTAGTAGTACAAAATGGAGGAACCATGCTTCGTGTCAGAGCCTTGATCGACTCGGGAGCCCAGAGATCATATATTAAAGAGGAGCTTGCGAGGAATTAGGCTTAAAGGCAGTGGAAACGGAGACGCTAGGGCATTATGTATTTGGCGGAACAGAAACAAAACAGAAGAGCCATAATATATACAACATAAACGTTAAGAACATTGAAGATAGTTTATGTTTACAGATGGAAGTTTTAGGCACCGAGGAAATTTGTGGACCTATACCACTTGTGTCGAACAGGAAGTTGTTACAGAAGGTTTCTCAACACAATATTAAATTATCTGATACAATCGACGAGGAGAAAGATATACAAATGTTGATAGGAGCTGATAATTCCGGAATATTGATAGAAGGAGAAATAATTCAGTTGGAAAAAAATGTAACAGCTATCAAAAGCAAATTAGGTTGGTACATTCAAGGCCCGGTGAGCACAAGGAATTCGGTTTATAACTCGTTGACATGTAATTTAGATATAAAGCAAAGATTCCGAGCGGATTATCTGGGGTTGCTCGGGCATCGTCAGAAAGGGTTGCAAGAAAGTAGGACGCACAGTTTAAAGGTGGGAGATACGTGTCTGGTGGAGAGTGAGGCGAGACGGATGAAATTGGCCTTTGGCCCTCGTGACGGAAGTTTTACCCGGACCAGATGGGGTTGTAAGGGTGGTCAAGGTCAAAACGGAAGGTGGGGAGTTCTTAAGAGCCGCTCGTAAGTTGTACCCGTTGGAAATGTCGCAGAACGAAGTGGCGCAGGGAAGTGTTATTACGCCTCCGGAGGAGGAGATTCAGGAGAGGACAATGGCGAAGCCATACTTTACGCGCGGGGGACGTCAAATTAAAGTACCCCGAAAATTTTGGGAATAACAGTGGCCGCCTCCTAATTTTGTCCGAGTGGCAGGATGTTGAAGAGCGAAATTTCTAGTCTGTTATTTTAGAAGAAAGTTTGGTTTTTTATTTGCTCTCTGTTTTGGGTTCTCTTTGTTCTTAATAAAAACGTCAGTCATAGAAAAATATGTTTTGCATTTTCGTATTAAAGTAATTATCCTCGCCGCAAACTGATCAAGAATCCCCAGTTTCATTTTAAAACGAAGCATATAGATACGAGGTACAAGTTTGTTCGTGATTTATATTGGCAGAAATGTTACACTATAGAATATGTACAATCTGCAAAGCAGCTGGCTGACATCTTTACAAAGGCCCTGCCGAAGCAGAGCTTTGTTGATGCAAGGGTTAATTTAGGGGTCTGGAAAAAGGGTTTGGATATAGGGGGAGTGTTGGAAAACCTCTTTTGACTTAGATATAGTTTTTATATCCAAACTGACTGTAAACGAATGTTCCTTGATTTTAAATAAAAGTCACTTCTTCACCGTCAACTGCCCTTGTTTCATTAAAAACACGTCTATTAAAGTCGGGTGGGGCTGGAGTACATTTTCCTTTTTTTATTCTAAAAGCCCCACCCGACTTCAATTGACGTGTTTTATTATAACAATGATAATGCGTATCTAATGATTTGTATATTATTTCTTACTTTTTTTAGAGGCAGGTTTTTTGAAGTCGGTTTTTTTGTTTTTTAAACAATTTTTTATTTTTAGTGTAAGTACCTGCTGTATTAGGTAGTGTAGGTATATTATTTAGGTAGAAAAATCGGCTCAGCCAAACGTGAGATAATCGCGGAGAAATATACATACATACAAACTGAATACCTCCTTTTTTTGAAGTCGGTTAAAAAGACTACACAAAGGTATCCCTTCCCCAACAAAAAAAATCATCTAATTCGGTTCATAAATAACGAAATTGTCAAGTTAGTTGATTTAATATCATAGTATTTGCGGGATTACTTGTAAACTACTGAACCGATTTGATAAAAAAATTAAATGGGACCATCTCGCAAGAAAACTCAATCGAACAAAAAAAGAATTATCTAAATCGGTCCATAAATGTCGAAGATACGAGCGAACAACGATAAAAAAAAAAAAAAAACATACAATTGAATTGAGAACCTCCTCCTTTTGATGAAGTCGGTTAAAAAGATAGTGATAATAGCGCCACTAAAAAGAACAATATATTTTTCACTCCTCTTGCTCAAAAAGTGCGTCATTGTAACGTACAAGAGTCGAGATAAAATAGAATAATAAGCCCTAGGGGATAAAGTTTTTTCTTTTTAATGTTTGTCTATTACCAATGAGCGTACTAAAACGAAAAAGTCTTTATTCATAATTACGAATAAAAACTCGCTCGATTTAATACTGGGGTCTATTACGAAAACTTTAATGCGATACACGCGGCTGCGTCCGTGCTTCGTTCTGATTGATTCCTATTACAAAGCACTTGCGTATGCGATATTGCAAAGTGATTGCGTAAATTTGACATTTTCTCTCTAGTGGATCCGTCATTATTCGTTCAATAGACTATGGACTACGATAGCTACATTGAAAATATTTGTAATAACTATAACCGACGAACTGCGGACGACTATCGTGACCAAGTTTCGTAATAGGCCCCCAGTTTCTCATTCTTATATTTGAAAATGGAACTAAAAGCATCTCTTCGGTGAAATCATAGACTTATTTATACTCTGTGTACAGAGTGAATCGTAGCACAGAGAAAGCAATACTATACGTAAGAAATCGTAGAATGCGTGTTTGTGTTGTTTAGCTGCTACAGCAGAAATTAAAAAAAAGGTACCATGGCGCGAAATCTTTAGATTTTTTTATAATTACAAACTGATTGAATTGTGTGACTGTAATAGGAAAGAAATAATTTTAATCTTCTGCCGTCAAGCACAAATCATTTATTTAAATATTGTACAAAAAGTTTATGAAGTGGAGGGTAGAAAAACGAGTGCATTCGTTTACGGAAGTAAGTAGGTATAAACTATTTAATATTGTATTTTATTTTCTCGCAATCGTAGTGAAAAGTATAGTGTAACACACGACGCTAAAACCCATTGTAACTCGGTTTCTATTTATTCCCTCGCTAAAGCTCGGGAATAAAAATACCTTGTATGCAATGGGTAATTTTAGCGTCTTGTATAACAATCTACTAATATTGATTTGCGTATAATTTTTCATGAAGTACAATTAGGTTAAAGCTAATTCAATGGACAACATTAAAAAATATAATTATGTCGTTTTTACTTTGTATAATGTATGGCGAGGTAGGTATGCTATGGATGGTCTACAACGTTTCGCTAACTACTTACTACTATATTCCTACTAACTATAACTACTTTATTAATTATTCTGTGGTACTATTAAGGATTTAACCTTTCAATACAACTGATTTGATAATCCTGACAATATTAATTGTTACATTATTGATATGGATTGGCCGCAGCTTCGTGACTATTATTGCGGTATTGTGGCTTAATCCAATTATTATTCATGTTCGAATGGTTACTCATCCACTAATTCGACTGTTAAACCATTTAACTACGTAGCACATAAAACCAGCTTGATTAATTATTTTTCTACCAAGACTTAAAAATCAAAGTTTCTCGAAAGAAAAAATGTCTATCTATTGAAATAGACAAGATACTGATTTACACAACAAACAAAATGATGAATTATACAGTGTTAACTCATAATTACGAGCAACTATTACTATGGGGCCAACTCTGATAACGCAAAAAAAGCAGCTGTTCCATACATTAAGGTAGACGCTTTTGTATGGAACGACTGATTTTTATTCGCGATATCAGAGTTGGCCCCATAGTAAAAGTTGCTTGTAATTATGAGTGGAACCACCCCACTGCGGGAATAAAATGATTAAAATTTCTACAGGCAGAATATTGTTGAACCTCTACCACAGAATTTATATAGTATCTACTATTATACTATGCAATGTTGTTCACCTCAAAGTGGATTCACAAATAAGTGTATGTGTATACTTACATACTTTTCTTCTTCTTTGCACTTCATGGTACCAAATTCAGCACTTTTAATTTTAAGGTATATACTTACCTATTTTAGTTTTGTTTGTGATATATGAAATATTTTTGAAATGATGAAGCAATTTATGTAAATCGTGAATCATAAATACTTTGTTATGTAACTAATGGTGAAACCCAAAGATTGTCAAATTTAATTAAAATTAAAGCTCTTGTCTTTTAAGTATAATTAAATAAATATTCGACAAAACGTCACATACATTGCTCTGATTCCAAATAAGTAGTTAAAGCACTTGTGTCATGGAAATAGAGAGATACACCTCGACCTGAGTCAATTTAGAAAAGTTCGTTTTCTAAAATGACCCAGCCGGGGATCGAACCCGGGACCTCAGAGATGCCGACATCTTGAAAATCGGTGTACAAAGGTCGATCAACCAACCAGAAACTTTATTATTTAAGTACAACAACTGTACGCATGGTACCTAGTACTTTGTCATAGTAACTTTTTTGACTAATGCTTCAAAACTGAGACATTCTGTCAAAAAAGTTGTTATCACAAAGTTATTTTCGTAGGTGAAGAAAGACCATTATGATTTGGACGCTATTCGTACGAAAATTGATTAAAGAAAGTTGGTTAAATTGGTATGATGTCGGAGTAAAGAAAGAAGCTATTTCCACAAAAAATGCAAGCTGTTGCCGCTGAACGATATCAGTAGACAGACACAATTAATAACGTTATTATAACAGGCGTTAGTATGGCAGGATAATTTTGCTAATTCACAAATCGTCCACCAGTCGGCGTACTACAACTAACTTGGCGCTAGTGTAGATGTAGACCAGCAGTTTGTTGTTTTCTATGTTTGCTACATAAACTTAATAAGTGGAATATTAAGTTTATGGTTTGCTATCAATTTTTCGATTAAATAGTAAAATAGTAAATAAAATAGTATAAAATTTTCTTCCAACACATTTTGGTTTTCTTAAATCTTTAATTCTTTTACTGTCCGACTTCCATTATATTTTTTATTAGTAGGTACCAACCAGGAGCTCGGTGGCGCAGTGGTTTAGCGCCTGGCCCAGCGATTGCGGAAGTTAAGCAACGTTCGCAAGGGTCGGTCATGGGATGGGTGACCAAAAATGTATTATCTCGAGCTCCTCCGTGCTTCGGAAGGCACGTTAAGCCGTTGGTCCCGGCTGCATTTGCAGTCGTTAACACCCACCAATCCGCATTGGGCCCGCGTGGTGGGTTATGGCCCATCCTCCTTACCACCCATAAGGAAGGCCTGTGCCCCAGCAGTGGGGACATCAAAAATGGCTGATGGACCAACCATTTTTAGACATAATTTTAAAATAAATGGGACAATCGTGGATAAATGCCCGTACAAAGGTCTCCAGCAGCAGTAGCGCTACCGAACGGGATAAATTTTGTGACATTACGATGAAAACAGAACAAGGCTTAATGATTTTTTTATTGAAAAATAAGTGAGCATTTTGTCCACAATCACACCTAGAGCATGCTCACCTATAGCTAAAGCCTATTCACTCTAGCCTTGAAAAGGCCCAGGTTATAACTATTGGGAAACACATCGACCGACAGCCTGTTCCACTCCTTAGCTGTTCGCATTATAAAAGTACTAGCAAAATCTTTGTGAGGATACTTGTAATATTAACACAACAACATAATGGTGGTACGCTAATCTGCGTTGTGTAGAGCTTTGATGGTGGAATGGGGCTGGTGGAATTAATTCGTGTAATTCCTTCGAAGTGCATCTTGTTAAATACCGACAATAGGCTAGTTGACAAAATTTCAATAACTGCTTAATATTTTAGCTTATTAGGCATTTAATCGAAAAATAAGGTTTATTTATTTTTAATCGAGCGTTTACATTATAAATTTCGCGTTTTATAAAACCAATTTTAATTTGGTTCCAAAACGCACAAGACTGTCATGGCGTCTTGAATGACGTCACGCCGTGCAAAACAAACCAAAGAGCGATCGTGTCTTCGTACGTTATAGCTAGTTTTTATCGTTTAAAAATTAATTTCTCATATTATAAGTACTGTATAGTGCCCCAGTGTGATAGCACGACTATAAAAACGCCAAACCAGTTATTTATATATGTTCCAAACAATGGAGAAATACGGAAAAAGTGGCTAAAACTTGCGATCGGTTGTGGTTAGGTTGCACTCGGAGTGTAGGTATGGAACGCGCCTCCGGTAGTGATACTCGAAACGTCAAAGACAAGATTGGAGTTTCGCACGGCGTGACGTAACGCTTTCTGATTGGTGTTCACTGTCACGTGACTAAAGGTTTCATTTTACGAAATTTATTTTTAAAAAATATTATTAATCTTTAACGCTTTTAATAATTAAAATTGTTTGTTATTTTCTCCATAATATAATTAATCATTATAAACCCCTATCCATTATATTTATTCTTAATGGAAACAAGCCTATTGTCGACAAACAAGCTTTTCTACAGCGGTGGTCGAGGCTAGTTACTTTGGCAAGTAACAGGTTAAAACGCTACTTCGTTTTTAATTAAATTGAACATTAGCAAGCGTCTGTTTGGACGTCATTGTTTATTATAATAAAAATGTGCAAAATCGATATCTTAACAGTATGGAAGGAATGCCAAAAAATGGAGCTTAATTTTAAGGCACATTAAATGGGATTGTTGTATTCATTTTTAGGAGTGTACATAAAAAAAATGTTATGAATTCTTGTGTCTCTTTATCTATAAGAATCATATAACATATTTTTAAATTTGAGATTTTTGCATTCACAATGCTATTTTTACACAATACTAAATAATATACTAGAAATAAATTTTAAATCTCAAATTTAAAAATTATATAGCTATTTCATCTTAATCGATTGCCAAATATCTGGAAAGATATTTCAATTGAATGTCGAGGTAATTCCTCACATTGGTGAAATAACGCTGGCTTGCAGCGTAAGAGTAGGATATACTAGAAGAAATTCGGCGATGTCACTAGTGACTCGGTAGCTCAGCGGTCAGAGCATTGGACCGGATATCCAAAGGTCGCGGGTTCGATTCCCGTCTGAGTATTGATCTGGTGCGAGTCGTATTTTTTCTAGTATATTATTTAGTATTATATAACATATTGTTTGGTCTCTTCTATTTATAAACATTTGGTCAATCAAACAAATAGGTACTTTACTATTCATGTACCCGTTCATAGATAAGGGTTTGCAATCTTAATTGGGTGTGGCATCACACCCTTCCTGTACATACATAATTATAAGTTTTGAATATTTGGGATGGCCTAAATGTATTCCATATTTCCATGACAACGGAATAACATTGGGAAAGCTCACACCGAAGGGTTACTTCCTAACAATGCGGAACAATAACCTTCTATATTGAATTTTGTGTACAGTCGGATACAAAAGTAGCTGAACACTTCAGCACTTTGTCAAAACAACCCTACAAGCCTTTTCTGTTACAACCCATTCATTGTGAACGGAATTCTTGGCGCGACATGGTACTCACATGTTCAAATGCTTTTGGTACTTTTGAGGCTACCATACGAATCGGTATGAAATCTTTTTCTTACGAGTCTCTAGGGATTCCACCTTTTCCAATATGTAATGTAAGTATTGGTATCATAATAAAATCACAGAAATTATTCAAGTAATTCTGTTGTCGATTCCCGTGGGTTCTGTAAGTGCGTATCTAAGTAAGACTTTTTCATATCTAAATTGCTTTTTTTTCTGGATATTATGAAGTGGATAAGAAATTGGATGGCATTTTAGGTAACCTTATGACATTGAACTGGATTTTCCGTTGATATTTTATAAGATTTTTTCGTTCAAACATAAGCCACTTCAACAGGTCCTTCTATCGTATGTATGAACATTAATAAATTTTAAAACATTTAAGGGCACTGCCCATTCATAGCTTCACGGTCCATTACGAAGGCTCACTTAAATCGACTGCGATTACAAATAATGTAGCGGGGAAGTGCAATCATTGAAATGGGCAACTTTCGTCGACTCGGGGTAATACAAAAGATAAATGAGGGTTTAGATAGCTTAGAATAACAGGTAATTATCTGTTTAGAGCACCCTTGCTGTTTGTAGTTTGCTTTTATAACAACAGAAGGTCAATCAACCAACTTTATTTGATGTCTTTACAACGCTAAATTCGATAAGATTTTGCCCCGTAGCATATCTATACTTACCTCAGTGTCTCAAGACGAGAGTCTATGAACAGTGTGTGTTGCCAGTGATGACTTACGGCAGTGAAACGTGGTCGCTAACTATGGGTCTCATAAGGAGGCTCAAGGTCACCCAGCGTGCAATGGAGAGAGCCATGCTCGGCGTTTCCCTGCGTGATCGAATCAGAAACGAAGAGATCCGCAAGAGAACTAAAGTAACCGACATCGCTCGAAGGATTGCTCAGCTGAAGTGGCAATGGGCGGGACACATAGCGAGAAGAACCGATGGCCGTTGGGGCGGAAAGGTTCTGGAATGGCGACCGCGCACCGGACGGCGCTCCGTGGGTAGGCCCCCGACAAGGTGGACCGACGATCTGGTGAAGGTCGCGGGAAGCCGCTGGATGCGGGCAGCGCAGGACCGATCGTCGTGGAGATCCTTAGGGGAGGCCTATACCCAGCAGTGGGTGTCGTGCGGCTGATATGATGATGATGATCACAGATCACAGAAATAGCATAGTCATATAATGTGTGGTCAATGCCACGTCTCGTCGACGTCGCATCGCAGTAACCACTTTTGGTCACAGCGATAAATGTGTTTTGCCACAGTCGCTTTTCCTTTCCTTTTGCGCTTCCACTTCCAACAGAGACATGTCTCATTGCATTCTATGAAAACGTCTAAAGTGTGGCAGAAAGTTACTTTTATAGGGAAAGCGCACGGTTTGGAGGCAATGTTGGCATGCGTCTGACGCAGGTTGAATTGAAAGTTGAAGTGAAAGGTAAAGAAAGACCATTATGATGTGGTCGCTATTCCCATTAAAATTGGTAAAAGATAATACGAGTCGGGGTAAAAAAACTATTACCATAAAAAAATGGTAAAAGACAAATGAGTCGGTGTAAAGGAAAAAAAAGTAACAATAGGTCGTCAACCCGAGTGAGAACTTATCAAATTAGCGATATTAAAATATTTATCTTGACTTCAAATATTTTACTGAATAAAGAATTGCGCACATAATACCTAGCTCAGATAAAATTATATCAGTGTTTAAAAATAAATTAATAACGTCAGTAAATTGTTAAATAAATAAATATAAGTGACGTGCTGAAATATCAATTGTGTTATGATTAACAATAATTAACATACGACTTTATTGTTATACTTTATAACTGATTATTATCAAAAACATAAAAATGATTGACGTATTTTCTACTTTTATAATACAAACAGAAAAAGATAAATAAGCATATTTTTATTAAACGAATCGTCCGGATATGTATTGTAGTAAAAAATATAGGTAGGTAACTACTTTGTGAAAATGAAATCAATGAAAAAATGAGTTATAACTACGTAAAACTCCATACATCGCATAGATCGCAACGATCTGCTATCGGTACCCTTAGCACGAACAGCTATCGAAAAAAATAACTCGCGTAAAATCATTCGATAGATAAATTTTGTATTGGAAATTTGTACAACGCCATCTATCGCCGATAAGCGAAATGAAATTTTCCATAGAGAATTGTCTATCGAGTAATTTTACGTGCGTTTTTTTTCTCGATAGCTGTTCGTGCTAAGGGTACTGATCGGATGACTACTCTATGTGTTTGAGCTCTAGTGGGGCCGCGGCTTTATAATAGCATAGCACCAGCTATATTATTATAATATTAATTAATGTAGGTATTATCTGATAATCGCACAATAAGTTCTATTGTCTACCGATTATCATCAGAAACCAGTGGCCCTACCATGAGTTGATGCAAACTGTTTACGTTACCGTAAACTATCGTTTTCTCTCTTTCACTCGCACTGA
Source organism: Agriphila straminella (assembly GCA_950108535.1). Lineage (NCBI taxonomy): Eukaryota > Metazoa > Arthropoda > Insecta > Lepidoptera > Crambidae > Agriphila > Agriphila straminella. The sequence continues at coordinate 15,016,691 of OX467312.1, forward strand.
CTGTGAGCAGTATATCCGATAGTTTACGGTAACGTAAACAGTTTGGATCAACTCATGGCACGAACAGCTATCGAAAAAAATAACTCGCGTAAAATCATTCGATAGTGCAATTTAGTATGGAAAATTTGTACAACGCCATCTACCGCCGAACAGCGAAACTAAATTTTCCATAGATAATTTTCTATCGAGTAATTTTACGCACGTTTTTTTTCTCGATAGCTGTTCGTGCTAAGGGTACAGGAAGTGATATGTCCAATAGAAAAGCCTATGTTATCATAAATTATAATACCTAACTACGAAGTAGTTACTATCAATCAAGACATAGAACATACAAAATACATACTTATTGCCATTGACATAAAACACATAGTACTAGCGCAGTTTTATTTAGAGTACTTTGAATTTTGATTTTCCCGACGTTTTTTATTGCCATTATAAAAAAAATTGAACTGAATAGAGTTGTTGTATGTATGTTGTATAAAAATTAATAGGTATAATACCTACAACAAGTGAAAGCTTATTTGCTATTAACCCAAGACCTGGGTTTGCAGTGTTCCCTTCTGACCTAGAACCGCCTAGAACCTAGCTTAATACCGAAATCAAATAAATAAAAATTGAATTTAACCTACAAATTTTCTAAATGTAGTTTAAATGATTTATTAAATGTATCTGGGGAAAGATGATTGATAAAGCAAAAATATCATCATAATTATTTTATCAAGACACGAAAACAATTGTTTATGTTATCCAAAACTGTCAGAGAAACGTTTTTGATAATTTTATTTTATCGTTCCTGAATAATTTGACTTTGATTAACGATAGTCCTAAAAGCGGGCCAAGGATTTATAAATAGGCGTCGATATAATCTGGCTTTGATTACTCGCCTCTTGTTTTTTGTTGGAAATTCTTATTAATAGCCTTGTGTCGCAGAGTCGAAATTATATATTTTTTATTTAGTTAATAGGTATCTAAAAATTATATCTTTTTGTCAGATATTAGTGACGCCTTTCGTAGTCTGTTACCAATTGGATAGGTAGTATTGGTTTTTAAGACAACTTAATCTAGTCTAACCAAAGCTGAGCGCACTTTTCCCGAAGGAAATGGCTATCTTAGTGCTAGCAGCCGGAATATTTTTATCCTTTATTTTATTTAGGAACTTTGTTTAAAAAATGTAGGTACCTACCTAACTCAACAATGTAAAGTTGTTGTTGTGTTGTGTGTGGTGTCAGACTTAGGTAAAATGGTGTAGGTAGGCGAGCTTAGACAAAACACATTGAAATATAGACAAAAGTAAACGAAACACTTCAATGTAATTGATAACTCGCTATTCAGTCTCAGACGTCCAAGTATTTAGTTACGACTAAAGAGGTAGGTAATAATATATCTACAAACTAACCAACAGATAAACATCAAAAATTTTCATCATGGATATGGGTATGTATAACTTAAACCTTTTTTACATCTATCTGTATTAGATTAGATACTCTATAATGTAAGGATCCTTTGTATTACATCAATACAATAGTACCTCCATCTAAACTCTATGGTATACTCGTATTAATGTAGATTAATCACTCAATTTTAACGTTAGCAATTTATCATACAACTGTTTAAATCTTTACCTATTTCGGCCCTGTTACACTAAATAATTATTACATATTTGTTGGCACTCAAGGCTCAAGGTCTTCCTTTAGATTACTGTACCTACAATGTAACATGTTTTGTAAATGACCGTCTGTTGTCCAAAATAAAATAAATAAAAACCTTGTCAGTACCCCTAGCCTAGCACAAATATCTATCGACAAAAAAAAAATGCGCGTAAAAGTTCTCCGCTTTTCGGCGGTAGATGGCGCTGTACAAATTTCCCATACAAAATTAAGCTATTGAGTTTATTTACGATATTATAATTTATAGATATCAAGTATGATATTACTAATATCAAGTCTATCCAGCCACATTAAAGAATGTACATACGTTTACATAATCGTGCTCATATTAAATATTGATATAATCTATCTGGGTATTTGGAGCACACGCACCTAAAAGTTACAAAAACAGAAATGTGCTTCAACTGGGTAATATGGGTCATTCATTAGTAAATATTATCAAATTAAATATTTACCTACAAATTTTTATTTTATAGTACCTATCCATGGGAGTACAAGAATTTGGTATACTACTCGATAACTCAAAAAATTAAGAAATCACGGAGTCTACAATAGAATTAAAATATCTTTCAATACTTGATATAATTTTTAGTAATAAAATGAGGTCACTTCTTCATGGACTCGAGAACAAGAGGATTAATACTTATAAATAAATATTAAATTATGTTTATTTATTGCATGAAAAGTTTACAAAAAACTTACAATATAGGGGCACTAAAGCTAAATTATGGTTTTAACAAAATTTAAATTTAAAATTGGTAGGCACCATGAAGTACATCCAGATTATGGCTAGATGGCGCTGTGTGAAATTGTCCAAGCATTTATTTATTATTTAACAAAAGGGACAAAAGTAAGTTGGAGATTGTTACTATCTATCTAAGTAGTGTTACTACATTACATACTAGCACTATTAAAAATTATCAATTTATAACAATTACATTTATTAAGATGTTTGTGTGTACTCGTAGAAATAGAAATACTAAAGAAATGAATCATAAATTAGAGCAAAATACTTAGTCAAATGTGCTTAACTTAAAATGGGGGCTCTTTGTGATAATATCCCTACGGTAGCCATAAAAAGGTAATAAACGTTTAGTTACTTTTAATCTGTTTACATTAAAATTGGGGCTATATGTAATTAATAGCCCCTTTGCCAGCTATAAAGTTTAAATTACAAGCGCTCAAAAGAAAATAGGCTCATTTTGAGAAAGCAAAAAATATAACTTATGTATCCCCCGGTTCACAAGGAAATTTAATATGAACAAATATGTCCCCGTCATACGCAGTAGTTGAAAAAGAAAATAATTGGACGCATAAGGAAGAAAATCTTCACGAGAATATTAATAACACTAGGAATTTTCCTGCATGAATAGGGTTACCATATCAAAATTCGGAAAGTGCTGACAAAAAGCCGGATATTTCGATAAAAGTCCGGTTTTTTAAAAGAACTGACTGACAGTGTCAGGTTAGACGTATAGCATCAAAATGACATCTTCACATCTTCCGCTATGATGTTATTTGTTGTGTGTTAACATTTTAAAGCACAAGATAAAACGTTCCTTACAAAGAATAAAGCGATTTTAGAGAAATTGGGCGATTAGAAACTGTTTATCGTGTCTTTACCTATTTTTATTTGGTAAACTGTACATGGACGAGGCTCAGACTCTTTCGAACACTAATGCTATGTTGTATGTTTTATAATTATAACTAGTATTTCACCGCCCCATCTAAAAAGCCGGACAAAAGTCAAAATTTATGGAAATGTCCGGACATATTCCCGCGGATGGTAACCCTATGCATGAAGCACTCTTTGTCTACATAATAAAGTCAACCCCTTTTTCTTTCTACCATATTATTATCTTTATTTTTAGAAACAATAAAGGGCTATATGAAACTTTTGCCTTGTAACATCGTATTTAATATCTTGTGAACTATCCGAAATATTTTATTTTACTCGCAACATAATTTAGGTATATTTTATTTTGGCGTAACTTAAGAGATGTGGAATTTCGAAATTATTTAATTTTAATAAAAAAAAAACTTTTAACGGATACTAGCGCGGTTTTATTGAAAGTACTTTGGTAATTAGTTGGTATTTGGTTTGATTTTTGATTTTCCCGACGTTTCGGCACCTTTGCAGCTGCCGTGGTCACGGGGGACTGAAGCTACTTGTGAGCCTACCCTCAAGCGATGAATTTTTTAGAACGTTCAGAAATTAAAATTTATCAAATTTTTAATTAGTTTAAGTTTTTGTTTGGTTTTAATTTAATTTTATATGTTAAAAAGAGAGAATCTACTGAAACTACTACCATTTCAAAAAATTGGGAGGCCCCTCCAAGAAAGAAATGGCGAAAGAAAACTTGGAGAGGAAGGCCGACCTCCGTCTTTTATATTAATTAATATTTAATTTTAATTAAATAATTTCGAAATTCCACTTATTTTAATAAGGAGTTCCACAAAAGTTTTTGTACCTACCTAAAATTGCTACTGCGCAAATTGCGCAAGTCACGTGGTACTAAAATATGCGTCAAGTTATTTTGCGCCAGCTTTTTTTAACACATTTTATTAGGTCGCTTTCTTATTTGTTTATTTGTCCACAATTACTTCTTATGTAAATACCGTTTGTTGTGAAATGAAAGAAAACGTTAAAAAACTAGTTTATATACCTACCTAATTACTAAATTTTAGACAGTTGCTATATTTATAATAATATTAAGATAATTAATAATACTAGAAAAAATCGACTCACTAAAAATTCAATAATTTATAGAGCTATTTCAATGTCGAAGGTAATTCTTCACATTGATGTAATAACGCTGGCTTACAGCGAAAACGCAAAAGTACTAGAAAATTTCGCCACTCCCACTACCTACTACCCTACTAGCGACTCGGTACTCGGTAGCAGAAATTGGTCAGTGCATTGGGCCATCCCAAGGGTACGGGCATGTACGACGGGTTCGAGTCTCGTCTGAGGTGCTACAGGGAATTATTCCCTAGAACACATTCCCCGTTAATAAAACTGCGCTTGAGACAACTTTTTCAAGTAATTTTTCTAATATATTATTAATTTATCTGTGGTTTTAACTAGTTTATCTGCGCAATGTCAACGCACAATGTCAAGTGCGAGGCTAGCGATATCTAGGTCAGCTGTTGATGACGCAGCTAATAATCATACGGAACAACTTATTATCTAATCTACGAGATGGTATTTTTTTATATTTTTTTCTTGAACGGTTAAATATTAAATTTAGGTGTTTTACCCGACTGCAAAGTAAGGGTTATGTTTTTCGCGCGTATCTTGTAAGTATGTTTGTTTGTTTGTAATATTCTTTATTACCTCATATCTTTCAAACGGCTGAACGGATTTCTATCGTTAGATTTGTCTTGTTAGCCCAAGTGTTCTTAAGAAGGTGGCGTTATAAAAAACCAACATGGCGGCTGTACCTACATTGCTATTATACGTAGTGAAAAAAAAATTTTTTTTAGAATAAGTACTGCAATATGGGTGTCATATTAAAGGGCTTATTATAAGGATTTCAAAAAGGTATATCATGACCGTAATATACAATAATAACTAAAAAGAGATTTAAATGCAATTTTAAGGCAACATGTCATAATAACATAAGTACAAACTATAGCACACTATGGGACGCAAAAAAATCGCGCGTTTACAAACCGCGGTCAAAACGTAGCAAGTTACGTTTCTTAAATCAGTCACTGAAAAAAGTCTCAATTGCGTGCGCTTGTATAGTAAACTTATGTGATATACTTTTTGGCGGTTTCAGAACTACGATTAAACGTGTACGTTTTATCGTATAGTGCGTGCTATTTTTTTTCGCGATTTCAGAGTAGGTTAGTACGTACAGTCCATTGTACTTTGATCCATAACAAAGGTGAGTAATAATAAAGATTGATCTTTGTCCTCTTGATGACTTCATTTACTGAGTGCCACGTGTGCGCCGGCGCAGCGTGGTCGCAAACGTGCCGATGCAACGCTATTGCATGCGAATGCGATTACAGAGTCGATAGAGTCAAAATGGATATATCGAGTAAGCTTAAAAAAATGTTATAATTACAATTATTCTGTCTTCTTAATTAATATGGAATAAAGTAATACAGCCCAGGAGGAAACTTAGAAGCACAGAAGCTTTTAGAATTCATGATGTTATCTTTATACAAAGGTACCTACTAAATAAAATACTAGAAAAAAATGCTACTCGCACAAGATCATATTCGCGGACGGGAATCGAAGCCGCGACCTATGGAAGACCGGTCCAATGCTTTGACAGCTGAGCTACCGAGTCACTACCATCATACCTGCATCATACCTACTCAGGTATAGGCTAAGAACAGATACTTATAGTGTTGGAGTCACGCTCTAACAATCTGTAAGAAAATATATTTTTAATAAGCGAGATATTTAGACGTTAAATAATAATTTGTGCAATTAAAGAGTTTCTATATTTTTTCTGTTATTTTATGTATTAGATCGATATGCTTATAACAATTACTTTATGCGTCATTAACCTTTTCATAAGTTGGTTTTATTACGTTTTCGTTTTATTATCTGCTTATGTTTATATCCTACTGATAAAGCAACTTTAGATAAACGCCGTTCCAAAGGGCTTATTGCGTATTTAACAATTATTTTATTTTATTGTAACATTGAGTTATGATATGATCTTTCTGTTGAGAATATTACCTGAAAACGTGTTGAAAACTTCTCTTCCTTAATTTGTTTAGTAATTTGTTTCTGACTCCTATGTTAAGGTATGTTTCTCAATTTTGTAGAATAAAGGCACGCGTGCTAGTATGAGATAAAAAACGCCATCTTGGTAATTGAAATTTTTGGTCGGGAGGGGCGCTCGTGCGCACCCCTCGCCCCTCGCCCCTCGCCCCGCACAGCTCGCGTTCCGTTTGCTGCTGCAGGGTTGCTCACTTTCTAAAGTATTAAACAGTTTTGTATGAAGAAATATTGTTTATTAATCAGAAATTATTTATTTTATTTACTTATATCAAAGGAGGAATGAAGTCGTGTCGAAAGTTTTGTGTAGATGGACTTACGGGTGACATGTGACATATATGGGTGATATTGAGATTACCAACTTTGTATAACATGGCTAGGAAGTAACTTAAATGGAGCATAAACTATGCTGCGCTGACTTTAAATAAAATAATTAAAAAATAAAAATAAAGGCCACGGGACGGGAGGTTGTTGCCAATGTTTTTCATACACTATTATTCCGATAAAACTTAAGGATGATTAGGTTGCTTACTAAATAGGATACCTAATAAAAATAGACTAGCTATGCTATCTAGGTACTATTCTCAAAAGTTTGCAGCGTCCATTACTGGTTAAACTCTTTGGAATCTATGGCATTATGCCTAGTGACATATGACATCTGTCAGAAACTCGACGAAATGATCACTGACAGTGAAGTTGCATGTTAGAGAATAGCACCCCAGGCGTCCGGTAATACCACAGTACAAAACTTATATAATGTACTGTGGTAATACTGCGCGTCCACATATTCGGAACCGCAGCGTATGGCGCGCGGCGCCAGCGAGCGGGCGGTCGGATTTATTGCTTTCTATTGCCAAAAAAATCCAAACAATATCAATAAATCCGTCCGCGCCGCACGCTCCGATTCCGTTACAGTGGCCGCGTAAGCTAGTCTTCAGTTTAGAGAATCGCTCTGCAGTAATATGAAACACTTGAAAGTTTTCCTGTCTGTGCTGGGCAGGATGGAGTGATGCAGCCATCACACCCTCCTAAAAAATCAGGTAGAATACGCGGCAAGTCACGAAAACCTCAGTATTACTAGAAGATGTTTCTTATAAATCTTAGGGTATTCTATCGATGTCAGTGTCAGAACCAAACCTATTGGGTATCCTGCGCTGAGTGCCGCCGTTAATGGAACCGCTCAGCAGTAACTGAATATTGACTAACAACCGTCTCCAGTATCACACCCCCTGATACGTGCATCCCTCTAGTAGTTGAATAAATTACTTTTAACATAGAGAACCGAAATTACATCAAAACCATACTTTGGAAACTATGGAAAAAAAGTACCTACCAAAATAACAGATTTTTGACGTGTATTCGATCCTGATGTGAACGCAATCCCGTCAAAAGTGGGGCTATTCTTAAAAGCAGATGAATGCCCAATGTATTTTGTTCTTTGTACATGTAGAGTATTGAACTTTAGTTGAAACTTTGATTCCAAAAAAGATTTATTTTTATCATAGTAATAGCTAGTAAAAGACAAATAATTAAAATAAGGATGGCCAGTAGTACCTATTATATTTTAATCAACAAAAAGCGTTAGAGGAAAATTACACCGATTAATTTGCATGCGGCGGTGTCGTGGTAATGCGACCAGTCAGATCCGTTAGTAGAATAATTAGTACAATAAACATACTCGTACCTACTTGTTGGTATTAGTATGAACAATTCCAACAACCTATAGCTCTATATAGATAATGGAAGCTCTATAGATAATGGAAACATAATATATTTCGTAGTCTATGTCAAATCGAGCTATAGGCAGACATTATAAGATTTCTTTTGTTTAACGGTTTCATTTTTAGGGTTCCGTACCGAAATGGTAAAAAGGAACCCTTATGGTGTGACTCAGTCTGTCTGTCTGTCACAGCTGGATATCTCGAGAACTACTAATGGTATCAACTTGAAATTTGGAATAGTTTAAGATGACGTTTGTCCAACTATTTTGCAAATAAGAAAGAAATAGAAAGCGACTAGAGCATGTGGGGTATCATATGAAAGAGACTTATCACATTATAAAACATTTATTTCTTTTTGTAGGCCGCATAGTTTGAAAAATTAAAAAAAAGCCGTTTCCCCCCCCCCGTTATCTCCGAAGTTTGCAAAGAGAAAAATCTGAAATAATTCTATGTGATAGTAGTTTATGTAAAGATTAAAGGAAAAATAAAACGACGTCTCAATATTTATTAAGTTCCACTAACGATCAAGAGATGGCGCTGGACTAAGAAAAAAAATATAACTCCACTATCGGCCAAGAGATGGTGCTGACCTCATACTGCAATAATAATTTTATTACTCTACCTATATACAGCTGCTGCTCTGCAGTGTATTTATTATGATGGTACGGAAATGGTCCGACTCGCTCTTGACCAGTTTTTTTAAGTATATCTAAAAATGAAAAGGGGATTTCAGACCACGTGAATGAACAACTTTCACTATGGGGCCAACCACGGAATCGTGAAAAAAAGCTGTTCCATACATTATAGTGGAGTCTATGTTGTACTTTTCTATTTAACAGCTGATTTATTTTTCGAGATTCCCTGGTTGGCCCCATAGTAAAAGTTGTTTATTCACGTGGTCTGAAATCACCATTAAATTTTTAGATATAAATACTTAATAATTAACGGTGACATAAACCTTTTACACAACATGGAGTTACTTCACAGATGTTTACAATCATCAGGTGCAATAATATTTGCTTTGTGTTTCTATGGATTAGCAAGCTTATACTCACTAAATTATCATTTCTTGTAATGGCAACGATGTTTACAAAAACGTGCCAGTCTTTGAAATAAACATACAAGCTCGTAAATGAACAAAATCGCAAATATGTCCTGTAAAACATGTAGTCAACCAAAAAAAGGAAAACAAAAGTGACATTAAAATTATAGCTAGTAGGTACGTGTATGTATCATGCATGAGTCACAACAACATCAAAGCAAACAAACAAAAAACAACTTTTAGACTGATGTAAAAACGGCAACAGTAGATATTCATGACTGCTAATGTTTAAGTATTTTTTGTTTCAACACTACATTAGGTAGGTACATAGGTACTTACGTACATATCAAACACGTCGCCGCCAATACATGATAAATACAGTAATGATAGTATGTTAGTAAAAACGTCTGGTCGGGTCCTGGTTGAAGGTTCCCTAAGGATTTTCTCTAATCGATAAGGATTCGAAACTGAGGGACTTTCATACAAACTTTGGACCCCCGTTTCACCCCTTGTTGATATGTCAGCCACCAATCAGTTTCTTCTTTTATATATTTAGATACAGTACAAGTAGAGACGAATTGTTTTTTTTCTTATTTGCTTGTAAACTGGAGTTGGAAATATCGCATCGTCACAAGTTTACAAGGCAGGTGTGAATGATACTATAATGGTGCATATTGACAACGTAATAATGTAAATAATAACAAAGCTATTTCTAGAAAAGATGAACTACATATTTATACATTACTTACATACATATTCGATATTATTATTAGATGAAACTAGAATTAAATGTAAAGAAATATTGAAAAGAAAATTAAAAGACTGCATGTTATAATTTGTTATTCAAGTAATAAAGGTAATAAAAAAAAATAAACAAGCGATGTATATAGCATTTAAGTACATAGAATTATTAATATAGAAATAAGCGCTACGCCTACAAACTGTCATTGCAGTTTGGCGACAGAAAATTTTGTAATTAGCTTAAATGTATATTTGAAAAATAAATAAAAAAAAAAACATGCTAAGCGTCCATAGCATTTAGCACTGTGGCATTAGTCCGGCATTTGGTATTGTTTGTTTAGTATCGAGTTCGAGCGATTAGCCTTTTTGCAAATTGCATCGATACTGCGTTTTGGTGACTTGCTGCATTCAGTCGCGCGATATCAAAAATGCACAGATTTTACAGTCCCCGCAAGAATCGGAGCATTGAAAATGAACCCAAAATTTTACGAAAACCCAAAATCAAAACAAATGCAAAATCCTATTATATTTTTAAAGTTACCTAGGTAGTAGGTACCTATTTATTTTTACTGCTGACTGCCTCGACGCGGCCGAAATATTATTAACCGATTTTAAAAATTCCAATGAATGCACTTCTCGTCTGCTTCTGCATCTTTTAACACTATTACCATGACGATCGGTCAATGTTTAATGTAATCTATGGTACATAATTATATTGGTATTGCATGATCTGTGTGCAGCTAACAGTCTGTGCCTCCTCTCCCCTCTTGTATCTTGGTGGAAATAAAAACGAAAGTAATTTTCTGTACCAGTGTGTTTAATTAAAATAATAAAGTCCTGGATAGTCCCGACCCATATCGCTTCCTGTTATTTCACAGTCAATAGTCATAGAAGCTACAACACTTTTTATGTACGGAAACACCTGTTTTTCTACAATTCTAAATCTAAAAGGACCACCTGGTCACAATTATTAACCGATTTTCAAAAGTTTTTGGCCATTTTGTAGCCAAACTAATACCCAAGGACCCATTTTTTATATTTTTCTTAAGTCGATTTTTTTTCCAGAAGTATTTACAATTTAGCACACAAACACCCCCCTTAAAACCCCGAATTTACCAGAATTTTGCATAATTCCAAAAAAGTTACCAGTAGATTTTCAAAATTCAAACGTTCACACGCGTGTCTCGATAAATTCCTCAACTTTTGGTACTATTCCCATCTCGATTTTCCCGAAATCCTCGGATATATGACCAAAATACGTTTTAGGCGATTTGCATCTGATATACCATTTTCAATGGTAAAACGCGTCCAAAAGTAATAGGTAGCTGTCACCGTGGTAGACAATGGCGGCATTTAGTGGTTCAAACAATGGTGTTCAGTCGCTGTGTGGACCAACACTGCTGGTTAAACGTATTGATACTTTTAGCATCGGCATTGACGGTAGCTGCTTTTCGGAAGGTAGATGCAGCAACGCATACCACACACCCAAAAACAAAACGATCGCGGTAACTGAGCTCGATTGAGTCTGCTGTGGCCCTAATTTTTACACGACTGCGGGTTATGTTTTTCGCGCGTATCTTGTAAGTATGTTTGTATGTTTGTATGTAATATTCTTTATTACCTCATATCTTTCAAACGGCTGAATGGATTTCTATGATAAAGATATCGTTAGATTTGTCTTTTTTTGCATAAGCATAATAATATGATGCGGAATAATGCGGGAGCTCGGTGGCGCAGTGGTTAATCGCCTGGCCTAGCGATTGCTGAAGTTAAGCAACGTTCGCAAGGGCCGGTCATGGGATGGGTGACCAAAATTTATTATCTCGAGCTCCTCCGTGCTTCGGAAGGCACGTTAAGCCGTTGGTCCCGGCTGCATTTGCAGTCGTTAACACCCACCAATCCGCATTAGGCCCGCGTGGTGGGTTATGGCCCGTCCTCCTTATCCACCCAATAAGGAAGGCCTGTGCCCCAGCAGTGGGGACATTAAAAAAAAATTGCTGATAGAATAATGAAGGTTTAGCAAAAGGCCTTTTGCAACAAGTTTTAAATCTATTAAAACTATTTACCATTCTGTTTCTATCGATTTCAAATAGTTCAATGATATTAGAGATATTTATAAACATTAATGGTCATACACATCAAATTGCTTTCATTGTTGAGAGAACTATTTTGAGCTCTACTTGATATGCTTTACTAATAATTGGCCCTTTATTCATAAAACAAACTTGATTGATTCTATGTTGACAGTTTGACACGCCTCTCAAACATCATAGTAACAGTATTGTTTAAGCAACACGACAGATACACAAGAAATTACTAATTGTTTTTCTTGTATAAGGTCAACATACATAATTTTGTTTACTTAATACGATAACTTAGAGAATGGTCATTCAACTGTAGTGGATAAAAAATATTACTTGGTTCGCAAACTGCCTAACACAAGCAAGTCAAAGATTACACTGCTGATTGCTGCCATGAACATTATTGGACTGTTATACGATGATAATGAGATTAATGAGTACCACACCCACCAATTTCAAACAAGCGAAGCCCGACTTGTTCTTTATTTTAATCCTTACTAGTCCTTACTAATATTATAAATACGTAAGTCCGTTTGTTTGTTACGCCTTCACGTCTTAACTACTGAACCAATCATCTTAGAATTTTACATACACGTTGTCAGGGGTACAGAGAAGGACATAGGGTACCTTTCATCCCAAAAAACGTATTGTTCCCGAGGGAACTGTAAATTGTTTCTTTTTTGCAATGTTTATTTTAAATGTTTATTTCAAATACCACAAACACCGGAAAAATACAGAGCAAATAAAACTAATCATATTAAAATTAAATTGATAAAAAAAATACAATCTAACATCCATACGGAAAATTTTGTACGTACCATGACTAAAACAATTATCACTATAAGTATTTAATAAGACCACTTCAAAGTCAATGGAATATTCTAGAGATAAATTATATGGAAATAGTTATACTCGATTACATCATACTCATATATTTTTTTTATCAGTTTTACACTCGGATTTTAATATTTGATAACTGTGTAGGTACCTGACTGAAACGCAAACAAAAATAATATTTTGTTACCTATATTTTAGCATATTATTATTAGTTTTCTGAACATTTAGTAAATAAAAGTATATACAATGTGTTACAAAAATACACCGAAAACTTTTACTATGCGACAACTCTGAAATCGCGAAAAAAATCAGCTGTTTCATACAAAAAAGTGTCCCTAAACAGTGGAATGTGTTCGGTGATTTGTGAAAAAACTCATTAAGGCCTTAACATGCGTCAATCCGAGTGGGTCGATCCGTGATGGAGTGAAATCGAACGTAACTCTACTCACTTTGGGTTCAAATCAGTGCGCGTTCCAACGCGGCGCCGGTTGCGTTGAGAACTTGCACCGAATTCTCAATTTTACATGTTTTTATTACTTTTCTTCGCTTTCAAGTTAGTTAAAAAAAAATCTATTCAATTAAGATTGAAGGTATTAACATCGCCGATTTTTATGGTTGGTTTTAACATAATTGAATGTTCTGTTTTCGAGAAATTTTGCAAATAAGACCAATCAAGCATGCGGATTGTCAAGCAAGCGGTCTCCATACAAACGGCGATAACGTTTCCCACTCTCTAAATCTTAACCTACAGCGATGAACTTTTGGTATGTTTTTGAAATGCCTAAAAACTAGGGCTGTACGTTTTGATTTTTAAAATATTCATTGTAGATTTAAAAATATTGGCACTTCTGTGTTTTGTATGAAATCACTAAAATCCAAATATTTCGAAATCTATTATTATTACTTATAATTTTTTAAATTTGACATTTCGTCGTCGATTTCAGTAATCAATAAATCAAAACTTGTAAAAAACTTACAACTTGTAAAAATACTTACAACTTGTAAAAAACTTTATGGAAAATCCTGAGTATTTCTGAGGGTGTCCGGTGACTCTTCATTCCGTCTGAAATTTTTTACAAGTGTTTTGCTTACATTATTTGGAAAAAGACATTATTTACAAGAACTTGTAATTTTTTTTCTGTAAAGTTAACTTGTAGACTTGTAAGTTTTGATAAACAAGGCACTGTTTGTAATAATACAAGCTAAAAGGAAATATTAATTATTCTGATGAGTACTCTATTACTTTCTTAATTTTAAGTTGTAATACAATATTTTATTGTCCTTGATTCTCACGGCACAATTTTCGTTTACAAAATAAGACTCTCTTAAATAAATAGACTTTGTGTTATTGATTTGGACTAATCAAACATTTTTAGTCTCAGTGTTGGTATAGGATTCTGATTCTTTATTTTTAAAAGCTCATTCATCATTATTACACTAATTGATTGGCTAATACAGAAAACGAAGTCAATTAAATCTACTGGGATTCAAAGAATCTATCATTTTAAAGCAACGAAAATGATGTAACTGAAACAACTGAAATGTAGACTAGATTGATTACTAAAACAAATAGATTAGGTATACTTTTAACTGTTATTTACAAAAGAAATATAAGAATGTTAAATAATGTGGAGCGAGCTCTTGGAAACGATTATCTTATTTATTTGCTAAGCAAACACTTTTGTAAGGAAATTAAGTTGTGAATTATATGCACAGTTGTGTATTGCAGACATAACGTCTGATATAGATAAGATAAGTTGTAATGCAGTCAACAATAAAAATGTTTTGGGATAAGTGTTAGTGATTTTACTTCTGGTTTTTTATGTGAATTTGTCTGAATTTGTTACCTAGGCATCCTTCTTTTTAATTTTTTAATTTTTAATTTTTTTTTTAATTTTAACTTTATTTTAACTTTAGTTTCTTTCCTTTTTATTTAAATCTTTATTTAGTGGAATATTGGTTAGGATACATTCGTATTACTGTGTTCATGTGATCAAACATTCTTCACATCACGTAATTTTTATTTTAATATAGGTATACAGTGACTCCAGTATTAATTGTTATTTTAAGGGAAACCTGTAATTAGCCTTACTATAGATTTATTTACTGATATGATTTTTTTTGTTTGTTACGCTGTTGGTTTTCTTACAAATAAATTAAAAAAAAAAAAAAAACAAGAAAAATCTAAGTCTCTGATTTATATACGTGGGTAGGAAAGGAAATCAACTGTCGGGCGAACATTCTTGCCTTCATATTCTGTACAATGTGTCGATTCAGAAAATGTTCGTAACTGCTTTTGCCATTATATCACGCAGCGATAAACCATAAATCAATCTCTTTTTTTATTACGTAACGTTTGTGGATGCTTTTTATGATGCCGTTGTGACTAAAATGAAATATAATGGTGCAAATTTTTTATAATAAATGTGCAAGGAATCGTAGACCTATATAATACCCAGCAGTGGGTGTCGTGCGGCTGATATGATGATGATGATGAATCGTAGAAATAGTAACACGTTGTTTACCAGCAAAACTTTTATTATATTTTTGTAGAAAAGTCTTTGATATTATGAATCATGCATGATTCTGTGAAAAAAATTTTTTTTTACACATTTCTAGGCATTCATAATACATAATCACCGTTTATTATTTGTGGATTTAATTTTGTTATCTATCATTGAAATAACACCACATTGAGGTATATGTGATGTGATATACAGTCTGCTTAAATATTTGACTATCACTATTATGTACATATTGAGGGGAATTTAGTTTGCGAATTGTAAAACTCAGACCAAACAAACATGGTTATGATTATGGTTTCGTCAAACATTGAGCTCGTGTGTAGGTTGTAAAAACTGCTATAATTTTTATCTCTCTCGATTTTTATTGCTATCATAATGTACTATCACTAACCGGGGAAGTGATTCAGCTACAGCGCATGGCTCTAAGTCTTAAGTTTGGTTTAAATTTCAAATTCTGGGTTTTTTCTGAGAAATACATAGTAGCATTTGAATAAAGTTGTTAGTTGAAAATAAAACAAGACTGTGTGATTTTACTTCATATGGCACAATGCGCTAAAAGTGATCGTCTGTAATAGTGGGGCCGTTTCTCGCGCACTGCAACATTTCTCGAATTCGAGCGATTATCTCTTATCACAATTTCTATTGAAAATGTCACAAAAATCTTTATTGCAGCCAAAATACTTATTCTCAGCGAATTTCGACATTACAAGTCGAAAGTCTTTGTAATCTCTACGATTTCTTGACTTTTTCGAGATATCTCGAATTTGACACTATATCACGCGCCCGAGAATCACCTTCCTACAATGCCTGCCTGCAAGAAACGAAACGCTGTTTTTAACATTGATTACTATTGGCTTAGTCGGTCACCCATCCCAAGCCCGACCTTTTTACAAAGTTGTTTAACATTCGTTGTCGAAGTCTCAAACGGTCACTCATCTCGTACCCTGTAAACGATGTTTAACATTGATTACTTCTGGCATCGTCGACCACCCATCCCAAACCCGTTCTTTTTTCAAAGTGGTTGCCACATGGTCACTTATCTCACACCTGGCCTTATTTAAAGTTGTTTTACTCTCGTCGCATCGCAGTCACAAACGGTCATCCATCCCACACCCGGCCATTTCCTAGAATTGCTTAACATTCGTCATCGCAGTCCCAAATTGTCACCCATCTAGTAACCGGCCTCTTCAAAAGTAGCGTAACATTCGTTATTGCAGTCCCAAATGGTCACCCATCTCGTAAGAAAGTGAAAATTCGACATTTCGACTAACGTAACGTTCGAGATATTTAATCTCAACCGCTATCGCACACGTTGCATGTCGAGGGCTAGCCATCGACATATCTCTATGGTGACATTTCGAGAATACCAAAAACATGTTTCAATAGACAAAATGGTGGATCCGCCATTTTACTTCGACATATCTCAATTTCGACATTTTGTCTATCGCGTGAGAATCGGCCCCCTGATATGTTACTTCTTGTTACGTTACATACATACAGTCGACATCCATTATTATCTCTTTATAATGGTGTCATTTATGTTTCCGTCATTGGAAAGTTTCTGGAGTTATATCGACTAATTAATTGACATGCTTCCATGCAGTGGCTATGGAGTTGGTTTTTAGGGTTCCGTACCAAAATGGTAAAAAGGAACCCTTATGGTGTGACTAAGTCCGTCTGTCTGTCTGTCACAGCTGGATATCTCGAGAACTACTAATGGTATTAACTTGAAATTTGGAATAGTTAAAGATGACCTTTGTCCAACTATTTTGCAAATAAGAAAAAAAAAAAATAGTTTTTTTACAACAGGGACAGGACATGTGGGGTATCATATAAAAGAGCGCCGTTTGCACATTTTAAAACATTTTTTTCTTTTTTTTCAGGCCGCATAGTTTTCGACTTATGATGAAAAATGTAACAAAAAATACCGTTCCCCCCCTTTATCTCCGAAGTTTGCAAAGAGAAAAATCTGAAATAATTCTATGTTATAGTAGTTTATGTAAAGATTACAGGAAAAATAAAACGATGTCTCAATATAACACACTTTTTTAGAAATTCAAAAAAACAATCAAAAAATTATTTAGTTCCTCTACCAGTCAACAGATGGCCCTGAGCTAAGAAAAATTTATTTAGTTCTACTATCGGTCAAGAGATGGCGCTGGCCTAAGAAAAAAAATAGTTCCACTATCGGCCAAGAGATGGTGCTGGCTGACCTCATACTGCAATAATAATTTTATTCTACAGCTTTGCAGTGTATTTACACAGTACATATATAAGTTTTTCAAACAGTATAGGAGCTCCATGGAAACGGTCGAATTTGACGGCTGACGTCACTCTAAAGAGCTCTAAGCAAAGTTCGCAGTACTTTAGTCGGGGTTGTCACATCGCGTGGATTAGTTCACCCAGACTATTGTTACTTACTTTTATTGATTCGCCAAAATGATTCGTCAGAGTAAACGATATTGTGCTGTCTACGGATGTTTAAACTCCATGTTTTGAATAATCGAACCTGTAAAATGTATCATCGATTGGGTTTGTGTGCTCGACTTGTGCTTGATTAAAAATCTCAACTATTTACTTATAAAGTAATAAAATAATAAAAAATAGAACCTAATCATTATAAATTATTCATAGATAATTTTACAAACTGACATCAATGTTTATCAACAGTCGTTGCTACGCAACCCGATGTCACAGTACAGATTGGGTTTGTGTGCTCGACTTGTGCTTGATTAAAAATCTCAACTATTTACTTATAAATAAGAATAATCATTACTGTATTAAGTTTATCTAGGTAGGTAAGTAGGTACATAGGTAGGTAAGTAGGTACCTACTAAGTTCATAAAAATTATATCATATACTTTCAATTTTAAAATTGCCGCATTTTTCTTTCTGCTTCCCGGAAACAGCGTTCGCTAAAGCGAACTAGGTATGTACACTAAAGTGTAAATACCTACTATTCGACGAGACGGCCGGAGAATGCCAACCCTAGCGATCCGACGGAGTGCAATGACAAAAGGGCCTAAGTGACGTTAGCTCTTCTACTGTTTGAAAAACTTATATATGTACTGTGGTATTTATTATGATGGTACGGAAACCCTCGGTGCGCGAGTTCGACTCGCTCTTGCTTGACCGGTTTTTTTTATTGGACTATTAATAATGCTACTACTACTACTAGATGAGTTGATCTGGACGAGATAGGTAGGTAGGTATTTAACAATTCTAGATTTGCAGTGTTATCTATTTTGTGTACAGTCACGAGCAATAAGATGTACACACCATAGAACTTTGTCACATTACGTTTTGAATAACCTAGGTATAACATTATCACACTGAGATATATTGATTGAATTTGACATAGTTCTAAAGTGTGTACATATTATTGCTCATGACTGTACCCGCCATTTCGGCTGAAACCTACGAGTATGATCACGCTCTCACGTAGTGTTCAGTTTCTGTTAAGTGTCATTTTTTTTTTAATATTATTTCATTTTCCTTTTGTTGTTTACTCATCACCTAGTTGGTTTCACGTAAGGTAAATAGGTACCTTTGAACTTATGTGGGTTTTCCGTCACCGAATGCATTGATGGTTCCACCGCAACCGTGTGGTTGGTTCTTAAAAATGTTTTTTTAGGTTTAGGGATGAATATATATATAGGTATTTACTAAAACAATAAGGAGATTTTAGATTTTTTCCAATACATGTGTATTTAGATCATACTAAACTGTCTATTATATTTGTACTTAGTCCGAGATATTTACTATGTAGTACTTGGTCTTTCACACTCTTGATACGCGAATTTCAAAGCTAAAAGCAGAAAACAAAAATCGCCACCTGGCAACACTTAATGTCAATGTCAATTGTTTTTTCGCGCTCGCACGCGATTGTTCCTTTCGGGATTTTATTTGGAAATTTCATTGTTCTTTTGTGTAATATTGTGTTAAATTGTGATTAGCATGCCCAAACGAAAGTCTGAAGATGATTCGACAGAAGAACTATTCAAAGATTTGGGAAAAAACACCAAAAGTATAAAATGATAAGTTTGTAACTAGAAGGAAGATTGTAAGTATTTTGAGTTCTCATCTTCACCATCTAAGAAGCTCGTATTAAGTTGAAAAACTAATTTCTGGTAAAACATGAATACCTACAAAGTTATAACATACAAACTGGCAAAGTAATTGTACGCATTATCGCGTTGCGACTATGCGAGCCCCCCGTGGGGTGGTGATAGTTGGATTTGTTTATAAACAAACATCCTCGTGTTACAGCGATGTTTTCTTCTCGTTGGGAAGGTATAAACCGATACCGAGTAATATTGTTACTATTGTACATATGTAATCCCGTTGGGATAATAGCATCTTCTCGTTGAGAAGGCATACACCAATACTGAGTAATATTTTTATTATTGTACATATGCAATCCCGTTGGGATAAAGCATACTTCTCGTTGAGAAGGTATAAACAGATACCGAGTAGGTATCAAATATTCTTAACTAATGTACATAATGTAGTCCCGTTGGGATAAAAGAAGGTATAAACTGATATCGTAGATATCAAATATTCTTTACTATTGTACATACGTAATCCCATTGGGATACTAGCATACTTCTCGTTGGAAAAATATAAACCAATAACTAGTAGGTATCAAATATTGTTTAATATGTACATACGTTATCCCGTTGGAATAAGAGCTTACTAGGTTATTAGTAAGATCAAGTAAGAATTTTGTTCTAAAATTCAACAATGGTGTTACCTATTCATTGTTCATGAAGCTCTAAAAATGTGGGAAAATCATTGCATAGACCTCCAGACATAATGGTTATTTACCAAATATTTTTTCTTTTATCAAATGAGATTACTTACTTTTAGCCCAAGATGAATGAGAGCATGGGGAACATTCCCATCAACAGCAAATAATACAAACAGTATACTTACTAAGATTTCAAAACATCTTGACAGAAGAATGGGAAAAGATTTTGATAATTAACTTCATTTTCCTGAAAATTGAAAATTTATACAAGCGTAACGTAGGTCTTACAGGTTTATTGACACAAGAGGATATAAGAAATGCTATTGCCACTATTATGTCAAACAATAGACATGATGACTAAATCAAACATTGATACACTATGACTATCGTCAAGAATTCAAGCGATGTTATAAGACTACTTTGTCGTTTAAATTATAAATATATACAAATATTAAAATGAAGCTGATTAGCCCATTATTGGACAAGAATTTAGATTTTAACCTCAAAGTTAACAACTCGAAGAGGATACCAACATTAACCCAGGTACCAGGCGCTGCCCCACTAAGCTCACGAGGGATTCAGAGGCAGATCTTGCTACCCGTACCTAGAGGTAAAATTTACAGAAACACTGCAATATTTTTATTTATGTTGGGAAACATTAACTCGGGATCCTGTAATAATTGCAGTGGATAAGAAAGGGTTACCATATCCTTCTTACAGATTTATTTTTATTTTAAAATAAAAATAATTTATAATTTAGAAAAAACTATATACCATGCAATAATAATCTTAATTTATCTAAGAAGTTAATTCTTTTTAAAGAAATTGTTAAGCTTCTTTAATTAATTGCAATATTGTTGAGTAGTCTGTAGTCAATTCTTTCAAGTATTTTTACTGTGCCTAAAAGTTATGGTACTCACAAGTTCATACTTAACTTAAACACCTTTAGTAAGTTTATAGAGACTTCTCATTCTAAATTAGAGATGTTAGGAGTATGTGCAAATTACTAACAAGAGGAAACTGTATGACTACTATAGAAATGAAAAATACCTACTTCTTAATGCCAGTTCTAGTAAATCACAGACACTGATTCATCTTTCATGGCAAATTATATCAGTTGAATTGCCTGCACTTTGTTTTAACATCAGCGCCATTTGTTTTTACAAAATTACCTAACCCGTACATTTTGTACTGTATTTAATAATAATATATTTATATGACACAATCTGTCTGGGACCGTCATATTATGAGGAATGTCTCCAAAATAATAATAATGTCACAATTATTGTATTTGAGACATTAGTTTTCATTATTAATAGAACAAAGAGTTTCCTGAAGGCTTCCAGAGTGAAAGATTATTTAATCTTAATTCTCAGGTTTTGATAATTAGTAAAAAAAAAAAAAAAAAACTTTTAATTCAACAGTTCCTAAAAGAGAGATAGCTGTAAAATTAGAGAATTTGTATAACTATTAGGAAATTGGTTCTGGAGGTTAGAAGCCTCCGGAGGCAACTATGATAGTAATGATTGCATTACATTAAAGTGCTTATTGAAGCACTTAAAAAAGGTAAATGGGATTCACTATGGTGAAAAAGAAATATTACTTCTGCTATAATAGTAAGATAAAGCAATATGATTTTAAATTGGAAATCTTTTGGGAGTCGGTCACTGGTTGGGGCGCATTTTACAACGGCCAGAGTGCTAGAGGTCATTGGTCTGACGAAGAACTAGACTCTCATATCAGTTATTGTGAATTATTATCTACATTTTTTACATTAAAATGTTTTGCTCAAGACCTAATAAATTGTGAAATCCTTCTTGAAATAGGCAATACCACTGCATTCTTCTAAGTCAACAGACTAGGGGAGTTCAGTATCAGTATCCCTTAAATGGTTTGGCAATACAGATCTGGCAGTGGTGTGTGACTTGAAATTATTGATTTTTATCATACATAAAATCAATATACTATACTAATGCTGATTATGAGTCCAAGTAATTAACTGTAACTGTCGACTGAAACCTTCAACGTTATAATTATAAAATTGGGAATGTCTGACATTTATATACCTATATATATATTTTTTTGCATCTCTTGTTAACTTCAAATGTGTAAGAATATATCCTGGCACAGGAATCCACCTGTGTGGAATACTGGCATTCACTGTTAATTGGTTGAAAGTTATTCTTTTACGCATTACTTACTTTTATTTATTTTTAAAAGATGTTCAAAAAATTTAAACAGACAGTAGTGTTATGGTCAGAAGTAGCTTCTATGGAGCTTTTATATTCTATGGGTCAAAATAATCAAAAAAAAAAAAAAAACTCCTCGAACATGTGGTCCAAAGATGCCCAGTTTTGTAGATTTTATCAATCTTAATTAAATTACTTCAAAAGTTATTACCATTATGACGATTCTTTATTTTTGCATACAAATAGTTTTTTACTATTATCAATGATCACAAACGTAAAAATGACGTTTAGCTTTCATTGACAAATACTACTACTAAAATTTTCATTGATGATGTGATGATAAGCCTATTTAGAGGCAAGGGAATGTGACGTTGCCATATTTCACATAAAGGTGTTTTGCATAAGTAGTCTTAACTTTTTTAAATTATTTTGTATGAAAAATAATAAATGTAAAGAATATTTAGTTGAAAAATATTACCTACACTATTCGATTCTATTTCATGGTCTCTCATTTATACCCTAGAGTTATGGGATTTAAAAAAAAAAAAAAAAAAAAACAAAAAAAAAAAAAAAAAAACCCAATGGCAGTGTGTAGGAGGACCCTTCTAAAGTTCTATCATATGTTTGTATCTGGTACAATGTGTATCCATTGAATAAATTAAGCTTAGAAAAGCTCACCAATAAGTCTGTTATGCTGTTAGTATTGGTACTGGCCTGAGGGTCCAGACTATAAATTCCATTTAAAAAAAAAAAAAAAAAAGGATTAAATTAACATAGCTACTGATATCGAAATAATTTTTACAGATATTCTAAAAACATTCGCTCCTGATAGACGTCAACGTCAAGTAATCTTAACTTATTTCACTGTCAACCTGAAATATGTCCCATTCAAACGCTTACACAATATATGGAAATAACCAGGGGAATGATAATTCATTCAATTATTTGTTTATTATTTTCAAAAGACCGCACCATCGTGTGTCTGACCAGTCCATCAGTAGATGGCTGAAGCTAGAGATGTCAGACGGTGGTGCCATGCTGTGCTGCGACCCCATGTGTCCATAGGGAAGGTCTCTCTGTAGACATTATTATTA
The DNA here is from genome assembly GCA_950108535.1 of Agriphila straminella. Lineage (NCBI taxonomy): Eukaryota > Metazoa > Arthropoda > Insecta > Lepidoptera > Crambidae > Agriphila > Agriphila straminella. The sequence continues at coordinate 15,040,082 of OX467312.1, forward strand.
GACCAGTGGGTTGGTCTCCTAGGTCGCAGGCCTTTGCAGCACATTATAACAAACTACTCTATAATGAGCCGTACCATGAATGAACCTAACCAAGCAATGTTTGCTAGAGCCGTATTGAATAATTTCATTTGCTTTCATTTAATTTTTATGACAGAAGTTGGCATAAGTCATAATAACTAAGTAGTTTTGATTATGAATGTTGAGCCAATAAATAAAATTATTTGTAATATTAAAGTGTTATGTTCTTCTCTGAACATCTTACTAAGTGTTGTTTGCTAGAAAGGTATTAAATAATCTAATTTGATTTAATTTTAAATATTGAAGACAGAAGTTGTCATACATACATAGGTATCTGTTTTGATTATGAATCTTGAAACAATAAATCATTTGTAATTTTAAAGTGATATGTTCTTCTCTGAACATTTTAACCAAGTGTTGTTTGCTAAAGCACTATTAAATAATTTAATTTGATTTAATTTAAATTTTAAGAAAGGAGTTGTCATAATTATCTGTTTGAATATTGAATAAATCATTTGTAATTGAAAGTGTTATGTTCTACTCTGAACATCTACATAGTAAATATCTCGGACTAAGTACAAATATAATGATAGGATTAAACGAACTTACCTGAAGTGAAGTTCAATCCTGATTATATGAAGTACTTAGTCCGAGATAGAACATCCCGCCCTCCCTTAATTTAATTTTTCTTAGGTAGTAATTAAATTAATTTTCCCTGGCTGTGTTGCTAAGGGCTCTGAAATATTGACATTGACATTAAGTGTTGCCAGGTGGCGATTTTTGTTTTCTGCTTTTAGCTTTGAAATTCGCGTATCAAGAGTGTGAAAGACCAAGTACTACATAGTAAATATCTCGGACTAAGTACTTCATATAATCAGGATTGAACTTCACTTCAGGTAAGTTCGTTTAATCCTATCATTATCTGGAATCATATTTTTTAAATATGGAAATTGTAAATTACAATGACGATTTGGTGTTTGTTGCGTCAACCAAATTGCTATACTGATCAAAATTATCACCCACTAACTAACATACCGAAAAGTGTCATTGTAATTTACAATTATCAAGTTATGAAATAGACCCCTGTTTGTTTGTCTTTGCTCTCAATACTTTTGGGACGATATAAAGCCTAGTCATAAACAAATACCGTCCTTAAATAAAGTGGAACGGTTTAACTTTAAGGTTCCTAAAAGCATATCTTTATATTACATATTTTAGAGATTCACTCACAACTAAATTAAACCTGCTTAAACTTCCGTTTCCAAGCAACGTAGGGGTATACCTCTCATACCAAAAACATGGAGTGGTGAATTAAATACATGACACGACAAAATAGGATTGCCAACTATTTTTACGTCAAATAAATTGTGAAACACAAAGAGTACTTTAAATAATTTTCATTTACTTTATTAATAATATTCATCGCTGCTTAGGTGTGAATTATCTTGTCCTTTTTTTGTAGATATAGTGGGCCATAAGTAGATCACTAATATAGTAGCATAGTAGAGGTATAATATCTTTATTTATTATATAAGTAATTAATTGTATCGTATTTAATTGTAGTTTAGATTCTTTTAAGCGAAAACTTATTGAATATCTATTTACTGAATAAGTTCATGCTGGTATGGTGAGCATTACATACACATAGCATTAAGTAGGTAGGTACTTTTATTTTGTTTAGATGGGTAGGTACATAACATTATTGTTTTGTAAAATTCTATATTGTTACTATATAAGTGAAAACCTATAATTAGCTTATTGTTTCTTACGCTTTTTCTACACCTATTTGTACAGCTGCTAGTTTTCCATGAAATTAATAAAATAAAAATAAATAAATAAATAATATTGTATAGTAGGGTTGACAACCCTATGACAGAGTCTAATATTTAGAGTGCTCGAATCAAAAGTAGCTAATAAACTAAAGCCAGTTTTCTGTGAAACATTATCCATTTGGAATTGCATCCATCTGGAAATTGGTTGGTTTTGTCGAAATTTTTTGTGAACACTTAATTTAAAAAAAAAACAAAAATTAATGCGCGATCTAGGTGAAATCTGTGTAGCATTACATTAATTGTTTACAAATCATTGAGCTTTGAAATTCAATAATGTAAATAAACTCACTGAAAAGTCTGCTTTTCAAAAGATTTTCTAATATTTGTTATATGTACAATAAAGATTGTTTTAAATTAAAATTTAAAAGAATAATCAAGTACTTATACCAATTTGTTGGGAACTTTGATACCTATGTATATTTACTTTCTTCTTCATAGAAAGTTTGAGGACAACTTCCAAGGAGTTCTAAAAGTTTCGCATCAAAACGTTCTCGGGTGTCTTCAAAATATTGTGAGAGCTGTAAATAGGCACTCGGTAACTTTTATACAGCTTTTATATCACCGTGCGGCTTTCTGATTTGGCCGCCTCAATATTTTTGTTTTTTTCGGCTACGTTTTTGGTAATTTGATACTTTTTCTGATATGATATAGGTATATTATCGCTATTATTTGCCAATTATCGTTTAGGGTTATTTAATACTTCAGTATCTAATAAACTCTATTTATTTTAATCCATGGTTTAAAATAACAAATGAACAATTGGAGGTAACTCCAACTTGAATGAAACGGATGAGGTCATATCAAATTCATCATAATATTAATAAAACTAAAATTAATTTAATTGAGTTATGTAGGCAACTGTTAAATTGTTATTTTCCGTCATTTGGCAGAAATATCTAGGCACAAACCTTTGGTAAGCCTATCTCTTACTGACGATAAGTTATTGAAATCGGCGAAGCGAGTAGCTCATTAGGTAATAAATAATATTAAAACAGTATGACATATTCAAATACCAATCATACCAGGTACTTGTTTATTTAGATCATCTTAATTGAAAAGTCGCAAGGTGATTTGTTATGAATCGATACCGTTACGTATAATACAGAAAAATATATCGTTAAATAAAATCTTAACTTTGGCTTTGACCAAAATAGCAATGTTTCAAATTTGTTTTTATTATTCAAAATATCGCAATATTAAAATTAAAGAACAGCCGTGCTATTCTCTAACATGCAACTTAACTGTGAGTGATCGTTTCGTCGAGTTTTTGACAGATAACATATCGACGCTTAAGAACCAAGACCATCTATCTACACTTTTGGCGATTTTTACTTTTTAATGCAGTTATTTTTATGGTTGATTTACGCATCGCTTCCTTTTATCAGTTACCTCAAATTCGCATTAAATAAGAAGTTATGAGAAAATACCAATACCACCTAAGTAACTCATTTTAACTAATACCAGCTATCTACAGTAATTTCAAAACTAATTAAGCTTTCTTGAAATACATGTAAACCTTACCTTATTGATTTTTTTCATGCCAATCCTTTAAATGTTTCAAACATAAAAATAATAAAATTTGTTTGAAGAAAAAAAAAACTTTTTTTCGTCTCCTGTGAAGTCGACTTTTTGTAGTGGTCTTGGTTCTTAAGTGTCGATATATCATATACCCATTACTGAGTCACAGGAAAAATGCCATAGATTCCAAAGAGTATAACCAGTCATGGTAATAATATGACACCTGCCAGACAACGCTGCAGCAGAGACGAACTCTACGCTGATAACTTTAGAGAATAGCATAGCAGATATATTAAAAACTATAGTTTCTAAAGCCCACCTAACAAGTTACTAACAGACCCAGCGGAGAACAAACCTTATATAGTCACAGGCACAGACTTTTATTTAGTTCACAGACAGTTCAATTTCAAATAGGAAAATTGAACCCGACAGTAACTGTACTATTCTTATAATAAAAAATAGACAATATTTAAAATTTGTTTTAGACCGTTGCTGGTAATACTTATCAAATCGTTTCATAATTAATTGACTGTATAACGATTACACATCGTTTGTCAACAAACAGTACCTACTGTTTGAAATTTTAATGGGTAAGTAATTAACTGACATCATCGGATCACTCACTATGGCAATGTTATTTATTATGATAAGAAGGTATGGAATTTTTATTTTATTTTATTTAAAAGGTCACCAACATAAGTAACAGTAATAAAATATTATATAAAAAAAAACAGAACAACAAATTGCTTAAAGCTAACTGCACTTACAATTATAGGTAACCACAGCATGCGTTATTGTACTTAGAAAAAATTAACAAAATGACATCCTAATTAAAATAGAAAAATACAAAAGGAAGGAAAGATATAGGTTATTATTGTGTAACTTTCCTACGTTTTTTCAGGTCCCGAAGCATTCGAATAGAATAGAAATTTGTATGTAATGGGGTTGGTAACCTTTTTCGTAAAGAATTGTTTGATAATTTTTTTGATAGCACAAGTTTGAAGAATAAAGAAAATAATATTATGATTTTTTTATTTTACCTTGTTAACTAAATATATTTTTTTTATATTATTATCGCGATAAAATATCAAACATACGGCTGAACACAAAGTTCCTTTGCATTTACTGATTTAAAAATCTGATTGACAGATTTGACAGACAGTGACAAAGAGTAATCATACCTTTGTTTTTTTGTTTTGAGCAACAACATAGAAAGTCCTTGGAGCAAAGGCATAACCTACGCATACAGCCGTAATAGTGATTTATTGTAAATGAAAAATTTAAATTTTTATTTTAATTAAAATGAAGCATTATATAATTCCGCAATTTGTTATTCCTGACTCCAAAGCCAAAAGCTACCAGAAAATATATAATTCACAACAGTTTTGGAAAAGTTTACCAACCCCATTGTCGTGAGCTGTCGCTAACCATAGACTATCACGACGTTTTGATATGTCAATTTAATACCCCAAATGTCACTCCTATTCTATTCGAATAATCGAAAAGTCAAGCGTTAGTCACGTCTTGTCTAGGCCCTGTGTGTGTTATTGTTGATCGTCGATGACCTCTACACAGATATACGTAGTAAAGGAGGTTCTGGGATAAGACAGAAGCAGACCCATTCCCACTGGCAGCACCCGTTCACGAGCATGAAGCATGAACCAGCCATCGCTTCGCTCAATTTTAATTATGTAACTTAAAGTACAGTTATTATCAGAGGTCGGAATCTGCCGGCAATATAGTCCGGATTGAAATTTTCTAAATTATAATTTGTTTATTTCTGAACTGTCACGCCGAAAAAAAGTAAATAGAGTTAAGTGAAAGTAGATTCATTACAAATACGCACCAAATACAAACCTACTCCTTTTTTGAAGTCGATTAAAAAGAGGGCCCAAGGAATAACAAGCAGATTCCGATGTCTGGTTATATACAGTTTATATTACAATATATCATAGGTATTAATTATGGAGTTTAATGTTAATCTGAAATAAACTTATTTATTACACGACTAAGAAAAAAAGAAGTGAATTGATATAGATATTACATAGATACAGACATGGTATCGAAATTTACTTCCCAACTTATGTGCTAGTATTTTTTCCTACGTTTAACGTTATACTTATCTACTTACATTATCGCGGTTTTTCGCAGCTAGATGTAACACCTACTTATTTTTTGTTTAGTGGTTTTGTTTTATCTTTTAGTAGTTTTACAGCTGTCGTGATTACTTACTATATAGTCTTACTAAAACTTTCTTCAAACTAGAAAAACTTAATAAAACAGATACCGCGATGATATCTAGGTACATCTCATTAACTTATTAATGGATCATTGATTTCTGTTATTATAGTGACCTTAAGATAACTGAGATAGATAATTTGTGAAATGGTTTTCAAAATCATTCCACCACTCAATTTATCTAGAAACCATCCGATTTTGTTAAAGATTCTTTTGTCAGAAGTAGTAAACATTCCGCTATCGACCAGTGGGCAATATTTTCCACTCACATTAACAAACAAGGACTTGATTCTAAACTGATAGTAATGCGATACATGCCACGCGCGCGCAATGTGCAGTTTGCGATCATAAACAAAACACACAAATAACGTCACAGCGAGCATGTTGTGGATCCTTTATCAGTTCACTTGGACATATTGCACGTGTCAGCCACTATATAAGCGGCGGCGGCGAGTCAGTCAGACATTATTCGTTCGACTACCTCACCGAGCAGACGCATATACACGAATAATCAGAACCCGATATAATTTTGCTTTCGTACTTCAATAAAAATGGATAAGAGGCAAATTATCGGCAGCGCTACCCGCTACATCGCTGGAAGGAACGCAGTACAAACTGTTTACTGGAGAAAATCGGCGGAAAATGGCAAGGGCTTGGTGAAAACGTCAAGGATGACGTTCTTCGGGAAGAACGAGGGAGAGAACAAAGTTGACAGCGCAGAAATGTTCGCCAGGGTGCGCGATAGGTACATGTAAACCATTAGTGAAATTTCCAAATTACAAACTGTGATATTGTATGTAAGTTTAGAATAATTTGTATTTAATTGTGCACCCAGTGTTTGGTACTTACCTTTTGTACCTGTGAGTAAGATGTGACATTTAGAGAAATTACCGTGTAGTTCAAATCGGTAAATGTATTAAATGCGTTTACTGTTATTGTAGGTATTTGAATAAAAATAATGTAATTATTATGTCTGTGGTCTTACTGCGTTATCCCGGTACAAGCTTTTTATGTAGATGGAACTAGGCTATTTTTCTTCCTAAAGAATTTATAATCGACATCTTTGTATCACTGTTTTCATTAAGTATTTTATTTTTTTGTATATCAGAAATAATGTAGTCCGAATTTGTAAAAATCTGCATGTTTTCGTGTAAAAAAACAATTCCAAGAACTTTGCCAAAATTTTAATAGGTACGTTCTTACTTAGAAGTGAAAAAAGAAAAGGTAAATTACTATTACCTACTAGTGGATTTTTGCACTACTTATTATTTTCGAAGGTATAAGGAACTCGAAGGAGGTTTTAATCTTTCGAGGTGTACCCTTAGCACGAACAGCTATCGAGAAAAAAAACGCACGTAAAATTACTCGATAGACAATTCTCTATGGAAAATTTAATTTCGCTTATCGGCGATAGATGGCGTTGTACAAATTTCCAATACAAAATTTAACTATCGAATGATTTTACGCGAGTTATTTTTTTCGATAGCTGTTCGTGCTAAGGGTACTGTATGCAACCTCATTACGGCAACATAAACTTCCCCTCCCCCCACGACTCCCTTTTGGATTTTTTTTCGTGACATCTTGTGCAGAATGAAGTCCACAAAATCTATGGGAAAAGTTTTTGGCGATTTCTGTCATTTAAATGTTCCCATGCATAATTATAGTCTTTTGATCCCCACAATTTCCAAAATTTTGTAAGTATTTTAGCATTTTTATTGCTGACTGTAATTTTTTGTTTTCCAAAATCTGTGAATGTACTTACTTAAAAAAAAAAAAAACTGTTTATTTTTAAAGTTTTTCAATACAATATATACAATTGCAGGCAAATCTTAAAATAAAAGGTTGTGAGGCCCTCGTTACCCTCTTATTTGTTAGTTATGTTGGAGTTTGGATGTGGATCCGACCCTTTGTATAGGAATTGATCTTTTAAAAAATACTTTTTCAATGTATTTTTAATTTGCATGGTATTTTTATCTTTGATTTTATCTACAAAAAATTTAGGTAGTTCATTTAAAATTTTAGGAAGGTTACACATCCATACTCTTTTACCGTAGTTGTTGGTAGTAATTCAGAATATCTTAAAATATTATGGATGGTCTATAGATTTTTAACTATAGGATTTCCATGAAAATTGGACAATTAGATACCATACAAAATTATAATTATTTGCCGTGCAATTTTGTAGATTAGTCAAGATTTTAGAATTTTGATCTGAAAACTATAGATTTTTAACTATAGGATTTCAATGCAAATTGGACAATTAGATATTGCTGTTCTTACCCTGGTATGTACTACCGTTGGACAACATCACATACATTGCTCTGATTCCAGAGTAAGTACATTACATAATATAGCTAAAAGCACTTATGTTATGGAAATAATAAAAATGGTAGTAACACAAACACCCAAACCTAAGGTATACCTTAGGTGCTTACTTAACTAAGTCGTCCAGTCGCATTGAAAGTGGATTATGGGTTTGTTGAACGATTATTACTTTTCTATATAAAGAAATAGCTAAATAGCACTTTAGTATTTATTTCCTAAATTCAGCAATTGTATTTATAGGTGAGTCAATAAATAAGTACTAGTAGTAGATACGTATATAATAATTATTGATATGTCTACGAAGATAATGATAATTTTATTGTCTTATCGATTTGTGGTTATCTTTCCAGTAGGTCAATACTTCAGTTAGCTATAATAGGTGGTTCTCTATAATTATGAGTATCTCTATAGCTTCTACAGAAGTTCCACAGCAATTATGTAACTAAAACTTCTAGAAAAGTTTGTCCTCTTGAAATAAAGTCCTAACCAAATAATAGCTATAACATAACATAATATTTTGTTAACAATATATAATAATGTTAACATAATACGAAAGCGTACTTTATCACATTTTGGCTTGTTCTTGAATTATGACAAGAATTGATATGTGTTTGTAAAATGTGATGCAGTTATTTGTGGCGTGGTCAACTAAGGCTTGAATTATGAACACTTGTGAATATAGTTGTATAAACAGTAAGACGCTCTTCAGAGTCGAATTATTAAGATCAAATTATTATAAGATTTATCAATGGATTTCAACGTCTTTGGGACGATTTGGCTAGCAGAAAGTGTATAAAAAGTGAGTAAAGTTTCATTATGACGATTGGCCCTTTAACCCAGGATCTCAAATCTCAATTTGGATTTCTTTTTTGAAAGACGCTAAAGCAATAAAAGTTTAATTAAGAACAGAGAAAATAAAAATTCCTTTTAGTAGAGCACCTGTTATTCATTTCCCTTTTTGAGAATGTCGCGTCATGCCTTTGTGTCAAGTCCTACAAGTGGGACAAAGAGACACTTTGTGATGCACAGACAAAGGTATAAATATTAATGTGTAGCTTTAGGATATGATATGAGGTAATATTGCACCGGTAAAGTAACGAAGTTGAAAGTCATAATGAAGTCAGTTAGAAAGTAGGCATGAAACTTATACGACACTGAAACTGAAATTAGACAAAAGGTTGTAGAATATTGACTGAAAGTATTTTCTTATGTTTTTTGTAAAGAAGAGAAACCCAAGGAGATATTAAACAGGCGTTTGGCTTTACATTACAAGATATGAAATCGTTAGGAGGATTTCATTATGATAAAACCAATATGCACCATGTAGCTTTACGTCATCCTCTGGGATTATAATGTCGATATTTATTGTACCTATTTATATTATTCCAATAATATTTTAAATGAATAATTGAGAATATAAAAAATTAACACAAACAATAAGTACGTTATTACAGGTTTATCTGAATCCAGTTAATTTAGTGGAGCTGGTGCGGGGGGATATTTCTCCAATAAATTAGTATCCCCACCATAATATTACATAGTTCTGTTCTGTGTTCCTGCAGCGTGGTGTGAGACATGGAGATGTTATTTCTCCGAAACTGTTCACAGCTGCGTTGGAGGACATCTTTAAGCTCTTGGACTGGAAAGGACTCGGCATCAACATTAATAGCCAGTACCTAACACACCTTCGTTTTGCCGATGATATAGTCTTTATGGCTGACCATGGAAGACCTGAACACAATGCTCGAAGATCTCCGTAGTGCTTCCCAAAGAGTGGGTCTCAAAATGAACATGGATAAGACGAAAATTATGTCAAATGCCCATGTTGTACCCTCTCCAGTTCATGTTGGGAACACTACACTTGAAGTTGTTGACCATTACGTATACCTAGGACAGGCAATCCAGTTAGGTAAGTCCAACTTCGAGAAAGAGATCTCTCGTTGAATCCAACTCGGGTGGGCAGCATTCGGGAAGCTTCAAAAAATCTTCGCGTCCGACTTACCTCAGTGTCTCAAGACGAAAGTCTATGAACAGTGTGTCTTGCCAGTGATGGCTTACGGAAGTGAAACGTGGTCGCTAACTATGGGTCTCATAAGGAGGCTCAAGGTCACCCAGCGTGCAACGGAGAGAGCCATGCTCGGCGTTTCCCTGCGTGATCGAATCCGAAACGAAGAGATCCGCAAGAGATCTAAAGTAACCGACATCGCTCGAAGGATTGCTCAGCTGAAGTGGCAATGGGCGGGACACATAGCGAGAAGAACCGATGGCCGTTGGGGCGGAAAGGTTCTGGAATGGCGACCGCGCACCGGACGGCGCTCCGTGGGTAGGCCCCCGACAAGGTGGACCGACGATCTGGTGAAGGTCGCGGGAAGCCGCTGGATGCGGGCAGCGTAGGACCGATCGTCGTAGAGATCCTTAGGGGAGGCCTATACCCAGCAGTGGGTGTCGTGCGGCTGATATGATGATGATGATGACTGTGTTCCTACTAGAAAAAAACGTAACAGCATCTTAGTTTTGATTCCGCTGTACTCCGTCCAAACACGATTCTGCCTAAACTAGCTTCTGCCGTTACGCGAATCTGCCGAACAACGCACAAGGGTACTTAAATGGTTTTATTGTATAATATTAAACACAAGCAATTAAGGTAATTTGGTTGTAAGCTAAAGCTAAAGTACTTCCGTAAGCAAACGTTTTATTTCCAGGTTAACGGCCGAAACGTAAGCGATATTTCCACGACATAGATTTTATTAGTTATGGAGTTACTTACCGAATATTGGCAAAAATCTTCAAATCCTATTCATAGCATGTGGTCCAGACGTTTAGCATATATTATTATGTTAAACTAGTTTGGCAGAGAGTGCCAGCAACACTACAGCAGCTGTGCATAAATTGCATAATTGTGCTAGATTTTGTGAAATCTGCAGAGCTATTCTGTTAGAATGTTTAACAACATAAAATAAGATCGGTATCGAGCATCGACATGCTGCAATCTCTCGAATATCCGCGGTTTACCAAATTTACGGGCGGTATCGAAGTCGGGAAGCATTAGCTTGTAAGATAGATGTTTTTATAGTGTGATCTAAGATCGGAAGTTAGGCAACGTAAGGCATGTAGCGGTCATCTTAAAGATATCAAATTGTTAAAAGCCATTTTGGGCAATGGCTCGTTGATGTTCATTAATAATAAGGAGTGTTAAGGAACATTTATTTAAGTACCAGCCCTATAAACTCTTATGGATGTCGTAAAATGATATTTCGACATTTTCGACCGATCTCGAGGTTGTACAGAATAACCTGGATGTTCTATAATAATAGCCTCTAGTTGCCAACTCACAAGGGGCTATTACCAAATGAGTGTGTATTGATTATGACGGGGAGTAAATTTATAGCCACTTGAGTCACAATACAATATTGTGTAGGAAAGTTAGGATTGATAGAAAATTCTGAATGTTTGAAAGAAATTAAAGTAAAACACTATGTGCTATAAGTGATGCAATATTAGAAAATTACACAATTTATGTCATTTTACGTTAGACAAAGTACCTACATGCTTTTTTATCGTTAGTAAAACTTTACACGCAGATGGTCAACTCAACATTTTAAAATTCCCTCAAAACAGGAGCACTGCACAAAAAGTTTGAAATGACATAACTTTTTACTCGAACGTGAATTCTTTTGTTGGGCAACCTCCGGGTTGGCAAACGACGCATACAGAATGAAATTTTTGAGTTCCAGTTTGTTTTATTATCATATATCTCACATATCTATGACATGAAAAATTACTTTTTTCATATTACATTATTCGTAGAACAGGAATAGTTAAAATTTTTAGGCAGGTGGTGGAAAATGTGCATATAGTTTAAAACTATTTTATATTAATTTACTAGACTACATAGAAATTAATAGGAATTATCATTGCATAACGTTATAGCTGTTAAGCTTGGATCAAAACTGGACGATTTAAAAGAACTTTTAATAAGTCTATTTAAATAAAAAATATTTCTATTTCTATCTATGTATTACGAGTATGTCATAGATCTGTTACAATTTTATATAATTCAGTTTTTGACGACCACCGTGGTAAAATGGGTGTTACAATAGTTTTATGGTGTCGCTGTTTCTGAGGTCCCGAGTTCGATCCGCGGCTGGGTTTATTTAGAAAACAAACGGCATGACATAATGCAATGTATCTGAGGCCCGTATTTATAAACAGAGCTATCTTGAGATATCATACCTGAGATGCTGTTCCTATAAGAAGAACATCTCATCTGATGATCTCAAGATAGCTGTCAACGTTGAAATCGGTTTATGAATACGGGCCTAAAAAAAACCGGTCAGGCGCGAGTCGGACTCACGCACCAGGGTTCCGTACCATTATAATTATATAAATACACTGCACTGATGATTCCTGAAAAGTGTGCTATTTAGAGACATCGTTTTATTTTCCCTGTAATCTTTACATATAAGAGTGGAGCTCGGTGGCGCAGTGGTTTAGCGCCTGGTCCAGCGATTTTATTAGGCAACGTTCGCAAGGGTCGGTCATGGGATGGGTGACCAAAAAGTATTATATCTCGAGCTCCTCCGTGCTTCGGAAGGCACGTTAAGCCGTTGGTCCCGGCTGCTTTTGCAGTCGTTAACACACACCGATCCGCATTGGGCCCGCGTGGTGGGTTATGGCCCGTCCTCCTTACCACCCATAAGGTAGGCCTGTGCCCCAAAAGTGGGGACATTAAAAATGGCTGATGGACAATCTTTACATATAAACTTTTATCACATAGAATAATTTCAGATTATCCTGTACAATAGTCTTATATAAATCATAGTTAATAACGTCGTCATGTTATAGGTTATGATATACCAAAATGAAATAATGTACAGGGTCTCTTCTGAAGCAAACACCAAACCACATTTTCAACTGTAAGTAACTTCAAAGGAAAGTTTCTACTTACCCGCAGATTTATCAGCAAATATCAAATAGAAGTTAGGCTAACTATTAACCCATAGACAGAGCTATCAGCAAATATAATTTTGAAATGTTACAACTACCAACCACGTGAAACTTAGACATCAAATGAGACCATTCATCCACTATGTCCAGTTTAAACTTATGTAACTACCTAACCTATATACATATGTTCCATTATGTAGTTTCCGACGTGAAAATCTACCCTCTTCGCTGCCATAGCGCTAGTTTTCGAATTAAACTTTTTTCATCACACCGTGAACAAACTACCTGCTATCTCTCTGTTCGGCGGGCTCACACGGCCAAATTAAAAAAGTTCCCTATTAGTAAACGGACCACGTGTAACAATATTCACCTCTCAAGCTTACGCGCTCACTAGACGTGAAATAAAACAGCGAGCGTCCCCCGGCAGCTGCAACGGTGCCGAAACGTCGGAAAAACAAAAAATCTAACCAAATAGTTAGACTTTCAATAAAACCGCGCTAGTATCCGTTAAAAAGCATTGACCTTTATATTATTACACTGGACTGGCTGGCTGCTGTCAAACTGTTTTTGTGCCTATTTGATTTCCACCATTTTGGCGCTGTAGGACGTAGCGTGCGTACAGGGTACTAAATCTAATGATGTGCTTTATGTCGACGCAAATACCGATAGCCCTTTATACAACTTAAAACTTCCATTCAAACTTGTCAAAAATGGCAAAATTAGTTCTTTAGACGCACGCTAGTGGCGCTTCAAATAGGCACAAAAACTTAGTTGTCAAACCATACAGACAGCCAGTCCAGTTAAATAGAAAAAAAAATGAGGTCAATGGTTAAAAAGTGTTTTATTTCACGTGAAACAATCCGATTTTAAGCCGCGATTACATACGCCGATTTAGGATTCCAATTTCGGGTTGCCACTCGTACTTGACAATAAAATATTGTATAATAAGTTCGATTTAAAAAGTGAATTTACCCTATAACGGAAAGATAAACATTGTATAAGAGTGGAGATGAGAATTGAAAATAAAAAAAACATAAACAATGTTGACCTTTGCGTTATTTGTTTAAATTAATTGTTAAAATTTAACTTATTATACGGGTGGCAACTCTAAATTGGTATGCTAGATTGGAATATGTAATCGCGGCTTTAGACGTGTTGCATTTTCATTACTAGACAATGGGTTGTACCGTTAGTAGGTAGGTACTAATTATTTATTCTGTGGTTGTGTACTCAAAATTTTATTGCAACACTAGCGGCCGCAACCAGCAACTTCGTCTGCGTGAACGATATTTAGGGTTCCGTAGCCTATTTATTCGTTATTTCGTCATGTCGGTCAGTCTGTCTGTCCGTATGTCACAGCTACTTTATTCCGAAACCTGTCCCCTATACCCGGGGTCCCCTTACACCCCCTAGTCCCCGGATACATGGAACTGGAATGGATTTTTTTCATCAAACCTATACGCGCGGGGTATATGTAGATAGGTAGGTACCTATTTAAAAATAATAGTTCCTAAAACTATTTTTTCTCCAAGTCCACCATTTGAAGGTACACTTCCAAAGTGGTAAAATGTGTCCCCCCAAGAATCTTATATTAATATTCTATTACACCATCTTACTTTTAAAATAAGAGAGTGAAAAAAATATATATATGCTATCATTTTCTCTATAATTTATGAATTATTTTTTAAATATATTTTTAAGAAAGTTTGTTATTTCAATCAAGAAACTGTGTTAAAACCTTACCTTATTTATTTATGACCCAAGATTTATTCGATAACTAAAAATAGATGTTCACAAAGGGAAATTAAAACGAGAAAATGTTAACTTAAGATCAATAAATATATAAGGTTCATTTTCCACTGTTTTTAGAACCTTCACGAAGCGATGTCAGCGATGGAGGAAATGACACTGATTAATCTAGATTGATTGGCAACTCTTAGCACAAGAACAAAGAAACAGTTGGTATCTCTAACTGGTGATTGTCGTGCTAAAAATTTTAATGAATAAAGAATTGTTAAGTAACAGATTGCTCTTCTGTAAATCTGTTTGGCTTTATAATATTGTAAGTATTGGACGGAATTTGTAAGTATGCATTCTATCTATATATAGATTATAGATGCTTTAAATGAACACGTTTTTTTAGCGAAAGGGCGCTATTATAGCTCTCCTTCGAATCCATACAACCCATAAAATAGAAAAAACTATAATATGAATACAAGTGAAATGACCCTATTTGTTTAATAATATCATTAAACATTAATATTTGTAATTTTCTATACAGCCACACTAATGCCTTTGTTCTGGCAACATATTATAATTTTTTGTCTCTCTCTAAAATTGATGGTGATAGCCGTGAGTGCTTCTGTAACATTTTATGTAATTAAGGTCGAAATAAAAGGCATTTTTAAAGTTCGACCGCATTTTATTGTACACTATTTAATAAACGTGGCGATTGTCACCTGTCATGACAATTTTATATCCATTGCGTCAACCAATTTGAAAATAGAACAAACTACTCGTAACATAATACTGGAACAGCTACAGTAATCCAAATTGTCATACATGAAAATTTACAAATTGTTAAGTTATTTAATTTAATAGGGCCCAGATCGTCACTTATATCAATTTTGACTAGAACATTAGTCAGTTTAGGTTATAAATAAGTATATATCCTAAGCAAAATAATTATGAAGGCAGGACTAGAACTTTAGACATTAAATCAGTGTTCTCTGTTCTTCAGTAACTCTAGCAATATTAAATTCTAGTACCAATAGCCACGAAATACAGTCGCTGTTACTGAAGCGACGCTCATGAATACTTAGGAGTACGTCATTGTAACGCTACTAGCACTAACTTCTCTAAAATTAACTAGTCCATTATTCCGATATTGTCTAGCTATCTAATAACGTGACAATTTGACGATTGTCATGACAATTTGGTGTGCGGTGTAGCCAAAGAGAATGTAAAATCACTACATACCGTAGAACATCCCAACTTTACACACTAAATTTATTTATTTATTACAAAAGATTTAAAACACTGTTTAACTAAACACATGTTTAAATGTGATGCTGTCTCTGTCAAACAATATTGTCAAAAAAGTGACAGCATCACATTTAAACAGGTGTTTTGTTAAACAGTGTTTAATTTTTTTTTGTAATAACACGGGCATATTATACCCCCTTACTAATAAAGCTATGAGTAGTTTGTTCTATTTTCAAACTAGTTGACGCAATTGACATACAATTTTCATGACAGATGACAAATTGTCTCGTTCATTAAGGCGGTTGTATGACCGAAAGTGGCGCCCACAGAGGTTTTTATTTAATAAGTTATTAAAAGAAAAAGATTTTAATATCGTTTATCGTGGAGATTTTAGGGCCCATGGTCTAGTATTTTTAGAAGATATCACTACATGCCCTCGTAGTCATTCGTAAAAGTAGATAGCAAATGTGTCAAAAACGGCCACTTTTAGCAGTTTTGCTATCTACTTCTAGCAGTGACTACGAGGGAATGTAACGATACCGTCTAAAAATACTAGACTGTGGGCCCTAAAATCTCCACGATAAACATTTTTAAAATTGTGTATTAGAATTATAATATTAAATATAATTCTTCGCGGCGCCACTTTCGCTCTGGGTACCACCTTAAATAGGGCTGACGTGATGGTTATGTGTGATCCCATTAGCATTTTGTGCTCGATACGCATTCGATTAGCACTAAATAGTTTATTATGCAAGGGCTACTGTTTTTATAATACACGCTGAAATTTTAATCATTTGGTTTACGCAGTGGGGTGGTGCCACTCATGATTACAAGCAACTTCTACTATGGGGCCAACTCTGATAACGCGACAAAAAAAAACAGCTGTTCTATACATTACGGCAAAGAGTAAAATAAAACCATTACGGTCGAGAAACTATTGTGATTTAGTATGGAACAGCTGATTTTTTTTTCACGACATCAGAGTTGGCTCCATAGTAAAAGTTGCTTGTAATTATGAGTGGAATAACCCTACTGCAGGAACAAAATGATTAAAATTTCACGCTGTATTTTGTGGTATAGCTTTCAATGTGAAAACGTATTATGATAAAATATACGCACGTCCATTGATGCGCTCGTTTCAATTATGGAGATTGGCGAACGGTTCAATCGTGAACGGCGTAATGAGTATAAAAAGTAATGAAAATCGACAGCTTTCAATAATGCCTTGATAAAGTTTTCAAGTTGAGATAAGTTAGTTTGTTTCCACACGAAAATTTAGCGTTGCGTCATGTTATGTGTACTAAATAGACTATTTTGCGTATAACTTAAGCAATCTAGCCATAAAAATATACAATCTGTTTCTTTGGCATTAGATTTATTTTTGAATGTGTTTAATTGATTTTAAGAGAAAGGATTTCAACTTTAATCATCACGTGTAACTATTGTTACATAACTGAGTTAAATTGTGAATTATTTTGGGTTTCTGCTCACTACAGTTACAAAAGGTTTTGGGCAAGTTGTATTTTAAACATGCCGAATAAATGAAGTTTTATATTTTAAGTGTGTAAAAATATTGATTGAAGAGATCAAAAAAAAAAAAACAAAAAACCGACTTCAAAAAACCTACCTCTAAAAAGCAAGAAATAATATTGCAATCACTAGATACGATTATCATTGTAATAATAAAAACACGTCTATTGAAGTTGGATGGGGCCCCACCCTTTTCTAACAAAAAAATATTTTTTGTTATTCAGTTCATAAACAAAGAAGTTATACGACTGATCATCGAGGTCGTTTACACAAAATCATACTATTTTCGTGCTTTTTTTTCTAGATTACTTGAAAAGTACTGAACTGATTGCAGTTTACCTAATGTAATAACGTTTGAATCATTTCAATCGGTCCAGCCGTCTTTGAGTAATCGGTGGACATACACAAAAAAAAACAAATATACAGACGAACAGAGAACCTCCTTTTTTGGAAGTCGGTAAAAATAGGTAATACTAATTAGAGATTAGTCAGTTTTAGATAAATAATAAATAAATAAATAATTTATTTATTTATTTATTTATTATTCGGTGAATCATCAGCTTACACAACAATATCTTTAAAAATTTATTATAAAAATTTATCTAAAATTTATCTAAAATTTTATTGACACAAATTTTTACAAAATCAAAACTTTTGAAAACAATTTAGATTAAACCTTAACAATTTACAATTAAGATTTAAAAACATCTGCACCCAAACTAGGAAACCTGTATCTCAGGTGCAGTGCTCTTTCTCTATACAATAACGCCAAACAGAAGGTTTAGCAACAGGTGATTGTTACATTAAAATAAACTGTGAAATAATGCCATATGATAATAAAACTAAACTAGTGTAGTGTAGAAAGAACCTCTCTTGGTGAGTAGAGTGTAAGTGAGTGAGTAATTTCAGTTTCGTGTTGTTAAAGACTGTAATACGGTTAGAAATAAAATCAGCAGGTGAAAAGAATCACGTACCTAGAATATGCATAGCATCGCGCAGAAAAACAGTTCGCGATTTTTGCCGAAGCAGAATTAGGGATTTTGAAGTTTTTGTATCAGAAACGAGTATGCGTATCGTTGAATGTTACCCTGTTTTTCGGATCACGTATCCGATAAACTGCGGTGTGGTTTTTCTCCCGTTAGCTTCGTTTCTGGCAATATCACATCATTGCAACTACGTGCCGCGCGAAAAGTTGCGCAAACAGTATTGAGTTTGCTCTGGAAATGTGACTCTTGTTGCATGTACACTTATAGTTATCTGTGAGGAAAATTTATTCCTAAGAGATAACTAGTTATACTAGAGAAAAAAAAATTCACAGATAACAAGTTCACGGTTGTTTTCAATGAACAAGGGATTTTGTAGTCGTTTTAATCCCTTTACGGGAGTGTTCTATATGAAACTAAACTTTTTTGCCAAGGAAATATGGGTCAAAAAGTTATATATGGGTTTAGGTGGATTAAAACGACTACAAAATGACGGTGCATTATAATAAGGTGCAATAGTTTAATTTTTTTACAATTACATTAGCAGTTTATTCTTCATGAATGTTTCTTTTAGAGTTTTCGTTCAGATATGTAGTACAAGCAATGTTAGACATCAAAATATTAGAGATGTTTATTATCGTGTGACAACGATGGAGCGCAACCCAGCATTTAACCAAGTATAAAAATAAATTCAATAACTCCTATGCCTAGTTCCAAATCCCGCCAACAGCACTGTTAGTGCGAATTGCGCAACCTGTGATGATACAGTTAGTAACAACAGTGACCATTTTATATTCTATTTAGGATAAATAAATAAAAATGTTTATTTCCAATAAGTTTACAAAGCTTATATAACTTAACTAACCCCCCACACTAGGATAATAGGCATAGGCTAGGATAATTATTACATTTCAGGCAAATGCTCCTGGTGAGGGAGGGAGTGCCTTGAAGTCATAATAACAGGGCATAATTGATATTTTATAGCCTTTTTATCAAAGGTTACTTTACCTACCTTAGCCAATAATGATGTTTAGTTACAAATTTAGTTACCTATAGTATCGTACCCAGCGACAATTAATTTGTTTATTTAATGTTGTTTGTTAATGTAAGTTTATTTCTTTTCTTAGTAAGATGATAATTATAAGTTAATTTATTACGGTAACTATGTTATATTAATTACTTCTCAATTTTGCTTATTTCCAGGTATAATCAAACTGTTAGTCAGTTATGTTATATTTATTACTTCTCAATTTTGCTGATTTCCAGGTATAATCAAACGGTAAGTCAACACAACATCATATAGGTACTACAGAAAATATAATTTCAGTTACTTTATTAGTTCAATACATCGACCATATTTGTGTAAAGAGATAAAAATAGAACAGAACATAACTTCATCAAATAATAATTTTGAAACATTATTATTTATGAGTTTTATATAAAAATGTAATGTTTATTATAATAGATTTGTGTGAATGCTGATTTTTGTGAAAATAAAAACTATATTTGTATGATCTTTTAAATGAACGCATAATTTTGTGTTCATATCATAATAAGGGATACCAATTACCTAGGTATTTCTGTAACAATTGTTCACTTAGGTTTCTTGAATAATTGTCCATTAAGAAAACTAAATTATTGTACGAAATTCAACTGATTCCACTGGAAATACTTATTTGAAAAATATATAAAGAAACGCAATACTCTGCTATGAATTTTTAGTATGTTTTTGAAATGCCTAAAACTAGGGCTGTACGTTATGATTTTTTAAATATTCATTGTAGATTTGAAAATATTGGCACTTTTTTGTTTTGTATGAAATCACTAAAATTCAAATATTTCAAAATCTATTATAGATATAAAAAAATACAAACGTACCGCCCTAGTTTTTAGGCATAACAAAAACATACCAAAAAATAATTGCTGTAGGTTAAGGTTTAGAGGGTGGGAAACGTTATCGCCGTTTGGATGGAGACCGTTTGCTTGACAATCCTCTTAAGTGTGCAATAAAGTGTTTTTATTTATGTATTATTTTATTTAGTCTCTGTTCGATTTCTAACCCACACTCTCCAGGCGAAAAACACCGGGATAATTAATAATTTCCTCGGAAAGCTCGATATATGAACCAACTGATTTCCGATAACTTTCGCTAGGGGGAGAATAAATACGTACTGCTGACGTAGTAAAAACATTTGTTATTTTCTTCGCAGTATCTTCCTTATATTTTTCTCCTATTCGGTAAGAATAATAAGCAATAATATCAGATTTTGAATGAATGATAAGTTAATTTTTGTTAAATAGATTTCGAATAAAAACTTATTTGCTATATCAAGTCCCTCATATCATAAGAGCACAAAATAATGTAATAACAGCAATATTCTGCTTTCTATAATGGCTCTGCAACTTTCTAAGACCACATCGTACTGTTTGTTAATTTAACAAAACGAGATTTTGCCGTTATATTCGGATATACCATTATGATTTGAAAATATGCAATGAATATTCTCGACTCAAATGCAATATTGCAATAGTTGCCAAATGTTAGGCAGTTCTCGTTAGTGAGAGTATCTACCTACATTGTGTGTGTGATGAGGAATACTCTAGTAATTATTTTCTATATAATAAAATTTCGCTGTTAATTTTAGATTCATCATATGAATATAATATTGAAAGCATTTGAAAATTGCAAGTCGTCTGTAGATACGAGGGTTACTGCTTTTCCCAATGCTGGGACGTGAGTTGTTAATTTTCCTGTTAGGTACTTCACTATCAGCTCCACTTCACCATATTATGCATTATGTTTATGATCACCAAATGTGCTTTCCAAAAGCAAATACATGAGTTACTTAAGAACATACTCAAATCGTTATGGTGTGCCTATAAAAAAACATTCCGACGAACTGAGAACTTTCTTCTTTTTTTTAAGTCGGTTAAAAATTAAAAAATAATATTTTTTCGAGGAAAAAGCCCTTCGCAAACAATGTTACTTAAGCCACTCCAGTACTGAAGCATTTAGGCTGTATTATCCACACATTAGTTGAACAAATATGTTCTCGAACGTCGGTTATGTGATCACGCATACAGAACACATTGAAACTTAGCCCTTAAGCTCTTAATGGATCGTATGGGACCACTTAAACCTCCGGTTTTATTAATCTTTCGTCATAACTGAAACACATAGAGGATTTAATCAAATATTTTTAATCTTTTTTTTACAATTTTAGAGGAACATAGGACCTCTTTGATTTTTGCTATCAAAACAATAGAGAAATAAGTAAATTCTAACTAATCGGATTTTGTTTAAAAACATACTAAAAAAAAAATGAAAAAAAAAGTAATTTATTGAAGACTAAAGAGACAAAACACGGAATAAACGTTCTAATTTTGTGGTTCTAAGCTGACACTCTATTTATTTGTATACTTACTTACGTAAAAAAGTAAGACTGTTACAAATGAAACAAAATACACTTCGAAATATTTATTTTTATTTTTGTTGCGAATGTTGTAAAAAGGAAGTGTCTGCGACGGCCTTAGCCCACGTTAACAGGACCGTAGTAAGGGAGATGATTAAGAGGGCGCGGTCATACTATTATATATTCTGTGGCGCGGTCTTAATGGGCCCAATGCATTATTGGTCTTTTTTAATTAATTTTGGTAAAGCATTGAAAATTATGCAAACAGATTTAATAATTAAATTAATTTGTCATTGATAAGCTTAACAATAAAAGTTCAAGCATAGGTACTTACCTTCGTTTTAAAAAGAGTAATACAGTCAAGTTTTTGCGTCAGGATCTTATTGTTATTTATATAACCTTGTGCGAATCAATATGTTAATAACCAACTAAGAAAACATGAGGTTTTTTTTATTATTAGGTTGCAAGTTTTTTTTCAACTTTTTTGCCCTTTATACGGCACTGCTTTTCGAGAGATTTATAGTCTTTCCGAGACATATCCCACAGGAATCTAGGTCTTGCACTCCTTATTTGAGTGTTGATTAAAGGTTGCAAGCACGTTTTCCGGATATAACTTTGAAGTTGCCGAGTAGTTAGTTACTTTTCTAGTTACTTTCCTTTGATTTTGCACATTTAAATTGCAATTTTTAATGTCCCCACTGCTAGGGCACAGGCCTTCCTTATGAGTGGATAAAGTAGGATGGGCCATAACCCACCACGTGGGCCCAATGCGGATTGGTGGATGTTAACTACCGCAAATGCAGCCGGGACCAACGGCTTAACGTGCCTTCCGAAGCACGGAGGAGCTCGAGAAGATATTTTTTTTTATTTTATTATTTGGGGGGTCATGTCAGCCCCATAATAAAGAAAGTTAAATAAATAAATACCTACTGTCTTGCATTTTTAGACCTGCTGGTCTTAACTCAGTCGGTAATTGTATTGTATTTCATAAACTGGTTAAAAGAAAATTAGATTAAAAATTCTCCGTAACAAAGAATTGTGAGGCACAAGATGTGATTTCAGTTTTTAGTCGTTTTCCTCGTAGCATTTCCAATCTAATTGCTCAGCGCTAAAATGGAAACAAGCAATTATTCAAGCCTTACAGATCGTACCGGATATAAATTAAAAAGGAGGCTTTATTTCATTAAAGTGTTTACCCGTTTCAAACAAATATAAAAGGTCAAAGAGCTCCGATTTCTTTGCAGAAATGAAAAAGAAGTTTAATAAAAAACCGTTTTTACTTTACAAATCTTTTATTTCACGGAGTTGTTTGTGGGAGCTTTTTTGCTCTGTGGGCAAGTGCAGACAATTTGGTCCTAGACAAGAAATGCTGTTTATCCCTTGGCATGTTTTGTTGTTTCAACGTTATGTTTTTTTACTTCAAATGAATGCTCATTCATGGCACATTATGTTGTTTTCAAGAAAAAACTAACGCAACAAATTGCTGAGGTTATGAAAAAAAGTTTGTAAGAGACGTGGAGTATTTTTTTAATACTTATCAATTTTATTGTATAAAACGCTTTTATTGAAAATATTCTTATGTTATCGTCTATTCACTTGTTTCTGAATAAAATATACAGCTTTCATGTTTTTCTGCATTTCATACAAAGGATGCTGGCAAACATAATTAACTATCTTACGGCTTTTGTCTAAGGCAAAAGCTCACAGAAAAAGATAAATGATATACTAGAAAAAGCTCGTCTGCGGTGTTAAGAGCAAGTCATTTTTTGTAGTTTTTTTTAAGTATAATTTATTTTAATTTAAAAATAGCATTGTGATTGAAAAATATATCTAATATTAAAAAATATCAACAAAAAGCTAATGGATTCATGAATTAAATTTTCAACTGTGTAGCTTATTTGTTGTGACTAGTTTCTAATAAGGATAGGGTATCATAACTTTACCTAAAGGTTATTCACCTCTCGCACGTGATTGGGAAGTAATTTTACGTGCACCTGTGCCCGTATGTAAATAAGGTAACACGCTAAAGCTACTTCTAATTACTGGCCCACGAGTTACGAATATAATATTTGCTTGAATATTATGACAAGGCGATCAATGAATGAGGGATTTTATAAAATGACAAAACTGTAGGCTCGATAGATGGCGTTGATAAATAGGCAAGTGTCTACTGTAAAAAACTTAGGAAAAAGAAAACACAATTCTCATGAAAACACCGAAAACACTGCTAGCAATCAACGAAGGCTAAGAAATAAAAAATAGTAGATTATACAACAAGTGAAAAAAGATGGAATTTAGTTCTAAGTTGGATCCCGAGAGCAGCGAAGGATACAAAGGACCGAGATGAATTTTTTTTTACGAGTTGTGTACTATACTTTTTACCATTGACTGCGAGAAAACAAATAGCAGTAGGTACTTAATACCTATATAATAGTTATCACATTTTTATTATTTAGGTAGGTAATCAGTAATTTTGAAGTCGGGTGGGGCTTTTAGAATAAAAAAAAAGGAATTTGTACTCCAGCCCCACCCGACTTCAATAGACGTGTTTTTATTATTACGAATATTATTTCTTCTTAAAAAAAAAACGACTTCAAAAAACCTTTTAAAGTCGTTTGTTTAAAGACACTTGGAAAATCCCTCATTGAGGTTATTTTTGGAAACGATCGAACTTTTTGATTAATAGAGAAGTTATTTCAATGTTTCGGTTAATAAAATAAATGGTACACATACTCAAAACAAGTACAATAACTACAAAAATATTGTGTTAATTAACAATCAAAAGACAGTGAAAGTTTTTTAATCTATAAATAGCTTCGTAGTTCTTTTAATCATAATAATAATAATATGTAGTATGTGTATTCTTACTCCTCAAGCAAGGGTGTA
This sequence comes from Agriphila straminella, assembly GCA_950108535.1. Classification (NCBI taxonomy): domain Eukaryota; kingdom Metazoa; phylum Arthropoda; class Insecta; order Lepidoptera; family Crambidae; genus Agriphila; species Agriphila straminella. The sequence continues at coordinate 15,064,757 of OX467312.1, forward strand.
TGATATTTGCAATTATATTGGGACATATATTTACAGTTTGGTTGGCACGAGTTGGCACCTTAAGTTGCTGATTTTCATTGAATCGGTTCACGGGGGGTAACTGATGTGACATTTCCATTTAGATTAATAAATTAACTTAGTAATGAGTAGGGCTTTAGAGCGGACTTTATTGGTAAAATCTGATAAGTACAATTACTTGTACAACCTTGACATTATACCTACATAGTATTTCGCCGTGAAAAATTAACGATGATAGTTACAAATTCCTGTTTTAAATTTACCGATTGTCACATACAATGTAAATAAAAACTGCAATACTTAATACCGATTAAAAATCTTATAGTAAGCCTACCCATAAAACCTATGAATCATTTTAATCGTATGATTTACAGATTTCAAATTCTATTTATGAGTTGCTTTAAATTGATTTAAAATTATTTTGCATCAGGGCTTTTTCTGTTCTGGGCAAACCAATCATACCTCGTGTAATTTGATCAATGTTGAAATCAATGTTGGTTAGTGCATTGGGCCGGAATCCTAAGGGTGCGGGTTCGAGTCCCGTCTGAGCTGCTACGGGTGAGTCGATTTTTTCTAATATTTTTCAATTATATTAATAATCTTAATATAAAAATAGCATTGTGAATGCATAAAATTTAAAAGTTTAAAAATTATATGGCTATTTCATCTTAATCGATTTGTCTAGCACCTGTAAAGGTGTTGCTTTCGAATGTCGAAGTAATTCTCTTCACATTGATGAGATGGCGCTGGCCTACAGCGTAAAAACGTGAAAAGTATTAGAAAATTTCGCCAAGCTCGCTAGCGACTCGGTAGCATAAAATTGGTTAGTGCATTGGGCCGGAATCCTAAGGGTGCGGGTTCGAGTCCCGTCTGAGCTGCTACGGGTGAGTCGATTTTTTCTAATATTTTTCAATTATATTAATAATCTTAATATAAAAATAGCATTGTGAATGCATAAAATTTAAAAGTTTAAAAATTTTTCTCTGCTCTAAACTAAGCACTGTGTGGTCTTTTGATACAGCTACTTATTCTTGAATAATATTATATATAAGTATTGTGTTAACTTTTACGCAATCCTACTTCCTACTAATATTATAAATGTGAAAGTTTGTAGGTTTGGATGTTTGTTCCTCAATCACACAAAAACTACTGAACGGATTTGGTTGGAATTAGGCACACAGATAGTAGACAGCCTAGATTAAAACATAGGATAATTTTTATCACGATATTCCCACGGGAACGGGAACCACGCGGGTGAAACCACGGGCGGCCGCTAGTTTATTTATAAAATTATATCTGAATGAGACGTTTTTTTTACTTTATAATAGGTACTTGACAATCTTGAGTCTTGACGATAATTAAATACTTACAAACAGTTGTTACATACAGCTATAAATGTAAATACAGCAATATAAAATGTAACAAAATTAATTGCGTAAATCACATGGACTTCGTTTGATGAATAGCAAACTGAATTTTAGTCTGTCTGAATAGATCGCAAACGTGTCGATTCTTACGACGTAATCGGATTAATTTGGATGCTTTTGACGAAGTCGGTTTAGTTAAAATTCGTTTGGGGCGCTGATTTAATTTGTGATGTGTTTCGAAACACAAAAGCTTCATTGTTAATAATGTTTACTGAGTGTTGGTACCGAATGAAATAGTCTCAAATTTTATTTGGGATAGACGAATCTATTAAAGAATAATTTACTTACAAATACAAAAAAAAACTTTATTCAGTTTCAAATTTTTGAATAATTATAGAATAATGTAACAAAGTACTAAAAAACTACACCATTATTTTGTAGTCGTTTTAATCTACCGATGAAACTAATCGAGATTAGTATGGGAAAGTAAAAAAAACCGGGCAAGTGCAAGTCGCACTCGCCCACCGAGGGTTCAGTACAATTTTAAAGGTTCATAATTATAATTAGTTTAAGAATAAAGTTGAGCCTCGCAGTTTTTTTTCGAGATATTACTGTATTTTTTTATAATTTAACTACAAATGTAGAGTTTTCAGATTTTTCCTCGTATTTGTAGTATTAGACGTAGACGATATCACTTGCCAAATTTCATAGTTCTAGGTCAACGGGAACTATCCTATGAATTTTGATTCCCTTGAAAGTGTCGAAATAAGCATTTTTTGCGGCATAAACAGCCGAATCTTTTTTTTTACCTAAACATTGAAGTTTGATTTTTTACAGCTTCTACGGGCCGTAGACTTGAGTATCAATATGGTTTTAATTTCAACTTGAAACCTCCACGCGTTACCAAAATAAAGGGCCTTGACAGACAGACAGACGGACAACAAAAAATAAAATAAAAAATATATATAAAAAAGTGATCCTTTAAGAGTTCCGTTTTTTTCCTTTTGAGGTACAGATCCCTAAAAAATGTTTTCCGTTCCGACCCATGTTTCTTTGGCAATTTTTTTTAGTTTCATTGGTAGAACACTCCTACAACAAAATAATGGTGTACCTATTGTATAATAATATTATGAAACCGAAAATTAGTTGCAGCATGAACATACGAGTATACCTGCAACGCTGATATCCTGTTAAACCTTAAGTTAGCGCAACTAACGTCAATAAAAATTTAATTTACATTATAAATCATGTAAAATGTAAAAATATCACTTACCACCTACGTACATAAATTACCTCTGCATCATATTTTCTTTTTTGAAAAAACAAATCCTTGACTTTTTATGGTATAATGCAGAGCAATGTTACGTACCCATATTAGTCGTAACCTTTTTCATTAATTACCTCTTATAAGAATCGAAGAATAACTAAAGCAACTAATGGTAGGCACAATTTAAATTTTCTCGTACAAAAATCAAACGATTTTAAGAGTAAAACTCTGTCCGATCCATTGAAGGTCTATGCACAGATAAGGTTCCTTACAAATGTGGTTCATTTTTAACGTCGCTGTAAGTACGCTGGTGGTTTGATCAGAAGTTTTTCACGAAAAAACAAATGCCTACTAAGCTTCGCCAATATTTTAGAAGACCTTTACATCGTTTTCATTTCGATTTGTTCTTTGTGGTTTAGGGAATAACCTGATAATGTAACAACCCTTCGGCCTACGAAACAAATGCTACGTAACAAGTTACGTGTGAAGAATTATTTTTCTTGCTACGAAACTACACTTGCGAGCAAAAGTATGGAATCATAGGCCTATTTTCATACAAACGAGGTAACTTTGGAGCTTAGGTTCTCCGCCCAGGATTAAACGGGGTGTGATCTGATGATGGCCATTCAAAGAGTGGATGGAGGAGGCTTAGATCGCTGAAGAAACCCAACGGATCTGAAGAGTCGTTTACACTATATAGAGACCGTATGGAGTTTAAGTGTTACATTTTCCATACTTTTGATTGTAATTTTAGCTTGTTTTTGTAATTTTTTTTATTCAACCCTGAGACTTGTACTATTATGTATTCTGTGCCCTGAGCGGCTCATCTATTCCGTTAGGTTTCTTCAGCGATCTGAGCCTCCTCCATTCACTCTTTCAATGACAATTATCAGATCACACCCCGTCTAATTCTGGACGTAGAACCAAAGCTTCAAAGTAACACCTCGTTTGTATGAAAATAGGCCTATGATTCCATACTTTTGCTCGCGAGTGTCGTTACGTATAATGAAGACTTTTTCTTTCTACGAAATTAGTTTCGTACGACCGCCTACGAAACCAATGCTACGTAACCAGTTACGTGTGAAAAATTATGTTTTAAGCGTCTTTGAAACTTTCGATTTTCCTGATTTTAATAATTAAATCTGTAGAAGAATCAACACGATAGATTAGAATATCACTACAACGAAATTTGATTTTAGACGGTCTTACGAATGGAATCAAAACCCTATTATATGTATAGCTATTTCATCATCCTAAGCAATGTCAACATATCTGGAAAGATATTTTAATTGAATGTCGAGGTAATTCCTCCCTCATATTGGTTATAACGCTGGTTTGCAGCGCAAGACTGGGACATAATATACTATAGAAGAAATTCGACGATGTCATTATTGACTCGGTAGCTCAGCGGTCAGAGCATTGGACATATCCAAAGGTCGCGGGTTCGATTCCCGTCCGATAATTGTTCTGGTACGAGTCGTATTTTTTCTAGTATATTTAGTATTGTATCAAAACTCGAGTTTCTAACGAGCAGTTTTCTGACACCTTTCCAATCACTAGTAACTATGTATATTCAGCACTTAGCTTTGACAGAAAAAAATATACAGTTAAGTTTAATGTATCAAACTCTTTTAGAAATAAAGTTGTGGCTGGCTATAAAGACATTAGTTGTATAGAAGCAAAAAGTCTGTATTATAAGTTGTTCCATGCGAACACTTTGGACGCACATGTAAGTAGCTACCCAAGACAAATAACTCAATCTGAAAATTATCACTTGGTTTTACACAGTAAACAGCCGACGAAAGACAAAATGTTATAATGACTACATACGTATGTATACGTATATTATGCCATTAGTTGGTGAACACATTTCACAGGATACGTATTAAAGTAGCGATCTATCAAAATGTTTAACCTTTCAAGCACAGTGTTAGTCTAGAAATAGGTCAGTCAGAATTGTGGTCTGGATGTTACATGAAACATAAGGATAATGAAGCGCTTGTGAAAACTTAGTGTTACATGGGTAAGATGCCTGGTAGGGCTGTCACCAACTGAAGGCGAACAGTAATGCCAATTATATATTCTAAATTAAAAAATACAGCAATTTTAACGTTAAATAAAATTACAATATAAATGACGCAAAATGACCAGTTTGTAATTTTGTTTAAAGCAACATATAATTCTCATAAAATACTTTTCTAGTGTATCTGCCTGAAATCCTAGTAAATCTTGATTTTTCTTACAAAGTTTTATTTTGCGCCTTTGACTTATTCGCCAAATCTCTCTATCTGTTATGTGAAAAAAAAAACAATTGTATTATTTAGTTAGATATAATAATTTGAAATTCCTCTGCGCTCTACAATAATGAACATCAATAATGAACATTGATAATTTGTTGTAGTATGATTCGTGCCTATAATTTTTTTTTTATTGTTACCAAAAGAAATACAAAAAAATACAATTCAACAATCACTCGCCAAACTTTAAAGTTTGATGGCGAGATGCGCTCTTTTTTAACTATCTTAACCTACCCTTCTCCACAGTTCTTTTACAAGGAATTTGTAACAGTAAATAATAATGTATGTAATAGCTAATCTAATCTATCGAGAAACACACCCTTCAATCTTGTCTGTAACAAATTTTTACTTAATTTATGGTCCTGTCTCAGTAAATCTATCTTATTAAATAATTTTGGTATTACAAATATTGACAATCTTTTTCCATAATAGTTATTAACCCTGGGAATAACGAATTTCTTCTGTAGTACACTTCTTGTATTATATCTATTTTCAACATTAACTTTATACTGGTCACAGTAGTAGTGTTCTAATCCTATCAAAAATTTAACCTTTTTATCTATAGGTGATATTTTACAGAATTTAAATAATTTGTGATATTCTTTGTTACACATTTTTTTTTACGTTTTTACTTACTAAGAATTTAAGTAGTTATTTAAGTACTTAAATTCTTAGTAATTTATGTAATTTAATTTAAGAATTTAGTAGAATTTAAATAGGCAACATTTTTATTGGTTTTCCTTATTCTACAAGTGTAACTTATCAATTTGATAACCCTAGAGGCCACCCCTTCAACAAGTTACTTTCAAACTAATACGCGTGGTCAAACGCGTAATGTAAGCGGACAATCTGCCTCGGCAAGAATCACAATTGAACGTTCCCTACAATCACAGATATACACTCTACATCTACAATCTAGGAATCAATAGACCCGGGCCTCATAGCAATGGTGTTATAATATACTAAGAGCTGGCCCCGGAAATAGGTGGACTTACAGAGCAACGAAACCCCTCTAGTTAGTTTGCCATACTATCATTATTAACAGATCCGGGCACTAAATTGTTACTAAAACACAAAAGCAATACTATTGAAACACCATTGTGTCACGATGACGATAACTCTGCAGAATCGAAACCCCATTCAAAGTTAATCCTTTTCCTATCAATGGAACTGTTTGGGGTTAAGCGGAATCAATTGACCTCTAAGATAAGTTTCAAATACCTAATAATATAGATGAAGGCGAAATGTATAACTATTTAAAGGTCCGAAATATTCGGTACTGCTATAGATTGGAAAGCTAGTAGTTATTAATTAAATTCTATTTATTACCTATTACAAATTATCACAAACAAACTTATTATTTCGTACAAAGTCAGCAGATCAATATCAAGTGGACACGTGTTTTTATAAAACAAATTGCTTTTATTAAGTGACTTTGCTACGGATTTACTTAATTTCAATATATACAAAATATACATTTTCGAGTTTCAGCCATTTATAAATTTCAACAACTACAATATGTTATAGTAATATACAAATAATAATGTTATGATGCTACACGGGAACTCCATTTAAAAGTTCATGCAGAAGAAAAGTTGGTAGGTCTTAAAAGAATATAAACTGCCAAAACCAGTAGCCGTACACTTAGGAAAGGATGAATTTAAGACACATTATTTTCAGTCTTTCCGTCTCAATGTTTTTAACGAAAACTTATCGGCAAAGTTGTCAAACGAATGGCTGTTTCCTAAACTTTTGTTTGACCGAACGAAGGGAACCTTTCTGATTTTTTTAAATGCCATATACAAAAAATGAATTAGACAGAAGGGCCGTTTTCGCAGTTTCGAAAATTTCCGTGCACAAACACATAGATATTAATTCGTACTGGAAATTTCAGGCTAATCCAGACTATTTTCAGTAATGGGTTATGTACCACAAAAAAGCCTTTCCGAACGTTCGATCCGTTTCCAAAACATCCGATCCAAAACGCTAAGCGTTCTGCTTTCCTACTCTCGACGACGGGGAATGACGGGATCGACGGGAATAAACGTCAAAATAATTTTTTTTGGTACATTGAAAATGGTTTCCATGGTTTCCGTCTTAGAGTAAGACGGGCTTCACGAAGCCGTCGCTGCTCGAAGGTTTCCATTACCGTTTAGACATTTACTGGATTCTAATTCGATCTCGATATTCTCGATCGCGTCGACCGATTTGATTATTTATATGTCTATAATCAAAGGCAAATTTATTCTTTTTTATGACTGTGTCGATGAAATCCTAGTGAAATAAATCAATTTGACGGTAGTGTTCCTGAGCAGACCTTTGGTAGCCACACAGCCCTTATAATTTGTGCCCGGGCAAAGTTAACCTTTTCGATATTTTATTCGAAACGCCACCGAGCTGGCCGTAGCCAACAGATCAGCGTGTACGTCACTGTCACTTTGCAATTTTTCAATGTCCTACGTAAATTTGGAAAAGCTTTAGTTGTTCCTGGCGGCAGCGTCCATTTTTAGAACGTCGTTTTTTACTTTAGTTTTCTTCACTGAGAGTTTTTTTGTGTTAGACGGTGATTTTTCTTAAACTTGAAGGAGAATTTTCTTCGTGATTGTGGTGAAGGTTTGATTGTTGCGCTTGAATACGAAACGAAAATATTACAAACATCTACGACTGAAACTCGTTAATTAAAGCGTCTAGTACCTAAACAGTTGGCTTTGACTTGTCGGGGGCACGCCGCAAATATTTTGATATGAGATTTGATTTAGTCAATATTTACTTGTGATTTATAAATTGAAAATAAAAATGAAATAATATTTATTTTATAAAAACAAATGGGTAATACAGGGTATGGTTGATTCCCCCTTTTAAGTGTAAAAACACCTGTGCCAGGAGAAAATCGCTCTCTCAAAACAACATCAGTTTTTCGTGTTTTTAAAGAAATAAAATTTAAAAATTTGTATTTATTATTTTGTACATTACATATTATAATTCTTATGCTAATAAATTCGGTATTAGGTACTAAATGTTGTGACAGCAATCTGACACACAAGAAAAGTAATAAAAGTACATTATAGTACCAGCTTTACGAAAGACATACAGCCCATGCGGCTTCCGCGTATAAGACCGTAATAAACCAAGGAATTTGTTTAGGGTTAAGGCCAAATGCCCGAATTATATCGTGCTTAACGGATAAACTGGGACGTATAAGGAAGCGGCAACGACGTTGCTAAACTTCTTCGCAACTATTTTTGTCCTTCCCAAATTGAAAATGATACGATTGAAGATTTTATCCGTTAGTCACATTTAGCAATCAAACTGACACACCTAACTGATCTGACCAGCATTCTAAAAGATTAATGGCCTTGTTTAAAAAAACTGCGAAAATAGCATGAAAATGTATGGAAATCCTGAAACTGAGAACTCTGACCCATCAATCTTTTAGAATGCTGATCAGATCAGTTGGGTGTGTATAGCGATCTGAATCTCCTCCATTCACTCCCTGGATGGCCATCATCAGATCACAGCACGGTACATCCCTGGCAGAAAACCAAGGCTTCAAAGTTACCTTGTTTGTATGAAAATAACACCTGTATCCCTAGACAAAGTTGATGAGCATAAATATCGAACTTGTTTACAAAATTTCTCGAGAATTGGATGAGAAATGCGACTTGTAGAGGAGAACAGACGGACATTGGACAACCGGACGGATATACGAAAGCATTTTTGCCCAAACTGAAAGACAGACATTTCGCTCAGAGCCTCAAATAAAGGTTAATCAAGAGACACATTGATCGACACCGTCTGATGGTTTGCCCATACATTTTCCAAATTAAAGGAGTATTATCACAACACCTAAGTTGTGTTGTAAACAACCATGCTCATTATTACTGCACTAAATATCCTATGAGGTGGGAAAAGGACGTCTAATGATGACATGACATTCGATTAGTTCACCCAAAGTTTCCTCGTGTCATGATACTTTATTGGAAGGGTGTTCGGCTTGCCAACCTTTGGCTTGAAACCAAAAGCTGAATAGATATTAGATTTTTGTACTCGCAATGTTATTTTTATAAGATGCTTATTTATTAACTAAGAAAAGCAACACGCAGACGAGTTGTTTTTCTTAATAAATATCTTATAAAAATAAATAACATTTATTTGCTTAATCCACTATCATCACTATGGTAATCTTTATTATTTAGCTAGGTATCTAAAAGTATTTGTTGTTTTCTTTGTATTGGCATACAAGACACTATTCAAATATGAACGTTGTTTTGAAGTACGAGGTAAGTATATCTAATAGATATAATTATATAACTTTGCGTCATTCGAAAATAGTTTTATTCTGACTAAGGTAAGGTTTTTTGCAAACTTTGCGATAAAAAATGCCATGAAGTTCTTCTCTTATCCCGTAGTTTTAAAAGAACCGTAAGACGGGTTAAAACCGATCAGCTTAACCCGTCGCGCGTCGCTTCACTAGTAACAGCTTAGTTAAAAGTTGAACCAGGGTTTTAGTTTGTTTACTTACTTTATTAAGTAAAACTATGCTTTTACTCGCGTCCCGGGTCGAATGAAAACATTCATTTAAACTAATGAGTTTAAAGTCTTTGTGGAAGAACGTGGGTTGGCCTAATTTCCCTTACTTAAACTTACTTAAGTAAGTTGTGGGCTAGACGATATTTTCGGTCATTTTCCAGTGACTTATTTATAATTGGAGTCTAAAGGGCAAACATTTTAGTTTCACAAATGTTTAATTTCACAAGCCTTACATCAATTTATGAATCATAAAATAACATGCAACAAACACTATTGATCTCAAAATAATTAAAATAGAAATATGAAATGAATTGTTTCATGTTTTGTCAAAAGGAGTGATCGATGTGACGATCTCGTTGGAGCTCGATAGCGGCCGTGTGGATTGCGGAGTTTCAGCAACTTTCACAAGTGTCGGTCATTGGATGGGTGACCAAAAATTTTGCTCCTGTGAAGGCCTGTGCCCCAGCAGTGGGGAAAGTAAAAATTGCTGAGGACAAAGGATTTCTGATTTCTTTTGGACTTAAGGCTTTGCCAAGCCGCGCTAGAGCGCTAACCTGACGTCGCGCTATAGCGCCGCGTTATGTTGTAGGACATGCATGGTTTCATGTCAAACACAGCGCCGGCGCTAGCAGTACGCAGCGCTCTGACGCGGCGTTAGGACGCTTTAACGCCGAGCGTTGAATTTATTTACAAAATTTGGTTCTAGCGTCCGACGTACCTGCAATATGACTGAAAAGTTAATAGAATTAGTTAGAAAATACCCCTGTTTATACAATTTGAGGAATAATAATTCCTATAAAAACTTAGCTCCGAAATCGAAAATATGAGAACATATTGGAAAGGAATTAAATGAAACTAGTAAGTTTGTATCATTTTGTTTTATTGATGAGAATAAGACAATAAATAAGAATGAAACTGGTAAGTACGCAGAGGCGGCTCGTGACATTTTATATGGATGTTCACTAAAAAAACAACAAAAATTTAGGTAACTTTTTTGGGTAAGTTTAATTTCTGTGATTGTGACAAAGCGTATAAAAGTAATAATTCTTCCTCGTCTGAATCACTCGACTTCTTAATTTATGTATTATTTAATAGCGAATAAACTTTCCAAATACTAGCGATCTGCACTGCGCACTGGTGAATAGTACGTTGCGTAGAAGCGAGCGCAATCAGTTTGACGTAAAAGAACGCGACGTTAAAACGCGACGCTGATGACGCTATAACGCGGCGCTAGGTACGCGTTCTGTTTGGAGAAGCCTTTAGTTTTATTTTACATTAAGCTACGTTTTATCATGTGTATTTCTAAAAAGTCTCTGCTCCTTAAGAGATTCGGTACTACGTAGTATTATATTAATCTGTGGTACTACATAGTGTAATCTTTCTTGAAACATTTTATTTCAGAAACCGGGAGATTTTTATAGGACTTATAAAAGTTGTCTCAGTGATACTTTGACAATATTGTTCTTTGCTTACCATCTAGAATTCAAAGCAGGTCGTGACAAGAATAAACCTTTTGATAGGCACCTTGTTATCAAGTTTAAGATGTTTTTAATGGAAAAATGGAGTGCAAATCTTAATAAATATGGAATTATTCATGGTGCCGTGGTGTTTTCGTGTCAGGATTGTTAAGTTAACAAAGATTTGCGAAGATTAGAAAAAAGCCTGTTTTTTTCGGAAAATGTTGAGTTAGTCAATTAAATTTTTTAGCTCTATAAATCCGTCTATTATGGATGTGGCTCTAGTTTTTAGCTCTTTAAGTCCGTCGATAATGGATTTGGCTATAGTCATAGCTATAGAGCGTTTAGTTATTGATTAAACTACTAGCTAAGTTAGTTCTTTGATGGGAATGAAGCACTTATCCTGTGTAGGTATGTTGTGTTTATAATACTACCGACCTACTAATTTTCAAATATTGTTATTTTCTAAATCATTACTCGTTCACATTAAGATTGCCGCTGACGCGCATGCATGGACGCAGTTTCACAGACTGGCAAACGCGGAAGCGTAAATAACACTTTGTCGCGTATTTCAATAAAACCTGCATGAGTTCACAAGAGTGTTTCATATAAAATTTATTAGGTATCATGCGTCCCAGATTTAATAAAAAGCGCCGGTTCTAGTCGACAACTCTTAAGCGGTATTTTATTACAAGAGCGGAGATTTACAGCGGAACTGGTTCGGTGTAACTGTGACAAAATTGTTCTCCGTCCGCCACCTAGAATTCATAAAAAGTACGTGTCCGGAATACGCATGGGCGTACCGAGGGGGGGCAGGGAGGGGCAGCTGCACCCCTGGATTTGTTAACCTCCAACTAACTATCAATTGTTATCAATAAAAGTGCTTATTTGCCATACAATATATTTATTTACAATAAATTTGCTCCCCCTGGGGGCGATACATTAGATTTGCCCCCCCCCTGGCCCAGAACCTGGCTACGCCCATGGGAATACGCCTTGTTGTTTTTAAGTAGGTTACTGTTCCTTTAGTTTAGATAACAGAATAGGGAGAAAAGTGTTTTTATTTAGCTAAGTAATTAGCTGCAATAAAAAACAACTTGAAAGGTTGGCTGTCGAATGAGTCTCGTGTACGTAGTAGTCTGAAAATTTCAATTTTCAATTTATTTTATTGGAGCAAGTAACAAAGACTCAGAAGGTTAGTATTAACATAAAAACTAGGTTAGTAACAATAATAGGGCAAAATAATTTATCTCCGCACCATCCCACTAGATACGGCGCAGCAATGACGCACATATATGCAGTCAAGTCTGCTCGCTATCATATCCAGGATGCTGTTGGCGCTCCCCCGCACTCTGCGTACTAGAGACGCGCACCTCTTACGCATGGTTGCGTAGAAACAGTCTACACGCGCCTCCGCGAACATTCCAGACGCGCTACAGTAACAGTAAATAGGGTGATTTTGACTTCACGTGAGCAGCGTGCAAACCTGCGCACCAGCATGTTCGCTCTCACCGACAACGCCCTCCTTTCTCTTTCAATGTCGTCATCATCCTTGAGGTCGGAAGTTAATATATGACCAAGATATTTAAATTTATTAAGAGCTATATTTGGAATATTTTCCAGTCGTTTACTTCCAGCCTCAAAGACCATAACCTGGCTTCTTCTTCATAACTGGCTTAAAAAGCCAGTAACTAACTGAAATCTATAGTAAATTGTTAAATGCTAATGTATTATTCTGTAAGAAGAAAATCCGTCATGTTGACCTCAAGTTCTTGAACTCTTTATTAAATTGAAGTTTGAAACGAACAACTCCACTCAACTATTTTCTGTTTCTGACTTGTATTAGTCCTCAAACAAAACTTGTTTTAAGCAGTATTAACACTTAACATTTTGCACACAACTCTACTTATTTTATTTTCCAGACTTGGAAAGGTCTTCAAACAAAACTTGTCTTAAACCTTAACATTTTTCACACATTAAGTGATTGCGCAATTAAGAAAACGTCTCCCAGAAAATAGTAACTAAGAAGTTTGCGAGGAAAAAGCAAGCGGAAATTCTGCTGCAGAATACTCTCTGGAAGTCACTAATGTATTTGCCGAACTGTCTTTGTGAATGGCCTTACGTAAATGTTACGATGAAAATGGAAAAATGTGCAAGAGACTCTTGCACAGTTGTAGACCTAAAGATGCAGTCAAAAAATATAAGCTAAGGTGCTTTCATACAGAGTTCTGACTAGTTTAGTATGTCCGTAATCCTTTGACTTCAGATTTATTATTTATTATTACACCCCCCTTTAGCCCACCCCGAGCCCCACCCAAGCCTCCCTCGAGCCCACCCCGAGCCCCCCTTTAGCCCACCCCGAGCCTACCTAAAACCCCCCCTCGAGCCCACCCAGGGCCCCCCTCGAAACCACCCCGTGCCCCCTCGATCCTACACTGAGCCCCCTTATTATACAGGGTGGAAAACCAACTACAGTCTTTTTTCAAGACACCTAAAATACGAAGAAAATCAAAAGTCTAGTAAATGCGAGGTATTGTTTAAATTAACGAGTAGATTATTAGATTCGTAGATTATGACGACGAATACGAATCCAACGTATTTGTCCACATCAGAATGTCATTTTTGCCAGCTCAACAAAAGATTTGTCGTTTTTCATTTCGATAGAGACGAATTCGATGTTCTGTCAGAAAGAGAGATGGACCCAGAACTAGATGGTAGGTAAATGATTATTGGCAATTGGTGAAATGCCAAGATAATTTAACGTCAAGATGGTAACATGCCACAATTAAGCGCAACTATTGTCTTCACGAAAATTATAATTAATGTGGATGTTTGCAGACGAGCTGTGAAACTATGCTGCTTAAGTAATTGTATACAGCCCGAGCTTACAGCTTTGTTCTCAAAATAATGCCTCTCTATACAGCATATAATAGCTAAAGCAGTATCTCAACTAAGCCCCATTTTTAGTACCTTTGCAACACGTAATGGCGTAATTTGTTAGATAAGCGCGTACTGGAACGTGCAATCCGTACGCAGCTTAACCCTGCTCGACTCATCCACCGAAATAATTCACACTAAAATATATTGCTTTTATTATTATGATGAAAGTTCACTCGGCTAGACCCTTTAGAACTTAGATCATACAATAAAAACAACATTTTATCAGTCTTTAAAATCTCATGTTTTCAGCATGTTTTAATTTGACAATTCGCGGCATAGCACGCCATTAGGAAATTACTCGCTTTGCTGTTCGCCGCTTCGCGTAGCCAGGCCCTAAACACGTACCCCCTTACTAATAAAGATTGTATAGCAGATGTATAGTTACACAGTGTTTTGTCACTTTCTTTTCAATATCAAACTCAAATAGTTTGACAGAGAGTAACCATTGTGGGGGGGGTAGAGTATAGGTCGGGTACCGTACATACCAACGCGTTTGTGTCGCCCGTTTCGGCACAGAACACATATTATGGTTTCGGACATTCATAAATGTAGTTGCACTACTGTTTTGTCTACAATTTTCTGTGCTCACGGCATGCACGTACAATAATTTGTGGCACAATGTAATTCCTGAATTAACCGTTTTCGTGGCTATAAATATTTTCCGTTGTGACCTCAGGCGTAGCCTTATTTAATTTTTATTACTGTATTTTGCTCCGATAAATATGACAAGAAGAAAGAATATTTTTCCGTTTTCAAAATCTACGCTAAAACAAAGTATATTTCCCGTTTCTAACTTAAAAACAAGTAAAGTCTTATCAAGATACTTGTATTTAAAATAGATTAGCAGATACAGATTTCAATGTTTTCAATTTATTTTTAAGGGTACGTACGTACGCACGCTGCTTTGGATGAAATGCAAAGCTGAAAACAAGAATCTACTGAGATAATACTTGTGTAATTAATTAAATATTGAAGGTTGGTATATTTACTCTGCAGAAAGTAACTTGTGCAACATAAATTACGTAGTGCATTTAAATGTTTAATAGAAGCTATCTATACAATACTTAATATCTATCTATACTAACATTATAAAGAGAGAAGGCTAGATTGACTGACTGATAAGTCAGTCAATCTTGTCAGTTGATAACTTCGATCATCTATACCTGAGGATGTAGCACGTCATACAATAACAACGCTGAAATATGGCACATGCCGTTTTAAAATCACGCGACACTAAATGTCAAGTTGTATGACAAGTCGTGGGGGAGTTTCATAGTGGGCTGCGTTTTGGGGGAGATTGAGGTGTCCCACAAATGCCATTGTCGTGCAATATCCACAGGTAGGTTCGAAGGTTGATAAGTCAAAGCAGAATCGAAACTACTGAAGCCAGAGACTTGAAACTTGAAAAAGATTCTTGTATAGCCTAGACAAGTAATAACAAGGAATTTCAGGAAATTCATCCCCTAAATGTGTTAAATACGAAGATTGTGTGTGTGATAAAGATTGTATGGAGTTTTTATTTTTTAATTTTGCACAAATCAGTACTTTACCTTAACCCCGGTCACTCACATGCGCGCAAAGGTTCGTACATTGTACGAATGTTTTCAATTATGTATGGAAAATCATTTGCGAATGTCTGCGAATGTCGGTCCTACACTTGTTAGTTCGCGTATTTGCGCGAATGTGAGTGACCGGGGTAAAAGTTGGCTCCAATTAGGCTGTTAAATTCCTAATAAGCTCTTATAATTAAAATATAATTTATGTCGTACGGGGTTAAAAAGGGTACGTTCGTACCTGAGCGAGAGGTTAGATATTGAGAAAGCTGAAAGTTGGTAGAAGGTCAAATTTTCATCCCCTGTTTTACATATTAGTGGATGAATTTATAAAACGCGTGTGTGTGTCATTGTTTATACCGTATCAAAATTATAATTCTGCTTAATAGATTATTATAAGAAAATCGATTAAAACCTACAAGTATCCATATTTTAACCAAAAACTATCTATAATTTCATACCTTATTTTGCCACTTACAGGGTGAATTTTGAGAATTTGAGAATTGACTTAAAATACCAATGATATTTAAACATTTTTGTATTCAGAATTTCAGAAATTTTTAATAAAAACACTAAATAACGTTTTTAAGCTCTCCTGTAAAATTTGTCTGAAATGACATACTCGAATTTGGTTTAGGGTCGAATTAAGAAATGGAAAATATTTAATTTGCTTTGAAGAACAAAAGGTTGCTGAGAATAATTAATTAAACAGAAGCGTTGTACCTCCGTAGGCAGCGTTAGAAAAACAAGAGAACCGCAAAACGAACAATTTCATTTATCTTAAGCCGGATCTGATACAAATTGCAAACCTGGCTGTCGATTTCCACGATCGTATCTGCCCAAACGACCCTTACAGTGGTTAAGATAAAATCTAAATTGAGGCATCGCCGATCCTGAATAATGCAACCGTGACTGTGACGTCCGCATTTGAATAAGAAAGTTCCTTTATCTTTTTATCGACAAATGAAATCTTTAGATTTTGGATAACGTATAAATTATGTGTCTATTCAGTTAAAAAATTGAACGATAACAAATGATTTTCTTCCTATTTGGTTAAAATAACTAATTCATTTAAATTAAAAGCAAACATGTTAAAGTCAAAGGTAAAATATCTTTAAGTAAGTATTATATTTTCCTACCACCCGTTCCAGACTTTTTTAACTGACAAGAAGAACGGGCGCAAGAAACTTGTACCATGTAGTACCTACTTCCTTTTTGTTTTTGTGAACTTACTGAGCCTTTTTTGTGTTCCTTTTAGATTAAGCTAATAATAATTAAGAAGATACCTAATTAAGTATCTATTGTGTTCGTGTTATTTAATCTTGGTTCACAAAATAAATCTTTTCTATTCTATTTCTTTTCTATAACTACACATCAGTGTCTTAATAGGTAATTTATAAGTGTATGTAATAATTTGTAATATGCGACAATCATTCACAACTTAAAGTTTAATAACAGAAGACTGTTTTATTATTACAGAGTGGAATATAGTGTATCACATCACACTGTATCAGTATTGAGTACGCAGAGGTGTGCTTATCTTCAAAGGAGATCTCTTCCTGTGAACCCAGATAGTGTATGGCTGGTTGCAGGGTGAAGCTTTCATACTAGATAAACATACAACATACTGATATTTTTACACTGTTTTATATTAAATGTCTATATTTGCCATGCACTCTTTTATGACTGTTAATATTTGTACAAGCATACAAAGGCAAAATAGAAATATTTGTAGTGAAATCTAATTTAATGTCAATAATAAATAATTAAGTATGTATTCCAAATCCATTTCTTCGAAAGTAAGTAAACATCATTTAAGAAAATCGTCAAATCATCTCTATTTAGAGTATTTACTCCACACATCAAACAAGTGCCTAAGTGAAATTATCAAATTGTGTATTTAACTGAATGAGCTAAACACTCGAATCACGCTGGAAATTATCAGACTCGAATGTTTATACTAGGTTACGTGCCTGTCATTAAGGCGGTTGTATGTTCGAAAGTGGCGCCCTCAGAGGTTTTTATTTAATAAGTTATTAATAGAAAAAAGTTTTAATAATGTTTATCGTGGAGATTTTAGGGCACATTGTCTAGTATTTTTAGAAGCTACATGCCCTCGTAGTCATTCGTAGAAGTAGATAGCAAATGTGTTAAAAACGGCCACTTTTAGCAGTTTTGCTATCTTCTTCTAGCAGTGACTACGAGGGAATGTAACGATACCATCTAAAAATACTAGACTGTGGGCCCTAAAATCTCCACGATAAACATTTTTAAAATTGTGTATTAGAATTATAATATTAAATATAATTCACCGCGGCGCCACTTTCGCTCAGGGTACCACTTTAATGTCGAATCATTATAAAAACACATATTCTATGACAAATCATAGTATCAAAATACTATACACGCTGAAATTTTAATCATATGGATTATGCCGTGGGGCATGATTACAAGCAACTATTACTATGGGGCCAACTCTCCTCCTCGCAAAAAAAATCAGCTGTTACATAGGTCGAGTAGGTACTGCACTTTTATATAGAACAGCAGATTTTTTTTTGCGAGGAGAGTTGGCCCCATAGTAAAAGTTGCTTGTAATCATGAGTGGAACCACCCCACGGCGGGAACCAAATGATTAAAATTTCACGCTGTATACAGCGGGTGATAAATTAAGGGAGGTCTTTGGTAGGTGATTCATAAAACTAGTTTATTTACTAAAACTGTATCTTAGTGCTTAACTCACTCCCTTTCATCATATACCTACTATAATAATAGTATTTAGTATGTATTTTATTCAGTTTTCAAAGTGACATTTAAAAAATAAAAATAGTAACTATTTGCTTCACTAGATGGTGTTGATACTCTTCGAAGCCTAAAAATAGTAACTATTTGCCTCACTAGATGGTGTTGATACTCTTCGAAGCTTAGTAAAAAAATCACATTGTCACCTATTTTTATCAACGCCATCTATCGAGCCTACAGTTTTTTGTCATTGTGAAAAGTCCTCATTACCACAGAATAAATCTAGAATATCGATTATATTAATGCAATGACACTGTCAAAATAACGGTGTTATGTTATGTATGACAAATGATTTTTAAACATCTATTTAACTTAGACACTGTTTAAATGTGATGCTGTCTCTTTCAAACAATATTTAAAAAAGAGACAGCATCATATTTTTAAACAGTGTCTAAGTTAAAAGGTGTTTAAAAATCTTGTTATAACACCGCAAGTATCTTATTCAACTCAAATGAAAACAAAAGAAAATGCGAACTTTAAAACGCAATTCTCATTCAAAGAACAAAAAACTAAAAGCATCAGTGTTGTATTTAAAGCAAGCACCGTATTTACATTATTAAAGCAATAAATTTCAACAAAATAGAGCCCGTAAAAAGAAAACTTCGTGCAAGGTACGTTATCAACGTCCAAAAGTTGCAGTAAGTAAGTATCTACGCTCTAGAGTCTTAATAATTCTTATATTAAGATAATGTGTTGAATAAAATAGTAGATTGTTATACAAGACGCTAAAGTTACCCATTGCATACGAGGTAGTTTTATTCCTGAGCTTTAGCGAGGGAATAAATAGAAACCGAGTTACAATGGGTTTTAGCGTCGTGTGTTACACTATACTTTTCACTACGATTGCGAGAAAATAAAATACAATATTAAATAGTTTATACCTACTTCCGTAAACGAATAGGTACATTCGTTTTTCTATCCTCCACTTCATAAACTTTTTGTACAATATTTAAATAAATGAATTGTGCTTGGCGGCAAAAGATTAAAATTATTTCTTTCCTATTACAGTCACACAATTCAATCAGTTTGTAATTATAGAAAAATTCTAAAGATTTCGCGCCATACCTTTTTTAATTTCTGCTGTAGCAGCTAAGCAACACAAACACGCATTCTACGATTCACTCTGTACACAGAGTTTAAATAAGTCTATGATTTCACCGAAGAGATGCTTTTAGTTCCATTTTCAAAAATAAGAATGAGAAACTGGGGGCCTATTACGAAACTTGGTCACGATAGTCGTCCGCAGTTCGTCGGTTGTAGTCATTACAAATATTTTCAATGTAGCTATCGTAGTCCATAAGTCTATTGAACGAATAATGACGAATCCACTAGAGAGAAACTGTCAAATTTACGCAATCACTTTGCAATATCGCATACGCATGTGCTTTGTAATAGGAATCAATCAGAACGAAGCACGGACGCAGCTGCGTGTATCGTATTAAACTTTTCGTAATAGGACCCCCAGTATTAAGTCAAGCTAGTTTTTAATCGTGATTATGAATAAAGACTTTTTCGTTTTAGTAGGCTCATTGGTAATAGACAAACATTAAAAAAGAAAAAACTTTATCCCCTAGGGGTTATTATGCTATTTTATCTCGACTCTTGTACGTTACAATGACGCATTTTTTGAGCAAGAGGAGTGAAAACAATATTTTATAGCTTGTGTCAGAAAGTTACCTACACTGAGAGAAAAAACAACAAGTTTTCATGCTGCCAGCAACATTATTTCAGGTTAAAATAGCGCCAATCTGCTCTTTGGTTGAAGCTACAAGTTTAAACTTGTTAAATCGACCACGTTGATTCAACAAGCAACTTATCATGTTATTTTGACATTACATCAGGTTGAATCTACGTTAAATTTTCTAGTTGTTGTAACATGACAAGCTTGTTGATTCAGCAGTTAGCTTGTTAATTTATCTTGTTGCTCTAACATGTTGACGCATATAGTTTTAACCTGATTGACACGTTGATTCAACAAGCTATTTATCATGTTATTTTGACATTACATCAGGCTAAATCTACGTTAAGTTTTCTTGTTGTTGTAACATGAAAAGCTTGTTGATTCAGCAGTTAGCTTGTTAATTTATCTTGTTGCTCTTACATGTTAAAGCATATTAGTTTTGACCTGATTGACACGTTGATTCAACAAGCAACTTATCATGTTATTTTGACGTTACATCAGGTTAAATCTACGTTAAATTTTCTAGTTTATGTAACATGACAAGCTTGTTGATTCAGCAGTTGGCTTGATAATTTATCTTGTTGCTCTAACATGTTGAAGCATATAGTTTTGACCTGCTTGCCACGTTGATTCAACAACCTACTTATCATGTTATTTTGACATTACGTCAGGTTGAATCTACGTTAAGTTTTCTTGTTGTTGCAACATGAAAAGCTTGTTGATTCAGCAGTTAGCTTGAAATATATCTTGTTGCTCTTACATGTTGAAGCATATAGGTTTGACCTGCTTGCCACGTTGATTCAACAACCTACTTATCATGTTATTTGGCATTACGTCAGGTTGAATCTACGTTAAGTTTTCTTGTTGTTGTTACATTACGTGCTTGTTCTATCAACATGTTGTTTGCTATGTTTACTTGTTGAATCTGCATTATGTGCTTGTTCTAATTACAATTAACTTGTTGCTTTATCTTTCTGTTATTACATGACGTGCTTGTTTCATTAACAATTTGCTTGTTGTGAGATCTTGTTGAATCTGCATTTTGTACTGTTATTTTCTCCACAGGTAGATTTTTATTACTTACCAAATTTTGTATACTTGCTCAGACCATTAATCTAAACAACTTTTGTTACGGGAACAACTCTAAAATCACGAAAAAAACGGGTGTTTTATACAAAAGTTCATTACTTGACAAAAATGTATAAAACAGCCGATTTCTCAACGTGATTTCAGAGTTGCTCCTGTGAAAATTGTTCAGGTTGATGGACTGAGTAAGTAGGTATACACAATTTGGCAGGTAATAAAAAATCTACCTGTGGAGAAAATAACAGTACTTACATAAAAATGCAGATTAAACAAGATCTCACAACAAGCAAATTGTTAATGAAACAAGCACGTCATGTAATAACAGAAAGATAAAGCAACAAGTTAACTGTAGGTAGTGGCTGTTGCTAGTGATGAAATATCAACCTGAATAAGTTTTTTATGTTTTGTTGATCATAGAGAAGGAAGATTCAAAAACTAAACATAAATGACTAGAGATGTAGGTAAAAAAACAGATTCAAGCTCTCGAAACAAGCCAACTATGGATGGAACAAGCACGTAACAACACTAAGATAAAAATAACTGTAAACAGTATACAAACACAATACCAAAACAATTGCAAACAAACAAATATGTTAGAACAAATACGGATCATGTAGAGAAAACAAGATGAATTATTATAATTGGGGCGGATGACTGTCAATATTATTGTGATACTGGTCTATCATAATATTTCAAATTGTTCGCTGATATGCGTGTATCACGCCATAAAATTGATAATGTATTCGCCCCATTAACTACTGTTTGATAATATTTTTTATGGAATCTCCATAATAACACTCTTTTGGACAACACCGACAAAATGCAACAGTAGGTATATATTTTTAAATTTTAACTAAACACACTCCAGTTTTCTCATTATTAGGGTGTTGCAAATGAGTACCTACCTAATTATCCTTAAATATAATTGTAAAGAAAAACAAGTAAATTGAGATCTTATTATTTATTTAAAAAAATTACAACACTTTCTGGGTCAACTTTTACTTCTCTTAACTAGTTACACAAAACCAAACTGAGACACTTTCAGCACATTCGAAAAAATAAATCGAAATCCCGATTACATTACAATAACATGTGCATACTCATAAATCTCATAATACTGCTACCCGCAGCAACAACGCAGCATTCGTTTCTACCATCTGAAATAGAAAGGAACACTTTCAGCACATTCGAAAAAATAAATCGAAATCCCGATTACATTACAATAACATGTGCATACTCATAAATCTCATAATACTGCTACCCGCAGCAACAACGCAGCATTCGTTTCTACCATCTGAAATAGAAAGGAACAGATAAGTAAAAAAAATTGTAGAACTTCTGGATGGAAATCAGTTTGGATGTAATTATTAAATATCCAGGTGGGTATATCTAAACATTTATATTACTTATCTTAAGATATATTATACACACATCAACTTTGTCTAGAGATACAGGTGTTATTTACATACAAACGAGGTAACTTTGAAACCTTGGTTTCCTGCCAGGGATGTACTGTGCTGTGATCTGATGATGCTATCTAGGGAGTTAATGGAGGAGATACAGATCGCTATACACACCCAACTGATCTGACCAGCATTCTAAAAGATTGAAGGATATGTTTAAAAAAACCGCGAAAATAGCATGATGTATGGATCCTCAAACTGAGAACTCTGACACTTCCAAAGGTTTTTTTAGAATGCTGATCAGATCAGTTGGGTGTGTATAGCGATCTGAATCTCCTCTATTCACTCTCTGGATGGCCAGCACGGTACATCCCTGGCAGAAAACCAAGGCTTCAAAGTTACCTCGTTTGTATGAAAATAACATCTGTATCCCTACTATCCCTAGACAAAGTTGATGAGTATATTATGATATATGGACATACATTGCGGACAGCTGCAATGCAGTAACTCCAATTCACACCTAACTTGTACATGTGTGACCATAAATCCCGACAATCTCAGAGGTGAGAACCATAAAATTAAATAAAAATGAAGAGACTTACCACTTATGGAATCAATACAGTTCTGTATCGCTTGTTTGATGTCCTGCCATCCTTTTTTGGTAGTTGATAATATTTGAATACAAGAAGTCCTTGTTGTTCATCTACATGTGATTAAAATCTTGCAACAGCTGTAATGAAGATAAGATGTTAATTACAAAAAACCCCGATCTCCGAACTCTCCCACGGAGGACTATAATATTAGTGTAATATACAGTGTTTGCATAACGATTCAAGACCTTTAGGAGGTGATACAATATATCTTAGTAAAACGTGTGTTTATTTTTAAATGGTACCAAAAAATTATTTGTAAATACATATTTGTTGGTACGAATAAAATAAAAAATATCACACATTTTACTCTGTTCCTTATACTCCAATGTATGACCTCCTGATATTCCTACATCACCGTTAAGGGCCTGTCCACATTGAGCACGCCGCAGAAATTTTGCAGTGCGGTGCAACAATATGAAAATTAAATAGAATTATATTTATGAACCTAAAAAGTTAAAAACACTAGAGGCTTGTAAAATTAAAAAGATGCCAAGGAGAAAATGCAATATTCAGAAAAAATAATATGGTCGCAAGAAAAAAGATTAATAAAAATAAGTACCTAATGAATTTCTTCACTATGCATTTTATTGATGTTAACGGTGTCTCCTCGGTTGCAGAACTAGTTTCTTATACTTACAGAACTCCTCAAACTCATCGGCGAAGATCACTTCTAGACATCTGGCTAGACGACTTCTCAGTGTCTGGTCAAGTAAGCCTGGATTTTTATGGCCACAATTTAAAATCGCTTTCTCATCAATTAATTAATTTCAGTACCTGTAACATCAATTACGTATAGATATAAAAAATACTAGCTACTGCGACTCGTATGTGCAGAAATGTTTTGCACTAGGAATTTTTAGATTTCAGTACCTGTGAATTTTTAGATTTCAGGCGTTCACAATGCTATTTTTATATTAAGATAATTAATTTAATAGAAAAATACTAGAAAAAGTTGACTCACCTGGTAGTACCTACCCGTCTGAGCTTTACATAGAGTTTATTTAGTACCTACTCTTTGTTTCCATTTGACTTAGGTACCTGATCTCTCAGCATAAGAAGGTCCAGGTCATCTCATTTTGATGTTGAAATTAATCGTGTTTGTTCATGATGTTGATGTGACTGCACACAAAAAAAAAACACTTTTTAGAGCAAATTATAATTTAGAACACCTTCATATTTCCATACAAACCAAATCTTCTGTAAGAAGACAGTAGGTACAGTACCAATTGAGTAAAAGAAAATTAAACTTGTAATGCAATTAGTAGTACTTTCATTTAGTAGGTAGGTACCTACTTTCACAAAATATTCTTTCATCAAGTTAGAGCCGCACTCTTGATAAGCTGTACCTAGGCTATCAGGCTATCAGATTTTTCGTCCTCCGAAATCCCATGTCAAACTGGTGCTCTTCAAATTTACCAACCTATCTACTTTTTCGGTATGTACAAAAGTACATTATGTACTCGTTTCTTCAAAAGCTTTTCTTTGTTTAATTCCTATTAAAGCAATAAACCGAGGAAAGTCACACAACACACAATAACCGGCACTCCATTAGACACACAGCTCACAGCACAGAGGCGCGTTCCAAACCTACACCGTGACGTTCGGTTGACACAACCGTGTCGTTCCAAACGTCAGAGCGTTGCAACCAAACAACCATCAAAAATGATGGTTGTAAAACGCTCTGACGTTTGTCTATAGAAAAAATGTCAATGTCATTTGACATTATTTTGTATTTTTGATGTTTTTATGTCTAATTTTTAAAATAATCATGGTAGATCCTCAAAAAACGGATTTTATTTGATTTAGTATAAAGAAAAGTTTAAATAAGAGCGTTTTCACATTATCCGATCCGATATCGGTGTCGGACGCCGATCCGATATCGGGGTAAGTAAAATGTATGAAATATGTACCTGTCTTTCATATTGTCCGGCCCGATATCGGATATCGGAGCCGACACCGATATGCTGGCGGCACTATCGGACACCTGTGAGCCGTCGGGCGATAATGTTTGTATGTGTGCTATACGTGTATCTAAATTGTCTCTGTGTGCGTAGAGCCCGATGCGTGGCGGCCATTGTTTACAGTTTGGTTGTCATCATGGCGTCGTCTTCATTTAAATACGATATAATTACATTAATTGAACTCGTAGAAACTAAACCATGCTTGTGGGATAAAACTCACGAGGAATATAAAAATAAAACACTCCGGGACAATAGTTGGCGAGAAGTATGTGAATACCTTGAAGAGGGATATGAAGTTTTAAATCAGGATGAGAAAAAAAAGACTGGTATGTAATTTACACTTTTAATAAATCTTAAAACAGAACTACACGTTTACACACGAGAATACCTACTATAGCTAATAATTAATGTAGGTACAAGTTATGTAAATATTTATTTTTATGACCTAGATCTTGGACAGTTGCCATGGTAATTTACCTACATCGGAAACGAAATAATCAGCAAAGGTTGCACGGACCCCACGTCCCGTTTTATTAGTGGATTTTGTATGGGGACTGGACAAAGTTTGTAGAGATGAACTCTCACTTAAAATTATATCGTCTATTCGATATCCATCACGCTTCCTCACGATGTTATGTAAAATAACACAAGCTTTCACTATGTTTTTGGCAAATTTTGGGGACACATCGATGGGTCGATGAAATATTCTCCATTTATTACTCATAATTCCAAATGCGCACTCAACATACCGACGTGCTCTGCAAAGTCTGTAGTTAAATACACGTTGTTTTTGACTTAAATTATGTCCAGAATAGCTTCGTAACATATGTTCATTCATTGGGAATGCATCATCAACAACAAATACGTAGGGAACTGCAAGTCCTTCTTCAGTAATGGGTTTTGGCTGTGGAATGTGTAAATTTCGTTGCATCAACAATTTCCAAAAATGAGTGTTTTGTAGTATAGAGGAATCACAATCTTTGCCATATGCGCCTATATCAACAAAAATGAACGAATAATCTGAATCTACAACTGCCAAAAGGACGATTGAAAAGAATTTCTTGTAATTCATATACATTGAACCGCCATGTGGAAAATTTTGAATGCGTATGTGCTTTCCGTCTATAGCACCGAGGCAATTGGGAAAAGATGCTCTTTTTTTAAAACCCTCTGCTACTGTTTTCCACTTTTGTTCAGACATATTTTCTAAATGTTCGCTACGGAAGTTTTCCCATATTTTTTGGCAAACAAAATTTATAATTTCACTCAATGTACTGATTCCTAGCCTGTAACTGTAGTGCAGATCGGTCAGAGAGCAACCACTGGCCAGGTACCTGAAAAGTAAAAAAGAAATTGTAATCTTGTTTATTAATACTCTTTTAAAAATTGTGGTTACATAAACTTTGCCTCAGCCTATTTAAACTATGTAATGTTAACTAAGTACATTTTTATTAATAAGCTAATTATTGTTTCAGCACAACTCATTATAAACAAATGGAATAATATAAGAGACGCCTTCATTAGATCTCTTAATGTAAAGTCAGGGCAAGCTGCAAAAAAACCATATGTGTATCATGAAAACCTAAAATTTTTACTGAAATTTGCAAAAAAAGCTGAAACTGATGCCAACATTGTGGAAGAAACAGAACAAGATCATGAAGTGATCGCTGCCAATGATATTGAACATTTTGAAGAAGAAGGAGAAAGTAGAAAGAAGGAGCCGTCAAAAAATAAAAGGAAAATAGACAACATTGAGGCCGCAATATTAAAAGAAATAAAAGAAAATAAAACTACCAACTCTGAAAGAGTGTTAACAGAGGACAGTTTTTTTACGTCTTTCATACCATATGTTAAAGATATGTCAGAACCAGAGAAAATACAGCTACAAATGGACCTTCTATCTAGTATACAAAAAAATAAACAAAACCGAGTCCTTCATCAACGTGTACAATCACCATATATTCTCGTAAAACCTGCACCTGGATTCAGTAGATCATATCCAAAACATGGCCATTCGATTCATAGCAATTCAATAAAGTCTCCCTCATCTATATTACTGTCATCTCCTTCACCTACAAGCAGCTCCTATACTGATGTACCAAGTCCACAATCAGTTGTAATTCAACAAACATCGACTTCAAGCAACTCCTACATTGATGTACCCACTCCACAACCAGTTGAAATTCAACAAACCTGTGAATCGGTTACAGAATCCCATACTAATAACTTTCAGCACTTTTTCGATAAATATTCCGAATTGTGAGTTGCCATATGCTATTGTACCTTGTCATATGCTATTTCATTTCCATTTTGATTATAATACTCTGTATAACAATACTTGTTTCTGATTAAAATACTTTTTATAACGAACTTTCTTTAATTGTAACTAAATAATAATGTATGGTGGCCAGTGTATCAAACTAGACACACTAGAGCTCTGCGCCCCGTTATCTTATGGGCTATTTTACAATGATTGTGTCCAGTTTGATGTGCTGCCCACTATACATGTACAGTGTTGACCACCAGCCAACAAACGATAATGATAGAAACCAATGATTAAAAAACAAACATGAAAATAGTAAACTTACCTTAATGTCACAACCAGCATTTCTTTAGGCCCCACAGCCATTCGAAAATGTGTGTCTTGTTTCTTGATACTGTCTGTGAGATGAATTAGCAAATAATTGAATGTGGATTCACTCATACGAAAGTAATTAAAAAACTTGCTAGGTGCTTTTTGTAGCTTGCTAAAAAGAGTATAAAATGCTCCCTCTGAATATCTAGCTTCCACGATGGGATGTATCCAATACTGTCTGTGAACAGATCTTTTTTTGCGTCTCAAATATAATAGATACAGCAAATAAAGTTTTCTATTATAGTCTGCCATGATGACCTGCCCGCACTAAGCTTATAGAGCAAATGGCCGTATCGGAACGATTTTGTCGGAAATATGTGAAAATAGCATATGGTGTCGGCTAATCGGATATCGGTTATTGGGTCCTACACCGATATCGGATCGGATAATGTGAAAACGCTCACTTAGGACAGTGTAATCGCATTCAGGACGCTCGGCTCCGACACAGTATATACCACAGCATAAAGAGTACAGTCAGTCAACGCCTTTTATGTTGGCGAAAAAAAATCCGCCGCGCCGTTCGTCTAGATAGACAGTTGGCGCAACGACTAAAAGTATATAAGGGTTGTCACTCTGTGATTTGCTTTTATTTTTACCTACATCAATATAAAAAACAAAAAACTGACTTCAAAAAACCTGCCTCTAAAAGCAAGAAATAATATATGAATCATTAGCTACGCATTATCATTGTTAAATTAAAACACGTCGGGCGAGGCTGGAGTACCTACAACTTCCTTTTTTTATTCTAAAAGCCCCACCCGACTTCAATAGACGTGTTTTATTATAACAATGATATGATAATGCGTATCTAATGATTTATATATTATTTCTTGCTATTTAGAGGCAGGTTTTTTGAAGTCGGTTTTTTTGTTTTTTAAACAATTTTTATTTTTTTTTATTTTTAGTGTAAGTACCTTCTGTATTAGGTAGTGTAGGTAAGTATATTATTTAGGTAGAAAAATCGGCCTAGCCAAACGTGAGATAATCGCGGAGAAACATACATACAATACCTCCTTTTTTTGAAGTCGGTTAAAAAGACTACACAAAGGTATCCCTTCCCCAACAAAAAAAATCATCTAATTCGGTTCATAAATAACAAAATTGTCAAGTTAGTTGATTTAATTTCATAGTATTTTCAGGATTACTTGTAAACTACTGAACCGATTTGAAAAAAAAATTAAATGGGACCATCTCGCAAGAAAACTCAATCGAACAAAAAAAGAATCATCAAAATCAGTCCATAAATGTCGAAGATACGCGCGAATAACGATAAAAAAAGTATACAATCGAATTGAGAACCTCCTCCTTTTGATGAAGTCGGTTAAAAACTAGTTCAGATTAGCGTTGAAAATGACACGTACCTACTACCTACCTAGCTACCTACATATACCTCCTATTTACCAAGCTATGTATTTTTACGGCTACAAGAACATTCGTTTAACAACTGTATGATCGTAAAGCTGTGATATCGGATCCGACATTCAGGATGGTGTAATAAGCGCTTTAAGCGCTTATTACACCATAAGTATGTGATACATAAGTATGTGATACATTGCTTCTTTTCTTTGGTAAGTTTTTATTTGTGCCAAAACAAAGTAGCAATGTATCACATACTTAAGCGCTTATTACACCATCCTGAATGTCGGATCCGGAATTCAGTGTCCGATTTAGGACGAGAAATTCAGTCGCCAATTAGACCGTCCTGAATGTCGGATCCGATATCACAGCTTTACGATCATACAGTTGTTAAACGAATGTTCTTGTAGCCGTAAAAATACATAGCTTGGTAAATAGGAGGTATATGTAGGTAGCTAGGTAGGTAGTAGGTACATGTCATTTTCAACGCTAATCTGAACTAGTTTTTAACCGACTTCATCAAAAGGAGGAGGTTCTCAATTCGATTGTATACTTTTTTTTTATCGTTATTCGCGCGTATCTTCGACATTTATG
Source organism: Agriphila straminella (assembly GCA_950108535.1). Lineage (NCBI taxonomy): Eukaryota > Metazoa > Arthropoda > Insecta > Lepidoptera > Crambidae > Agriphila > Agriphila straminella. The sequence goes on from OX467312.1 coordinate 15,094,354, forward strand.
GACCGATTTAGATTATTCTTTTTTTGTTCGATTGAGTTTTCTTGCGAGATGGTCCCATTTAATTTTTTTTTCAAATCGGTTTAGTAGTTTACAAGTAATCCTGAAAATACTATGAAATTAAATCAACTAACTTGACAATTTTGTTATTTATGAACCGAATTAGATGATTTTTTTTGTTGGGGAAGGGATACCTTTGTGTAGTCTTTTTAACCGACTTCAAAAAAAGGAGGTATTGTATGTATGTTTCTCCGCGATTATCTCACGTTTGGCTAGGCCGATTTTTCTACCTAAATAATATACTTACCTACACTACCTAATACAGAAGGTACTTACACTAAAAATAAAAAAATAAAAAAATTGTTTAAAAAACAAAAAAACCGACTTCAAAAAACCTGCCTCTAAAAAGCAAGAAATAATATTCAAATCATTAGATACGCATTATCATTGTTATAATAAAACACGTCTATTGAAGTCGGGTGGGGCTTTTAGAATAAAAAAAGGAATATGTACTCCAGCCCCACCCGACTTTAATAGACGTGTTTTATTATAACAATGATAATGCGTATCTAATGATTTGAATATTATTTCTTGCTTTTTAGAGGCAGGTTTTTTGAAGTCGGTTTTTTTTGTTTTTTTTTTTCAAATCGGTTCAGTAGTTTTCAAGTAATCCCGAAAATACTATAATTTTACATCAACTACCTTGACGACTTTGTTATTTATGAACCGAATTAGATGATTGTTTTTGTTGGGAAAGGGATACCTTTGTGTAGTAGTTTTAACAGACTTTAAAAAAGGCGGTACCTATTCAGTTTGTATATGTATGTATGTTTCTCCGCGATTATCTCACGTTTGGCTGAGCCGATTTTACTACCTAAATAATATACCTACACTACCTAATACAGAAGGTACTTACACTAAAAATTAAAAAAAAAAAAAAAAATTGTTTAAAAAACAAAAAAACCGACTTCAAAAAACCTGCCTCTAAATAGCAAGAAATAATATATAAATCATTAGATACGCATTATCATATCATTGTTATAATAAAACACGTCTATTGAAGTCGGGTGGGGCTTTTAGAATAAAAAAAGGAAGTTGTAGGTACTCCAGCCTCACCCGACGTGTTTTAATTTAACAATGATAATGCGTAGCTAATGATTCATATATTATTTCTTGCTTTTAGAGGCAGGTTTTTTGAAGTCGGTTTTTTGTTTTTTATATTGATGTAGGTAAAAATAAAAGCAAATCACAGAGTGACAACCCTTATATACTTTTAGTCGTTGCGCCAACTGTCTATCTAGACGAACGGCGCGGCGGATTTTTTTTCGCCAACATAAAAGGCGTTGACTGACTGTACTCTTTATGCTGTGGTATATACTGTGTCGGAGCCGAGCGTCCTGAATGCGATTACACTGTCCTAAGTGCTTCCGATTTAGCATCCGTCATGTCGGAGACAATTTCTATCTTAAGCGCTTATTACACCATCCTGAATGTCGGACCCGGAATTTAGTGTCCGATTTAGGACGAGAAATTCAGTCGCCAATTAGACCGTCCTGAATGTCGGATCCGATATCACAGCTTTACGATCATACAGTTGTTAAACGAATGTTCTTGTAGCTGTAAAAATACATAGCTAGGTAAATAGGAGGTATATGTAGGTAGCTAGGTAGGTACGTGTCATTTTCAACGCTAATCTGAACTAGTTTTTAACCGACTTCATCAAAAGGAGGAGGTTCTCAATTCGATTGTATACTTTTTTTTATCGTTATTCGCGCGTATCTTCGATATTTATGGACCGATTTTGATGATTATTTTGTTGTTCGATTGAGTTTTCTTTTATTTTATTTTTTAAATCGGGTCAGTAGTTTTCAAGTAATCCCGAAAATACTATGACTTTACATCAACTACCTTGACGACTTTGTTATTTATGAACCGAATTAGATGATTGTTTTTGTTGGGAGAGGGATACCTTTGTGTAGTCTTTTTAACAGACTTCAAAAAAAGGAGGTATTCAGTTTGTATATGTATGTACGTTTCTCCGCGATTATCTCACGTTTGGCTGAACCGATTTCACTACCTAAATAATATAACTACACTACCTAATACAGAAGGTACTTATACTAAAAATAAAAAAAATAAAAAATTGTTTAAAAAACAAAAAAACCGACTTCAAAAAACCTGCCTCTAAAAAGCAAGAAATAATATATAAATCATTAGATTAGCATTAGCATTATCATATCATTGTTATAATAAAACACGTCTATTGAAGTCGGGTGGGGCTTTTAGAATAAAAAAAGAAAGTTGTAGGTACTCCAGCCCCACCCGACTTTAATAGACGTGTTTTATTATAAAAATGATAATGCGTAGCTAATGATTTATATATTATTTCTTGCTTTTCAGAGGCAGGTTTTTTTGATTTTTATATTGATGTAGGTCAAAAAAAAAAGCAAATCACAGAGTGACAACCCTTATCTACTTTTAGTCGTTGCGCCAACTGTCTATCTAGACGAACGGCGCGGCGGATTTTTTTTCGCCAACATAAAAGGCGTTGACTGACTGTACTATTTATGCTGTGGTACTACTGTGTCGGAGCCGAGCGTCCTGAATGCGATTACACTGTCCTAAGTGCTTCCGATTTAGCATCCGTTATGTCGGAGACAATTTCTATCCTAACTAGGATCCTAAATCGGATCCTAGCTTCCTGAATGCAATTACACTGCTCTGAATTTAGGAGAGACTTCATATCGGGTCCGATATTTAGGATGATCTTATTAGCTCTAATTAGGATCCTAAATCGGATCCTAGCTTCCTGAATGCAATTACACTGCTCTGAATTTAGGAGCGACTTCATATTGGGTCCGATATTCAGGATGATCTAATTAGCTCTTTACAGTTAACATTAACTTCATTGTTTTTAGCCGGTAGACCCGCTGGACTGGATGTTGCGTACAAAGTTCATTTTTATTATTATTATTACTCTTGACTTGAGTCAACAAGATAATACCAACAACCAACCATAATATTATCACCTTTGTATAACATTCATTCAATTCAAACCCTCCTTTTGGTCAGCGGTGGCGCAAAAATATTTAGGTAGGTAGTAGGTACTTAGGTACCTAAGCTAGGCTAAGATTTAAAAATCTTTGTTGGTAGGTAAACTTAATGGTTTTTTTCGGTTGGCTCTTCTCCGGAGTGGTCAAACTGGGGGTCAAGTCTGCTATTGTTAACGTCATAATCGTGTTTCAATGGTGTTTGCAATTCTTGTTTCTTAAACCCAAAACCATAACACATTGTATTTCTTAAACCCAAAACGGAAACATTATTGTGTCTCAATTTTGGGTTTAAGAAACAGTAATACCTACCATTCAAACACCATTGAAAAACGATTTTGCGAATAACATTAGCAGAATTGAGTCACCCCAGGTTAGGGTTGCCAAAATGTCTTTGGCGAAATATAGTATTTTTCAAATTAAGCTATAAAAAATATAGTACTTACACTTAAAAAAATATAGTACCTAGGTATTTAATAGGCAAATATATTTTTTTACTTTTTATTTTTATAAAAACTATATTTTTTAGTTTTTGCATTTTTCAACAAGTTTTAGATATTTTTGGAGTCTTTTTTGTATCTTTCGCTTTTTAATCACACTTGAATTGAACTTGACGCACTTTCGTAATCGCTACCACTTTCAATAACTAATTTAGTTATATTTCTCAAAGAAAGAATAATGTTATATTTTGCGGCTAATTACCAACAAAATCTCAAAACAAAAAAGAGCAGACCAATCAATGACCAGTTTGAAGCTTTTGAATTTGACATTGATGCAATAAGACAGATACTTTCAGAATTCAGATACGATATACACTACACGCTATCGAATCAGTCAAAATGCACGATCACTAAAAAATTAAAGATTTGTTTCTAGCGTTCGATGTTAAAAATATAGTATTTTTGCGTACTATATATTTCTTCAACAGTATATAGTACGCAGACCCGAAATATAGTACAAAGTTAAAAGTGTTTTATTTCATGTCTAGTGAGTGCGTAAGCTTGAGAAGTGAATAGTACAATACTATATATTATAGTACGGTTGGCAACCCTACCCCAGGTAGGTAGTCGAGTTCATTGTGTTATTCACCAACTGAACACAAGAGACTGGACACACGTGTGTCCAGTTTGTGAAACTCAAAATTAGTAAGTAAGTATCACTTATTATTTCGTCATCTGGACACGTCAAGATTTTAACGCGTGTCCACATAGTGAAACATAAATTAAATCACATTTATGTTTTCGCCAACTTAGTGGAGACCAGGTTTTGAAAAAGTTAAGGTCTAGAAGCAAATCGTATTACTTTTTGGTAACCGATGTTTTCTTATTAACTCGACCCCGCTGAATCAAAAAAATACCAGTTGCCAACCCCTCCCCTCCCCCCTTCCCTCTCCAAAGTGTCCCTCGCCGTTTTTTCATTTTACAAAACAACTTTTACAGATGGGAGCAAATTATCAAAGAAGAAGTTAATTTACATTAAATTTTCTAGACATCAATGCTAAATTTATATCTATACGATAAGTAGTTTTTTTAAATACAGCCTTCGACATTGTAGTACAGGCAACTATTATATATTCTGTGGTACAGGCCCATGATATTATTGATTTGTATAAAATTTTCCAAAAAACCGATTTTCGTTGGACTCGGCTTCGCCATACAGACTACTGGTATGTAGGTACTTGTTTGGTAAGTTTTCTTGAATACAAAAAGTACGATTGCCACTTACGGGTACTTAGCTTTGATTTAACAAAGATGGCGGCCGATCCATTTTATAAAGCGGTATTTCTAGATAACTACTGAACCGATTTACTCAAATAAGGTGTTGAATGCAAGGAAATGTAATGCACTATTTGTATGTAAAGCTAATATCAAATTAAATATTAAAAAAAACGACGTTTTGACCAAAAAAATATTACTTATTTAAATATTTTGTTAACCGTTACGATTGTAGAAAAGCTTATTGTAGGTAAAACGTGTTGTAACTTTTATCAGCTTTTTAATAAATCTTAAATTATTACAATCAAGTAAATAATAATAAACGAGGCTACAGTCGTGTGACGTAACAAAGATGGCGGCCGGCCCTTTACATTATGCGGTATTTCTAGATAACAACACCGATTTACTTAAATAGCGCGCGTACGAGCCAGTCGCCACACTATCCTGCCTGCCTAGCATGACCGATTTATATCGCGTGATATAGCGTTTTATCACGTTCAACTGTCAAAAAGACAAAAGAATTTGACAGTTGAGTGTCGATAAAATGCTATATCACGCGATATAAATCGGTCATGCTAGGCAGGCTGGGCACTATCGCTGATAGGTGGGACTGTCCTATTCTACAGCACTGGATTAGCCTGCATGTTGCCCAGTAGCCCCTGTTTTAAGACACTTTCTTGTCTATTTATTTGTTCACAAATTTTGCAAATGATTTTATTGTGTTTGTTACCTGCCTAATTATTTACTTATGTTTTTAATAATTTAATTTTTGTTGATTTAATTTTTTATTATTAATGATGTTAATTTAATCAAGTACTTTTGTTTTTAATAATTTTATTAGAATGAATTTTTAATAATCTTATTTTAATATGTTTAATAACAGTTTCATTTATTTTAATTTTAATTATTGTTTTTAATTATATTTATTTTAATAATTTTATTTTTCGACATTTGTAGCTGTGATAATTTTAATTAAGTAAGTAAGTAATTGACATGTACCAATAATCTGTAATGTAATTTTCCATCAAACGTTAACTAAACTAACATATTTTTAAGTCGTTACTAACAATAATGGATCTTTGTTATCTGCAAATAAATAAATTATAATTATTATTATTATTATAAATAAGGTGTCGAATGAAAAAAAAAGTAATGGGGATTATTTTATAATATGATGTATGATGAATATTAAAACAATGCGTGCACGTATAATTATCACACTTTTTTACTAGTAATATAATAGAAAACCAGTCCAGTTACATCAATTTAGATTCTTCGTACTAGGACTCCACTCACTAAAACGACTGTAGCTTCGTTGTTTACTACTCGATTGTAATAATTTAAGGTTTATTATATAAACCTATATATTTTTTTTTTAATTATATAATTTAAGCTGATAAAAGTTGAAACACGTTTTATAATAAGCTAAATTTCCACAATCCTAAAGCATCAATTACACTACACAATCTTAAGCATGCGATTTTAAGACTCAGCGTAGTGTAAACAGAGTAAGACAGTAAGAATCTTAAAATCGCGCAGCCGAGCCCGCTCGATTTTCAGATTTTTAAAATTGTGTGGTCTAATTGTACCGCACGATTTATCGAGTCTAACTGTACCTTCGACGGACGGCACGTCAGATGTAACAGTTGTACTACAAAAACAAACTTTATTACCTAAGGCATAAAGGCGTTCTCAAGGTCAACATGTGGAAGTAATGTGACAGACAGAGACTGATAGACGATACTGCCACAGTAAAAGATAAGTTCAAATAGCAATGTTGGTTTTCTAACACGTTTTTATATGGTCGTTATCTTGTTTATTTATTTATTTATATCAAATTATCATTTGTTTGTCTTCAAATTTTGATCTTTATCTTAAATTAAATCTTTATAAAGCCTTATATGGTCACCCATCTTTCTTTTGACCACACAAAAAGTGGCTGCAAAATCTTTATTAAGCCTCATATGGTCACCCATCTTGCTTTTGACTACACAAAAAGTGGGTGCATAATCTTTATTAAGTCTAATATGGTCACCCATCTTGCTTTTGGCCACACTAAATAATAATAATAATAATAATAATAATAATTCGTTTATTTCAGGCATAGACCCATTTCAAAAATAATACAGAAAATAATAAAGAAAAACTAATAGTACTTATAGATAGATAAAAAATTACAGTAAGTATAATTTAAAAATTAAAAATTAAGTAGGTACCTTATACCTAAAGTCAGAGTCTTTTTTATTGTTCCTCTCCATGTGTACCGATATCCAGTGCTTAAACATGGGACTACCGAGATTGTCAGCGATTGCATTTACGATAGTATTATCGCTCTCTTTTACACGCTTCCAAAAGGCAGCCACACGAGACCTCACTATTGCGAAGAAGTCGGGAATACCTGCGTCGGCAAACATTGTAGACGCGCTGCAGAATCTGGGATAACGCATAAGAGCGCGGTATGCGTTATTATACTGAACTCTTATGGTGTCAAAAGACTTTCTTGTGTAATTAACCCATAGCTGGCAGGTGTACATGCCCAAACAAAAAGTTTTGAACAGAATGTCCCTGACATCCCGGCTGCAGCGCGCGAACCTACGAGCTAGCATGTTTCCTCGCACAGATAAGCATCTCCGCTCGCGCTCAATGTCGAAATCGTCGGTCAGGTGTTCTGTCAGCCAATGTCCTAGATATTTAAAGCGTTTCACTACTGAAATCTCTCCACCATTCAAATATACACTCGGTACATTATCCGGACCCTTTCCCGACCTGAATATAAGAACCTCAGTCTTAGAGACATTATACTTCAGTCCATGAGCAGCAGCATATTGCTCACAAACCGACAGTAGCAGTCTCAGGCCCTTGATAGAAGGGCTCAGGAGCACCATGTCATCCGCGTAGCTCAAGTTGTTAACGCACACATTACCAACATGGCAACCGATACCAGTGCTCCTCAGCTCCTCTATCAAGTCGTTGATGTAATGATTGAACAGATCGGGAGAGGTCAGGGATCCCTGGCGTACACCACATTCTAGTCTATACTCACTAGAGGTTGAGTCGCCCCATTTAACAAAATTTGTTTGGCCTCCGTACCAGTACCTCAACAGGCCTACAACTCTGCTCGGGGCCTTTGTCTGCAGTTTGGCCCAGAGAATATCATAATTGACCAGGTCAAATGCGCGGCTCAGGTCCAAAAAACACGCGTACACTGAGGTATTCCGACTGGTATAGTATTGCACGGCGTTTTTCAGACAGAAAATAGCAGAATCCGTCGAGACACCGGCACGGAAACCAAACTGAGCATCACTTACATTGATAGACTTCAGCAGTGTAGGACGCAAGAGTTGTTCTAAAACTTTTCCTGTAATTGTTCCCAGCGATATGGGACGATAGTTTGACGAGACGGACAAGTCACCAGTCCTGTTTTTTACTATAGGTACCACGACCGTCTTCATTAAGTTATCAGGTAAGTAGCTATATTTAATGCATAAATTAAAAAAGTTACCTAAATGTTCCTGCAATTTGTAGCTACCCCAGAACAAATGTTCTATACTCAGCCCGTCAAAACCTGGTGACTTGCCCCTCTTCATCGACTTTATCACTTGAGCGACATCAGCACTCGAGAAACTCGGACAAACCTCTGAATTTGGGGTGTCATTCTTGGTTAAACTATTATTTACTGGCAGTGGACTAATTTTGAATTTGTTGTAAAAGTTGTAAAAGTGGCCGCACGATATTTATCGACCTAATTTAGTCACCCATCTTGTTTTTTGCCACACAAAAAGTTGTTTGTTGCTGTTGTTTAACAACTGACATTTTATGATTCAGCGGGGTCGAATTAATAAGAAAACATCGGTTACCAAAAACTTCGTCTCGCGTCTAGACTCATAACGGAGGCCTTTTTTCCAGTATATGTCTTGTCTAACTGGACTCCGTTCGCATTTTACCCGAATTCATAACAAAGTACAGTCACGCAGATAAATGTTTTGTGTCACAATCATTATCAGCCACAGCCACTAAACGTCCCACTCCTGCAGTTTGATGGTCTCTATGTACCATATTCGGCTTTATAAGGCTATCACCATGTACACTCTATATTGTCTTGTCTTATAATAATATTATATGGTTTTAATAATCTATATCATATTTGTCTTAGTAAAATTATTGAGATATTTAACAATAACTGATACTCTATTTCCAGTGTCAAATATTGTTGTTACACAGTTGGGTAGAATAATTATTGTTTGTAAAATGACCTATTTTAGAATTGTTATATCATAAGTATGCTCTAACAACATAACATTGATGATTATTTTTTGAACAAATTGTTTGGTAATAGCCTTATAAAGACGAATTTGGTAGATAGGAGAACCATCAAACTGAACAACTTTTACTATGGGACCAACCCTGAAATCGCGAAAAAAAACAGCTGTATACATAGCATACATTTTGATATTTTTGTCATTAATTTTTGTAGTTCAATGATGAATGATTATTGTTCGTAAAATACCCATTTTAGTATTGTTATGTCATACAAATACATTTTTTTTTGTGATAAAGAATTATTTTTCAAATCCACGATACATTCTACCGTAAACATGGTCTATTGCATAAGTATGCTCTATTGATGATTATTTTGATATTTGATTTTATTATTTTATGCCACCTCTATACTAGGTACTCAAGGTTGAATCACAAAATAGAGAGAGTAATAATAATTGTGGTTGAACGTTTCAACTCCACTCTCGTATACTTAAACTTTACTTCAACGAGATTTACCAAGCAAGCAAGCTTTACAAGTTTGTATAGGAGTGGAGTGTATCTTTTAAGGCTAAGAAAGTCATTGCGTTTAACCTTGAAAATAACATTTTGTTGAGTTCAATTATGTATGTCCTTATTTGATTTTTCAGTGATATCAGAAGTAATGACTTTAAATTATTCGATATATTTAGATTGTAATGAAAGTACCTATAGGTAATCAAAAAAGTAACATTAGCTAACGGCCGAATAAGTTAAGTTAAAGTCTCCTTAACTTTAAGAAAGCTGTCAGTTATAGAGTCTCTGTCAAATCTGACAAGAAGTATTTTGAATTTAAGGTGGCCTTAACTTTAAATTTCGTTTGAGTATTTGACGGTAGGTATACTATCTTGTCTTCATATTAATATAATAATACTATTTAATTGTTGCATATTTGTTTTATTTCTACATTTTAAGCTAATAAGGTTGAAAAGCAAAAAAGTATGGCAGCTTTTACATAAAATCGCTTATTAACTCAACTGTACCCTTTTTTTTCGCAAAATAAACTGGGCGTGTCCAGATGACGAATTGCTAATTTTAAGTTTCACCAACTGGACACACGTGTGTCCAGTTTTTTGTGTCCAGTTGGTGAATTACCCAGTTCTCATAATATTATCTTTGCACTGTTGAACTTTGTCGTACCTACTCGTACCTAGTAATTATTGTGTCAATTTGTACAGAAAGTTAAAGACGATGTCAAAAATCTTAATGCGACATAGTCCAAAAATGCATAGCTGATATTATTGAACTCGACCTACCTACGGATATTATCTCAACATTGCGTTTGAATAAAAAGCGACCTTAACGTGTAAGTCATAATGGGTTAATTTGCAATAGGTACCTACACTGTTTTTAACTGAATTGGTATCATCGAAATTGGAACTTATGAATATTTTTTATTTTTCTTTATAAAGTTTCATAGGCCTTTAATTTCTTGACTCATAGAAAAACATTACTAAAAATCAATCATGGAAAATATTCATCGCTATATTATCAACATGTTACCTTATAATCTAACAGTTTGCCACACTAGGTGGGCATTATATGCCTCTATTTATTTATCTTTACATTAGGTAGGTAGGTAGGTAGGTACCTACCTAGGTACTAAAAATATCGAGGTTATTACAAATGACCTTCATTGCAGTTTTTTTGCCTGCCGCCTCCTCTGTAATCTATACCTACACGCAGCAGCGCGTCAAGCTAAGTTCATGAAATCCGGCCAAGTGCGAGTCAGACTCGCTCACCGAGGGTTCCGTACCATCGTAGGTACAAGATTTAATACCTACTATGAACCCTACAAAATCACGTTTCTTGTATTGGCTCCAGGCTTGCCAACCGTCCGTTTTTCGACCGGACTGTTGGGTTTTGGAATGAGTTGTTGGGGGTCTGGTCAATATCTTCCGACCGGACGCGATTTGTCCGGTCTGGGCGCGACGTTGCCAATTCACCAGCGACGGGCGTAGTTGGCGGCAACGCGCAAGCCGCGGGGACGCCCGCCGCCCGCGGGTGGCGGGAAGGGCGCCCCGCGAGCGCGACGCGAGTCCCGACTCGCGACGCGACGCAGTGTCAGTTCGTTGAGTACATACGATCGATACCTACATACGATCATCTGTACTGTATTCCGTTATAACGCCCGCTTTTAATTGTTTCGTTTTATCTAGTTACCTACGTCCTTACAAGATCTGTTTACAAGATCAAGTTTAGCTTTGATAAGTTTGTAGGTAATTATCGTAGGTACTTAGATTAGGTAGGTTGGTAGTACCTTGTAGGTACCTATACCAGTTTCTGTTTTTGGTAGGTACAGTCGACGGCACATAATAATGAATTACCTACCTACAATGTGTAACAGAATTATGGCTAAACCAGAATATGGTAGATTGGGACCATCAAGCTGAACAACTTTTACTAGGTATGTGACCAACTCTGAAATCACGAAAACAAATCAGCGGTTTCACACATTTTCATATTGTCGTCATGAATTTTTGTATGAAACAGCTATTTTTTTCCCGATTTCTGAGTTAGTTCCATAGTAAAAGTTGTTCAGTTTGGTGATCCCTCTCTAACATACGTATTTTGGTTTAGCCATTAATTCTGTTAGGTACACGTTGTAACGTAAGTAGGTACCTATACCACCTAGGTACCTACGTAATATGGTCAATATTGGGGCCGACACTCTGTTATCGCTATGCGGCAATTTGATATTGCTCGATTGTTTATTATTTGAGCTTCACAAATTGACGCCGCCTTTATATCGTAAATAGGCAAGTTTAATGAGCAAATTAATTGTTTGTCATTCATATGTACACATGACCGCAAATCGTCAGAGCTCAATGTTATTAATAAATCTTTTCTTATGTTGACTGCCATGTATTCTGATGTTGGGATGATTGTTTTCATTGTGTCACCGTCTATTTGATGTATAGGTATAATTCGACTTAACTCGTACAATTCATTCGAAATAATCGGCAGTTTTACTTCCATCATCAAAAACGTTTCTGTAACTCTGACATTTACTCTTGATATTTTGTACATATTTCTTATGCACTCATGTGTGTTTAGACATGGCACGGACAGATCGCGTGGGAGGTGTCCTGAGATGATGTTCAGTTGTTCCTGGAACTCTCCTGGCGTAAGTAGATGGGTGTCTACTCGTCCATTTCTCACTTCTGTCACCAAGTCCAATAGTTGCTGTTGTACTCTGTGTATGTTGGAAATAATCACATTTATAGCCACTGCTGTAGCGGTGATATAGTTAGCGTGATTTTGATCTAGTTTTATTCGTGCTTCACTCTCTCTAAGATGATTGTTGATGATGTTCAACTGCTTGTTCATAACCTCTTCGTTTCGCTTCAAAAGATTGTATTCTCCTTCAATAATAGATGTATGTTCTTTGTACAAACTTAGGAGGTGATTCTCATTGTTTTGAATGTTCTTGATGTCCTTTCTGTACTTTTCAGCGAATCGTTCGTCAAGGACACCAAACAATGTATTTGCAGCATAGCCTATTCCGTCGATGAGCCCTCTCTTCACACGCCTTCCATGTTCAGACTGTAGAACTTCATTAAAGTGTTTCAGCTCATTCACTTCATGATTAAACTGTGCCGCTATGGTGCGAAATGGTGTGAAATCTCCTTGACATAGACTGTTCAGATGAGTTATATACTTTTCAATACTGTTTATACTCTGCCAATATGTCGTCATGTTGTAGTATATAACTAGATTCCAGTGATCTTGTGCAATCTGCATATCTGATATTTTGTCAAAATAAACAAGTTTCGCAGGATTGAGTGTTGTTATGTTGGTTATTTGTTGTGAGGACGAAGATACACACGCAAACAACAGCCACAAAAGTGTTACGAAGAAACTGCTGACTAGGGCTTGAAAATCGGAGTATTTTTCAGCTCCGGAGTTGGGTTTCGATTTTCAGAGTTCCAACTCCGGAGTTCCGGAGCTCCGGAGTTTTCAGTCTCTATTTAAATAAAATTGCAGTGGTAGTTTTAGCGTGTCTATAGAGGTTATTAGCTAACCGAAAATCAAGATATACTCGTTTTGTCATCGATAAATTAATAAGTTGAATCACTTAGGAACTTACTTGCTTATTGCGCAAATAATTCGACTTAAAATACATTTTTCTTACATTTTACGCCACTCAAATTTGTCGAGTGTTGGTTCATCATCATATTCATATCAGTCACACGACATCCACTGTTGGTTATGGCCTCGCTCAAGGATCTCCACAACGATCGATTTTGCTCTGCTCGCATCCAGCGGCGCCCCACGAGCCCGCGACCTTCACTAGTCACCAGATCATTGGTCCACCTTGTCAGGAGCCTTCCCAAGAAGAGTTTTGTGTACGGTCGCCATTCGAGAACCTTTCCTCCCCAATGGCGATCGGTTCTCTATTCTCTAATCTGATATCCCTACTTGTTAAGTGCCTCGGCCACTGCCACTTCAGCTGATCAATCCTTAGAGAGATGTCGGTTACTTTAGTTCTCCTACTGATTTCTGATTTGATCATGCAGGAAAACGCCGAACTTGGCTCTCTCCATTGGCACGCTGGGTCGCTGGGTGAACTTGAGCCTTTTTATGAGACCCTTAGTTAGCGAGCACGTTTCACTGCCTTTAGTCATCCATCACTGGCAACACACGCTGATCAAGGTCTTTTCGTCTAAAAACACTGAAGTAAGTTTGACGCGAAGATTTTTAAAAGCTTTCCGAATACTGCCCATTCGAGCTAAATTCAACGAGAGATATATTTTCTGTCTGTCTTATGATCTTATCCTAGGTAATGGTCTAGAACTTCGAGTATTGTGTTTGTTCCTAACATGAAGGAGCGGGTAAATACAGCATGGCCATTCGACATGATTATTGTCTTATGTTCATGTTTCATCTATCCATCCATGTTCACCCTAAGAGACACTCTTTTCGAAAACACTACGGAAATATTCGATCATTACGAGTATGTTCAGGTTTTACAAGGCCTCAGCCGTGAGAACTGATCTGCAAAACGAAGGTGTGTTAGGTACTCGACATTAATGTTGCTGCCAAGTCCTTTACAGTTCAAGAGCTTATAGTATCCTCCAAAGCGCTGTGAACAACTTCTAAGAAATGACGTCTCCCTGTTTCTCACATCGCTGCAGTTGGATTGGGATTTGTGCTCAGGGGGCTAATTGTCTAATTTCAAAATCTATCACAATCGCTTTCAGGATGTGATACATACATCGATGCTTATTTTTGGCACAAATTAAAACATACCAAAGAAATGCAGCAATGTGTCCACATCCATCTGTCAAATGAAAGTGATTGCGATAGATTTTGAAAATTAGACAATAAGGCTGGTTCTGTAATCGGATCGACATGGTGGCATTTTCGTATACTTAAGTACCTCAGTCAGCACCTCGATATACCTGTAGTCCACTTGGCACCTCTGGAGAGACTGTAACACCGCCCAGGGGTATATATATGGCCACGGTGATTAAAATGCTTACTTTAATTTTTTTTTGAAAATCGAAACTCCGATTTTGGGAGTGAAACTCCGGTTTTATAAACCGATGCTGAAATTCTTCGAAACTCCGGAGCTAGACCAAAACCGGAGTTCCGGACTTCAAGCCCTACTGCTGACGCTTTTCTTTGTAGTTCTGAGTCGCTTCAATTTTTCAGGCGTAATTTTCGGAGGTGTGACGTCATCGGCTTCATTTTTGTCGTTTGGTTGTTCTAATAGTAAGCGTGATAACTTCGTGATGGGCCGCTTCGCTGAGCCATTCTTTGTTTTCAGTGTCACAACGCGTACGCGGCCGTCTGTACCTGCGTGCGTTTCTGTTACTCTGGCCATGGGCCATCTAGCGGGTGGAGTTTGGTCGTCCCTCATGAGTACCAAGTCACCGACTTCCAGGGTTTTTGTAGGGTAGTGCCATTTGCTACGTGTTTCCAGTAGACCAGGTTTCCAAGTAGATGTGTTAATGTTAATCTCATCTCACCATGGAGAGTAATCTTATGTGCTTCATCAATAAGTAAACTTGTTAAATTGCTTTGGTTTGGCAAAATAATTGGGTGTTTCTTCATATCTGTTAGTTCGGATTGTTGTAACCGGCCACCCACTCTAATGATGCCATGTGAGTCCAAAAATGGATATAAATTCAAAATTCTACTCTTTGAATTTATCTTCATGTTTTTTCTTAATTGTTCCATCTCATCAGAAAAATGTTTCATTTGCTCATGTTTCATCAAAATGTGTTTAGTATTTTCCAATTCATTCAATTGCAAGTAGGTCATTACACTTGCATTGTTATTACGGCGAGCTCGGTTAATGAAACGTGATATCCATGCAAGTACACGTTCGATTCGTCCCATAGAGCTATGTCTGTTTAGAAGTGTTTCAATAAAATTATCTATCTGTTCAGATGTCTGGATCACATAAGTCTGTCTTTTCTTTGTTTCTTCAGTTGGAGTATAGTATGTTTGTTTTTGAGGTGGTGATATTGTTTCTTTCAACCATGCAGGTCCTTCCCACCATAGATTGTGTGAATTCAGCTGAGATGGTAGTAGACCTCTGGAAGTACAGTCAGCAGCGTTGTCGTCGGATCGAACATGTTTCCAACAGGAAGCTGGCATCACTTCAATCACCTTGTTGACTCTGTTAGCCACGAACGTTTTCCATCTTGAGACTTCTCCTTGTAGCCAACCAAGAACTACGGTCGAATCCGTCCACCCGTGTATTGTGACTGTCTGTAATCTTAATAACTCTATGACACATTTCATAAGTCGTGTTAAGAGCACCGCGCCGTTCAGTTTAAAGCACGGTAATTTTATTGTTTTCTTCAGGGGGGCAATTTTGGTTTTGCCGGGTAATAGTCTTATGTGTATGTACCCCTGACCATCTGTGGTTTTACAGTAGATTACGCAAGCGTAACCTCGCTCGGACGCGTCGCTAAGTCCATGTAATTCTATCGGTTTTTGTGTATTTCCGATCCAGCGTTGTATTGTTACATCATTTATAGCTGTGATATCGTTTTTAAATAATTTCCACTGCTCTTGTATATGTTGTGGTAATACGTCATCCCAGCTGATTTCGAGCGCCCATACTTGTTGAAATATGAGCTTTCCTTTCATTGTTACAGGTGACAACCAGCCCAGTGGGTCATATAACTTTGATAAGTCCGATAGTAATGACCTCTTGGTGATGACGTCATCTTTTGTAGTGGTAGTGGGGACAATATTTTTTGTTTGTAATGCAAAATCATCAGTGTGCGGGTTCCACGTTATTCCAAGTGTTTTGTTGCTGTGTGCACACTTGAAATCTAGCATGTTTTGGATTATCTGATCTTGTGACAAATTTTGTAATAATCTGTCGTCGTTACTGGCCCATTTTCTAAGGTAAAAACCAGCGCCTTGCAACATGATGATAAGCTGTTTTTGTGCTCCGATCGCTTCATCAATTTGATTATGTCCACCCAATAAATCGTCAGCGTACAGTTGGTTATCTAAAATGCTTGCAGCTAGCGGATATTGAGGACCATCGTCTGTTATCAGCTGTTTGATCGTGCGCATCGCCAAGTAGGGTTCTGCCTTTGTACCTTGAATGCGTACTTGGCGGTAAAACTTTTCTATGTCAGCTGTATAGACAAATTCAAAGCTTCTCCAACGTAAAATCATGGTCATCAAATCTTGTTGTAAGTTCGGTCCGCTTAACATAAGCTCGTTAAGGCTGTAACCAGACTTTGTTTTCTGTGAGCCATTGAAAACTGCTCGTAATTTTGTTGTTGTCGAGTCAGGTTTCACAACACCATGGTGTGGTAGGAAAAAGCTCGGTTCATGTGATGTTGTGCATTTCTTCATGTGTTCAAGTTGAATGTACTCTTGAATAAACCTTTTGTAAGCTTCGGATAAGGTGTCATCTTTCTCAAAGCGTTTTTCTAGTTGGCGAAACTGTGCTACAGCTTGTGGCTTTGAGGGACCGAGAAGCTCCTCGAAGTCCGGTTTCATCGGGATTTTCACTTCGTATCGGCCATCTGAACCTCTTCTTGTGGTGTTTTTGTACAACGTCTCGCAGTATTCATCTTCAGAAGATAATGTGTGACAGTCGTCCATAATTTCCTCAGCTTCCCAGAATTGAGAAATTTCATCTACGTTGTTCAGCACCACGTGGCAATTGTATGTTTTCACATTGCCAAGGAGGACCCATCCCAACCTTGTTTGCTGGGCGATTGGAGCAAGATTGTTAGGGCTGCGTAGTAACCCGTCCATTACTATTTCTGTGTATACGCCGGCGTCTAAAAGTATGTCTACCGGTCTAGATATGTTGTAGCTAGGGTCCGCTAAATGTATGTTCTGTAAGTAAATCTTGTTTGTCAAACGTATAATTAGGTAAGTTGTTCAACATTTTCGTCATAACTTTGGCCTCAGCTATAAATTTGTAGTCACTATACAAAGACTGGCATACTAGTTGTATAGTGCCCTTACATTTGTTGGACGAAATCCCAATTCCTGATATGGTTGCGTCTTGTTTACGTCTTCGTAGCCCAAGTCGTTGCGCAGCTGACTCCGTGATCAGGTTGACTTGTGATCCTTGATCTAGAAGACATCTTAATTGAATGTAGGTTCCATCCGCAGCTTTAACCTTTAGTTCAATTGTAGCTAAAAGTATTTCGTCAAATTCACCCGAAACATGACTTGCTGTAGGTTGCGAAATCGGCGAGGCGGACTTCGATTGTTTGTTTGGATTTTGATGATTCGCAAATAACTCGTGTAATGTCGTATGATGTGACTTATTACACAATTTGCATGTTTTGCTCGAATTGCATTTCTGTGCATTGTGACAATAAAGGCAATTTTTGCATATGTTCAGGTCGTTCATTGACCGCAGTTTTTGTTCCGATGACAACTTCTGATATTCTGGGCAGTAAATCAAAATGTGATTTGATTTACACAAAGGGCAGGTTCTTGGCGTATTTTTGAATGCATGATATGTTCTTAGGGATGACTTGTTGTTATTGTTGTAGTTGTTAGGTTTCAGTTGGTTTGACCTTGACGCGTCCCTTGTATTTCCACTAGACTCCTGTTTTGTTGTTCCAGCTGATTTGTTTTTGCGGTTGACTGGTTCCAAAGCTGTAAACTTGCTCTCCAGAAATGCAATCAGCTCATCAAAGGACGGCAGGTTGCGTGGTTCCTTTCTCGATTCCATGTAGGATGCATAAGTATCAGGGTCCATCTTCTCAGTCAGGATATGCACCAGGATCGGATCCCATGTAGCTGTTTCTACACCAAGGTTGTGGATGGCGTGAATTGTCTCCAAGCTGGTGTCGTGCAAGCGCTTCAGTTCGTATGATGTCACTTTCACGATTGGTGGTTGCTCCATAAAAACTTGTATTTGTTTTGTAAATAAAAGTTGTAAATTGTTGTAACGATGGTTCAGGAGCTCCCAGCAAGTATCGTAGTTGTCAGCAGATATGTTAAGATGTTGTACAATGCGCTCCGCTTCTCCTCGAAGTTTTCCCTTCAAATGTTGCATTTTCTGGGCCTTACTCAGCATGTTGTTTTTGTGTATGGCTTGAGAGTATAAATCCATAAAGGTGGGCCACTGTGTATAGTTCCCGGAAAATGTAGGAATCTCGATAGCAGGAGTAGCTTGATTTTGACTTGTAGTTGAGTTTAACTGGCGGTTGAGGTCTCGTTTACAGTCTTCGTACATCTGTTCGTATTTTGTAAAATCTTGTTCGTAGTTTAAATCGGAACCAATCAGCAGATTGTCAATTTCCCAATGTACCTGGTCAATTATGTTCCATCGTGACTGCAAAGCTTGTAGTTTGTCCAATATTTCCCATTTTTCGGTAATATTTTCCATGTCAATATTGCGTACGACTCTCAAAAAAGCACGAAAATTGGTTTGTTGTTGTTTAATTAACTCGTCACTTTTCGAAAATCCACCCCTTTCTTCTGTTTTAGCTGAGGTTGTCTCCGCCGAGTATGGTGTTATGTTACGCAATTATACAAGTTTTTATACAAGTTTTACAAGTTCTCATACAAGTTTTTAGTTAAACTGTACGCGTCAGATGTAAAGTAATCTGCAGTCTTGTCTTCAAACTTAAGGATTTGTATGTGATTTTCCTCAAATTCCTTGTTGTAAGCGTCAATCAGCTCCAGTCGTTTCTCAACGTATTCAGATGTTTTTCTAGACGCAGAATCCTTTCTGATGTTTGTTTCCATCTTGCTCATACACTCAGCAATCAGTTCTTGTCGGCGCAAAAGCGTTAACATGTCACTTTTTGAAGCCATAATGTTGTAGTTATTGTAATGTTTTACAAAAAAATATGTTATTTAACAGTTAAACTGTATTTCAACGTAGGCTGTGGTTCAGTGCGAATGCTTACGTACTCCACGATATGTGCGTGTCCCTCCTCAATCTACCTGGTGAGACCCGCTTGTGGGAGGCCAGGAGACCGGTTCGCTACCGTAGAATACTTCACAAACACACTTCACTTCACTGTAGAGGCCGAAGGACCAATATTGGGGCTCGTGCCCAATATGATTGTTAAATGTAGGGTTGTAGGGATTTGTATGGTTCCCGGAATGCAATACTCAGGGTGAGGTAGGTTAATGTAAATATGCAGTACCGTTCGCTCTGAATGTGTTTATTGCACTAATATATAAAGTAAATCGTAATGTTACCGCGCGACAGTGACCGCGCGGTCAGCAATTTATTTAGGTTGTTAGTGAGTACCTAATGTACTGCTCGTACATGTAAATTTGTACTACGCGAATAATTTATGTGAGACAGTACTATTTGCGGATGATACTTCTTTAGTTTTCAAAGTAAACAGAGGTAAACTGTTCGGACGAAGTAAATAGTGCCCTCTCTAAAGTTTCACACTGGTTTAATAGTAATAATTTAGCACTAAACCCCAAAAAAACCAAATGTGTAAAATTTTCATTACCTAATGTTGAGCAGACAAAATTAAATATTAATTTGAATGACGATGAAGTAGACTTTACTGATAGTACAAAATTTCTTGGTATTACACTAGATTTTCGAATTTAGTTAGAAATAATCTAAAAGTAAAAGTAAAAGTAAAAGTAAAAGTAAAAGTAAAAGTAAAAGTAAAAGTAAAAATAAAAATAAAAATAAAAATAAAAATAAAAATAAAAAGTAAAAGTAAAAATAAAAAGTAAAAGTAAAAATAAAAAATAAAAATAAAAATAAAAATAAAAATAAAAATAAAAAAAGTAAAAGTAAAAGTAAAAGTAAAAGTAAAAGTAAAAGTAAAAGTAAAAGTAAAAGTAAAAGTAAAAGTAAAAGTAAAAGTAAAAGTGAAAGTGAAAGTGAAAGTGAAAGTAAAAGTAAAAGTAAAAGTAAAAGTAAAAGTAAAAGTTAAAATAAAAGTAAAAAGTAAAAAAAAAGTAAAAGTAAAAATAAAAATAAAAATAAAAAACAAAATATAAAAAAAAAATAAAATAAAAATAAAAATAAAAATAAAAGTAAAAGTAAAAGTAAAAGTAAAAGTAAAAGTAAAAGTAAAAGTAAAAGTAAAAGTAAAAGTAAAAGTAAAAGTAAAAGTTATTGTAAAAAAGTAAAAGTAAAAGTAAAAGTAAAAGTAAAAGTAAAAGTAAAAGTAAAAGTAAAAGTAAAAGTAAAAGTAAAAGTAAAAGTAAAAGTAAAAGTAAAAGTAAAAGTAAAAATAAAAATAAAAATAAAAATAAAAATAAAAATAAAAATAAAAATAAAAATAAAAATAATTCCATAGATAAAGATATAGTTCTACAATTAAATGACAAAAATAATCCCGCCAATTTTATTTAGGTTCTTTTTAGTGTCTTATCTTTGGGTTCTTTTCTAAAAAATATCCCGCTAAATCAATTAGGTCCTTTTTAGTGTCTTATATTTGGGTTCTTTTTTATATATTTGAGGGAGATTAGTTGTTCAGTCTTGCAACAATCCATTCAATCAGTCTGGTACGATCTTCAGTCTGTAAAAATTCAAAGTCTATACAAACTGATGAAGTGGACTGATGCCAGACTGATCATGTAGTTTCCCTCTTAGTTAGCTCGGTGGCGCAGTGGTTTAGCGCCTGGCCCAGCGATTGCGGAAGTTAAGCAACGTTCGCAAGGGTCGGTCATGGGATGGGTGACCAAAAATATATTATCTCGAGCTCCTCCGTGCTTCAGAAGGCACGTTAAGCCGTTGGTCCCAGCTGCATTTGCAGTCGTTAACACCCACCAATCCGCATTGGGCCCGCGTGGTGGGTTATGGCCCGTCCTCCTTACCACCCATAAGGAAGGCCTGTGCCCCACAGTGGGGTCATCAAAAATGGCTGATGGACAACTATAAATACTATAGGTAAAAATAAAAATAAAAATAAAAATAAAAATAAAAATAAAAGTAAAAGTAAAAGTAAAAGTAAAAGTAAAAGTAAAAGTAAAAGTAAAAGTAAAAGTAAAAGTAAAAGTAAAAGTAAAAGTAAAAGTAAAAGTAAAAGTAAAAGTAAAAGTAAAAGTAAAAGTAAAAGTAAAAGTAAAAGTAAAAGTAAAAGTAAAAGTAAAAGTAAAAGTAAAAGTAAAAGTAAAAGTAAAAGTAAAAGTAAAAGTAAAAGTAAAAGTAAAAGTAAAAGTAAAAGTAAAAGTAAAAGTAAAAGTAAAAGTAAAAGTAAAAGTAAAAGTAAAAGTAAAAGTAAAAGTAAAAGTAAAAGTAAAAGTAAAAGTAAAAGTAAAAGTAAAAGTAAAAGTAAAAGTAAAAGTAAAAGTAAAAGTAAAAGTAAAAGTAAAAGTAAAAGTAAAAGTAAAAGTAAAAGTAAAAGTAAAAGTAAAAGTAAAAGTAAAAGTAAAAGTAAAAGTAAAAGTAAAAGTAAAAGTTACCGTAAAAAAGTAAAAGTAAAAGTAAAAATAAAAATAAAAACAAAAATAAAAATAAAAGTAAAAGTAAAAGTAAAAGTAAAAGTGAAAGTGAAAGTAAAAGTTAAAGTAAAAGTAAAAGTAAAAGTAAAAGTAAAAGTAAAAGTAAAAGTAAAAGTAAAAGTAAAAGTAAAAGTAAAAGTAAAAGTAAAAGTAAAAGTAAAAGTAAAAGTAAAAGTAAAAGTAAAAGTAAAAGTAAAAGTAAAAGTAAAAGTAAAAGTAAAAGTAAAAGTAAAAGTAAAAGTAAAAGTAAAAGTAAAAGTAAAAGTAAAAGTAAAAGTAAAAGTAAAAGTAAAAGTAAAAGTAAAAGTAAAAGTAAAAGTAAAAGTAAATAAAAATAAAAATAAAAATAAAAATAAAAATAAAAATAAAAATAAAAATAAAAATAAAAATAAAAATAAAAATAAAAATAAAAATAAAAATAAAAATAAAAATAAAAATAAAAGTAAAAATAAAAATAAAAGTAAAAGTAAAAGTAAAAGTTACCGTAAAAAAGTAAAAGTAAAAGTAAAAGTAAAAGTAAAAGTAAAAGTAAAAGTAAAAGTAAAAGTAAAAGTAAAAGTTAAAGTTAAAGTTAAAGTAAAAGTAAAAGTAAAAGTAAAAGTAAAAGTAAAAGTAAAAGTAAAAGTAAAAGTAAAAGTAAAAGTAAAAGTAAAAGTAAAAGTAAAAGTAAAAGTAAAAGTAAAAGTAAAAGTAAAAGTAAAAGTAAAAGTAAAAGTAAAAGTAAAAGTAAAAGTAAAAGTAAAAGTAAAAGTAAAAGTAAAAGTAAAAGTAAAAGTAAAAGTAAAAGTTACCGTAAAAAAGTAAAAGTAAAAGTAAATATAAAAATAAAAATAAAAATAAAAATAAAAGTAAAAGTAAAAGTAAAAGTAAAAGTAAAAGTAAAAGTAAAAGGAAAAGTAAAAGTAAAAGTAAAAGTAAAAGTAAAAGTAAAAGTAAAAGTAAAAAGCCTTGTCAAGTAGACTTAGTTCTGCGGCATTCGCTGTTAAGAAAATAAGGCTTTTAACTGATATTGAAACGGCAAGGTTAGTATACTTTAGTTATTTTCATAGTGTAATGTCTTATGGACTGCTATTGTGGGGCTCAGCTGCCAGTTTTGAAAATATTTTTGTACTCCAAAAAAGAGCTGTTCGCGCCATATACACTCTACGGCGGAGAGATACCTTGAGAGAATTGTTCAAAGAAATAAATATTTTAACTTTGGCAGGCCAATATATTTATGAAAATTTAGTTTATGTAAGGAAACACTATGATTCATTTGATAAGAACAGCAACATTCACCAGTTTAATACAAGAAATAAAGATAAACTTGCCGTTCCAAGATTTAGGCTTGCAAAAACGAGAGGTTCATTTATGGGGAAAGGCATAGCCTTTATTAATAAAGTTCCACAACAAGTGATTGATCTTCCTTTGCATGAATTTAAAAACCATGTTAAAAAAACGCTCATGGGTAAAGGTTATTATAAAGTTGACGATTATCTTAAAGATCAAAATGCGTGGAAATGATGTAACACATAACTTGCTAATATAAGAACTTTGTTGAAGTAATATAATAAGTCTATGTTGTTGCCAATAATCCTGTCACCCTGTTGTTATTATCTGGTAACGATATATTCAAGTTTGTTAATATCGTTACTTATGGCTGTTACAGCTGATAAGTTTCTTGCGCCCGTTCTTCTTGTCAGCTAAAAAAGTCTGGAACGGGTGGTAGGAAAATATAGACGATTCAAAAGTACTTAATAATTAAGTTTATTTGAATAAAGCTTATTTCACTTTCATATTTCGGAGTTCAACTGTTTAACTTAACGTGCTGACAGTTGACACTGAGAAATGAAATAATTTTCTAATCTACGAGATACCTATACACTAACTACGCACGTCAGCTCGGTAAGTTTAGTATACCTAGTTGAACTACAAAAACAGCTCTTGTACGACAACGGTTCGGTACGACGGCGGTATAAAGGCTGCCTCATAGGTAGTCTGATGTGCGTTGACTGTACATACCTAGCCTAGTTTTATTTAAAAAGTAATTTGTTCACATTAAAGTACACATTATAAACACAATATGTTTGATGACCCCACTGCTGGGGCACAGGTCTTCCTTATGGGTGGTAAGGAGGATGGGCCATAACCCACCACGCGGGCCCAATGCGGATTGGTGTGTGTTAACGATTGCAAATGCAGCCGGGACCAACGGCTGAACGTGCCTTCTGAAGCACGGAGGAGCTCGAGACAATAAATTTTGGTCACCCATCCCATGACCGACCCTTGCGAACGTTGCTTAACTTCCGCAATCGCTGGGCCTAAACCACTGCTCCACCGAGCTCCTTACAATGCTAACACAATAACTTGTAGGTATTCAGATGAATTCTTATTTAAAAGAAGACAACCCTGAAGTCGTTAGAAGAAATAAGAGCTACGCGATAGAAAGAGAGGCAACTTCTAGGTGAATATAACTATAGGCAAGGGAGCGATGTGCGACCTGAATTGCACTTTGTTGCGTCTGGGATAGAGTCGCTATTTATTTAAATGACTTTGCGGAGTGGATCTTCTGTACTTGTACTATTATGTATTCTAAATCGAAATGAGCAATGTTCTTATAATAAGGTATGTTGTTACTTCAACAAGTACATACTGAGAGCAATGTTAATTTAACAATTTCGGGAATAACAATTTTAAATGACGTCTCGTTATTTCAACCGCGGTAACGTTGTTTCTACTACATATCAACACAGTGTAGTTTCAACAAATTATATTGTTATAACAACCAAACAGCCCTTGTAGATTTAACAAGACGCCAACTTGTTACTGCTACAAGTTTGTGTTTGTGTTGTTAATTCAACAAGTACAAATTGTTGACCATATACTTATTGTTGATTTTACTAAATCGGCAATGTCAATTTTAAATGACGCCATGTTATTTTAACCGCTGTAACGTTGTTTCAACAAGATACCATTTAATAAGTTACACAGTGTAGTTTCAACAAATTATATTGTTATAACAACCAAACAGTCCTTGTAGATTCAACAAGACGCCAACTTGTTACTGCTACAAGTTTGTGTTTTATGTTGTTACTTCAACAAGTATAAAGGCACTTCCGTACCTTCGTCAGGATTATACAACTTGCGCGGGTATTTAGGACAGATATTTTAGAAATAACGGTCATATATCACAAATCACAACGTTTTATTCACTAGACCAATCACAGAAATCAATTTCAGTGCACTTCGAGTTAGATTAAAGCGGATTTAAATCGGACGTCGACGATCCGTCCCTTACGTTCTTACACGTGGCGCGTCTCCTTACAAACTGACACTTCCCGCCAACCGCCATAATGGCCCGCCACTGTCAAAACGTAAGGACGTTCCGTCAGAGCACAATCTACTCTCGTCCGTGCAATGACAGCCGGCTTCCACTGTCAATGCAGTATAATTTCACTCTTTGAAACTAGTAACTCTACACCTGTAAGTAACGGTGACCCACAAATCCTCCGCAGTAGAATTCCACTCCGGACGTTCTATCGCGGATAGTTCGCGACGCACCGCCAAGAGTACCCCACCACCATACTTTTGTTTAGTACGTAAATAACACCTGTCTCGCCGCCACACGGTGTACCTATCATCGATAACCTCCAAATCATTAAAACCGTCCGTCAACCAGGTCTCGGTAATCGACACAACGTCATACTGCTTTAAAAGTAAATTACGTTTAAAAATATGTGTCTTTGTGCGTAACCCTCGAGCATTTTGGTAGTAGATATTTAAATTATTCATGGTAAAAAGTGACGAAGAAATAACTTAGGCGAATCGAAGTAGTAATAATATTCGAAGGAATTATTATCCACACCGTAGCAACCAAAATATCAAACTTCTATAAATGTTTAAAAAAAAAATAACATGAGAGATTGGAGAACTATTATTGAGATTCTTGCATAAACAAAGACAAAAGCCGCTAATAAAAAGTGAATAATTAATAAATAAAAAAATATATAACAATATCGAAAATTCAAAGTGTAAGGTACTGGTGTAAAAATAGTGCAACAATAATAGTGCGTGAGATAACATTTACGTGCCGACGACGCAGCAGTGATAAGCGAATATGATCCGAGCGAAAGATCCAACAGGTGAACGTTTAGGCGTAAATCGCGTAAACAAAAGCGATTACCCTCGTTTATAGTGACAATTATAATACTCGTTGATTGATAAACAAGTTTACCGAATGATGTGGTTCCCGTACAACGTAATGCAAATATGATTAAAAAAATACTTAAGTCTAATAATAGCTTAGAGTTAACAAGAATTATGAGATTATAGATTAAGTCAACTTTAGTAAATCTTCTTCGGATTTTATAGAAATAATAGGTGAAGAATCCGATTTTCGAGCCAGTATTTTACTTTTACTTTTTTACGGTAACTTTTACTTTTACTTTTACTTTTACTTTTGCTTTTGCTTTTGCTTTTGCTTTTGCTTTTGCTTTTGCTTTTGCTTTTGCTTTTGCTTTTGCTTTTGCTTTTGCTTTTGCTTTTGCTTTTGCTTTTGCTTTTGCTTTTGCTTTTGCTTTTGCTTTTGCTTTTGCTTTTGCTTTTGCTTTTGCTTTTGCTTTTGCTTTTGCTTTTGCTTTTGCTTTTGCTTTTGCTTTTGCTTTTGCTTTTGCTTTTGCTTTTGCTTTTGCTTTTGCTTTTGCTTTTGCTTTTGCTTTTGCTTTTGCTTTTGCTTTTGCTTTTGCTTTTGCTTTTGCTTTTGCTTTTGCTTTTGCTTTTGCTTTTGCTTTTGCTTTTGCTTTTACTTTTACTTTTACTTTTACTTTTACTTTTACTTTTACTTTTACTTTTACTTTTACTTTTACTTTTACTTTTACTTTTACTTTTACTTTTACTTTTACTTTTACTTTTACTTTTACTTTTACTTTTACTTTTACTTTTACTTTTACTTTTACTTTTACTTTTACTTTTACTTTTACTTTTACTTTTACTTTTATTTTTATTTTTATTTTTATTTTTATTTTTACCTATAGTATTTATAGTTGTCCATCAGCCATTTTTGATGACCCCACTGTGGGGCACAGGCCTTCCTTATGGGTGGTAAGGAGGACGGGCCATAACCCACCACGCGGGCCCAATGCGGATTGGTGGGTGTTAACGACTGCAAATGCAGCTGGGACCAACGGCTTAACGTGCCTTCTGAAGCACGGAGGAGCTCGAGATAATATATTTTTGGTCACCCATCCCATGACCGACCCTTGCGAACGTTGCTTAACTTCCGCAATCGCTGGGCCAGGCGCTAAACCACTGCGCCACCGAGCTAACTAAGAGGGAAACTACATGATCAGTCTGGCATCAGTCCACTTCATCAGTTTGTATAGACTTTGAATTTTTACAGACTGAAGATCGTACCAGACTGATTGAATGGATTGTTGCAAGACTGAACAACTAATCTCCCTCAAATATATAAAAAAGAACCCAAATATAAGACACTAAAAATGCGCGCTTGTTCAAAATATTTTTGAATGGAACAGCTGATTTTTTTTCGTGATTTCGGGGTTAGTCCTATAATAAAAGTTGTTCAGTTTATTTTTATTTTTATTTTTACTTTTTTTTTACTTTTACTTTTACTTTTACTTTTATTTTTATTTTTATTTTTATTTTTATTTTTATTTTTATTTTTATTTTTATTTTTATTTTTATTTTTATTTTTATTTTTATTTTTATTTTTATTTTTATTTTTATTTTTATTTTTATTTTTACTTTTACTTTTACTTTTACGGTAACTTTTACTTTTACTTTTACTTTTATTTTTAATTTTATTTGTTGAATCCCGAGCGTAGCGAGGGATTCAAAAGTAGAATCCTGAGCGAAGCGAGGGATACAAAGGACCGAGATGAAATTTTTTTTTCACGAGTTGTGTACTCTACTTTTTACCATTGACTGCGAGAAAAAAAAATAGCAGTACCTATAGTATTTATAGTTGTCCATCAGCCATTTTTGATGACCCCACTGTGGGGCACAGGCCTTCCTGTAAAATAAAAGTTACCGTAAAAAAGTAAAAGTAAAAGTAAAAGTAAAAGTAAAAGTAAAAGTAAAAGTAAAAGTAAAAGTAAAAGTAAAAGTAAAAATAAAAGTAAAAGTAAAAGTAAAAGTAAAAGTAAAAGTAAAAGTAAAAGTAAAAGTAAAAGTAAAAGTAAAAGTAAAAGTAAAAGTAAAAGTAAAAGTAAAAGTAAAAGTAAAAGTAAAAGTAAAAGTAAAAGTAAAAGTAAAAGTAAAAGTAAAAGTAAAAGTAAAAGTAAAAGTAAAAGTAAAAGTAAAAGTAAAAGTAAAAGTAAAAGTAAAAGTAAAAGTAAAAGTAAAAGTAAAAGTAAAAGTAAAAGTAAAAGTAAAAGTAAAAGTAAAAGTAAAAGTAAAAGTAAAAGTAAAAGTAAAAGTAAAAGTAAAAGTAAAAATAAAAATATAAAAATAAAAATAAAAGTAAAAGTAAAAAAAAAATAAAAATAAAAATAAACTGAACAACTTTTATTATAGGACTTACCCCGAAATCACGAAAAAAAATCAGCTGTTCCATTCAAAAATATTTTGAATTTGGAACAAGCGCGCATTTTTAGTGTCTTATATTTGGGTTCTTTTTTATATATTTGAGGGAGATTAGTTGTTCAGTCTTGCAACAATCCATTCAATCAGTCTGGTACGATCTTCAGTCTGTAAAAATTCAAAGTCTATACAAACTGATGAAGTGGACTGATGCCAGACTGATCATGTAGTTTCCCTCTTAGTTAGCTCGGTGGCGCAGTGGTTTAGCGCCTGGCCCAGCGATTGCGGAAGTTAAGCAACGTTCGCAAGGGTCGGTCATGGGATGGGTGACCAAAAATATATTATCTCGAGCTCCTCCGTGCTTCAGAAGGCACGTTAAGCCGTTGGTCCCAGCTGCATTTGCAGTCGTTAACACCCACCAATCCGCATTGGGCCCGCGTGGTGGGTTATGGCCCGTCCTCCTTACCACCCATAAGGAAGGCCTGTGCCCCACAGTGGGGTCATCAAAAATGGCTGATGGACAACTATAAATACTATAGGTACTGCTATTTTTTTTTCTCGCAGTCAATGGTAAAAAGTAGAGTACACAACTCGTGAAAAAAAAATTTCATCTCGGTCCTTTGTATCCCTCGCTTCGCTCAGGATTCTACTTTTGAATCCCTCGCTACGCTCGGGATTCAACAAATAAAATTAAAAATAAAAGTAAAAGTAAAAGTTACCGTAAAAAAGTAAAAGTAAAAGAAAAAGTAAAAGTAAAAGTAAAAGTAAAAGTAAAAGTAAAAGTAAAAGTAAAAGTAAAAGTAAAAATAAAAATAAAAATAAAAATAAAAATAAAAATAAAAATAAAAATAAAAATAAAAATAAAAATAAAAATAAAAATAAAAATAAAAATAAAAATAAAAATAAAAATAAAAAAATAAATAAAAATAAAAATAAAAATAAAAATAAAAATAAAAATAAAAATAAAAAAAAAAGTAAAAATAAAAATAAAAGTAAAAGTAAAAGTAAAAGTAAAAGTAAAAGTAAAAGTAAAAGTAAAAGTAAAAGTAAAAGTAAAAGTAAAAGTTACCGTAAAAAAGTAAAAGTAAAAGTAAAAGTAAAAGTAAAAGTAAAAGTAAAAGTAAAAGTAAAAGTAAAAGTAAAAGTAAAAGTAAAAGTAAAAGTAAAAGTAAAAATAAAAGTAAAATAAAAAATAAAAATAAAAATAAACTGAACAACTTTTATTATAGGACTAACCCCGAAATCACGTTCCAAATTCAAAATATTCAAAAATATTTTGAATTTGGAACAAGCGCGCATTTTTAGTGTCTTATATTTGGGTTCTTTTTTATATATTTGAGGGAGATTAGTTGTTCAGTCTTGCAACAATCCATTCAATCAGTCTGGTACGATCTTCAGTCTGTAAAAATTCAAAGTCTATACAAACTGATGAAGTGGACTGATGCCAGACTGATCATGTAGTTTCCCTCTTAGTTAGCTCGGTGGCGCAGTGGTTTAGCGCCTGGCCCAGCGATTGCGGAAGTTAAGCAACGTTCGCAAGGGTCGGTCATGGGATGGGTGACCAAAAATATATTATCTCGAGCTCCTCCGTGCTTCAGAAGGCACGTTAAGCCGTTGGTCCCAGCTGCATTTGCAGTCGTTAACACCCACCAATCCGCATTGGGCCCGCGTGGTGGGTTATGGCCCGTCCTCCTTACCACCCATAAGGAAGGCCTGTGCCCCACAGTGGGGTCATCAAAAATGGCTGATGGACAACTATAAATACTATAGGTACTGCTATTTTTTTTTCTCGCAGTCAATGGTAAAAAGTAGAGTACACAACTCGTGAAAAAAAAATTTCATCTCGGTCCTTTGTATCCCTCGCTTCGCTCAGGATTCTACTTTTGAATCCCTCGCTACGCTCGGGATTCAACAAATAAAATTAAAAGTAAAAGTAAAAGTAAAAGTAAAAGTAAAAGTAAAAGTAAAAGTAAAAGTAAAAGTAAAAGTAAAAGTAAAAGTAAAAGTAAAAGTAAAAGTAAAAGTAAAAGTAAAAGTAAAAGTAAAAGTAAAAGTAAAAGTAAAAGTAAAGTAAAAGTAAAAGTAAAAGTAAAAGTAAAAGTAAAAGTAAAAGTAAAAGTAAAAGTAAAAGTAAAAATAAAAATAAAAATAAAAATAAAAATAAAAGTAAAAATAAAAATAAAAGTAAAAGTAAAAGTAAAAGTAAAAGTAAAAGTAAAATTAAATGTTACCGTAAAAAAGTAAAAGTAAAAGTAAAAGTAAAAGTAAAAGTTACCGTAAAAAAGTAAAAGTAAAAGTAAAAGTAAAAGTAAAAGTAAAAGTAAAAGTCAAAGTCAAAGTAAAAGTAAAAGTAAAAGTAAAAGTAAAAGTAAAAGTAAAAGTAAAAGTAAAAGTTACCGTAAAAAAGTAAAAGTAAAAGTAAAAGTAAAAGTAAAAGTAAAAGTAAAAGTAAAAGTAAAAGTAAAAGTAAAAGTAAAAGTAAAAGTAAAAGTAAAAGTAAAAGTAAAAGTAAAAGTAAAAGTAAAAGTAAAAGTAAAAGTAAAAGTAAAAGTAAAAGTAAAAGTAAAAGTTACCGTAAAAAAGTAAAAGTAAAAGTAAAAGTGAAAGTAAAAGTAAAAGTAAAAGTAAAAGTAAAAGTAAAAGTAAAAGTAAAAGTAAAAGTAAAAGTAAAAGTAAAAGTAAAAGTAAAAGTAAAAGTAAAAGTAAAAGTAAAAGTAAAAGTAAAAGTAAAAGTAAAAGTAAAAGTAAAAGTTACCGTAAAAAAGTAAAAGTAAAAGTAAAAATAAAAATAAAAATAAAAATAAAAATAAAAATAAAAGTAAAAGTAAAAGTAAAAGTAAAAGTAAAAGTAAAAGTTAAAGTAAAAGTAAAAGTAAAAGTAAAAGTAAAAGTAAAAGTAAAAGTAAAAGTAAAAGTAAAAGTAAAAGTAAAAGTAAAAGTAAAAGTAAAAGTAAAAGTAAAAGTAAAAGTAAAAGTAAAAGTAAAAGTAAAAGTAAAAGTAAAAGTAAAAGTAAAAGTAAAAGTAAAAGTAAAAGTAAAAGTAAAAGTAAAAGTAAAAGTAAAAGTAAAAGTAAAAGTAAAAGTAAATAAAAATAAAAATAAAAATAAAAATAAAAATAAAAATAAAAATAAAAATAAAAATAAAAATAAAAATAAAAATAAAAATAAAAGTAAAAATAAAAATAAAAGTAAAAGTAAAAGTAAAAGTTACCGTAAAAAAGTAAAAGTAAAAGTAAAAGTAAAAGTAAAAGTAAAAGTAAAAGTAAAAGTAAAAGTAAAAGTAAAAGTAAAAGTTAAAGTAAGAGTAAGAGTAAGAGTAAGAGTAAGAGTAAGAGTAAAAGTAAAAGTAAAAGTAAAAGTAAAAGTAAAAGTAAAAGTAAAAGTAAAAGTAAAAGTAAAAGTAAAAGTAAAAGTAAAAGTAAAAGTAAAAGTAAAAGTAAAAGTAAAAGTAAAAGTAAAAGTAAAAGTAAAAGTAAAAGTAAAAGTAAAAGTAAAAGTAAAAGTAAAAGTAAAAGTAAAAGTAAAAGTAAAAGTAAAAGTAAAAGTAAAAGTAAAAGTAAAAGTAAAAGTAAAAGTAAAAGTAAAAGTTACCGTAAAAAAGTAAAAGTAAAAGTAAAAATAAAAATAAAAATAAAAATAAAAATAAAAGTAAAAGTAAAAGTAAAAGTAAAAGTAAAAGTAAAAGTAAAAGTAAAAGGAAAAGTAAAAGTAAAAGTAAAAGTAAAAGTAAAAGTAAAAGTAAAAGTAAAAAGCCTTGTCAAGTAGACTTAGTTCTGCGGCATTCGCTGTTAAGAAAATAAGGCTTTTAACTGATATTGAAACGGCAAGGTTAGTATACTTTAGTTATTTTCATAGTGTAATGTCTTATGGACTGCTATTGTGGGGCTCAGCTGCCAGTTTTGAAAATATTTTTGTACTCCAAAAAAGAGCTGTTCGCGCCATATACACTCTACGGCGGAGAGATACCTTGAGAGAATTGTTCAAAGAAATAAATATTTTAACTTTGGCAGGCCAATATATTTATGAAAATTTAGTTTATGTAAGGAAACACTATGATTCATTTGATAAGAACAGCAACATTCACCAGTTTAATACAAGAAATAAAGATAAACTTGCCGTTCCAAGATTTAGGCTTGCAAAAACGAGAGGTTCATTTATGGGGAAAGGCATAGCCTTTATTAATAAAGTTCCACAACAAGTGATTGATCTTCCTTTGCATGAATTTAAAAACCATGTTAAAAAAACGCTCATGGGTAAAGGTTATTATAAAGTTGACGATTATCTTAAAGATCAAAATGCGTGGAAATGATGTAACACATAACTTGCTAATATAAGAACTTTGTTGAAGTAATATAATAAGTCTATGTTGTTGCCAATAATCCTGTCACCCTGTTGTAATTATCTGGTAACGATATATTCAAGTTTGTAAATATCGTTACTTATGGCTGTTACAGCTGATAAGTTTCTTGCGCCCGTTCTTCTTGTCAGCTAAAAAAGTCTGGAACGGGTGGTAGGAAAATATAGACGATTCAAAAGTACTTAATAATTAAGTTTATTTGAATAAAGCTTATTTCACTTTCATATTTCGGAGTTCAACTGTTTAACTTAACGTGCTGACAGTTGACACTGAGAAATGAAATAATTTTCTAATCTACGAGATACCTATACACTAACTACGCACGTCAGCTCGGTAAGTTTAGTATACCTAGTTGAACTACAAAAACAGCTCTTGTACGACAACGGTTCGGTACGACGGCGGTATAAAGGCTGCCTCATAGGTAGTCTGATGTGCGTTGACTGTACATACCTAGCCTAGTTTTATTTAAAAAGTAATTTGTTCACATTAAAGTACACATTATAAACACAATATGTTTGATGACCCCACTGCTGGGGCACAGGTCTTCCTTATGGGTGGTAAGGAGGATGGGCCATAACCCACCACGCGGGCCCAATGCGGATTGGTGTGTGTTAACGATTGCAAATGCAGCCGGGACCAACGGCTGAACGTGCCTTCTGAAGCACGGAGGAGCTCGAGATAATAAATTTTGGTCACCCATCCCATGACCGACCCTTGCGAACGTTGCTTAACTTCCGCAATCGCTGGGCCTAAACCACTGCTCCACCGAGCTCCTTACAATGCTAACACAATAACTTGTAGGTATTCAGATGAATTCTTATTTAAAAGAAGACAACCCTGAAGTCGTTAGAAGAAATAAGAGCTACGCGATAGAAAGAGAGGCAACTTCTAGGTGAATATAACTATAGGCAAGGGAGCGATGTGCGACCTGAATTGCACTTTGTTGCGTCTGGGATAGAGTCGCTATTTATTTAAATGACTTTGCGGAGTGGATCTTCTGTACTTGTACTATTATGTATTCTAAATCGAAATGAGCAATGTTCTTATAATAAGGTATGTTGTTACTTCAACAAGTACATACTGAGAGCAATGTTAATTTAACAATTTCGGGAATAACAATTTTAAATGACGTCTCGTTATTTCAACCGCGGTAACGTTGTTTCTACTACATATCAACACAGTGTAGTTTCAACAAATTATATTGTTATAACAACCAAACAGCCCTTGTAGATTTAACAAGACGCCAACTTGTTACTGCTACAAGTTTGTGTTTGTGTTGTTAATTCAACAAGTACAAATTGTTGACCATATACTTATTGTTGATTTTACTAAATCGGCAATGTCAATTTTAAATGACGCCATGTTATTTTAACCGCTGTAACGTTGTTTCAACAAGATACCATTTAATAAGTTACACAGTGTAGTTTCAACAAATTATATTGTTATAACAACCAAACAGTCCTTGTAGATTCAACAAGACGCCAACTTGTTACTGCTACAAGTTTGTGTTTTATGTTGTTACTTCAACAAGTATAAAGGCACTTCCGTACCTTCGTCAGGATTATACAACTTGCGCGGGTATTTAGGACAGATATTTTAGAAATAACGGTCATATATCACAAATCACAACGTTTTATTCACTAGACCAATCACAGAAATCAATTTCAGTGCACTTCGAGTTAGATTAAAGCGGATTTAAATCGGACGTCGACGATCCGTCCCTTACGTTCTTACACGTGGCGCGTCTCCTTACAAACTGACACTTCCCGCCAACCGCCATATTGGCCCGCCACTGTCAAAACGTAAGGACGTTCCGTCAGAGCACAATCTACTCTCGTCCGTGCAATGACAGCCGGCTTCCACTGTCAATGCAGTATAATTTCACTCTTTGAAACTAGTAACTCTACACCTGTAAGTAACGGTGACCCACAAATCCTCCGCAGTAGAATTCCACTCCGGACGTTCTATCGCGGATAGTTCGCGACGCACCGCCAAGAGTACCCCACCACCATACTTTTGTTTAGTACGTAAATAACACCTGTCTCGCCGCCACACGGTGTACCTATCATCGATAACCTCCAAATCATTAAAACCGTCCGTCAACCAGGTCTCGGTAATCGACACAACGTCATACTGCTTTAAAAGTAAATTACGTTTAAAAATATGTGTCTTTGTGCGTAACCCTCGAGCATTTTGGTAGTAGATATTTAAATTATTCATGGTAAAAAGTGACGAAGAAATAACTTAGGCGAATCGAAGTAGTAATAATATTCGAAGGAATTATTATCCACACCGTAGCAACCAAAATATCAAACTTCTATAAATGTTTAAAAAAAAAATAACATGAGAGATTGGAGAACTATTATTGAGATTCTTGCATAAACAAAGACAAAAGCCGCTAATAAAAAGTGAATAATTAATAAATAAAAAAATATATAACAATATCGAAAATTCAAAGTGTAAGGTACTGGTGTAAAAATAGTGCAACAATAATAGTGCGTGAGATAACATTTACGTGCCGACGACGCAGCAGTGATAAGCGAATATGATCCGAGCGAAAGATCCAACAGGTGAACGTTTAGGCGTAAATCGCGTAAACAAAAGCGATTACCCTCGTTTATAGTGACAATTATAATACTCGTTGATTGATAAACAAGTTTACCGAATGATGTGGTTCCCGTACAACGTAATGCAAATATGATTAAAAAAATACTTAAGTCTAATAATAGCTTAGAGTTAACAAGAATTATGAGATTATAGATTAAGTCAACTTTAGTAAATCTTCTTCGGATTTTATAGAAATAATAGGTGAAGAATCCGATTTTCGAGCCAGTATTTTACTTTTACTTTTACTTTTACTTTTACTTTTACTTTTACTTTTACTTTTACTTTTACTTTTACTTTTACTTTTACTTTTACTTTTACTTTTACTTTTACTTTTACTTTTACTTTTACTTTTACTTTTACTTTTACTTTTACTTTTACTTTTACTTTTACTTTTACTTTTACTTTTACTTTTACTTTTACTTTTACTTTTACTTTTACTTTTACTTTTACTTTTACTTTTACTTTTACTTTTACTTTTACTTTTACTTTTACTTTTACTTTTACTTTTACTTTTACTTTTACTTTTACTTTTACTTTTACTTTTACTTTTACTTTTACTTTTACTTTTACTTTTACTTTTACTTTTACTTTTACTTTTACTTTTACTTTTACTTTTACTTTTACTTTTACTTTTACTTTTATTTTTATTTTTATTTTTATTTTTATTTTTATTTTTACCTATAGTATTTATAGTTGTCCATCAGCCATTTTTGATGACCCCACTGTGGGGCACAGGCCTTCCTTATGGGTGGTAAGGAGGACGGGCCATAACCCACCACGCGGGCCCAATGCGGATTGGTGGGTGTTAACGACTGCAAATGCAGCTGGGACCAACGGCTTAACGTGCCTTCTGAAGCACGGAGGAGCTCGAGATAATATATTTTTGGTCACCCATCCCATGACCGACCCTTGCGAACGTTGCTTAACTTCCGCAATCGCTGGGCCAGGCGCTAAACCACTGCGCCACCGAGCTAACTAAGAGGGAAACTACATGATCAGTCTGGCATCAGTCCACTTCATCAGTTTGTATAGACTTTGAATTTTTACAGACTGAAGATCGTACCAGACTGATTGAATGGATTGTTGCAAGACTGAACAACTAATCTCCCTCAAATATATAAAAAAGAACCCAAATATAAGACACTAAAAATGCGCGCTTGTTCCAAATTCAAAATATTTTTGAATGGAACAGCTGATTTTTTTTCGTGATTTCGGGGTTAGTCCTACAATAAAAGTTGTTCAGTTTATTTTTATTTTTATTTTTACTTTTTTTTTACTTTTACTTTTACTTTTACTTTTATTTTTATTTTTTTTTTTATTTTTATTTTTATTTTTATTTTTATTTTTATTTTTATTTTTACTTTTACTTTTACTTTTACGGTAACTTTTACTTTTACTTTTACTTTTACTTTTATTTTTAATTTTATTTGTTGAATCCCGAGCGTAGCGAGGGATTCAAAAGTAGAATCCTGAGCGAAGCGAGGGATACAAAGGACCGAGATGAAATTTTTTTTTCACGAGTTGTGTACTCTACTTTTTACCATTGACTGCGAGAAAAAAAAATAGCAGTACCTATAGTATTTATAGTTGTCCATCAGCCATTTTTGATGACCCCACTGTGGGGCACAGGCCTTCCTGTAAAATAAAAGTTACCGTAAAAAAGTAAAAGTAAAAGTAAAAGTAAAAGTAAAAGTAAAAGTAAAAGTAAAAGTAAAAGTAAAAGTAAAAGTAAAAGTAAAAGTAAAAGTAAAAGTAAAAGTAAAAGTAAAAGTAAAAGTAAAAGTAAAAGTAAAAGTAAAAGTAAAAGTCAAAGTAAAAGTCAAAGTCAAAGTAAAAGTAAAAGTAAAAGTAAAAGTAAAAGTAAAAGTAAAAGTAAAAGTAAAAGTAAAAGTAAAAGTAAAAGTAAAAGTAAAAGTAAAAGTAAAAGTAAAAGTAAAAGTAAAAGTAAAAGTAAAAGTAAAAGTAAAAGTAAAAGTAAAAGTAAAAGTAAAAATAAAAATATGAAAATAAAAGTAAAAGTAAAAAAAAAATAAAAATAAAAATAAACTGAACAACTTTTATTATAGGACTTACCCCGAAATCACGAAAAAAAATCAGCTGTTCCATTCAAAAATATTTTGAATTTGGAACAAGCGCGCATTTTTAGTGTCTTATATTTGGGTTCTTTTTTATATATTTGAGGGAGATTAGTTGTTCAGTCTTGCAACAATCCATTCAATCAGTCTGGTACGATCTTCAGTCTGTAAAAATTCAAAGTCTATACAAACTGATGAAGTGGACTGATGCCAGAATGATCATGTAGTTTCCCTCTTAGTTAGCTCGGTGGCGCAGTGGTTTAGCGCCTGGCCCAGCGATTGCGGAAGTTAAGCAACGTTCGCAAGGGTCGGTCATGGGATGGGTGACCAAAAATATATTATCTCGAGCTCCTCCGTGCTTCAGAAGGCACGTTAAGCCGTTGGACCCAGCTGCATTTGCAGTCGTTAACACCCACCAATCCGCATTGGGCCCGCGTGGTGGGTTATGGCCCGTCCTCCTTACCACCCATAAGGAAGGCCTGTGCCCCACAGTGGGGTCATCAAAAATGGCTGATGGACAACTATAAATACTATAGGTACTGCTATTTTTTTTTCTCGCAGTCAATGGTAAAAAGTAGAGTACACAACTCGTGAAAAAAAAATTTCATCTCGGTCCTTTGTATCCCTCGCTTCGCTCAGGATTCTACTTTTGAATCCCTCGCTACGCTCGGGATTCAACAAATAAAATTAAAAATAAAAGTAAAAGTAAAAGTTACCGTAAAAAAGTAAAAGTAAAAGAAAAAGTAAAAGTAAAAGTAAAAGTAAAAGTAAAAGTAAAAGTAAAAGTAAAAGTAAAAGTAAAAGTAAAAGTAAAAATTAAAATAAAAATAAAAATAAAAATAAAAATAAAAATAAAAATAAAAATAAAAATAAAAATAAAAAAAAAAATTAAAAAAAAAATAAAAAAAAAAATAAAAATAAAAATAAAAATAAAAATAAAAATAAAAATAAAAAAAAAAGTGAAAATAAAAATAAAAGTAAAAGTAAAAGTAAAAGTAAAAGTAAAAGTAAAAGTAAAAGTAAAAGTTACCGTAAAAAAGTAAAAGTAAAAGTAAAAGTAAAAGTAAAAGTAAAAGTAAAAGTAAAAGTAAAAGTAAAAGTAAAAGTAAAAGTAAAAGTAAAAGTAAAAGTAAAAGTAAAAATAAAAGTAAAATAAAAAATAAAAATAAAAATAAAAATAAACTGAACAACTTTTATTATAGGACTAACCCCGAAATCACGTTCCAAATTCAAAATATTCAAAAATATTTTGAATTTGGAACAAGCGCGCATTTTTAGTGTCTTATATTTGGGTTCTTTTTTATATATTTGAGGGAGATTAGTTGTTCAGTCTTGCAACAATCCATTCAATCAGTCTGGTACGATCTTCAGTCTGTAAAAATTCAAAGTCTATACAAACTGATGAAGTGGACTGATGCCAGACTGATCATGTAGTTTCCCTCTTAGTTAGCTCGGTGGCGCAGTGGTTTAGCGCCTGGC
Organism: Agriphila straminella; assembly: GCA_950108535.1. Taxonomy (NCBI): domain Eukaryota; kingdom Metazoa; phylum Arthropoda; class Insecta; order Lepidoptera; family Crambidae; genus Agriphila; species Agriphila straminella. Next base: position 15,133,331 of record OX467312.1, read on the forward strand.
CCAGCGATTGCGGAAGTTAAGCAACGTTCGCAAGGGTCGGTCATGGGATGGGTGACCAAAAATATATTATCTCGAGCTCCTCCGTGCTTCAGAAGGCACGTTAAGCCGTTGGTCCCAGCTGCATTTGCAGTCGTTAACACCCACCAATCCGCATTGGGCCCGCGTGGTGGGTTATGGCCCGTCCTCCTTACCACCCATAAGGAAGGCCTGTGCCCCACAGTGGGGTCATCAAAAATGGCTGATGGACAACTATAAATACTATAGGTACTGCTATTTTTTTTTCTCGCAGTCAATGGTAAAAAGTAGAGTACACAACTCGTGAAAAAAAAATTTCATCTCGGTCCTTTGTATCCCTCGCTTCGCTCAGGATTCTACTTTTGAATCCCTCGCTACGCTCGGGATTCAACAAATAAAATTAAAAGTAAAAGTAAAAGTAAAAGTAAAAGTAAAAGTAAAAGTAAAAGTAAAAGTAAAAGTAAAAGTAAAAGTAAAAGTAAAAGTAAAAGTAAAAGTAAAAGTAAAAGTAAAAGTAAAAGTAAAAGTAAAAGTAAAAGTAAAGTAAAAGTAAAAGTAAAAGTAAAAGTAAAAGTAAAAGTAAAAGTAAAAGTAAAAGTAAAAGTAAAAGTAAAAATAAAAATAAAAGTAAAAATAAAAATAAAAGTAAAAGTAAAAGTAAAAGTAAAAGTAAAAGTAAAATTAAATGTTACCGTAAAAAAGTAAAAGTAAAAGTAAAAGTAAAAGTAAAAGTTACCGTAAAAAAGTAAAAGTAAAAGTAAAAGTAAAAGTAAAAGTAAAAGTAAAAGTAAAAGTCAAAGTAAAAGTAAAAGTAAAAGTAAAAGTAAAAGTAAAAGTAAAAGTAAAAGTAAAAGTAAAAGTTACCGTAAAAAAGTAAAAGTAAAAGTAAAAGTAAAAGTAAAAGTAAAAGTAAAAGTAAAAGTAAAAGTAAAAGTAAAAGTAAAAGTAAAAGTAAAAGTAAAAGTAAAAGTAAAAGTAAAAGTAAAAGTAAAAGTAAAAGTAAAAGTAAAAGTAAAAGTAAAAGTAAAAGTAAAAGTAAAAGTTACCGTAAAAAAGTAAAAGTAAAAGTAAAAGTGAAAGTAAAAGTAAAAGTAAAAGTAAAAGTAAAAGTAAAAGTAAAAGTAAAAGTAAAAGTAAAAGTAAAAGTAAAAGTAAAAGTAAAAGTAAAAGTAAAAGTAAAAGTAAAAGTAAAAGTAAAAGTAAAAGTAAAAGTTACCGTAAAAAAGTAAAAGTAAAAGTAAAAATAAAAATAAAAATAAAAATAAAAATAAAAGTAAAAGTAAAAGTAAAAGTAAAAGTAAAAGTAAAAGTAAAAGTTAAAGTAAAAGTAAAAGTAAAAGTAAAAGTAAAAGTAAAAGTAAAAGTAAAAGTAAAAGTAAAAGTAAAAGTAAAAGTAAAAGTAAAAGTAAAAGTAAAAGTAAAAGTAAAAGTAAAAGTAAAAGTAAAAGTAAAAGTAAAAGTAAAAGTAAAAGTAAAAGTAAAAGTAAAAGTAAAAGTAAAAGTAAAAGTAAAAGTAAAAGTAAAAGTAAAAGTAAATAAAAATAAAAATAAAAATAAAAATAAAAATAAAAATAAAAATAAAAATAAAAATAAAATTAAAAATAAAAATAAAAGTAAAAATAAAAATAAAAGTAAAAGTAAAAGTAAAAGTTACCGTAAAAAAGTAAAAGTAAAAGTAAAAGTAAAAGTAAAAGTTACCGTAAAAAAGTAAAAGTAAAAGTAAAAATAAAAATAAAAATAAAAATAAAAATAAAAGTAAAAGTAAAAGTAAAAGTAAAAGTAAAAGTAAAAGTAAAAGGAAAAGTAAAAGTAAAAGTAAAAGTAAAAGTAAAAGTAAAAGTAAAAGTAAAAAGCCTTGTCAAGTAGACTTAGTTCTGCGGCATTCGCTGTTAAGAAAATAAGGCTTTTAACTGATATTGAAACGGCAAGGTTAGTATACTTTAGTTATTTTCATAGTGTAATGTCTTATGGACTGCTATTGTGGGGCTCAGCTGCCAGTTTTGAAAATATTTTTGTACTCCAAAAAAGAGCTGTTCGCGCCATATACACTCTACGGCGGAGAGATACCTTGAGAGAATTGTTCAAAGAAATAAATATTTTAACTTTGGCAGGCCAATATATTTATGAAAATTTAGTTTATGTAAGGAAACACTATGATTCATTTGATAAGAACAGCAACATTCACCAGTTTAATACAAGAAATAAAGATAAACTTGCCGTTCCAAGATTTAGGCTTGCAAAAACGAGAGGTTCATTTATGGGGAAAGGCATAGCCTTTATTAATAAAGTTCCACAACAAGTGATTGATCTTCCTTTGCATGAATTTAAAAACCATGTTAAAAAAACGCTCATGGGTAAAGGTTATTATAAAGTTGACGATTATCTTAAAGATCAAAATGCGTGGAAATGATGTAACACATAACTTGCTAATATAAGAACTTTGTTGAAGTAATATAATAAGTCTATGTTGTTGCCAATAATCCTGTCACCCTGTTGTAATTATCTGGTAACGATATATTCAAGTTTGTAAATATCGTTACTTATGGCTGTTACAGCTGATAAGTTTCTTGCGCCCGTTCTTCTTGTCAGCTAAAAAAGTCTGGAACGGGTGGTAGGAAAATATAGACGATTCAAAAGTACTTAATAATTAAGTTTATTTGAATAAAGCTTATTTCACTTTCATATTTCGGAGTTCAACTGTTTAACTTAACGTGCTGACAGTTGACACTGAGAAATGAAATAATTTTCTAATCTACGAGATACCTATACACTAACTACGCACGTCAGCTCGGTAAGTTTAGTATACCTAGTTGAACTACAAAAACAGCTCTTGTACGACAACGGTTCGGTACGACGGCGGTATAAAGGCTGCCTCATAGGTAGTCTGATGTGCGTTGACTGTACATACCTAGCCTAGTTTTATTTAAAAAGTAATTTGTTCACATTAAAGTACACATTATAAACACAATATGTTTGATGACCCCACTGCTGGGGCACAGGTCTTCCTTATGGGTGGTAAGGAGGATGGGCCATAACCCACCACGCGGGCCCAATGCGGATTGGTGTGTGTTAACGATTGCAAATGCAGCCGGGACCAACGGCTGAACGTGCCTTCTGAAGCACGGAGGAGCTCGAGATAATAAATTTTGGTCACCCATCCCATGACCGACCCTTGCGAACGTTGCTTAACTTCCGCAATCGCTGGGCCTAAACCACTGCTCCACCGAGCTCCTTACAATGCTAACACAATAACTTGTAGGTATTCAGATGAATTCTTATTTAAAAGAAGACAACCCTGAAGTCGTTAGAAGAAATAAGAGCTACGCGATAGAAAGAGAGGCAACTTCTAGGTGAATATAACTATAGGCAAGGGAGCGATGTGCGACCTGAATTGCACTTTGTTGCGTCTGGGATAGAGTCGCTATTTATTTAAATGACTTTGCGGAGTGGATCTTCTGTACTTGTACTATTATGTATTCTAAATCGAAATGAGCAATGTTCTTATAATAAGGTATGTTGTTACTTCAACAAGTACATACTGAGAGCAATGTTAATTTAACAATTTCGGGAATAACAATTTTAAATGACGTCTCGTTATTTCAACCGCGGTAACGTTGTTTCTACTACATATCAACACAGTGTAGTTTCAACAAATTATATTGTTATAACAACCAAACAGCCCTTGTAGATTTAACAAGACGCCAACTTGTTACTGCTACAAGTTTGTGTTTGTGTTGTTAATTCAACAAGTACAAATTGTTGACCATATACTTATTGTTGATTTTACTAAATCGGCAATGTCAATTTTAAATGACGCCATGTTATTTTAACCGCTGTAACGTTGTTTCAACAAGATACCATTTAATAAGTTACACAGTGTAGTTTCAACAAATTATATTGTTATAACAACCAAACAGTCCTTGTAGATTCAACAAGACGCCAACTTGTTACTGCTACAAGTTTGTGTTTTATGTTGTTACTTCAACAAGTATAAAGGCACTTCCGTACCTTCGTCAGGATTATACAACTTGCGCGGGTATTTAGGACAGATATTTTAGAAATAACGGTCATATATCACAAATCACAACGTTTTATTCACTAGACCAATCACAGAAATCAATTTCAGTGCACTTCGAGTTAGATTAAAGCGGATTTAAATCGGACGTCGACGATCCGTCCCTTACGTTCTTACACGTGGCGCGTCTCCTTACAAACTGACACTTCCCGCCAACCGCCATATTGGCCCGCCACTGTCAAAACGTAAGGACGTTCCGTCAGAGCACAATCTACTCTCGTCCGTGCAATGACAGCCGGCTTCCACTGTCAATGCAGTATAATTTCACTCTTTGAAACTAGTAACTCTACACCTGTAAGTAACGGTGACCCACAAATCCTCCGCAGTAGAATTCCACTCCGGACGTTCTATCGCGGATAGTTCGCGACGCACCGCCAAGAGTACCCCACCACCATACTTTTGTTTAGTACGTAAATAACACCTGTCTCGCCGCCACACGGTGTACCTATCATCGATAACCTCCAAATCATTAAAACCGTCCGTCAACCAGGTCTCGGTAATCGACACAACGTCATACTGCTTTAAAAGTAAATTACGTTTAAAAATATGTGTCTTTGTGCGTAACCCTCGAGCATTTTGGTAGTAGATATTTAAATTATTCATGGTAAAAAGTGACGAAGAAATAACTTAGGCGAATCGAAGTAGTAATAATATTCGAAGGAATTATTATCCACACCGTAGCAACCAAAATATCAAACTTCTATAAATGTTTAAAAAAAAAATAACATGAGAGATTGGAGAACTATTATTGAGATTCTTGCATAAACAAAGACAAAAGCCGCTAATAAAAAGTGAATAATTAATAAATAAAAAAATATATAACAATATCGAAAATTCAAAGTGTAAGGTACTGGTGTAAAAATAGTGCAACAATAATAGTGCGTGAGATAACATTTACGTGCCGACGACGCAGCAGTGATAAGCGAATATGATCCGAGCGAAAGATCCAACAGGTGAACGTTTAGGCGTAAATCGCGTAAACAAAAGCGATTACCCTCGTTTATAGTGACAATTATAATACTCGTTGATTGATAAACAAGTTTACCGAATGATGTGGTTCCCGTACAACGTAATGCAAATATGATTAAAAAAATACTTAAGTCTAATAATAGCTTAGAGTTAACAAGAATTATGAGATTATAGATTAAGTCAACTTTAGTAAATCTTCCAACTTTAGTAAATCTTCTTCGGATTTTATAGAAATAATAGGTGAAGAATCCGATTTTCGAGCCAGTATTTTACTTTTACTTTTACTTTTACTTTTACTTTTACTTTTACTTTTACTTTTACTTTTACTTTTACTTTTACTTTTACTTTTACTTTTACTTTTACTTTTACTTTTACTTTTACTTTTACTTTTACTTTTACTTTTACTTTTACTTTTACTTTTACTTTTACTTTTACTTTTACTTTTACTTTTACTTTTACTTTTACTTTTACTTTTACTTTTACTTTTACTTTTACTTTTACTTTTACTTTTACTTTTACTTTTACTTTTACTTTTACTTTTACTTTTACTTTTACTTTTACTTTTACTTTTACTTTTACTTTTACTTTTACTTTTACTTTTACTTTTACTTTTACTTTTACTTTTACTTTTACTTTTACTTTTACTTTTACTTTTACTTTTACTTTTACTTTTACTTTTACTTTTACTTTTACTTTTACTTTTACTTTTATTTTTATTTTTATTTTTATTTTTATTTTTATTTTTACCTATAGTATTTATAGTTGTCCATCAGCCATTTTTGATGACCCCACTGTGGGGCACAGGCCTTCCTTATGGGTGGTAAGGAGGACGGGCCATAACCCACCACGCGGGCCCAATGCGGATTGGTGGGTGTTAACGACTGCAAATGCAGCTGGGACCAACGGCTTAACGTGCCTTCTGAAGCACGGAGGAGCTCGAGATAATATATTTTTGGTCACCCATCCCATGACCGACCCTTGCGAACGTTGCTTAACTTCCGCAATCGCTGGGCCAGGCGCTAAACCACTGCGCCACCGAGCTAACTAAGAGGGAAACTACATGATCAGTCTGGCATCAGTCCACTTCATCAGTTTGTATAGACTTTGAATTTTTACAGACTGAAGATCGTACCAGACTGATTGAATGGATTGTTGCAAGACTGAACAACTAATCTCCCTCAAATATATAAAAAAGAACCCAAATATAAGACACTAAAAATGCGCGCTTGTTCCAAATTCAAAATATTTTTGAATGGAACAGCTGATTTTTTTTCGTGATTTCGGGGTTAGTCCTACAATAAAAGTTGTTCAGTTTATTTTTATTTTTATTTTTACTTTTTTTTTACTTTTACTTTTACTTTTACTTTTATTTTTATTTTTTTTTTTATTTTTATTTTTATTTTTATTTTTATTTTTATTTTTATTTTTACTTTTACTTTTACTTTTACGGTAACTTTTACTTTTACTTTTACTTTTACTTTTATTTTTAATTTTATTTGTTGAATCCCGAGCGTAGCGAGGGATTCAAAAGTAGAATCCTGAGCGAAGCGAGGGATACAAAGGACCGAGATGAAATTTTTTTTTCACGAGTTGTGTACTCTACTTTTTACCATTGACTGCGAGAAAAAAAAATAGCAGTACCTATAGTATTTATAGTTGTCCATCAGCCATTTTTGATGACCCCACTGTGGGGCACAGGCCTTCCTGTAAAATAAAAGTTACCGTAAAAAAGTAAAAGTAAAAGTAAAAGTAAAAGTAAAAGTAAAAGTAAAAGTAAAAGTAAAAGTAAAAGTAAAAATAAAAGTAAAAGTAAAAGTAAAAGTAAAAGTAAAAGTAAAAGTAAAAGTAAAAGTAAAAGTAAAAGTAAAAGTAAAAGTAAAAGTAAAAGTAAAAGTAAAAGTAAAAGTAAAAGTAAAAGTAAAAGTAAAAGTAAAAGTAAAAGTAAAAGTAAAAGTCAAAGTAAAAGTCAAAGTAAAAGTAAAAGTAAAAGTAAAAGTAAAAGTAAAAGTAAAAGTAAAAGTAAAAGTAAAAGTAAAAGTAAAAGTAAAAGTAAAAGTAAAAGTAAAAGTAAAAGTAAAAGTAAAAGTAAAAGTAAAAGTAAAAGTAAAAGTAAAAGTAAAAGTAAAAATAAAAATATGAAAATAAAAGTAAAAGTAAAAAAAAAATAAAAATAAAAATAAACTGAACAACTTTTATTATAGGACTTACCCCGAAATCACGAAAAAAAATCAGCTGTTCCATTCAAAAATATTTTGAATTTGGAACAAGCGCGCATTTTTAGTGTCTTATATTTGGGTTCTTTTTTATATATTTGAGGGAGATTAGTTGTTCAGTCTTGCAACAATCCATTCAATCAGTCTGGTACGATCTTCAGTCTGTAAAAATTCAAAGTCTATACAAACTGATGAAGTGGACTGATGCCAGACTGATCATGTAGTTTCCCTCTTAGTTAGCTCGGTGGCGCAGTGGTTTAGCGCCTGGCCCAGCGATTGCGGAAGTTAAGCAACGTTCGCAAGGGTCGGTCATGGGATGGGTGACCAAAAATATATTATCTCGAGCTCCTCCGTGCTTCAGAAGGCACGTTAAGCCGTTGGACCCAGCTGCATTTGCAGTCGTTAACACCCACCAATCCGCATTGGGCCCGCGTGGTGGGTTATGGCCCGTCCTCCTTACCACCCATAAGGAAGGCCTGTGCCCCACAGTGGGGTCATCAAAAATGGCTGATGGACAACTATAAATACTATAGGTACTGCTATTTTTTTTTCTCGCAGTCAATGGTAAAAAGTAGAGTACACAACTCGTGAAAAAAAAATTTCATCTCGGTCCTTTGTATCCCTCGCTTCGCTCAGGATTCTACTTTTGAATCCCTCGCTACGCTCGGGATTCAACAAATAAAATTAAAAATAAAAGTAAAAGTAAAAGTTACCGTAAAAAAGTAAAAGTAAAAGAAAAAGTAAAAGTAAAAGTAAAAGTAAAAGTAAAAGTAAAAGTAAAAGTAAAAGTAAAAGTAAAAGTAAAAATTAAAATAAAAATAAAAATAAAAATAAAAATAAAAAAAAAAATAAAAATAAAAAAAAAAAAAAAAATAAAAATAAAAATAAAAAAAAAAAAAAAAATAAAAATAAAAATAAAAATAAAAAAAAAAGTGAAAATAAAAATAAAAGTAAAAGTAAAAGTAAAAGTAAAAGTAAAAGTAAAAGTAAAAGTTACCGTAAAAAAGTAAAAGTAAAAGTAAAAGTAAAAGTAAAAGTAAAAGTAAAAGTAAAAGTAAAAGTAAAAGTAAAAGTAAAAGTAAAAGTAAAAGTAAAAGTAAAAGTAAAAGTAAAAATAAAAGTAAAATAAAAAATAAAAATAAAAATAAAAATAAACTGAACAACTTTTATTATAGGACTAACCCCGAAATCACGTTCCAAATTCAAAATATTCAAAAATATTTTGAATTTGGAACAAGCGCGCATTTTTAGTGTCTTATATTTGGGTTCTTTTTTATATATTTGAGGGAGATTAGTTGTTCAGTCTTGCAACAATCCATTCAATCAGTCTGGTACGATCTTCAGTCTGTAAAAATTCAAAGTCTATACAAACTGATGAAGTGGACTGATGCCAGACTGATCATGTAGTTTCCCTCTTAGTTAGCTCGGTGGCGCAGTGGTTTAGCGCCTGGCCCAGCGATTGCGGAAGTTAAGCAACGTTCGCAAGGGTCGGTCATGGGATGGGTGACCAAAAATATATTATCTCGAGCTCCTCCGTGCTTCAGAAGGCACGTTAAGCCGTTGGTCCCAGCTGCATTTGCAGTCGTTAACACCCACCAATCCGCATTGGGCCCGCGTGGTGGGTTATGGCCCGTCCTCCTTACCACCCATAAGGAAGGCCTGTGCCCCACAGTGGGGTCATCAAAAATGGCTGATGGACAACTATAAATACTATAGGTACTGCTATTTTTTTTTCTCGCAGTCAATGGTAAAAAGTAGAGTACACAACTCGTGAAAAAAAAATTTCATCTCGGTCCTTTGTATCCCTCGCTTCGCTCAGGATTCTACTTTTGAATCCCTCGCTACGCTCGGGATTCAACAAATAAAATTAAAAGTAAAAGTAAAAGTAAAAGTAAAAGTAAAAGTAAAAGTAAAAGTAAAAGTAAAAGTAAAAGTAAAAGTAAAAGTAAAAGTAAAAGTAAAAGTAAAAGTAAAAGTAAAAGTAAAAGTAAAAGTAAAAGTAAAAGTAAAAGTAAAAGTAAAAGTAAAAGTAAAGTAAAAGTAAAAGTAAAAGTAAAAGTAAAAGTAAAAGTAAAAGTAAAAGTAAAAGTAAAAGTAAAAGTAAAAATAAAAATAAAAATAAAAATAAAAATAAAAGTAAAAATAAAAATAAAAGTAAAAGTAAAAGTAAAAGTAAAAGTAAAATTAAATGTTACCGTAAAAAAGTAAAAGTAAAAGTAAAAGTAAAAGTAAAAGTTACCGTAAAAAAGTAAAAGTAAAAGTAAAAGTAAAAGTAAAAGTAAAAGTAAAAGTCAAAGTCAAAGTAAAAGTAAAAGTAAAAGTAAAAGTAAAAGTAAAAGTAAAAGTAAAAGTAAAAGTAAAAGTAAAAGTTACCGTAAAAAAGTAAAAGTAAAAGTAAAAGTAAAAGTAAAAGTAAAAGTAAAAGTAAAAGTAAAAGTAAAAGTAAAAGTAAAAGTAAAAGTAAAAGTAAAAGTAAAAGTAAAAGTAAAAGTAAAAGTAAAAGTAAAAGTAAAAGTAAAAGTAAAAGTAAAAGTAAAAGTAAAAGTAAAAGTTACCGTAAAAAAGTAAAAGTAAAAGTAAAAGTGAAAGTAAAAGTAAAAGTAAAAGTAAAAGTAAAAGTAAAAGTAAAAGTAAAAGTAAAAGTAAAAGTAAAAGTAAAAGTAAAAGTAAAAGTAAAAGTAAAAGTAAAAGTAAAAGTAAAAGTTACCGTAAAAAAGTAAAAGTAAAAGTAAAAATAAAAATAAAAATAAAAATAAAAATAAAAGTAAAAGTAAAAGTAAAAGTAAAAGTAAAAGTAAAAGTTAAAGTAAAAGTAAAAGTAAAAGTAAAAGTAAAAGTAAAAGTAAAAGTAAAAGTAAAAGTAAAAGTAAAAGTAAAAGTAAAAGTAAAAGTAAAAGTAAAAGTAAAAGTAAAAGTAAAAGTAAAAGTAAAAGTAAAAGTAAAAGTAAAAGTAAAAGTAAAAGTAAAAGTAAAAGTAAAAGTAAATAAAAATAAAAATAAAAATAAAAATAAAAATAAAAATAAAAATAAAAATAAAAATAAAAATAAAAATAAAAATAAAAATAAAAATAAAAGTAAAAATAAAAATAAAAGTAAAAGTAAAAGTAAAAGTTACCGTAAAAAAGTAAAAGTAAAAGTAAAAGTAAAAGTAAAAGTAAAAGTAAAAGTAAAAGTAAAAGTAAAAGTAAAAGTAAAAGTAAAAGTAAAAGTTAAAGTAAGAGTAAGAGTAAGAGTAAGAGTAAGAGTAAAAGTAAAAGTAAAAGTAAAAGTAAAAGTAAAAGTAAAAGTAAAAGTAAAAGTAAAAGTAAAAGTAAAAGTAAAAGTAAAAGTAAAAGTAAAAGTAAAAGTAAAAGTAAAAGTAAAAGTAAAAGTAAAAGTAAAAGTAAAAGTAAAAGTAAAAGTAAAAGTAAAAGTAAAAGTAAAAGTAAAAGTAAAAGTAAAAGTAAAAGTAAAAGTAAAAGTAAAAGTAAAAGTAAAAGTAAAAGTAAAAGTAAAAGTAAAAGTAAAAGTAAAAGTTACCGTAAAAAAGTAAAAGTAAAAGTAAAAATAAAAATAAAAATAAAAATAAAAGTAAAAGTAAAAGTAAAAGTAAAAGTAAAAGTAAAAGTAAAAGGAAAAGTAAAAGTAAAAGTAAAAGTAAAAGTAAAAGTAAAAGTAAAAGTAAAAAGCCTTGTCAAGTAGACTTAGTTCTGCGGCATTCGCTGTTAAGAAAATAAGGCTTTTAACTGATATTGAAACGGCAAGGTTAGTATACTTTAGTTATTTTCATAGTGTAATGTCTTATGGACTGCTATTGTGGGGCTCAGCTGCCAGTTTTGAAAATATTTTTGTACTCCAAAAAAGAGCTGTTCGCGCCATATACACTCTACGGCGGAGAGATACCTTGAGAGAATTGTTCAAAGAAATAAATATTTTAACTTTGGCAGGCCAATATATTTATGAAAATTTAGTTTATGTAAGGAAACACTATGATTCATTTGATAAGAACAGCAACATTCACCAGTTTAATACAAGAAATAAAGATAAACTTGCCGTTCCAAGATTTAGGCTTGCAAAAACGAGAGGTTCATTTATGGGGAAAGGCATAGCCTTTATTAATAAAGTTCCACAACAAGTGATTGATCTTCCTTTGCATGAATTTAAAAACCATGTTAAAAAAACGCTCATGGGTAAAGGTTATTATAAAGTTGACGATTATCTTAAAGATCAAAATGCGTGGAAATGATGTAACACATAACTTGCTAATATAAGAACTTTGTTGAAGTAATATAATAAGTCTATGTTGTTGCCAATAATCCTGTCACCCTGTTGTAATTATCTGGTAACGATATATTCAAGTTTGTAAATATCGTTACTTATGGCTGTTACAGCTGATAAGTTTCTTGCGCCCGTTCTTCTTGTCAGCTAAAAAAGTCTGGAACGGGTGGTAGGAAAATATAGACGATTCAAAAGTACTTAATAATTAAGTTTATTTGAATAAAGCTTATTTCACTTTCATATTTCGGAGTTCAACTGTTTAACTTAACGTGCTGACAGTTGACACTGAGAAATGAAATAATTTTCTAATCTACGAGATACCTATACACTAACTACGCACGTCAGCTCGGTAAGTTTAGTATACCTAGTTGAACTACAAAAACAGCTCTTGTACGACAACGGTTCGGTACGACGGCGGTATAAAGGCTGCCTCATAGGTAGTCTGATGTGCGTTGACTGTACATACCTAGCCTAGTTTTATTTAAAAAGTAATTTGTTCACATTAAAGTACACATTATAAACACAATATGTTTGATGACCCCACTGCTGGGGCACAGGTCTTCCTTATGGGTGGTAAGGAGGATGGGCCATAACCCACCACGCGGGCCCAATGCGGATTGGTGTGTGTTAACGATTGCAAATGCAGCCGGGACCAACGGCTGAACGTGCCTTCTGAAGCACGGAGGAGCTCGAGATAATAAATTTTGGTCACCCATCCCATGACCGACCCTTGCGAACGTTGCTTAACTTCCGCAATCGCTGGGCCTAAACCACTGCTCCACCGAGCTCCTTACAATGCTAACACAATAACTTGTAGGTATTCAGATGAATTCTTATTTAAAAGAAGACAACCCTGAAGTCGTTAGAAGAAATAAGAGCTACGCGATAGAAAGAGAGGCAACTTCTAGGTGAATATAACTATAGGCAAGGGAGCGATGTGCGACCTGAATTGCACTTTGTTGCGTCTGGGATAGAGTCGCTATTTATTTAAATGACTTTGCGGAGTGGATCTTCTGTACTTGTACTATTATGTATTCTAAATCGAAATGAGCAATGTTCTTATAATAAGGTATGTTGTTACTTCAACAAGTACATACTGAGAGCAATGTTAATTTAACAATTTCGGGAATAACAATTTTAAATGACGTCTCGTTATTTCAACCGCGGTAACGTTGTTTCTACTACATATCAACACAGTGTAGTTTCAACAAATTATATTGTTATAACAACCAAACAGCCCTTGTAGATTTAACAAGACGCCAACTTGTTACTGCTACAAGTTTGTGTTTGTGTTGTTAATTCAACAAGTACAAATTGTTGACCATATACTTATTGTTGATTTTACTAAATCGGCAATGTCAATTTTAAATGACGCCATGTTATTTTAACCGCTGTAACGTTGTTTCAACAAGATACCATTTAATAAGTTACACAGTGTAGTTTCAACAAATTATATTGTTATAACAACCAAACAGTCCTTGTAGATTCAACAAGACGCCAACTTGTTACTGCTACAAGTTTGTGTTTTATGTTGTTACTTCAACAAGTATAAAGGCACTTCCGTACCTTCGTCAGGATTATACAACTTGCGCGGGTATTTAGGACAGATATTTTAGAAATAACGGTCATATATCACAAATCACAACGTTTTATTCACTAGACCAATCACAGAAATCAATTTCAGTGCACTTCGAGTTAGATTAAAGCGGATTTAAATCGGACGTCGACGATCCGTCCCTTACGTTCTTACACGTGGCGCGTCTCCTTACAAACTGACACTTCCCGCCAACCGCCATATTGGCCCGCCACTGTCAAAACGTAAGGACGTTCCGTCAGAGCACAATCTACTCTCGTCCGTGCAATGACAGCCGGCTTCCACTGTCAATGCAGTATAATTTCACTCTTTGAAACTAGTAACTCTACACCTGTAAGTAACGGTGACCCACAAATCCTCCGCAGTAGAATTCCACTCCGGACGTTCTATCGCGGATAGTTCGCGACGCACCGCCAAGAGTACCCCACCACCATACTTTTGTTTAGTACGTAAATAACACCTGTCTCGCCGCCACACGGTGTACCTATCATCGATAACCTCCAAATCATTAAAACCGTCCGTCAACCAGGTCTCGGTAATCGACACAACGTCATACTGCTTTAAAAGTAAATTACGTTTAAAAATATGTGTCTTTGTGCGTAACCCTCGAGCATTTTGGTAGTAGATATTTAAATTATTCATGGTAAAAAGTGACGAAGAAATAACTTAGGCGAATCGAAGTAGTAATAATATTCGAAGGAATTATTATCCACACCGTAGCAACCAAAATATCAAACTTCTATAAATGTTTAAAAAAAAAATAACATGAGAGATTGGAGAACTATTATTGAGATTCTTGCATAAACAAAGACAAAAGCCGCTAATAAAAAGTGAATAATTAATAAATAAAAAAATATATAACAATATCGAAAATTCAAAGTGTAAGGTACTGGTGTAAAAATAGTGCAACAATAATAGTGCGTGAGATAACATTTACGTGCCGACGACGCAGCAGTGATAAGCGAATATGATCCGAGCGAAAGATCCAACAGGTGAACGTTTAGGCGTAAATCGCGTAAACAAAAGCGATTACCCTCGTTTATAGTGACAATTATAATACTCGTTGATTGATAAACAAGTTTACCGAATGATGTGGTTCCCGTACAACGTAATGCAAATATGATTAAAAAAATACTTAAGTCTAATAATAGCTTAGAGTTAACAAGAATTATGAGATTATAGATTAAGTCAACTTTAGTAAATCTTCTTCGGATTTTATAGAAATAATAGGTGAAGAATCCGATTTTCGAGCCAGTATTTTACTTTTACTTTTACTTTTACTTTTACTTTTACTTTTACTTTTACTTTTACTTTTACTTTTACTTTTACTTTTACTTTTACTTTTACTTTTACTTTTACTTTTACTTTTACTTTTACTTTTACTTTTACTTTTACTTTTACTTTTACTTTTACTTTTACTTTTACTTTTACTTTTACTTTTACTTTTACTTTTACTTTTACTTTTACTTTTACTTTTACTTTTACTTTTACTTTTACTTTTACTTTTACTTTTACTTTTACTTTTACTTTTACTTTTACTTTTACTTTTACTTTTACTTTTACTTTTACTTTTACTTTTACTTTTACTTTTACTTTTACTTTTACTTTTACTTTTACTTTTACTTTTACTTTTACTTTTACTTTTACTTTTACTTTTACTTTTACTTTTACTTTTACTTTTACTTTTACTTTTACTTTTACTTTTACTTTTACTTTTACTTTTACTTTTACTTTTATTTTTATTTTTATTTTTATTTTTATTTTTATTTTTACCTATAGTATTTATAGTTGTCCATCAGCCATTTTTGATGACCCCACTGTGGGGCACAGGCCTTCCTTATGGGTGGTAAGGAGGACGGGCCATAACCCACCACGCGGGCCCAATGCGGATTGGTGGGTGTTAACGACTGCAAATGCAGCTGGGACCAACGGCTTAACGTGCCTTCTGAAGCACGGAGGAGCTCGAGATAATATATTTTTGGTCACCCATCCCATGACCGACCCTTGCGAACGTTGCTTAACTTCCGCAATCGCTGGGCCAGGCGCTAAACCACTGCGCCACCGAGCTAACTAAGAGGGAAACTACATGATCAGTCTGGCATCAGTCCACTTCATCAGTTTGTATAGACTTTGAATTTTTACAGACTGAAGATCGTACCAGACTGATTGAATGGATTGTTGCAAGACTGAACAACTAATCTCCCTCAAATATATAAAAAAGAACCCAAATATAAGACACTAAAAATGCGCGCTTGTTCCAAATTCAAAATATTTTTGAATGGAACAGCTGATTTTTTTTCGTGATTTCGGGGTTAGTCCTACAATAAAAGTTGTTCAGTTTATTTTTATTTTTATTTTTACTTTTTTTTTACTTTTACTTTTACTTTTACTTTTATTTTTATTTTTTTTTTTATTTTTATTTTTATTTTTATTTTTATTTTTATTTTTATTTTTACTTTTACTTTTACTTTTACGGTAACTTTTACTTTTACTTTTACTTTTACTTTTATTTTTAATTTTATTTGTTGAATCCCGAGCGTAGCGAGGGATTCAAAAGTAGAATCCTGAGCGAAGCGAGGGATACAAAGGACCGAGATGAAATTTTTTTTTCACGAGTTGTGTACTCTACTTTTTACCATTGACTGCGAGAAAAAAAAATAGCAGTACCTATAGTATTTATAGTTGTCCATCAGCCATTTTTGATGACCCCACTGTGGGGCACAGGCCTTCCTGTAAAATAAAAGTTACCGTAAAAAAGTAAAAGTAAAAGTAAAAGTAAAAGTAAAAGTAAAAGTAAAAGTAAAAGTAAAAGTAAAAGTAAAAATAAAAGTAAAAGTAAAAGTAAAAGTAAAAGTAAAAGTAAAAGTAAAAGTAAAAGTAAAAGTAAAAGTAAAAGTAAAAGTAAAAGTAAAAGTAAAAGTAAAAGTAAAAGTAAAAGTAAAAGTAAAAGTAAAAGTAAAAGTAAAAGTCAAAGTAAAAGTCAAAGTAAAAGTAAAAGTAAAAGTAAAAGTAAAAGTAAAAGTAAAAGTAAAAGTAAAAGTAAAAGTAAAAGTAAAAGTAAAAGTAAAAGTAAAAGTAAAAGTAAAAGTAAAAGTAAAAGTAAAAGTAAAAGTAAAAGTAAAAGTAAAAGTAAAAGTAAAAGTAAAAGTAAAAGTAAAAGTAAAAATAAAAATATGAAAATAAAAGTAAAAGTAAAAAAAAAATAAAAATAAAAATAAACTGAACAACTTTTATTATAGGACTTACCCCGAAATCACGAAAAAAAATCAGCTGTTCCATTCAAAAATATTTTGAATTTGGAACAAGCGCGCATTTTTAGTGTCTTATATTTGGGTTCTTTTTTATATATTTGAGGGAGATTAGTTGTTCAGTCTTGCAACAATCCATTCAATCAGTCTGGTACGATCTTCAGTCTGTAAAAATTCAAAGTCTATACAAACTGATGAAGTGGACTGATGCCAGACTGATCATGTAGTTTCCCTCTTAGTTAGCTCGGTGGCGCAGTGGTTTAGCGCCTGGCCCAGCGATTGCGGAAGTTAAGCAACGTTCGCAAGGGTCGGTCATGGGATGGGTGACCAAAAATATATTATCTCGAGCTCCTCCGTGCTTCAGAAGGCACGTTAAGCCGTTGGACCCAGCTGCATTTGCAGTCGTTAACACCCACCAATCCGCATTGGGCCCGCGTGGTGGGTTATGGCCCGTCCTCCTTACCACCCATAAGGAAGGCCTGTGCCCCACAGTGGGGTCATCAAAAATGGCTGATGGACAACTATAAATACTATAGGTACTGCTATTTTTTTTTCTCGCAGTCAATGGTAAAAAGTAGAGTACACAACTCGTGAAAAAAAAATTTCATCTCGGTCCTTTGTATCCCTCGCTTCGCTCAGGATTCTACTTTTGAATCCCTCGCTACGCTCGGGATTCAACAAATAAAATTAAAAATAAAAGTAAAAGTAAAAGTTACCGTAAAAAAGTAAAAGTAAAAGAAAAAGTAAAAGTAAAAGTAAAAGTAAAAGTAAAAGTAAAAGTAAAAGTAAAAGTAAAAGTAAAAATAAAAATAAAAATAAAAATAAAAATAAAAATAAAAAAAAAAATAAAAATAAAAATAAAAATAAAAAAAAAAATAAAAATAAAAATAAAAAAAAAAATAAAAATAAAAATAAAAATAAAAATAAAAATAAAAATAAAAAAAAAAGTGAAAATAAAAATAAAAGTAAAAGTAAAAGTAAAAGTAAAAGTAAAAGTAAAAGTTACCGTAAAAAAGTAAAAGTAAAAGTAAAAGTAAAAGTAAAAGTAAAAGTAAAAGTAAAAGTAAAAGTAAAAGTAAAAGTAAAAGTAAAAGTAAAAGTAAAAGTAAAAATAAAAGTAAAATAAAAAATAAAAATAAAAATAAAAATAAACTGAACAACTTTTATTATAGGACTAACCCCGAAATCACGTTCCAAATTCAAAATATTCAAAAATATTTTGAATTTGGAACAAGCGCGCATTTTTAGTGTCTTATATTTGGGTTCTTTTTTATATATTTGAGGGAGATTAGTTGTTCAGTCTTGCAACAATCCATTCAATCAGTCTGGTACGATCTTCAGTCTGTAAAAATTCAAAGTCTATACAAACTGATGAAGTGGACTGATGCCAGACTGATCATGTAGTTTCCCTCTTAGTTAGCTCGGTGGCGCAGTGGTTTAGCGCCTGGCCCAGCGATTGCGGAAGTTAAGCAACGTTCGCAAGGGTCGGTCATGGGATGGGTGACCAAAAATATATTATCTCGAGCTCCTCCGTGCTTCAGAAGGCACGTTAAGCCGTTGGTCCCAGCTGCATTTGCAGTCGTTAACACCCACCAATCCGCATTGGGCCCGCGTGGTGGGTTATGGCCCGTCCTCCTTACCACCCATAAGGAAGGCCTGTGCCCCACAGTGGGGTCATCAAAAATGGCTGATGGACAACTATAAATACTATAGGTACTGCTATTTTTTTTTCTCGCAGTCAATGGTAAAAAGTAAAAGTAAAAGTAAAAGTAAAAGTAAAAGTAAAAGTTAAAGTTACCGTAAGTTACCGTAAAAAAGTAAAAGTAAAAGTAAAAGTAAAAGTAAAAGTAAAAGTAAAAGTAAAAGTAAAAATAAAAGTAAAAGTAAAAGTAAAAGTAAAAGTAAAAGTGAAAGTGAAAGTAAAAGTAAAAGTAAAAGTAAAAGTAAAAGTAAAAGTAAAAGTAAAAGTAAAAATAAAAGTAAAAGTAAAAGTGAAAGTGAAAGTGAAAGTGAAAGTGAAAGTGAAAGTGAAAGTAAAAGTAAAAGTAAAAGTAAAAGTAAAAATAAAAGTAAAAATAAAAATAAAAATAAAAGTAAAAATAAAAATAAAAATAAAAATAAAAATAAAAATAAACTGAACAACTTTTATTATAGGACTAACCCCGAAATCACGTTCCAAATTCAAAATATTCAAAAATATTTTGAATTTGGAACAAGCGCGCATTTTTAGTGTCTTATATTTGGGTTCTTTTTTATATATTTGAGGGAGATTAGTTGTTCAGTCTTGCAACAATCCATTCAATCAGTCTGGTACGATCTTCAGTCTGTAAAAATTCAAAGTCTATACAAACTGATGAAGTGGACTGATGCCAGACTGATCATGTAGTTTCCCTCTTAGTTAGCTCGGTGGCGCAGTGGTTTAGCGCCTGGCCCAGCGATTGAGGAAGTTAAGCAACGTTCGCAAGGGTCGGTCATGGGATGGGTGACCAAAAATATATTATCTCGAGCTCCTCCGTGCTTCAGAAGGCACGTTAAGCCGTTGGTCCCAGCTGCATTTGCAGTCGTTAACACCCACCAATCCGCATTGGGCCCGCGTGGTGGGTTATGGCCCGTCCTCCTTACCACCCATAAGGAAGGCCTGTGCCCCACAGTGGGGTCATCAAAAATGGCTGATGGACAACTATAAATACTATAGGTACTGCTATTTTTTTTTCTCGCAGTCAATGGTAAAAAGTAAAAGTAAAAGTAAAAGTAAAAGTAAAAGTAAAAGTAAAAGTTAAAGTTACCGTAAGTTACCGTAAAAAAGTAAAAGTAAAAGTAAAAGTAAAAGTAAAAGTAAAAGTAAAAGTAAAAGTAAAAGTAAAAGTAAAAATAAAAGTAAAAGTAAAAGTAAAAGTAAAAGTAAAAGTGAAAGTGAAAGTAAAAGTAAAAGTAAAAGTAAAAGTAAAAGTAAAAGTAAAAGTAAAAGTAAAAATAAAAGTAAAAGTGAAAGTGAAAGTGAAAGTGAAAGTGAAAGTGAAAGTGAAAGTGAAAGTAAAAGTAAAAGTAAAAGTAAAAGTAAAAATAAAAGTAAAAATAAAAATAAAAATAAAAATAAAAATAAAAATAAAAATAAAAATAAAAATAAAAATAAAAATAAAAATAAAAATAAAAATAAAAATAAAAATAAAAATAAAAATAAAAATAAAAATAAAAATAAAAATAAAAATAAAAATAAAAATAAGAATAAGAATAAAAATAAAAATAAAAATAAAAATAAAAATAAAAATAAAAATAAAAATAAAAATAAAAATAAAAGTAAAAGTAAAAGTAAAAGTAAAAGTAAAAGTAAAAGTAAAAGTGAAAGTGAAAGTGAAAGTGAAAGTGAAAGTGAAAGTGAAAGTGAAAGTGAAAGTGAAAGTGAAAGTAAAAGTAAAAGTAAAAGTAAAAATAAAAGTAAAAATAAAAATAAAAGTAAAAATAAAAATAAAAATAAAAATAAAAATAAAAATAAAAATAAAAATAAAAATAAAAATAAAAATAAAAATAAAAATAAAAATAAAAATAAAAATAAAAGTAAAAGTAAAAGTAAAAGTTAAAGTTACCGTAAGTTACCGTAAAAAAGTAAAAGTAAAAGTAAAAGTAAAAGTAAAAGTAAAAGTAAAAGTAAAAGTAAAAGTAAAAGTAAAAGTAAAAGTAAAAGTAAAAGTAAAAGTAAAAGTAAAAATAAAAGTAAAAATAAAAGTAAAAATAAAAATAAAAATAAAAAAAAAAATAAAAATAAAAATAAAAATAAAAATAAAAGTAAAAGTAAAAGTAAAAGTAAAAGTAAAAGAAAAGTAAAAGTAAAAGTAAAAGTAAAAGTAAAAGTAAAAGTAAAAGTAAAAGTAAAAGTAAAAGTAAAAGTAAAAGTAAAAGTAAAAGTAAAAGTAAAAGTAAAAGTAAAAGTAAAAGTAAAAGTAAAAGTAAAAGTAAAAGTAAAAGTAAAAGTAAAAGTAAAAGTAAAAGTAAAAGTAAAAGTAAAAGTAAAAGTAAAAGTAAAAGTAAAAGTAAAAGTAAAAGTAAAAGTAAAAGTAAAAGTAAAAGTAAAAGTAAAAGTAAAAGTAAAAGTAAAAGTAAAAGTAAAAGTAAAAGTAAAAGTAAAAGTAAAAGTAAAAGTAAAAGTAAAAGTAAAAGTAAAAGTAAAAGTAAAAGTAAAAGTAAAAGTAAAAGTAAAAGTAAAAGTAAAAGTAAAAGTAAAAGTAAAAGTAAAAGTAAAAGTAAAAGTAAAAGTAAAAGTAAAAGTAAAAGTAAAAGTAAAAGTAAAAGTAAAAGTAAAAGTAAAAGTAAAAGTAAAAGTAAAAATAAAAATAAAAATAAAAATAAAAATAAAAATAAAAATAAAAATAAAAATAAAAATAAAAATAAAAATAAAAATAAAAATAAAAATAAAAATAAAAGTAAAAGTAAAAGTAAAAAAAAAGTAAAAATAAAAATAAACTGAAC
Source organism: Agriphila straminella (assembly GCA_950108535.1). Lineage (NCBI taxonomy): Eukaryota > Metazoa > Arthropoda > Insecta > Lepidoptera > Crambidae > Agriphila > Agriphila straminella. The sequence goes on from OX467312.1 coordinate 15,154,166, forward strand.
AACTTTTATTATAGGACTAACCCCGAAATCACGTTCCAAATTCAAAATATTCAAAAATATTTTGAATTTGGAACAAGCGCGCATTTTTAGTGTTTTATATTTGGGTTCTTTTTTATATATTTGAGGGAGATTAGTTGTTCAGTCTTGCAACAATCCATTCAATCAGTCTGGTACGATCTTCAGTCTGTAAAAATTCAAAGTCTATACAAACTGATGAAGTGGACTGATGCCAGACTGATCATGTAGTTTCCCTCTTAGTTAGCTCGGTGGCGCAGTGGTTTAGCGCCTGGCCCAGCGATTGCGGAAGTTAAGCAACGTTCGCAAGGGTCGGTCATGGGATGGGTGACCAAAAATATATTATCTCGAGCTCCTCCGTGCTTCAGAAGGCACGTTAAGCCGTTGGTCCCAGCTGCATTTGCAGTCGTTAACACCCACCAATCCGCATTGGGCCCGCGTGGTGGGTTATGGCCCGTCCTCCTTACCACCCATAAGGAAGGCCTGTGCCCCACAGTGGGGTCATCAAAAATGGCTGATGGACAACTATAAATACTATAGGTACTGCTATTTTTTTTTCTCGCAGTCAATGGTAAAAAGTAGAGTACACAACTCGTGAAAAAAAAATTTCATCTCGGTCCTTTGTATCCCTCGCTTCGCTCAGGATTCTACTTTTGAATCCCTCGCTACGCTCGGGATTCAACAAATAAAATTAAAAATAAAAGTAAAAGTAAAAGTAAAAGTAAAAGTTACCGTAAAAAAGTAAAAGTAAAAGAAAAAGTAAAAGTAAAAGTAAAAGTAAAAGTAAAAGTAAAAGTAAAAGTAAAAGTAAAAGTAAAAGTAAAAGTAAAAGTAAAAGTAAAAGTAAAAGTAAAAGTAAAAGTTAAAGTTAAAGTTAAAGTAAAAGTAAAAGTAAAAGTAAAAGTAAAAGTAAAAGTAAAAGTAAAAGTAAAAGTAAAAGTAAAAGTTACCGTAAAAAGTAAAAGTAAAACAAAAAATAAAAATAAAAATAAAAATAAAAATAAAAGTAAAAGTAAAAGTAAAAGTAAAAGTAAAAGTAAAAGTAAAAGTAAAAGTAAAAGTAAAAGTAAAAGTAAAAGTAAAAGTAAAAGTAAAAGTAAAAGTAAAAGTAAAAGTAAAAGTAAAAGTAAAAGTAAAAGTAAAAGTAAAAGTAAAAGTAAAAGTAAAAAGCCTTGTCAAGTAGACTTAGTTCTGCGGCATTCGCTGTTAAGAAAATAAGGCTTTTAACTGATATTGAAACGGCAAGGTTAGTATACTTTAGTTATTTTCATAGTGTAATGTCTTATGGACTGCTATTGTGGGGCTCAGCTGCCAGTTTTGAAAATATTTTTGTACTCCAAAAAAGAGCTGTTCGCGCCATGTACACTCTACAACGGAGAGATACCTTGAGAGAATTGTTCAAAGAAATAAATATTTTAACTTTGGCAGGCCAATATATTTATGAAAATTTAGTTTGTGTAAGGAAACACTATGATTCATTTGATAAGAACAGCAACATTCACCAGTTTAATACAAGAAATAAAGATAAACTTGCCGTTCCAAGATTTAGGCTTGCAAAAACGAGAGGTTCATTTATGGGGAAAGGCATAGCCTTTATTAATAAAGTTCCACAACAAGTGATTGATCTTCCTTTGCATGAATTTAAAAACCATGTTAAAAAAACGCTCATGGGTAAAGGTTATTATAAAGTTGACGATTATCTTAAAGATCAAAATGCGTGGAAATGATGTAACACATAACTTGCTAATATAAGAACTTTGTTGAAGTAATATAATAAGTCTATGTTGTTGCCAATAATCCTGTCACCCTGTTGTAATTATCTGGTAACGATATATTCAAGTTTGTAAATATCGTTACTTATGGCTGTTACAGCTGATAAGTTTCTTGCGCCCGTTCTTCTTGTCAGCTAAAAAAGTCTGGAACGGGTGGTAGGAAAATATAGACGATTCAAAAGTACTTAATAATTAAGTTTATTTGAATAAAGCTTATTTCACTTTCATATTTCGGAGTTCAACTGTTTAACTTAACGTGCTGACAGTTGACACTGAGAAATGAAATAATTTTCTAATCTACGAGATACCTATACACTAACTACGCACGTCAGCTCGGTAAGTTTAGTATACCTAGTTGAACTACAAAAACAGCTCTTGTACGACAACGGTTCGGTACGACGGCGGTATAAAGGCTGCCTCATAGGTAGTCTGATGTGCGTTGACTGTACATACCTAGCCTAGTTTTATTTAAAAAGTAATTTGTTCACATTAAAGTACACATTATAAACACAATATGTTTGATGACCCCACTGCTGGGGCACAGGTCTTCCTTATGGGTGGTAAGGAGGATGGGCCATAACCCACCACGCGGGCCCAATGCGGATTGGTGTGTGTTAACGATTGCAAATGCAGCCGGGACCAACGGCTGAACGTGCCTTCTGAAGCACGGAGGAGCTCGAGATAATAAATTTTGGTCACCCATCCCATGACCGACCCTTGCGAACGTTGCTTAACTTCCGCAATCGCTGGGCCTAAACCACTGCTCCACCGAGCTCCTTACAATGCTAACACAATAACTTGTAGGTATTCAGATGAATTCTTATTTAAAAGAAGACAACCCTGAAGTCGTTAGAAGAAATAAGAGCTACGCGATAGAAAGAGAGGCAACTTCTAGGTGAATATAACTATAGGCAAGGGAGCGATGTGCGACCTGAATTGCACTTTGTTGCGTCTGGGATAGAGTCGCTATTTATTTAAATGACTTTGCGGAGTGGATCTTCTGTACTTGTACTATTATGTATTCTAAATCGAAATGAGCAATGTTCTTATAATAAGGTATGTTGTTACTTCAACAAGTACATACTGAGAGCAATGTTAATTTAACAATTTCGGGAATAACAATTTTAAATGACGTCTCGTTATTTCAACCGCGGTAACGTTGTTTCTACTACATATCAACACAGTGTAGTTTCAACAAATTATATTGTTATAACAACCAAACAGCCCTTGTAGATTTAACAAGACGCCAACTTGTTACTGCTACAAGTTTGTGTTTGTGTTGTTAATTCAACAAGTACAAATTGTTGACCATATACTTATTGTTGATTTTACTAAATCGGCAATGTCAATTTTAAATGACGCCATGTTATTTTAACCGCTGTAACGTTGTTTCAACAAGATACCATTTAATAAGTTACACAGTGTAGTTTCAACAAATTATATTGTTATAACAACCAAACAGTCCTTGTAGATTCAACAAGACGCCAACTTGTTACTGCTACAAGTTTGTGTTTTATGTTGTTACTTCAACAAGTATAAAGGCACTTCCGTACCTTCGTCAGGATTATACAACTTGCGCGGGTATTTAGGACAGATATTTTAGAAATAACGGTCATATATCACAAATCACAACGTTTTATTCACTAGACCAATCACAGAAATCAATTTCAGTGCACTTCGAGTTAGATTAAAGCGGATTTAAATCGGACGTCGACGATCCGTCCCTTACGTTCTTACACGTGGCGCGTCTCCTTACAAACTGACACTTCCCGCCAACCGCCATATTGGCCCGCCACTGTCAAAACGTAAGGACGTTCCGTCAGAGCACAATCTACTCTCGTCCGTGCAATGACAGCCGGCTTCCACTGTCAATGCAGTATAATTTCACTCTTTGAAACTAGATGGCGCTACGGTTGCGCCGTCACGGCCGGACTGACAATAGCCCGTCCTCGGGCGAACATAATTGTATTATATTTTCCTTTCGATTTTGAACCTTAAAACAAACCACCTTAAGCGTCCCTCCGACCAGCTGAGAAAGTCTGGACCGGACAACATCAAGGTTAACGAAACCAACCAGATACATGCGTCCTTTCGACCAGCCGTGTAACGGGCATGGCCCGGTACAACATTATCCTGGTAACGGAAATGGGAAAAGTGCGTCCTTTCGACCAGTCATCCAGACGTGGACCGGACAACACAAAACCCATTAACTACCTCTCACCTCACCATTAAGCCCGGGAAAGTGCGTCCCTTCGACCAGTCATACCAACATGGACCGGACAACACTACCCTGTCAACCATCTTAAGCCCAGACAAGTGCGTCCCTTCGACCACCAAGGACCGGACAACACCGTCCTTCCGACTTAAGATCCTTTGGCCCGGACAAGTGCGTCCCTTCGACCTCCAGGGACCGGACAACACCGTCCTTCCGACTTAAGATCCTTTGGCCCGGACAAGTGCGTCCCTTCGACCTCCAGGGACCGGACAACACCGTCCCTTCGACCAATACAAAAACAAACCTATCAGACATGCGTCCCTGCGACCATACTTGGACCGGACAACATTCTGACTCCAGATAAAATATGTCAAAACATCAATCTGTCAACTGTCACACTTCAAACTGTTAACTGTCAAACTGTTTCATTGACAAAGACAAAGACCAAAAAGAAGAAGAAGACATCGCTTGCTGCACAGATCACACACTCGCTGTATCGACCTTACCCAAGTGACCCACTAGACGTTTCCGACTTGATAGTTACGACTACACTCAATAGATGGCGCTTGAAGTTCCAATAATCTTGAGCAGCACGGTGCTCACGCTCCGACACAGCCATCTTGACATTCCACACGTCCTCGTGTGAGGTTACTGTTGAAGGTCCTGCAAAGAGAGATAATACCTGAACAGTAAAATGTTCAATCGCTCGGCCTTCCTGACCAAAAGGTTTGGTCAGGTCTAGTAATACCACAACTTTATTCAAAATTGCAATATTGCTAACTCAAAATGCATTTAGGTACTCCTGAAATAGCAGTGATGAAAGTAAACCAATCATGATAACTATTCACTAAAAAAATTAACAAAACTCATCAGACCAATTTTTCCAAATCAAACTAAATAGATTGTGTAATCAGTGTACTATGCAATACTCTACAATTCAGATGTTTCCATCCAGCACCCAATGTCAACCTCTATCCGGTCATCACCCAAAACAATATCTCACAGTATCATATTCAAGGGCTACCTCGTGGCTACCTCCATCCGGTACCCTTACACAACACAGCGCCTCTATCCAGCGAACCAACAGCGATCGCTTACATCTTTGAGCTAAACGCACGCTACTTCAAGCGTGGCCGCAATACGTCGGGAAATTTGGCCCGATTTACGCCAACGTCTACGAATGCACGGAAGATGTAACCAATCTGAGCGACTTGCATACTATTGAATAAACAATTCTAAAAAAAATAGTTTTGTTTGAACTCATTAAAACTAGTTGAAGGTCCTGCCCCTTCGTACACTTTCATCATCATCATCACCATTATCATCATCACCTATATCCGGTGAACGTTCAGACTAAATGCTTGCCACTCAGTCGTGACTGCATTATAACTTTTCAACCGCTGTAACGTTGTTTCAACAAGATACCATTTAACAAGTTACACAGTGTGGTTTCAACAAATTATATTGTTATAACAACCAAACAGTCCTTGTAGATGCAACAAGACGCCAACTTGTTACTGCTACAAGTTTGTGTTTTATGTTGTTACTTCAACAAGTACAAATTGTTGACCATATATTGTTGATTTTACTAAATCGGCAATGTCAATTTTAAATGACGCCATGTTATTTCAACCGCTGTAACGTTGTTGCAACAAGATACCATTTAACAAGTTACACAGTGTAGTTTCAACAAATTATATTGTTATAACAACCAAACAGTCCTTGTAGATTCAACAAGACGCCAACTTGTTGCTGCTACAAGTTTGTTTTTTATGTTGTTACTTCAACAAGTACAAATTATTGACCATATTTTGTTGATTTTACTAAATCGGCAATGTCAATTTTAAATGACGCCATGTTATTTCAACCGCTGTAACGTTGTTGCAACAAGATACCATTTAACAAGTTACACAGTGTAGTTTCAACAAATTATATTGTTATAACAACCAAACAGTCCTTGTAGATTCAACAAGACGCCAACTTGTTGCTGCTACAAGTTTGTTTTTTATGTTGTTACTTCAACAAGTACAAATTATTGACCATATTTTGTTGATTTTACTAAATCGGCAATGTCAATTTTAAATGACGCCATGTTATTTCAACCGCTGTAACGTTGTTGCAACAAGATACCATTTAACAAGTTACACAGTGTAGTTTCAACAAATTATATTGTTATAACAACCAAACAGTCCTTGTTGATTTAACAAGACGCCAACTTGTTACTGCTACAAGTTTGTGTTTTATGTTGTTACTTCAACAAGTACAATTTTTTGACCATATACTGTTGATTTTACTAAATTGGCAATGTCAATTTTACATGACGCCATGTTATTTCAACCGCTGTAACGTTGTTTCAACAAGATAGCATTTAACAAGATACACCATGTAGTTTCAACAAGTTATACTGTAATAACAACAAACAAGCATGTTGATTTAACGTGATACCAAATAGTATCTGATACAAGTTCAAGTTTTAGTTGAAGCTACAAGTCGATTTTGTTAAATCAACATGAAGCAGGTTGTTTCAAACAAATTTTTGGTTGTTTCAACTAAATACCCGTTAACAAGTTTAATCTTGTTCTTTGTACAAAATCGACTTGTAATGTTAACATTGCGTTTGTTTCGATTAACAAAAATACTGTTATTTCAAACAGATAACCACTTAACAAGTCGAACTTGTACAAATTACGAACCCGATTTCTCTCAGTGTACAGTGTTTCTCTACATTGACTAAGGTAACTACTTAAATGAAATGAGCTATTTGCTGAGTTTATAACATTTGGCTTCAAATAAAGCAAATTAATTTCGTGTCATTTCATTTCAGAAGTTATTCCTATGCCAGTTTTTTACCGACTTCAAAAAATGGAAGAGGTTCTCAAGTCGACGGTTTTTTTATCTATGTTTTAACATAACTTGCAAGTCATAACCGATTTATGCAATTCAAATCAAACTAAACCATGGTCTGCGATGCAACGTTCTCGACTAGACTTGGACTACGAAGACACAACGGAACTCCTCAAAAACAATCAGCGTAAATTTGGAAATTGAGTTCTAGGCATTTTACCATTGAAAATATTGTAATATAAAGTTAAAAAATATTACCTTACATACCTATCACTAAAAAGTTGAAAATAAAAAAGCTTTTAACAAAAGGAAAACCTCCTTCAAAAAACCTGAAAACAACCTTGTTTTCAGGTATTGAATTTTGAAGCTGTTTTTGTTTTCAGGTTTTTTTGAAGGAGGTTTTCCTTTTTTTAAAAAAGCTTTTAATCTATAACATTTTTCAGTTTTGATTTCGTAATAATCTGCAAATTGAAATAGATTTTTATTTGGCTCATATTTTAGTGAAATAAAAATAGAATAGGTAAGTGACAAATAGGATTGGATGAAATATTCATAGTATGCATCGCATCGTCTTATTCAGTAAAAGGCAGATAAATCTACGGCGCGCAGTGCGAGGTTTATATTCGAGACTAGATATTGTGAGAAAATATTCGCAGCACGATGACGGTTTCATTGCTTTGTAACGGATATTTATAGGCACTTGTGCAATACTAGAACTAGTTTACGACTGAAATTTATCAAAAAATAAATACAGCCTTTGTTCCTGTGTATATTCTAATATATGTTGCTACTTATATTTAAATATTAGAATGATACAGACTTGTATCTTTCTGGGCTGGCCATTAACACTTACACTCTCTAAATATGGTCAGTATTTGCGTAAGTACCAAAAGAAGTATTTTCCCTGAGTAATAACCAGCCGTTTTTAGGGTTCCGTACCAAAATGGTAAAAAAGGAACCCTTATGGTGTGACTCAGTCTGTCTGTCTGTCTGTCACAGCTGGATATCTCGAGAACTACTAATGATATCAACTTGAAATTTGGAATAGTTTAAGATGACGTTTGTCCAACTATTTTGCAAATAAGAAAGAATTAAAAAAAATGTTTTTTTACAACAGGGGTCTTAAAAATTTCAAGTGAAGCGACTAGGGCATGTAGGGATCATATGAAAGAGCGCTGTTTGCACATTTTGAATAATTTTTTTTTTAGGCCGCATAGTTTTCGACTTATGATGAAAAATGTAAAAAAAAACCGTTCCCCCCCTTATCTCCGAAGTTTGCAAAGTGAAAAATCTGAAATAATTCTATGTGATAGTAGTTTATGTAAAGATTACAGAAAAAATAAAACGTTGTCTCAATATAACACACTTTTTTAGAAACTCAAAAAACAAACAAAAAATTCAAATGTTCCTCTACCAGTCAACAGATGGCCCTGACCTAAATAAAATTAAATCAGTTCCACTATCGATCAAGAGATGGCGCTGGCCTAAGAAAAAAAATAGTTCCACTATCAGCCAAGAGATGGTGCTGACCTAATACTGCAATAATAATTTTATTATTCTACAGTTCTGCAGTGTATTTATTATGATGGCACGGAAACCCTCGGTGCGCGAGTCCGACTCGCTCTTGACCGGTTTTTTTTCAAGTGCCTTATTTAATGGCTGGCCCAATTTTGATAGCTTCTGTCAACCTCTTCAAAAATTACAAGGAGAAAACATTATATCTTGTGCGTATTTTGAAAAGTTTACCAATAATTATTTGCAGATATAACGATACCAAAACTAGCATTGAACGGCATAATACAGTTCTGGCTTCATTTAAATGGTTCCGTGTTCATTCCTCATGTGTGAGAGCGGGCCGTAATTTCACCACTATGAATTTTGAATTTTGGATAAATCCATTTTAAGGGAAGACTTTGTATCCTGGTTCTTGTTTGGAGGTAGAGTTCAACTCGCGTTGGTTATTTACTGAAGAATGGGCATGCTCGTGTATATCGACGATAAACATCGGAATTTAGGCGTACCAATACAGGGCCCCTATTTTTGAATCGCTCGTCTGGCGTCGAGCGCTCTTTTGTACTGATTTTCGTTCGACATTTGGCTCAAATGTATGGAGGTCGAGTCGAATCTCGAACGAAAATCAATAGACAAGAGCGCTCGATGCCTGTCGAGCGATTCAAAAATAGGGCCCCTTGGGACCTTACTCTTGATCGTGTATGCCTCGTAATATCACGGTTCATAGCGAGCTAAAATCAGTGCTGCATTCGTGTTTTGATACTGTACGATACGAGCAATTAAATGAACACACACACACCATAGAACTATGTCACATTAAAAGCCTTTAATAATAAAAAAGTGAAAGTTTGTAAGTTTTAACTTTTTATTCGTTAATCACGCAAAACGGCAGAACCGATTTGGATGGGTGGACATTCGCACACATAATATGTAGATAGTTATTATAGCGTAGCTAACATAGGATAATTTTATCCCGTTTAAAGGTGCCCTAAAGATTTTCCGAATGTACACACGAACGAAGTCACGGGCGGAAGCTAGTTATTGAATAACTTCTATTAAATATTACTCTGACTGATAGAGATTCATAGAATGAGATGTTGGTGATGGAATCTGCTGATGCCTCCTTCGATCATGACCGGTGGATATTGCAAGACAATGGCATTTGTGGGACACCTAAAACTCCCCCAAAACGCAGCCCACTATGAAAGTCCCCCACGACTTGTCATACAACTTGACATTGTGTCGCGTGATTTGTCAAACGGCATGTGCCACATTTCAGCGTTGTTATTGTATGACGTGCTACATCCTAAGAGGGCCTAGCCAAAGTAACATTGGCAAATCTTCGTTATCGCTTCGCTTTCGAAACATGTATGGCATTGACATAAGGTTTCGTTAACAATCGAATTTTAAAACGTCAAATCCACATGTTTCGAAGCGAAGCGATAACGAAAATTTGCAAATGTTACTTTGGCTAGGGGGGCGGGTATAGATGATCAAAGGATGCCTCTTTCGATGTGTAGAAAAGAAATATTATGATGTGTACATAATATATTATTGCTCGTAAATGTGCTAATATAAATCTAACTCAGGCTACCTTAAACTTAGTGAAGCAAAGCTTGGCATTTGACTATTGATTTCAAGTTAAGGCTGATTACAAGCACTTTCGAAGGTCGGAGACCTACGTCATCCATTAGTTTGAAAACTCTATAACGACGAACAGAGCAAGGTTTTTTTCTTTTTTGATGTTACCGACAAAGGTCTGATATAATAAAACAGAACGTCTAAGTTGAAGTGCATTCAACATTATGTGTAAAACAAAGTCGCTTTCTGCTCTCCGCTTTATTGAATTTATGTGGAGTGGAGGTAATTTAAATTTTTGATAGACATTTTTGTCTACAACCACAAACTTATTTTATCATGTCGTGTGTCTGTCATTTGCTATGACAGTGTCATGTCACATGACATAAGAAAAATCACAGATTAGATTAATATTAGATGGTCCCGTAGCCTAAAGTTGATTATGTTTTGTGGTTTACTGGAAAGGCAAAGGAATTTAAATTCTTTCAGCCTTTGTGTTTAGTTTTAATTTGTGTTACATGTGTTTATTTTGCTTAGTTTTTTTTTGTATTTGTGTCATGTTCATCGTTCCTGATGTCATTACTGTGCTCGGCAGAATACCAGTGCCTTATACTGAGTTGAGCACAGTTTTGGCATCACAGCGTTGCACAATGTGTTATTTTACTGTCTTTGTGATTTGTCTCTTTTATGTATAGTCAGTCATGTTGTGTATTCGTTGTGTATGTCCAAAATAAATGCATTTTCTTCCTTTCTTGTCTTTCTTTCTCTCTGTCCCTATGTATGCTTTGATCTTTAATACTACGCAATGGATTTTGATGCGGTTTTTTTAATAGATAGAGTGATTCAAGAAGAAGATTAATATGTATAAGACATGGTGTCAAATTCCACACTACACCGATGCGAAGTTAGGACAGATTTCGTATCCGTACTCGACAGATTTCGCATTCTATGTTTTCGTTTTCAGTTTGAATACCTTTCCTTTTCGACAGAATACAGGTTATATTTAGTACATAAAGTTCACGCTGAAAATAGAACACTATTAAATTACCATTCCCTAAACTGTCACAGCCCAAGGTTTCCAGTCAGTAAGCCCGTTGAGGATTAGTGGTTCTTAGAGATAAGCGGCTTAATACTTTCACAGTGGTGGAACTCTTAATAACTGATTCAATCTCTATTGACAAAATGGTTTTCTTGCAAAACCTTTCGTATAATGCGTTCTAATTATTGGGAAGTAAATTAGAACAGAGAAAATGCTGTAATAACATAGTAATGATGAAGAGAGTTTAATGCAAATCTTGCTTTATTGGATTTTTTTATGTTTACAGTTTATTAATTTTATTTACCTATAGGTAATAAAGTTGATATTTGATTTTTAAAAAGCAAATACATTCTGCACAATCACAAAACATAAATGTGACAGAATAATGTTGATTTAAAACTACGCTCGGAGAAGAGGTTCGTTTTTTTAGGGTTCCGTACCAAAATGGTAAAAAGGAACCCTTATGGTGTGACTAAGTCTGTCTGTCTGTCTGTCACAGCTAGATATCTCGAGAACTACTAATGGTATCAACTTGAAATTTGGAATAGTTAAAGATGACCTTTGTCCAGCTATTTTGAAAATAAGAAAAAAATAAATAGTTTTTTTACAACAGGGACTGAAAGGGGGTCTTAAAAATTTTAAGTGGGGTGACTAGGGCATGTGGGGTATCATATAAAAGAGCGCTATTTGCACATTTTAAAACATTTTTTTCTTTTTTTTAGGCCGCATAGTTTTCGACTTATGATGAAAAATGTAAAAAAAAATACCGTTCCCCCCTTTATCTCCGAAGTTTGCAAACAGAAAAATCTTAAATAATTCTATGTTAATAGTACTTTATGTAAAGATTACAGGAAAAATAAAACGATGTCTCAATATAACACACTTTTTTAGAAATTCAAAAAACAAATAAAAAATTATTTAGTTCCTCTACCAGTCAACAGATGGCCCTGACCTAAGAAAAAAATATTTAGTTCTACTATCGGTCAAGAGATGGCGCTGGCCTAAACAGCTCTGCAGTGTATTTATTATGATGGTACGGAAACCCTCGGTGCGCGAGTTCGACTCGCTCTTGCTTGACCGGTTTTTTTAATTATTTAAAGTCGCAAATTCGTAACCTTGTTTTAGTTTCCACAAAATAACGTTAATTTAAACTTCACAATAGGGTCCGAGAGTGTATTTAATAATTCAGTGGCGTTCTGAAACAGGGTCAAACTAGGCTTTATAAGGCTCTTATAGAGTGCGGACATCATTATTAGATCGTTGAGACTGGTGTTAGTTCGTTACCCTATGACGTAACATCGAACCCATATTGATAAATGTATAGAGTTCAATTTCGCACGATCACAGTAAGATTGACTTATGGGTACAAAACAAACAGAATGGCGTTGCGGATTATCACTTGACAACTTGACATGGACTTTAAAGCAACCCTCGTCACTTGGGTGCCGTCGTATGACGTCACGACGGGTGTCATCGCAGGAATAGAATGAACTTCATAATTGTGAGGTGAGAACATTGAAACAATTAATATTTGTAAAGCCTGACAAGATATAGGTAGCGCTGTTGGGAGTTTATTAAAGATTTTTTAATACCGTTGTCCTAAAAGGGCCAGATTTGGATTAGATATCTAAATAGTGAAGTGGCAGTGGGCAAATAGCGAGAAGAACCGATGGCCGTTGGGGCTGAAAGGTTCTGGAATGGCGACGACGCTCCGTTGGTATAGACGCCTGACAAGGTGGACCGACGAACTGGTGAAGGTCGCGGGAAGCCGCTGGATGCGGGCAGCGCGGACCGATCGTCGTGGAGATCCTTGGGGGAGGCCTATAGTCGTGCGGCTGATATGATGATGATGATCTAAATAGTACAATTCTATGTCACGATTAGTGAAATTAAAAAGTTCTAGTCTAAAGATTTCTAAAGGGGTCTATATTTCGATCTCTTGGGGTCGAAATCAAATCAAACCAAATTAAATCATAATTTTATTTGCCAGAACATATGCACATATTATCGTTTCCCAGGGGTCGACATAAACAAATAATAATAATAATTACTATTAATTACACTTGATATTTGATAGGATTTGTATAGTAATTTGGCTATGGGGGTCTGAGGTATTAGTTCATTTTGGGAAAGGGGGTCTCTTGCCCAAAATAGTTTGGGTATCCCTGTTCTAGTCGAATTGATTAAAATTTAACTAAATGTGTGATTCTGTTTGCGTGACATCTCGTTGGAAAATGACTTACGAGTTTCAACTCCAACTGCTATGAGTTTACGAGAGAGTGTATTTGTAGTGCTAAGCGTTATTATATTGAAGCCAAATAATACAAGGGTACCTACTCGTAATTTAGTACTGAGCCAACGAAGCAAATCACTCGAGACATGGAGTGTGTTTTACACAAATTGCACACATTTATCATATTTGTCGAACAATTTAAATATAGGCTTAGAAATAGAAATAGAAATTTATTTATTGCATGAATGTGGTATTACAGGAACTTAATTACATTATGTACAATGCACATTCGCCCAGATAGGCATGCAACATGTTAAAAATAAAATAAACTAATAGGTATATAATTCTGATTCCAATAATAATATATAAATTAATCATGTCAATATCATATGTTACATTCACTACCCAATTTCCAATGATGATGATTTTAAAGTTTGTTTTAATGTGGCAATAAATTTATCATATCACAATCAAACAAACACAAGAAAGAAATATTTTGCAAAGCTAAGAGAAGTCTTGCAAAGAGTAGTGCGGCGAAGCTTTATCCCATAAAATCCATCTTTTCGTGGTCCTCCACCGAACATAGTTTGTTCTTAGAAATTCGAGTAGAAATTCTTGAAAATGTTTCAAGGATCTACGCTAGCAGTCACGTATAAAACGCTTACCGGATCCAGTACTCTATGGTTTGGTTAAGGCGTATCCCTGACCGAAAGTGGCACCCTCATGTCCATCAGCCATTTTTGATGTCCCCACTGCTGGGGCACAGGCCTTCCTTATGGGTGGTAAGGAGGATGGGCCATATAACCCACCACGCGGGCCCAATGCGGATTGGTGGGTGTTAACGACTGCAAATGCAGCCGGGACCAACGGCTTAACGTGCCTTCCGAAGCACGGAGGAGCTCGAGATAATAAATTTTTGGTCACCCATCCCATGACCGACCCTTGCGAACGTTGCTTAGCTTCCGCAATCGCTGGGCCAGGCGCTAAACCACTGCGCCACCGAGCGCATTTTATTTAATAAGTTGTTGATAGAAAAGGATTTTAATAAAACTTATCGTGGAACTTTAGGGCTCACAGCCTAGTATTTTTAGAAGTTATCACGACATTTCGTCGCAATCATTATTTTGTAAAAGTAGATAGCAAATATGTCAAAAACGGCCACTTTTAGCAGTTTTGCTATCTACTTACTTCTAGCATTGACTACGAGGGAATGTAATGATACCATTTAAAAATACTAGATTATGGGGCCCTAAAAATTCCACGAGAAGTTTTATTAATTGTGTACGTATTAGAATTACAATATTAAATAAAATTCACCACGGCAGCGGCACCATCTTTGGAAATAGCCGTAATTTAAACGTATTTAAAATGAAGGCGAAAATAACTCAACCAACTTTTAGGTTTTAATATTACCCTCTTTTTCATAAACAGTGTATAAGTACTGTTTAGTTATAAATTTCTTGGTAACTTATGAAAAAAAAAACCGGCCAAGTGCGTGTCGGACTTCGCACATTTAAGGTGAGGCAGAGCTTATTATTAAGCTTATTAGAATTTGTGCTACGAGTTTGAATTGACCGCAACGGACTGACAGACGGACACATGAGTGAGAGCAATAGGGTTCCGTTTGGCCCTTTCGGGTACGGAACCTTTAATAGTAGATTGTTATACAAGACGCTAAAATTACCCATTGCATAGGTACAAGGTATTTTTATTCCCGAGCTTTAGCGAGGGAATAAATAGAAACCGAGTTACAATGGGTTTTAGCGTCGTGTGTTACACTATACTTTTCACTACGATTGCGAGAAAATAAAATACAATATTAGTATATATAAATACAAAAGTAGTTTATACCTACTTACTTCCGTAAACGAATCCACTCGTTTTTCTATCCTCCACTTCATAAACTTTTTGTACAATATTTAAATAAATGATTTGTGCTTGACGGCAGAAGATTAAAATTATTTCTTTCCTATTACAGTCACACAATTCAATCAGTTTGTAATTATAAAAAAAATCTAAAGATTTCGCGCCATGGTACCTTTTTTAATTTCTGCTGTAGCAGCTAAACAACACAAACACGCATTCTACGATTCACTCTGTACACAGAGTATAAATAAGTCTATGATTTCACCGAAGAGATGCTTTTAGTTCCATTTTCAAATATAAGAATGAGAAACTGGGGGCCTATTACGAAACTTGGTCACGATAGTCGTCCGCAGTTCGTCGGTTATAGTTATTACAAATATTTTCAATGTAGCTATCGTAGTCCATAGTCTATTGAACGAATAATGACGGATCCACTAGAGAGAAAATGTCAAATTTACGCAATCACTTTGCAATATCGCATACGCAAGTGCTTTGTAATAGGAATCAATCAGAACGAAGCACGGACGCAGCCGCGTGTATCGCATTAAACTTTTCGTAATAGACCCCCAGTATTAAGTCGAGCGAGTTTTTATTCGTGATTATGAATAAAGACTTTTTCGTTTTAGTACGCTCATTGGTAATAGACAAACATTAAAAAAGAAAAAACTTTATCCCCTAGGGCTTATTATGCTATTTTATCTCGACTCTTGTACGTTACAATGACGCACTTTTTGAGCAAGAGGAGTGAAAAAGAATATTTTATAAGTTAGGTTAGTCTTTACACTGATATTTTTATGAATAAGGAAAATAAGACTTTTCAATTTTGTATGGGAAAGTAATAACACCATTTTACACACGCACACCCAAGCACCAATTTTATATTTATGTTTTCAATTAAGTTTTAGTGAAATTGTTAATTTTATCATTTAGCTGTACTAGTCTTAAATTTTGTACAGTCAACGGCACGTCTGACTATAAGTACATGTTGAACTTGAGACCGCCTTTATGCCGCCGCACGTATTAAGAGCTTAAATCTTTGTTTTTAGTTTTATTAATGAGATATTTTTATTTTCATAGCTCAAATAAAATAGCTTATTGCATAATATAATGTTGAAAAATAAAACGAAATAATGACCTAGCTAGAGCAACTGCTCTAAACGAGACCAACGACTTTAAAATTACGGCGGTGACTCCAGACGCAGTTCAAAAGGCATTGTTTTTGTTTAGTCATTGTTTAATTTATTACCACTGCCATCTATCTATTTTAGTTATGGTCGTCCGTTTTACCGTTTCGCAAAACGTAGACGATATTTTAGAGGGCTTTGTTTAATTTTTTTATTTCACAGACAGAACTGTGCAGGTCTGAAAACATAGTGCTTCCTAGTTCCTACTTTATAAGATTAGAGCAACACGGCTTCCTATTGGACGAAGCCGGCGTTGCTCTAAATTTATAAGTACCTAATTCAAAAATTGTTAAATGATTTTTATTTTTTTATTTTTTTTTATTTTATTTAGGATACAAACAGTCTTATACATTGGTATTGCATACAAAAAATATGAGTTTCTTATAGACCTATAGATCCATAAAGAATATAAAATTACACAGAGTTTAGTGTTATGGAAGTAATTTAATGTAAAAGTCTATCTTGCAATAAATAGACACGAGAAATAGGACTGGTTGTGCACAAATAAAAACTTACCAAAGAAGAGAAGCAATGTATCACATACTTACAGTTAACATTAACTTCATTATTTTTAGCCGGTAGACCCGCAGGTCTGAAAACATAGTGCTTCCTAGTTCCTACTTTATAAGCTTAGAGCAACACGGCTTCCTATTGGACGAAGCCGGCGTTGCTCTAAATTTATAAGTACCTAATTCAAAAATTGTTAAATGATTTTTTTTTTTTTTTTTTTATTTTATTTAGGATACAAACAGTCTTATACATTGGTATTGCATACAAAAAATATGAGTTTCTTATAGACCTATAGATCCATAAAGAATATAAAATTACACAGAGTTTAGTGTTATGGAAGTAATTTAATGTAAAAGTCTATCTTGCAATAAATAGACACGAGAAATAGGACTGGTTGTGCACAAATAAAAACTTACCAAAGAAGAGAAGCAATGTATCACATACTTAAAGTTAACATTAACTTCATTATTTTTAGCCGGTAGACCCGCAGGTCTGAAAACATAGTGCTTCCTAGTTCCTACTTTATAAGCTTAGAGCAACACGGCTTCCTATTGGACGAAGCCGGCGTTGCTCTAAATTTATAAGTACCTAATTCAAAAATTGTAAAATGATTTTAATGTAAAAGTCTATCTTGCAATAAATAGACACGAGAAATAGGACTGGTTGTAAACACGTAATAATACTTTCATTTATTTCTTGAACCTTGTTATTGTTGATTACATAAAATATTGTGAAAACATTTCTTAAATGAATAATTATGTAATTAGGCCTCCCGTTTAATTATTATCATAAAATAAAAAATAAAATAAATAAAAATTAAAATTGTGATAAGAATTAAATTGAGTTATTGAATCCAGTATCATAACTTTGTTAATGGTTTTCTCAAAATCAAAATCAAAATCAAAAAATAATTTATTCAGTCTAGGCTGTTACAAGCACTTGTGAATGTCAAAGAAGCTACGCCATCGGTTCGCAAACCCTGAGCGGGAGACCTTGTAACGAGAAGAACCGGCAAGAAACTCGTCAAGAGCTGCTTTTTTCTCCCTGTATATTTCATACAGAGTCGTCAACATTGAAAAATGAGCTCCACATTTAAAGTGAGGTCATTTTCCATCACAATAATTAACAAAAGTTTGTACACAATGGGTAGGTAGGTTGAAATTAAATACCGACTACATATCGGATAGGTAATTGTGAGAGTAAATAACTTTCAACTAGTTGAGAAATCAGTAATCACTATGTCTGCTACTCGAAAGTGCACCTAAGTAGGCAAAATTTACCAAAAAATACTTGAGACAAGACATAAAAAATAACAATAAAAAACGCAATTCTTACAATTCAATATGCGTTAAGATAGGTACTCAGAAGCAGACCCATTCCCACTGGCAGCACCCGTTCACGAGCATGACGCGTGGACCAGCCATCGCTTCGCTCAACCATATTTGAGGGAACGTAACGACCCGCCCCACACGACACCACCGCAGAAATGATTAAAGAGAGCATGACATACTTAGGCTACCCATCCTAAGGCACTGAATTGAAAACTAATATCCAAAAGCTTTTCATAGGCCTTTACTTACAAAAACTACTGACTATAGAAAGCAAAATGATTGCAATAAAAAAAAAGAGAAATCAAAACAAGGTTTACTTGCCTATTAGTTTTATGTTTTGAGTAAGAAGTGCCATACATATTGATAACATCAAACAGAGAAAAAAATATATATATATAAATATACGACGCCCTTAGTACAAGCAGACAGAAGCAGACCCATGGATTCTGGATTGAATAGATTCTTTGGAACTGCCTTTTCCGGTGGTGATTGTCTGTTATCCTAAGTGTGAGTTGCACCAAATCGCTGTCAAAGTTATAGTTATCGTCAAATGATTATGCTACCTAGATGTCACGTCAAACTTGTCAAAGGACATCATGCTGGCTGGCAACCTCTTTTTTTGGCTAACTTGTGCTAAAGTTAGATGGTGCAACTCAGCCTAAGTGTGAGTTGCACCAAAACGCTGTCAAAGTAAATGCAATCGTCAAAGTTTCCGTAATACAAGTTCTTTAGCTACTTATTTTGGAATGGGAGCAATGTATGGGATGTTGTCATATATTTATTTATTTTATTCACTATCACAAAAGAGTTATTTTCATTTTAATTTAACAACAACAAATGCCAAACTGGTGTTATATCTGCTTCGACGTACAGACATAAGTACACTGTATCTACGAGAAAATAAAATTCAACAAAGAATAAAATTAACAATAAGTTGAAGATTTTATGATTTTATAGCTTTGCATTTATTTGTATAAAGATGAAAAAGGAATTTCGTATTTTCAGAGACATGTACAACAATACTTTTCAGCGGCGACAATTTTTTTTATTATGCTATCTGTACCCTTAGCACGAACCCCCTTTTAATATACTATATCTATGGCACGAACAGCTATCGAGAAAAAAAACGCACGCAAAATTACTCGATAGACAATTCTCTATGGAAAATTTCATTTCGCTTATCGGCGATAGATGGCGTTGTACAAATATCCAATACAAAATTTATCTATCGAATGATTTTACGCGAGTTATTTTTTTCGATAGCTGTTCGTGCTAAGGGTACTGATTGGGAAACTGAGTATCTTGATACAAGACGGAAATAGTGCTTACTACGAAAATTGAAACATAAAAAGAAATGATGATGCGTTCGTCATATGGAAACAACAATACCTTGCCCCATGAAACATTATGATCGAAAAATGCCATGTAAGATAAATCATGCGTATCGTTTTGGGATCATTTTTCGAAGTAAGCGTCCCGATAGAATTGTCGTCTCTCCGGAAAATGCGAGCATTTATCACGATCACGATTTTATTGATGCCGGTGTAATGCGAATTGACGATTTTATGCCTCTATCGTTTCCAGGATAAAAGGTGATAGTATTGTCTTGCTATTGATTTCTTAGAAAACGAGCAGTGTCAAGAGAAAAGAAGTTAGTTATCAGGGGTGGAATTGCGTAAGGTAATCGTATTCATTTGACAGTTCATATCGTATTCCATCGGCTGCAATTTGTATGGGATGACCATGTATTATGATACAATATGAACTGTCAAATGAATACGATTGACTTTACGCAATCACCTAGCAGGTCAACTCAGTAAACTTAAAAACGATAATCGGAAGATATTAGTGTGGCTTTGTGACATTAGTAGCTCGCGCTTTGCTATTAGTCTCATTATTAATTTGGAAGACACGGCCTAAAGCGAAAGAGATTTAAACTGCACGAAACATAATGCTAGGTACATAAAATATACATGTAAAGCAGTTGCTTTACAGGTTTCGAAAAGGACAGGCTTCTTTTTCGAAGCCAGGCTTCGAAAACTGCTGCTAAAACGCATGAATTGAAAACGAGCTTGGTTGCCCACAAAGTTTTGCTCATAATACTCGTATTTTTTTAAATTACTTCAATGGAGTAGTGGAGTGGGTTAAAAACAACAGGTTGTAGAGCACCATGATATTTCAGTTTACAATGTATACTTAAAGGTTTGAATTATTTGTAACTAATTGATTTTGTTTATTAATTCATTTCTCATTCCAATTTATTGATTCATAAATCTCAGTCTCATTTCCCACTGCAGTTTTCTAAACTGTCTACGTTGAATAACCTTTTCATTACTTCAAGCACTTTTTTATAGAGTTTGTATCCTGGTCAATGTCAGGATATATTTAATTTCGAGAACAAAGTAAAATCTCTTTATTCATCTTCATAATCTTGTCTAGTCAATTCACTCGATTTCTAAGATCCAGTTCCAAGAATTTCACTTCTAACAATAACCTATTCATAAATCTGCGTGATTTTGAAATAGACAATTTTGAATTCGCTCAGACGTAAGGCCTTGGTGACATGACAAGGCTTTGCACTCTGTAGAAGGTTGGTGAGACAAGGAAACAGGTCACCTGGAATGAATACAGATTCACTGTTGACGGGCGACGTCACGCGTCACTCAGCTAGGGTTGCGACAGATTAAACCTGTCAACAAATTCGTGTGATGACACCCGAGAGATTGCAATTGATTCTGTTGGTGGAAATTTGGAACCCAGTTGGGTTTAAGTTGAACTGTGTCTTAATTGTAACAAGGGTTGTACAATTTGTCGTTACAGAAAACTCGCCAAGACTAACCTAACTTATAAAATATTATTTTAAGGGTTTCGTACCCGAAAGGGCCAAACGGAACCCTATTGCTCTCACTCATGTGTCCGTCTGTCATAACTGGGAATTGAACCTGCATCCTTCTATCTGGGCGAATACTCTGACCGCTCAGCTCCCGCGACTTTAATTACGCGTTAAGAGAAAGAAAAAAGTCAGTTTATGTTACTTGTCCTTTTCCTGGTTCTTTCGGTAAAGGATTTTTCACCTAACTCTACTACATTTAAACATATTTTTAAATAACTTTATCATGTGAGAACTGTCAAAACTGTTTACTTACATAAAAAAGGATAATTAAGGAAAAACGGCGTATAAATGTTGAGCTAAATTCGTTTGAGTTATTTGGGAATATTTATTTATGCACGAGCGCTGGCTATCAAACAGGAAATACAGCAAGTGTTACGAAATAGAAAAACGTGTAAAAAGGGACTATATGTGTGAGCTTCTACTACCCGCATCAATTTGAAAGGTATTTGTTTTGGCTCAAAAAACAAAAAAACCGACTTCAAAAAACCTGCCTTTAAAAAGCAAGAAATAATATACAAATCATTAGATACGCATTATCATTGTTATAATAAAACACGTCTATTAAAGTCGGGTGGGGCTGGAGTACATCTTCCTTTTTTTTATTCTAAAAGCCCCACCCGACTTCAATTGACGTGTTTTATTATAACAATGATAATGCGTATCTAATGATTTGTATATTATTTCTTGCTTTTTAAAGGCAGGTTTTTTGAAGTCGGTTTTTTTGTTTTTTAAACAATTTTTTTATTTTTTTATTTTTAGTGTAAGTACCTTGTGTATTAGGTAGTGTAGGTATATTATTTAGGTAGAAAAATCGGCTCAGCCAAACGTGAGATAATCGCGGAGAAACATACATACATACATACAAACTGAATAGGTACCTCCTTTTTTTGAAGTCGGTTAAAAAGACTACACAAAGGTATCCCTTCCCCAACAAAAAAAGTCGTCTAATTCGGTTCATAAATAACAAAATTGTCAAGTTAGTTGATTTAATATCATAGTATTTTCAGGATTACTTGTAAACTACTGAACCGATTTGAAAAAAAATTAAATGGGACCATCTCGCAAGAAAACTCAATCGAACAAAAAAAGAATCATCTAAATCGGTCCATAAATGTCGAAGATAAGCGCGAACAACGATAAAAAAAAAAAAACATACAATCGAATAGAGAACCTCCTCCTTTTGCTGAAGTCGGTTAAAAACAGATGCACACCGAAATAGTTTTTGAAGGTAAATGTTTTAGCACGAACTAGTCATTGTTTTTAGCCCTTAAAAATATGTGCGTATGACAATCGATTCGACAAACGGTATGCGGCAAAACTCTTCATTACTTTTATCATAAAGGAGTAGCCTTTGACTGACTGAGAAACTCGACAATAAAATATTGGGCAATATCGTACACACATCACTAATCACGTAAGTTGCTCTGTACCCTTAGCACGAATAGCTATCGAGAAAAAAAACGCGCGTAAAATTACTCGATAGACAATTCTCTATGGAAAATTTAAATTCGCTTATCGGCGATAGATGGCGCTGTACAAATTTCCAATACAAAATTTATCTATCGAATGATTTTACGCGCGTTATTTTTTTCGATAGCTGTTCGTGCTAAGGGCACTGATCACAAATTAAGTAGGTAGCTAATGCAATGGAACGGGTGTTAGGAAAATATAGACGATTCAAAAGGGCTTAATTATTTAGTTTATTTGAAAAAAGACACTTTGACTTTAAATGAATATGAATAATGAATAAATCAATTTATTTTCTCATCACAATAGGTATACCTACTCTTAACTAGGATGTTGATAACAACAATATGATAATATGACCTGCACTGTGAGACTGGTGCCCGATATAGCTTTAAAAAATAAGGCAAACCTAATGATAACGTCATGCTCTTTGTTAATTTTTACTTTATTAAAATAAAGTCATTTCTGTAGTAGTTTTTTTTTTGACATTGTTCTTTTTATACTTTTGTACAGGTATTTGAAATAGATTGCGCTATGGCATGCGCTATGGCATGCGCTATTGCATGCGCTTTTGATTGCGTTGCGTCAGATGAAAGTGAAAGGGAACGGGAAAGCAATCATATGAAAATACACCTATACCAGCGGTGGGGTGTTTATTTGTCTTGTTCATTGATTTAAAGTCGAAATTATACATAAATCTACGTGTTAGTTATAAAACAACACAAAACACTCCTCTGAAGTATTTACGGCTTGAGCACTGCCGACTGACCCTGTTCCCCGGTAATTCACACGAAAGTTTTAATTGGTACAATTCAACGAGTTGTAAACTATTAACAAAATGTAAATGAACCTATTGAATAGGTTAAGGAATTATTATATAACCTCTAAGGAAATTCTGTTTCTTTAGACTATTTGTATAAGAATACAATATTCTTTCTTTATAAGTACTAAAATGAGCTATGAAAAAAATCACAAGACTTATATTTTTTTCAGCTTAAAATATTGAGCATCTATGTTTGGAAATTAAGGCTACTGTTACCTTCTGATCTATATTATTGTAATGACCATCTGCATTATGAAAAATATTTTATTTTACTAGATAAGTTTCTTAGCTAAATCTCATCTAATCTTTAAATGCAATAAATGCGTAATCATAAAATCATCTACTTACACTTTATATGTAGGTACCTCATTTGTCGTTAAATAATACTATAATTGCTTTCCATTATCTACATAATGCATCCAAAGCGGATATATGCGTTATGGATGATTGATCTTAATATCTTAAATAGAATCTTTCAATTCTTTATTATTTGAATGTCACTACGCTTAAAATGTGTAAGCGACAAGTGAAAATAAGTCAATGTAAGTGTCGGTACATCCTTGTGCAATTCGGTTCCCGTAAAATATTGGAAAATCTCCAGCTGTGAAGGTGAAAGACTCGATATATTACTATGTCATTATCCAATAAAACAGTAGGTATTATGAGATTTTTATGGCATAATATAGCACCAGACGTTTGCGAATGAATAACGAATTTGAAAACAATGTCAGGATCACTTATTTTTGAGTGATTGGATTTGAAATAGGTAACATTTTGATTGATTATTAAAATAAAAGAAGATTTTTTTAAACACAACGAATTATCAATAAGTTAAGACTGTATACAGCGTGAAATTTTAATCATTTGGTTCCCGCCGTGGGGCCAACTCGCCCGCCTCGCAAAAAAAAATATCAGCTGTTCCATACAAAAGTGCAGTACTCGAACTTAATGTATGGAACAGCTGTTTTTTTTTGCGAGGAGAGTTGGCCCCATAGTAAAAGTTGGTTGTAATCATGAGTGGAACCACCAAATTATTAAAATTTCAGCGTGTATAATAATATTCCCTAGAATAGAGTTTTTCCAAAGAATGAAAGCATTATTATGGCTTTAGTTTTAGGAAGCAAATTTCTTAATTAGTGCCGTTGAATGAAAATGAGTAGGTAGTAAAGAGCGCTCGACGTCTTTCAAAAATAGGGCTACAGCCCTCTTAGGCTAGGGTTTCCTAGGATGACGGTGCCGTCACATTTCGGCCGTAATTTAGCGGCGTAGAACGTTGTCTATGAAAACAATACGGCGCGCCATTTTGTTTTCATAGACAACGTTCTACGCCGCTAAATTAGAATAGAATAGAATAGAATAGAATGGAATAGAATGGAACGGAACGGAACGGAACATAACATAACATAACATAACATAACATAACATAACATAACATAACATAACATAACATAACATAACATAACATAACATAACATAACATAACATAATAGAATAGAATAAAATAGAATATATTTTTTTACGTTTACCTGTCAAAAGCCAATGGATTTTGACAGTTCACACGATATCGTGTTTCGGTAGTCATACTAGGGGGCTGAGCGTTTATGTTTCTCAGTAAATTTAAATAATTACTCAATTTGTGTTCGCTTTTTTTCTTTTGAATTCGCAGTGATTGTCTTTTGTTAAAGTCACAATATAGTTCTTACAAAACTAAAATTGTTTCAATTATGGTTGAAATTGAAATACCTAGTTGTTAATTTGAGTCTTATTGAGTGCCAGCATTAACGTAATTCCATATCATTTTGATCTTTAGTAATTAACATTTAAACTATTTTTTTGTATTTATTTATCTTAATATAAAAATATTGTTTCATCTGATAAATGTGATAAGTTATTTTCTTCCATTTTTCTTGTCAGCTAAAAGACATCACAATGGTTGGTAGAGTAAAAGAATTGACGATTTAAAAATGCTTATTATGTGAGCTTATTTAATATTATAGATTATATTTTTATTTTACATTTTCGTCGAATACGAGCTATTTTGTCCGCACTACCGTAGCAGCTAAACGAAACAAAATATGACGGAGAAGTTTTCGAATACAGCCAAAAGCGCGTGTGGTTATCTTGTTTTATGTTTTTTCTACCAAAAACTGGGTGACGATCGGAAATTGAAACTGTATCCGTTACAAATGTCATCTTATTATGAGCCCCGTAAATGTCACTGAAATGGTACGACCATAGAAATAGAATGCTATTGAACAATTATGTCAATAAACGAAAAAAATGTATACATTAAATATGAGATACGTAAAATATGACTTACATGCATCAAATATGACTGTATTATGGCAAAGGAAATTAATAAACTATGTTCCATACTGTTTTCTTCGTCGATAAACGAATAAATGTAGCGAAATTTGGGTTTAGAGAAATGTGTGGCAATATCTTATTTTTTACCTGTGAAAAGTGTGATTACTTGGATTGCTTCCTTTTGTCACATCACAATCACTAACAGAACAAGACACCATGGCTCCACGATACCCTTATTTAAAATTCTAATCAAGATTACCAAATATTTAAAAAAAATGTGATTGCTCTTTTGCTAGGCGGGACGCTAGGGGCTCTTACTGTAAAAAATGTTGGCACATTGTCACTTGATCCTTTGTCTCTTTTTTTCATAGACCGTGTCCGTATAATGTTAACCACTCTTTTCCACGCTTTGTTGGTCTTCTCGAGCGCAGCGAAAATTTTTCTATGTCTATGATGGGTACGACGGTTTTTGAGGATAGATACAATGATAAAAATAGGATGTTTACCTTATTTGGGATTGTCGGGAAAATCGACACGTGTAGGGCCGATTTTCTGGTCGATTTTCACCACCTCATTTTAATGGTGAAGATTCGATTTTACAAGCGATTGTTGATAAAAAATGCTATGCGACTAAAATCGAACTGTGTAAATGCCCTATTATTATTCGACATTAATGAGAAATGATGTCAAAAAATAAGTACCTAATGGGTCTCGGAATTAAAGTTAGAAAAGTTAAAAATTACGCCTTAAAGTGATTTTTCATGTAGCTAGATATTTTTTTAGACTGACTGATTTTTCGTCTACCTTGATGGATACTGAAATAAATCTAGAATCTATTTACGCCTGAAAATTGACCTGAAAATTATAATAATTCATTTCACAACCGTCATTTTCAAAGGAGTCTCATTTTTAATATTGCTTTGTCTCGATGATACAGGGTTTTTTCCTCATATTTCGTTAAATAATTTAAAAACCCCGAAAAATTATGTACGGTGTCAGAAATTGAAAAATCTTGAAATGGTTTTCAATTTAAGGTAGGAATAGAATAGAATAGAACAGAACAGAACAGAACAGAACAGAACAGAACAGAACAGAACAGAACAGAACAGAATAGAATAGAATAGAATTTATTTGTGAAATGCAGGTGTTAGTATTACAATGATGGAAGTTGTCATTATTTTGTTAGTGTCACTACATTCCCAGCCACCTTATATTGTAAGGTATACTACAAATAGTAAAGATAGAACAACGCGAAGGCAAACAATGGCAAACAAGAACATTTTCATATGTGTCAAATATTAAATTATTACAATTGTCAGATATATTCTTATTCGCAAATTTCATTAGAGTTGTATACAAATGTCAACTGTTAAAATTAAAATGTCATTAATACTAAAGATAGAAAATAAAACTAAATAAAAAATTAAACATGTCAAATTATTTCAATGTTTTCTTCTTCTAAAAAGGTAAGGTAGGTAACCTTGTAAAAAATGAAAACATGTCAATTATTATCTTCAAAATAAACCGGTGACTGGATAAATTCAGACGTTTCTTTTAAATATCCAATAACAGACAGGTCGCATTCTGTCAAATGTGTCTTTATAACTCAATAAAATTTTATTTTCAGCAAACATGAATAAAGTAATAGGAGTACCGAAACAAAGATATTTGTATTTCAAAGGCTTTACTTATCCTTTGAAGACACAACATTCAAGAGGCTGGCAGATATATTTTGAGATAAATATTCTTGCACAAAGTTTTGTTACAATTCACAAATGATTTATAATTTTGTTTGATGGGTGAAGAGTTGAATGACCTTGCTAACGATAGATTTTCTATTATTCAATATAATGAAAACGAAAATATTGATGTATTTTCACATAGCTAGTACTTAATAATTTTAATCATGACGTCATAACATGTTGGGTAGTAGTATGGATACTATAAAGCTTATAGTATAAAACATTGAATATAGGTACATTAATAAGTATTATGAACTCGAGAATTCAAAATTTTTTACATGACAAAATCCTTTGTCTTCCAAGTTCAAGCCTCCGCACCTTGAATTTCGCTGCACCGAAACGGCCGACAAATACCGTAAAATAGCCATTCGTACATTTCGTATCTCACAATATCAGAATCACGAAAAATTTTAAACAACGAATTTAAATATAACTTAATGCACACCTCTATTTTCAATAAGAACCGACCTCTCCATTGTTTCCATTGATAAAACAAACACGTCTACGTATCTAGTGTCGTTTGATTGAGTCACCTCGTCGCTTTAAGAAACAAGCACCTTTGAAGCCATCTGGGCTCGATGGAGAGTGATGAGTGTGAAGCTTCTGAGGTGCCAACCAGTGGCGGGCCCAAATGGTGAGCTTACAGCGAGATTGTATACAAAAGAATCCATACAAACAAATAAATGAATTAACCGGCCCCCCACACCTTCCGATCCGATCCGATTTAATTATGACTTTATACAACGTGTTGAAAAAAAAACAGCTGTTTAAAACATTTTGATATTTTCGTTATTCATTTTTGTATGAAACAGCAGAGTTGGTCCCATAGTAAAA
Source organism: Agriphila straminella (assembly GCA_950108535.1). Taxonomy (NCBI): domain Eukaryota; kingdom Metazoa; phylum Arthropoda; class Insecta; order Lepidoptera; family Crambidae; genus Agriphila; species Agriphila straminella. The sequence continues at coordinate 15,182,331 of OX467312.1, forward strand.
GTTGTTCAGTTTGATGGTCCCTATCTACCATATTCGGCATTTGGGTTTTTTGTAACACGTTGTATTGAGTTCAATATTGTACTGTCGGATGGTGTAGATTGGGTAATCAGGAACGCTGTATTGAAATATAGGCGTCAAGCAGCGAACTAAGATCTATGGAAGTGTATTACAAATATTATTATAACCAAACAAATATTGCTTGAAAAATGGCACCACGGGGCCGAAAAAGTACAACCCGCTCAGCTTTAGTCGGGCTAGCCACGCACCCTGTGACTGACATTAGTGTTCTATTCAATAAATTGCAGTTTGTATTGTAGAGAAAAGATAGAAATAGAGAGTTTATTAGAAATTACGTCCTTTATAGTCAAATGGTGTAAAGGTGCAAAGAAGGCAGTAAAAAGATGCAGAAAAAACGTATCTTATTTTTTCGTTTAAGTATAGAAAATATCTATAAGTATACAAATTATGGTCGCTAATAAGCAACCAGTGTTCAGACGCTTTGTGCTCATGCCAATGCCAGCATTTTTAGCTCTATCCACATAGTTGTACTTTTCGTATGGTCCCATTTTTTGAGCAGAATGCTTATTCCGTAGATTTTAGTTCGCTGGCGTCAAGTAAGCTTTCGGTACCGCATATATCGAGCATGCTGATGTCATACCGATACAGCGCCGAGAATTAATGATAATAATAATAATTAAATAATTTCGGTAAAATGTATTTGCGTTAGGATTCGGATTTAATGCTAACATTCTTCTCTGCTTGTTAACCTTATAGGTATATAATGTCACCGTAAAACGGCACTTAGTTCAAACTAGTTTTGACTAGTCAAAACGGTTTTTAACTAAAAACGGGTTTTTACGGTAACATATATTATATACTTACCATGAATGCGTTACAAAAAAACAAAATAGTATTAAAAATAAATATAACTAAAAATAATAACGCTGTTAACATTGATTTTCGTTGAAAATATGAATAAAATAATCGCTTCATCTTTCGCCTTGTACTACTCGCAGAAAACCTATTCAGTGTATCGACTCGTTCTAGTCGATATAAGAATTGGGTTAATTAATATTGTCAGGTACTTCGGACAGGGCTATTATATTTCGTTCGTCTCATATTTATTTTGGGATAAAAGGAGGAAACGGATAATGAGAACTAATACAGATAATTAAATTTGGAGTAGTTTGATGCAGTGTTTTGTTTTTGTTATATTTATTTGAAATTCAAGGAAAGAGGCAAATTTTGTGATGCTGGCTCGATGGGGTAAATTAACTGACAGTGGCATGTAAAAAACTGAAGCTTTGTATAACAAAAGAAAAAAAAATTAAGTGATTTTTAAAATAAATATTGTGTATCACTGATTTAATTTCTTCTACGAAAAACGTAAAATCTGTTTTAAAACAAACAGATTTAGGTAAAATATTAAACAAATTATGTCAGAAAAAGCTAAGAGGCATTATTTATTATTTAAGAAGCCTCAACAATGGTTTAAATTTCAAAGAAAAGCCCAGATAAGTATTCCATTAAAAATAAATATAATCAGATTAAAGGATTGCTGAAACGTCTTGAATTATGTAGGTATAGTGTTAGTGAAATCTTATACAACTTTAAAATTGAATTAATAAAAAATAATGCCTTTACTCTTTATTTATGATCTAAGTGAAATTTTGTGTAAATCATATCATATCGTTAATTTTAATAGCATTTCCAAGTTCAGTCTGTAATTTAGTACCTTAAGTAGTTTGTTAAAATATATACTTACTCTAATCGTTATAAATATATTAAGAAATAAAACGTTTCAAATATTGTACAATAGTACATTATGAGACACGTTAGCTTAGGTTGCTCATATAAGCAAGAGCTAACGAGTTTTATACGATGTTTTTCAACACATTTGCGAGGAAAAAACAAAGTAATTTTCAACACACTTGCTCGTAAAGTGAGCCCTAATACATCGCTTTTAGGGCCATAAACCGAGCTATAACAAACGCGTGCAATAATATATAAAACACTAGTTCGTAATAGAATTAACCCTACAAAGTTAAATTAGTACCTTACTGCAAGTTCTATGCGAGTAAACAGAGCATTCCCAATTTAGCCGAGTAATACAGTTATTTTTTTTTGACAACAAAGAGGTTTTATGCTGCTGAAAATTCATATACATTTTTGGAAAAAATAAATGTGTAAGTCCTTAATTAAGTCAATTAAATATAAAATTATTCAGAATTTACAATATTTTGTTATAAAATATTAAAATATTTGCATTTTGTCACATAAAATTATAATTTTGAAGTAGGCTGTATGCTCCTCACCCCTTTGTTCGCAAAATATTCTTGTGTTGGGCGTGTGAAAAAAAAAAACAAAAAAAAACATGCGCGCCTTTTCCCATAATTAACATATTTTGTTTTTGCCATATTTGTTGCTGTGTGATAAATTACTTTGTTTTTTCCTCGCAAATGTGTTGAAAAACGTCGTATGAAACTCGTGAGCTCTTGCTTATTGCACACTCGGCTGAGTTACGCCCTCGCCTGGCGGCTCGGGATGCAACCCTCAGCCTTGTGTGCAATGAGCAACCTAAGCTAACTTGTCTCATAATATACTATTACCACACAGCAACAAATACGACAAAAAATATGGTCATTTTTCACACGCCCAACGCAAGAATATTTTGCGAACAAAGGGGTGAGTGAGCATACAGCCTACTTCAAAATTATAATTTTAAGTGATAAAATCCAAATATTTTATAACAAAATATTGTGAATTATGAATAATTTGATAATAATAAATATTTGTTTGACTTAATTAAGGACTTACACATTTTTTTAATCCAAAAATGTATATGAATTTTCAGCAGCATAAAACCTCTTTGTTGTTACTAAAAAAAATAACTGTATTACCCGGCTAAATTGGGAATGTTCTGTTTACTCGCATAGAACTTGCAGTAAGGTACTAATTTAACTTTGTAGGGTTATAGTAGTTTATGATACTGACACATAATGAGGGGTATTAAAACATGAGGGTGTATTTAAAAACCGAGCCGTAGGCGAGGTTTTTAATAGTATCACACGAGTGTTTTAATACCTAGTTATGTGCAGTTTCATACACTACTTTATCTACACTCAGACATTTAGGATTGAACCTACTAAATAAAAGATCAACGTTAGAAAAGAGAGTGAGACATTGTTTGTATTAGCTAGGTATTACCTTGTAATAAGTCATTTCCTTAGCTGCATCTAAAATATCGAGCAGAGTCAAATTTTCTTCACATTTTAAATCAAGAATTAAAAAAACCTACGAAATTCATTACAACAAAATGTTAAAATTGAAATCAAAACATTTTTGTAAAGCTCTAAAAATGGCGCGCATTCCATTAGAAAAAAAATAATGAGATGAGTGCACTGGGTTGCGTTCAGAACCTACACTCCGAGTGCAACCGACGCTCTAACGGCGTTCCAAACATTAGAGCGTGACTTCCGGTTGTAACAGCTTTCCCGTTTCAAACGTCAGAGCGTTGCATCTTTTTAACCATCAAAATCGGTGGTTGAAAAACGCTGACGTTTGTCTATAGTAAAATTGTCAATGCCATTTGACATTATTTTGTATTTTGATGTTTTTGTGTCAAATTTTTTTAAATATTCATGGTAGCTCCTCAGAAACAGATTTTATTTCATTTAGAATAAAGGAAAGTTTAAATTATTCGCATTCCAAATGGAAAACGAAGAATTTGTACTATTAATATCATTTTTAAGTTCTTGGTCGTTCCGAACCTTAAAGCCAAAAACTAAACAACCGCAACTCTAAGCCTCTAAACGCAACCCTGCAAACTAATCGCACTAATGTCATCGATCACTATACATCAGGTAAAATTAATGTTGTGTTGCTGGTAATTTAGTAGTAATATATAACCACAATGTTTTTGGCGCATGATGTGGCTGTCTATAATTAGAGTTGCATGAACCAAAAACTAGTATTGTATTGTAATCTTGTTAACTCTGTTGATGGTCCAAATAAAAAAAAAAAAAAAAAAAAAAAAAACACCATAGAGTGCATTTTAATCATGGAAAATGTATAGGAAAATATCGTTGTTTTTTTAAATATCAAGGCACTGCCTACTTCTTGGATTTGCCCTGTATCGTAATGAGAAAAATAGTAGATTATACAACAAGTGAAAAAAGAGGGAATTTAGTTCGAGGGACTAAGTTGGATCCCGAGAGCAGCGAAGGATTCTAGAGTTGAATCCCGAGCGTAGCGAGGGATTCAAAAGTAGAATCCTGAGCGAAGCGAGGGATACAAAGGACCGAGATGAAATTTTTTTTTCACGAGTTGTGTACTCTACTTTTTACCATTGACTGCGAGAAAAAAAAATAGCAGTACCTATAGTATTTATAGTTGTCCATTAGCCATTTTCGATGTCCCCACTGTGGGGCACAGGCCTTCCTTATGGGTGGTAAGGAGGACGGGCCATAACCCACCACGCGGGCCCAATGCGGATTGGTGGGTGTTAACGACTGCAAATGCAGCCGGGACCAACGGCTTAACGTGCCTTCTGAAGCACGGAGGAGCTCGAGATAATACATTTTTGGTCACCCATCCCATGACCGACCCTTGCGAACGTTGCTTAACTTCCGCAATCGCTGGGCCAGGCGCTAAACCACTATGCCACCGAGCTAACTAAGAGGGAAACTACATGATCAGTCTTTCATCAGTCCACTTCATCAGTTTGTATATATATATATAGACTTTGAATTTTTACAGACAGAAGATCGTACCAGACTGATATAATGGACTGATGCAAGACTGAACAACTAATCTCCCTCAAATATATAAAAAAGAACCCAAATATAAGACACTAAAAAGGACCTAATTGATTTAGCGGGATATTTTTTAGAAAAGAACCCAAAGATAAGACACTAAAAAGAACCTAAATAAAATTGGCGGGATTATTTTTGTCATTTAATTGTAGAACTATATCTGTATCTATGGAATAGCTCCATACTTTCAGCACCTTTTATTTTTTTTGTACCTAATTCATACGATGCGCGCTTGTTCCAAATTCAAAATATTTTTATTCACTCGGTGAATAAAAACGCTTATTATTCACTGTTATCAATGAATAAGACGCACTTTTTTGAGTGGCGATGGTAAAAAAGTTATTTTATGATTCAGTTGACTGCATCGTAATGAGTTTTATTTTTAAATTTTTCGTGTCCACGAAAATAAAGTACGTATTTATATTACCTTTTTTGAATTCATATTTGGGACATTACGATGTGAGTGTAGATAAATTCTATTACGCAGTGATTACTTGCTCAATTCTATTACGTACTAGTGTTTTATATATTATTGCACTCGTTTGTTATAGCTCGGTTTATGGCCCTAAAAGCGATGTATTAGGACTCACTTTACGAGCAAGTGTGTTTAAAAACAATAAAATTAACGTAGCTATAACTGAATTAGTAATACCTATCCAGTACCAAACATAAATCTTTCCAAACGTGCTTGACTTGCAATTAAGATTGCATTCGTATTAGCGTCATAAATTGTTTTTCAACACACTTGCTCGTAAAGTGAGCCCTAATACACCGCTTTTAGGGCCATAAACCGAGCTATAACAAACGCGTGCAATAATATATAAAACACTAGTTCGTAATAGAATTAACCCTACAAAGTTAAATTAGTACCTTACTGCAAGTTCTATGCGAGTAAACAGAGCATTCCCAATTTAGCCGGATAATACAGTTATTTTTTTTTGACAACAAAGAGGTTTTATGCTGCTGAAAATTCATATACATTTTTGGAATAAATAAATGTGTAAGTCCTTAATTAAGTCAAATAAATATATAATTATTATCAAATTATTCATAATTCACAATATTTTGTTATAAAATATTACAATATTTGCATTTTGTCACTTAAAATTATAATTTTGAAGTATTAGTAGTAGACTGTATGCTACTCACCCCTTTGTTCGCAAAAAATTCTTGCGTTAGCCTGTGAAAAAAAACAAAAAAAAACATGCGCGCCTTTTCCTATAATTATCATATTTTGTTTTTGCCATATTTGTTGCTTTGTGATATATTACTTTGTTTTTTCCTCGCAAATGTGTTGAAAAACGTCGTATGAAACTCGTGAGCTCTTGCTTATTGCACACTCGGCTGAGTTACGCCCTCGCCTGCGGCTCGGGCTGCAACCATGCCCAATACATGAAGGACTTGGTGTACCCTGCGCATCAACCAGCGACCTCCGTTGAAGAGTTGAGGCAGAGAATTTTGGCAGCTGCCGAACAAATAAAAACCTCAATTTCAACGCGAGCGACAGTGAGCGAAGTACGTCGTAGGCTCCGTGCTTGCATACGCAACAATGGTAGACAGTTTGAACAGGATTTGTAATTGTTTACTGTTTTTTTTTTCATTAAACTTTATCAATTTACATTAATTTTTAACCGACTTCATCAAAAGGAGGAGGTTCTCAATTCGATTGTATGTTTTTTTTTTTTTTTTTTTTTTTTTTTTTTTTTTTATCGTTGTTCGCGCGTATCTTCGACATTTATGGACCGATTTAGATAATTCTTTTTTTGTTCGATTGAGTTTTCTTGCGAGATGGTCCCATTTAATTTTTTTTCAAATCGGTTCAGTAGTTTACAAGTAATCCTGAAAATACTATGAAATTAAATCAACTAACTTGACAATTTTGTTATTTATGAACCGAATTAGATGATTTTTTTTGTTGGGGAAGGGATACCTTTGTGTAGTATTTTTAACCGACTTCAAAAAAAGGAGGTATTGTATGTATGTTTCTCCGCGATTATCTCACGTTTGGCTAGGCCGATTTTTCTACCTGAATAATATACTTACCTACACTACCTAATACAGAAGGTACTTACACTAAAAATAAAAAAATAAAAAAATTGTTAAAAAAACAAAAAAACCGACTTCAAAAAACCTGCCTCTAAAAAGCAAGAAATAATATTCAAATCATTAGATACGCATTATCATTGTTATAATAAAACACGTCTATTGAAGTCGGGTGGGGCTTTTAGAATAAAAAAAGGAATATGTACTCCAGCCCCACCCGACTTTAATAGACGTGTTTTATTATAACAATGATAATGCGTATCTAATGATTTGAATATTATTTCTTGCTTTTTAGAGGCAGGTTTTTTGAAGTCGGTTTTTTTGTTTTTTTTTAATTCACAGTACCTTTCGAGCTGAATTCAATTAACAAATAAAAATTAAAAGTTTGACCTAGAGCGTCCTTTTGCTGATTTTATTTATAACAGCTGGGAAAGTTAATAACATTTATACCTTTTTAGGAAGCTAATGAGTCCAGTAAGTTATTCTACTAATTTGTACGCCAACTTTCATACAACTTTTTTTCAATAACTCGTAAGTTATCGCCGTAGCGATTTTCGGGAAAAATATCAGAAAATAAAATTTATTGCTACTTAGGACCTTTTATATCTGTGATTATGTATGTTTTGGGTCAACGTTTTTTTTTAAATTGATCACTTATTTTTCAACTTTCAGAAAAGTATCAATTCAATGTTTAGAGTGTAGTAGTTTATTCATAATTAATGGTTTTTGGTAACAAGTCGGAAAAATTCTTAAATATCGAAGAACTGCTACAGCTCGGTAACCATCCAGTTTTGACCCCTGGTTCACTGGGCTTAATTTGTTGCAAATGACCTCTAGTATGACCCCTTTCAAGGAATAGGTCGAATTTCCATGTCACCCTGTATATAAGGTGCGATGTAATTAGTGTCAAATATTTTCAGGGCTGAACATGCAAGTCATAATACATAGGTCAGCAAAAAATGGGGTACTATTTGCAGGTTAGTTTGCGAGATATTAAGGTAAACAACTTGGTCATCTAACCCCAAAAAACATCACCCCTTTACAGCTGAGCAACAACTACATTCAACGATTTACACACACTAGCCTACTGCACACATGCGCCGGGCCATCGACCGCGGACGCGCGCGGCGCTTTCAAAGACACCGCCATGCGCCAGCGCCACGCGCCTGTTGTCTACACACCACCCCACACACACAAACGTCGAAGCGCGGGTTATTCCCAACTCACAAAAATTTTATGTCGTAGGTATGTTAAAAAGTATTAAATTGGTATCAATAAATTTTGAGTTTACCTTGGATTTTGGATATCAAAAACTATGCCAATCTAAAACTAAGCCTATGTCTAGCTATGGACTTACTATGAGAAAAAGCGCCTTTGTTTAGAATAAAACTAGCTTTTTACAACATGGCTTAGTGGGCTTAAGATCAACAGTGGACTTAATAAATTTAGACTTTGCCCGACAGTGGATACGAAAAGCGCTTCCGTAATTGAGTATCATAAATCAGATATTAAAAATCATAGGTACCTACCTACTCAAAACTTGACCTCATGATCAGCAGTGGACTAACTTTTTAATAAATGTCTAACTCAATCATCTTTTAACAACTAAAACAAAAAGGAAGTTAAATAACTAGGTCTAGACTTATTAAATTTAAGCCTATGCCCAGCTATGGATTTAATGAGTGTACTTTTATGTAAAACATGAGCTGACATGCCTGCCTAGCATGACCGATTTATATCGCGTGATAAAGCGTTTTATCACGTCTAGCTGTCAAAAAGACAAAGGAATTTGACAGTTGAGTGTCGATAAAATGCTATATCACGCGATATAAATCGGTCATGCTAGGCAGGCTGAACAACATCATGATCATAATTATGACATCATTTATTGCATACTTCGTTTATCGAAACAAAAGTGTTAATAGGGAATAACCCTTCAAATTCGCCGATTGCCGCCGAAAGATGCCGCGGTCAATCAGCGCTCCGCGCGCCGCCCGCCGGCCGGCCGCACTGACTCAATGAAAAGCCGACCGATAGTGCTGTAATTATTGATATAAAGATTCTTGATTGATTAATATTAATAAAATCAAGTGCACATCAAGCGTATATTTTTAAGGTTAGCAGCTTAGGATTGGTTGCAAAGGCAACACCTACTTGATGTACAGTATAGGATTGATTAAATTACCTCTTAGTAATATGCAACAGATAAAAAAATATTACCTACTATAATTTTTTCTGAGTTCATGGGAAACTTTCACATTTTTAGGCATAACACAATAAAATATTCAAAAGTAAACTGCGGGCGGTGTTGATCTTCGATCCTACTATTAATCGCGATCGTAGCGATGTTTCGACAACGCCAAACGTTTCCAAAAATCCATCAAAATTGTTTTCATGCATTAATCAACAACAGCTGGGACTGCCAAGCGTGTACATTCTGAGTCATGGAAACACAACAATCGCTTCTTTATTCCAATTCTCTCAATTGATTTACTAGTTTCAATGTACGAATAAACTTAAAACTATCGGGCATTTACAGGAAAAACTATCACATTACAGAATTTTGTTTTTGTACAATAGTTTTTATAATCTGAAAGATTAGCTAATAATAATTAGTTTGCCTCCCTTTAAGATAAAAATAAAATAAATTACTTAATGTAATCGTCGTTGAATCAATTAATCAATTGTGTACGTCATATCATGTCACATCTCTAGTATGTCGTAGTAGCACAGAATAACTACAAGTAGTAGCGTGCACTGGGTGCAGGGTTGCGTTCAGTGACTCAGAGTGCGGTTGTTTGGTTTTTTATAACTCACTCTAACAATGATATTAAATGTAAAGATAGGTTACCCGCGCTTCACAATGGCAAGACAAAAGTCAGGTAATTGCCCGACTTTCAATTAGTCAGGCACAGTCTCGCGACACGGTAACACACGCGGCTCTCGTCAATCAGACGCAATAAAATTGTGAAATTCCATTAAAAAATGTCTACTTGCGTCTTTAGACGATGTACAAATTATACAGCAACGGTCAGAGATCGGAAAAATGCTTTATTTCACACGTAAGTACTGTATTTAATAAAAATATGTATTTTCTATTACTTTATTCGGCCATATTGTACAAAGAGCGAGCCGTCTGCTTTGCGTGTGGGAGTGAAGGAGACAGCTGACGCGCTGTCAATTGGCAGCCAATGCGCATGCAGCGGCCAATGTGTGTATCTATAGTACTTTTACGCTGTTTTAAATAGCAATGATGTTGGCGCATAACCTATCTTTACATTTAATATCATTGCACTCTAAGGTCCGGACCGACCAAGAACTTTAAATGTCATTAATATTACAAAGTCTTCGTTTTCTAGTTGGAATACGGAATAATTTAAACTTTCCTTTATTCTAAATCAAATAAAATCCGTTTTTTGAGGATCTACCATTATCATTTTAAAAATTAGACACAAAAACATCATGACATTGTCATTTTTCTATAGACAAACGTAAGAGCGTTTTACAACCATCCATTTTGATGGTTAAAAAGTTGCAACGCTCTGACGTTTCGAACGGGAAGGTTGTGTGAACCGAACGTCACGCTCTAATGTTTGGAACGCCGTTAGAGCGTTCGATTGCACTCGGAGCGTAGGTTCGGAACGCAACCCAGCGCACACGCACACGCGCGCGCCGCGCGCTAGTGTCCCGTCAGTTGCGGAAATTCTTTCGTTCGGGTGCATTGTCGTGCGTGCGTGCGTAAAGCTGTAAGCCACAAAAGGCCGAACTATCGCTATAATAACGCGGATTATTTAAACATGGTGTTGTGCTGTGCTCTCAGCTTTCAGAGGATTTGGGGAAATGGGTGAAATGGTTCCGATCAAGGTGACTGACATGTGACTGATCACCCGTCCGGCTTCGCTGGCGCGATAAAATTGGCTATCTAAATAATAATCATGACGCCAACTACAGCCTACCAGAAGCCGTAGGCTGTTTCGTGAGACTGAGGTTCATGAAATCCAAGTGAGTTTTATTGTGTGCATTGACTGACAGATTGTGCAATAACTGTCAGATACAATGGTATTTTGAAAGTTCAGTGTCATTCAGTGTCAGTTCAGTGTCATCATATCGTATCGCGGTGGTCGTGCAGGGGCCAGCAGGAGTCAGGCAGGGCAGGACGCAATGACCCATCCGATATTATCGCATCGGCCTATAAAAACGAGCCTGTCTGTGGGTGAGTGTCTTTAAGTTCATTCACGCACACCACGATAGTTGTGTGTTGCGTATGAATGCTATGCGTGCTATTAGATAGTGTGAGTGTACATGTACAGGATGGGCTTATTTTATAAAAATAAGGGTATTCTTTTTTTGTTTGAAAAATTAAATTCTAAACTAGCGTGTAGAATTTCGAAATATTTTTTATATGTGATCCTTATGACTTATATGTTCAGCCCTGAAAATATTTGACACTAATTACAAGGCACCTTATATATTCTTTATTGCACTTGTAACATAATTACACAGGTAAATATGAAAGTTGTTTACAAAGGTGGGCTTATCTCTAAAAGAGATCTCTTCCAGCCAACCCAGCATTGTTTGAGATTTTTAAGTAAACAGGTAATAGATAGTGCATAGTGAAATCCTTAATAAAACTAAATCTAGATCATTTTATACACATACATATAGGTACTTATAAATAAACTTTATACTAGGTATAAACTTAACATAATTAAATAAATATAAATATGAATAAATACATACATACATACATAACATAATACATAACAATATAAATATATAAAACTGGTTGTATTAACTATCTCGTGAATCATGAATGAGACATTTGTGATAGACAGTGAGCTTTGACTTTTGATTTGAAAGTTATGATGTTCTGGCAATTCTGGATGTATGACGGGAGTTTGTTCCAAAGCACTTAGCAATACTTTTGCTATTATGTGTAACAAAATAGCATAGGTATTATTTTTATTTACGAAAACATAGAAGTATATTATTCAAAAATAATGTGTACTTTGCGATGTATATACATTGTAGATCTATGAAATATATAAATGCTTATAGACATTTGGTTTTGGAAAAGGTTCCGCATTTATTTCGGATGTCCGGCGGAATGAAAAAAGAGAGGTAAAAATTTTATTTCTACATTTGGAATAAATTAATGAATCCTGCTTTCATTCGTATTTGAATTTAAGGATAAGCGTGGAGTATTTTGGGATTTACATTAAATACATAACATGGAGAAATTAATGCTTACAAATTGAATGAATTTTGCCTGTCTAAGGTCAGAGGTCAAGTCAAATTGAAAAAGTGTGTCCTGAGCAAGGAACTCTGTGAATTTTAACGAGTTTCACATAATAAATTAACCTTTTGGCAGCCCGTTTATCCGGTTAAGATGAAAGAAAGTTAATTTAATAATATCTGTTCTGAAAGAGGTCAAGGTACCGCCTCTGTGGTGTAGTGGTTCGCCCACCAGTGTAAGACCCTGGGGTTCCGAGTTCGATTTCAGGAGGGGGTACAATTAATACTCGGTTTGGTTCGTGGATAGGGCTTATTTCAATTCCGCCTGGCTAGCACCATCATACCTAAGTCTGATGCCATAACAACAATTAAAAAATTGTTGTGTTCCGGCAGTTAGAGGTAAGATAGCCAGTTCCTCAGTGATGATGATTCCGGGTGCTTCCACCTTCGGCTTTGAGGTGAAGGCCAAGCACAAAAGGTGCAGCGCAGATCAATATTAATAACAAGAAGTATAAAATAATCACGTCGCTCATTCTGCTTAAAAGCATAAAGCCTTAAATAAAAAATTCACAGATTTTACAGTCCCCGCAGGAATCGGAGCATTGAAAATGAACCCAAAAATTTACGAAAAACCAAAATCAAAACAAATGCAAAATCCTATTATATTTTTAAAGTTACCTAGGTAGTAGCTATTTAATTTTCCGATTTTTACAAAAGCGCCTGCTGACTGCCTCGATGCGGCCGAAATATTATTAACCGATATTCAAAATTCCTTCTGCATCTTTTAACACTATTACCATGGCGATCGGTCAATAATCATAGAAACTACCTACATCACTTTTTATGTACGGAAACACCCGTTTTTCTACAATTCCAAATCTAAAGGGACCACCTACAGGTCACAATCATTAACCGATTTTCAAAAGTTTTTAGCCATTTTGTAGCCAAACTACACTAGGACCTATTTGTACATTTTTTCTTAAGTTAGTTTTTTTCTGAAATATTTACAATTTAGTAAACAAACACCCCACAAAAAACCCGAATTTACCCGAATTTTGCATAATCCAAAAAAAAGTTACCAGTAGATTTTCAAAATTCAAACGTTCACACGTGTCTCGATAAATTCCTCAACTTTTGGTAGTATTCCCATCTCGATCCTCCCAAAATCCTCGGAGATATGGTCAAAAATACGTTTTAGGCGATTTGCATCTGATAACCATTTTCAATGGTAAAACATGCGCTTCTAACATCACTTTAAGGCGAGGCCAGTTACCTTATTCTAAAGACATAGTGAAAGAGTAAATTTCGTGAACTGGCCTCGTCTTAAGATTTTTTAAGTTCGAGCTTCTGTGCGCAATTTTCTGTTTTCAATTTACATTTGATATTCGATACTGAAAAAGTCTAAAGAAAAGCAGAATATTGAAAATAAATTACAAATCTTTAGTTTTCCTTCGAATATGATATTTCTTAAAATAGTGATGGCATGCAGGCAACCATTTTTCACGGTGAGGCGAACTAGCTTCAATATTGTGGATTCAGTGGTGTGTAAAATTCACGGCAGTCCTCTCTCGAAGTCGACGATTTACTGAACCGTCTCCCGAAATATCCGGGATTCAAAATGCTTTGCGAAATCAAAGTATGGTTTACCTACTTAATTTAGTACCGAACGTGACCGAAATCGGGCGCGAACAGGGAAAATGTTTTTCTCTACACTTTGAGGGATGTCTTGTGGAATGAGTGGGGTTTGCACATTTTTTGCTGAACATTTTTCCTTGAAAGATAAACTGCTTGGAAGTTTGGATACGACTGCGTTGAATTTGAAATAAACTTTGAAGATTTTCTATGTAGGTACTCGTTCTTGCTTAGTTTAACTTAACTGCATTATGAGCTTTTTTTAACATGGTTTCCACTAACTTTAGTTTTTGCTATTTAGCACTAGTTTAAAATCATTTAATACCGGCAAATTTGGATTGGAGTGCATTCAAGCAGTTGAGTATTAGGTTAGTGGAATGGGACGATTATAGTGAAAGCACAGAATTAATAATAAGTAAAACTACTGAAAACTTGGTGTGATAAGTATGTTAGAGATAAAGATGATACTACTTAGAGATCGTAGCTGAAGTTAAGTTACATGTTGCAAAAATACGATTATCTACAAAGCAGTTTAATTCTTCACAAATGTTAAAAGGAAGTGAGTGGACAGTTCCTTTGCTAATAACGTCCGTTTTAAAGCGCATACCGACTCGGTGGTCCAAGTAAATTCTCTTCGAGTGTAAATGAAGCTCTTGGAGGCCACCTCATTACATTACGACCGTCCTTTCTCTTTCGCCCCTTTGAGATTTTATCGAAGGAGCCAACTCTACTGCTTAGACGAATGAAAATTCCGCGCCAACTTTCGTAATTAACGTCTTTAGTACTTTCAGATAAAAGTGCGAAATAAGAATCTTCAAATAAGATTATGCATGTGATAGCAGTGAATGAAAGAACCATTTTGGCTTTCTTATTTTTTATGATTGCTAAATGACTTGAAAAGAGGTTTATTAAATGACTTCGAAATTAAATCATAACTTCATACTTTACTTAAAAGCGATAACGACTATAAAATCACTTATCTTAAGGCGCCGTAGTACCTACTACTAGCGCCGCCAATACATTTATTTTTATAACTCGTAAACCAAGTAAATATTTAAGCTAAGATCATACCCTCCTAATCTCTTCAACAGTTTTCATTCTTTCTGTAAGTTTTAAAATCCATTCTAGCCAAAAGTGGCCACTTTGAGCTAAAATGGATTTTAAAACTTACAGAAAGAATTTAAACTGTTGAAGAGTTATTCAAAAAATATTAGATTGAGAACCCTTACCAATGACCTAGCGTCATACTAAGATAAAATCGACAGAAAAAATTCGCAATCTTTCTTATATTTTAGGTAAGGTCAAGGTAAAATATTAAAAGCAAGAAAATTTATTACTAACCAGTGAACAATGAGCTATTGTTGCGGTTGATTTATCCGTACAATAACACCACCTGTACGTTCAGCTCCAGATGAAGCAGAGGACCTATTACAAAAAAAAATTATACCATATTCGGACGATGTTCTTCGTTAATTTTTTCTTATTAACAACGGGATAGTGCTTGGCCTTCACCTCACCTAATGATAAGTGACGATGAGGCCGAAAGTGTAAGCACACTACACCCGTAATCATCACCACTGAGGAACTGGCAATCTTACCGTAGATGGCGTAGCTTCTTTGACATTCACAAGTGCTTGTAACAGCCTAGACTGAATAAATGATTTTTTGATTTTGATTTTTGATTTTGATTACCTCTAACTGCCGGAACACAACCATTTTTTTATTCTTCTTATGGCGTTAGACTAAGGTAAAATGCTGGTAGCTAGCGAGGCAGACTTGAAACCAAACTCAGTACAAATTGTACCCTTTCCTGGAAATCGAACTAGGGAACAGCCTCTGCGTCTGCAAATCACTAGATGATTTTGAATCTTATACATGAGTTCGTTTGATTATCGCACTTTTAATAGGCCCTCAGAACACTTTAGTTAGTACCATGTCGCGCTAAATGTGGAACGTGAAACGCAAAACGTGGTTGCTAACTATGGATCTCATAAAAAGGCACAAGGTCACCAAGCGGCGTTTCCTTGCGTAATCGAATCAGAAATGAAGAGATCCGTAGGAGGACTAAAGTAACCGATATCGCTTGAAGGATTGCTCAGTTGAAGTGGCAGTGCGCGGGACACATAGCAAGAAGAACCAATGGTCGTAGTGGCGAAAAGGTTCTGGAATAGCGACCGGGCACCGGACGACGCTCCGTGGGTAGGCCCCGGACAAAGCGGACCAGGACCACGATCTGGAAGGTCGCGGGAAGCCGCCGGATGCGGGCAGCGCATGCAGGATCGATTGTTGTGGAGATCCTTGGGGGAGGCTTGTATTCAGCAGTGGGTGTCATGAGGCTGATATGATGATGATGATGACGACGATGATATCGCGCTAACCAGTAATCCTATTCCATTTTTAAATGAAACCCGTAAATAGTGCTTAGAACCTGTGAAACAGTTCTTATCTTAATAGAACTATAACTAATAGAAATTAGGTCTAATAATTTGTTTAATACTTTTGCTATGGGGTATTTACGATGGCGATTCGATTTTATAAGCGATTGTCGATAAAAAGCGCTAATTGACCAAGTTGCCTGCCTAGTAGCCATGTAAATACCCCATTAGCAGCCATGTATTTATAATTTATAGAAGTTTGTTTGTGCAGACAAAGCTACTCAAAATCTAAATATAAATCGACAGACTGAAGAAACTCAATGTAAATTACCGTGAATTTTCATTAGAGATTGACAACGCAACCTTGGACGTTAACTTGAAACATCGAAACATCAAAGGAACATAGATAAAACATTGTTAATTATTGTCTGCTGAATAATAATACTTCCGTAAACCTATTTAAAACAGAGATATTGTTTTTACTAGGTATAAGTACTTTCGCTCTACTCTAAGCTCTTCCAAACGATCAAGGCAATAATTATAAAAGCTTGGTTCCAGTAACCGGAACTTTTTCTACCTTAAGATTTTCCTTTGAGCTTAAAACCTTTTTATCAATCAATCTGATTGTCTCTTTACGCCTTATCTGAAGGTTATCTTTTCAAACGAACTCACTTCAAAACGGAATTTGGCCGTTTTACAATTAAATTAAGCTTTCCAACGAATAACGTTACTTCGGTAATTGGAGAATGGAGTTATTTTGACAAAACCTTTTTTTTTATTGAATTAACGTCAAAGGGATGGTCGTTAGGAGTTTTTACGCTTTTCATTACTTAGTCCTATTGTTTCTTGATGCGCGAGTTGTTTCTTTTATTACTTTCGTCACAAAAGTTAAAACAATAAGCACTTTTAACTCGAATCAAACCTTTGCTTCGTTATAAGTAATTATATTTTTTCTACGAAAAGCGTCTTTGTTAACTAAAACTAAATGACTGAACTTTTGGTACAATTAAAATCTTATTGTAAGTTTGCTTTTATGTTCAGAAAACTGTTATTTTTACGAAGCGAATGTGCCATTGCGTACCAATTTGACAGGCGGTGTCAGTTATTCATAGTGAAATAAAAATGACATGTGGATGAATGACACCCAAGGAGCATATAGGGCCCTACGCACCCAATATAACAACGCCTTTAGGGGGTTGATGGGGCTGCCTCGCTATTGCAGTGCATCAGGGATGCTAGCCATGGCGGGGGTAGATAGCTTCGCAGCCATCACAAGAAAGCGCATTGCGTCCCTGATCCATCGGATGCGGAGCAGCTCCAACAGTCTCCTACAGATGGTTGCGGCGAGGCTGGACGTGGATAGTGCAATTATGCAACACTGGACGCGCGTCCACCTCTCGAAGGACACTAAGCCGTCCTATAATCATAATAATTTTATAAATAATAATTTGTGTAAGTAATATGGACTCACGTCTGAAATAAATGATTTTTATTTTTATTTTATTTTATTTATTTAAAAATTTGCGGTATAAGATCTTAGTTGCTAGATAGAGCAACGAAAAACGCCGATAGAGAGCTTGACTCGTTGACTCCATCTTACACTGTTTTACGATCACGATCACGACGGTCGTCAAATTGTGCTGTTGCGTAAGCCTACTGAGCACTGATCGAGAGTCAACTTTAACAACCACAAAAAAAATCTCCGTGGGTAATGAATTTCCATACCGCAAATCGGATAAGAGATGCTCGTTTTCCGAACATGAAGTGGAATTGGAAAACGACTTTTATAAAAACATTTATTAAGGTCACATTCCACCACGTGCATTTTATTTGAAAATTGTTTCTCATCGCTTCGTTTTCTTTTGAGTGGCTTAACCAAACATCAAATAAGAGCTAAGCGGATTGCCGGCGTAAATATATTCAAAGGAGACTTAGAGAAAATTGATGAAAGTGTGCGAAGACTCGCCGAGAATCATTTTAATCTAATGGAATTTATAAAAGCCCTAATATTTGTGGATGTAGACCGATTTTGCGATGTTTGAGGATAAATAGCGAGATGTGAACTTCTTTAGTCGACTCTATGGTGTATTGCATAGAGTTCAGTTACGTGTGTACAACAAAAGGCCCGTGTGTTGATTTATGAGATCATGGATTTCGGTTGGTATTATGTTATGGTAGTCCCAATGGTGCCTTTTATGTTATGATGTAGGTAGAATTACTTTTTGGCTTGTCAGTTTTATGCCTCTTGCCATCCTTGTGTCACGAAGAAGACAGCTGAATTAGGGATGACTCACGCTGAAATGTGCCGGATCGGAACTGAGTTTTGGCCGTGTTTCGGTCCACTATTCGTATGGACTTTGTATGGACACGCTCGCTCAGGCTATACCGAGCGGCAACCGAGCAACAGACTGCGGGGGTTTAGAGACAATAACATATCAAGGGATCGTGCTAAAGCTGGGACTTGCCTCGGACCCGGCACGGTGTAGCGTGAGTCAACCCAGATATCTTTTAATCTTTTATGTGAAAAAAACCGATTTTTTTACCTACACTACCTAATACAGAAGGTACCTACACTAAAAATATAAAAAAATAAAAATTGTTTAAAAAACAAAAAACCAACTTCAAAAAACCTAGGTAAGTACCTCTTAAAAGCAAGAAATAATATTCGTAATAATAAAAACACGTCTATTGAAGTCGGGTGGGGCTGGAGTCAAATTCCTTTTTTTTAATTCTTAAAGCCCCAACCGACTTCAATAGACGTGTTTTTATTATTTACGAATATTATTTCTTGCTTTTTAGAGGTACTTACCTAGGTTTTTTGAAGTTGGTTTTTTGTTTTTTAAACAATTTTTATTTTTTTATATTTTTAGTGTAGGTACCTTCTGTATTAGGTAGTGTAGGTAAAAAAATCGGCTCAACCAAACGTGAGTTACATATAAGTATACATACGGGTCAAACTGAGAACCTCCTTTTTTAAGTCGGTTAAAGAACTACACTTAAGATATCCCTTTTCCAACAAAAAAATAATTTTCTTATTCAGTTCATAAACAAAGAAGTAAACGACTGATCATCGCACACAAAATTATACTATTTTCGTGCTTTTTTCAAGATTACTTGAAAAGTACAGTACCCTTAGCACGAACAGCTATCGAAAAAAATAACTCGCGTAAAATCATTCGATAGTTAAATTTTGTATTGGAAATTTGTACAACGCCATCTATCGCCGATAAGCGAAATGAAATTTTCCAGAATTGTCTATCGAGTAATTTTACGTGCGTTTTTTTTCTCGATAGCTGTTCGTGCTAAGGGTACTGAACCGATTCGTTTGAATCATTTCAATCGGTTCAGCCGTCTTCGAGTAATCGGTGGACATACACAAAAAAGTACTTTAGTTGAAACATGTAAACGGTCGTCTTATGACTAAAGGGAGTAACGTTCTAGTAGCCTTTCAACTGGAATCATCGCTTTCCAGTAGAACCCCCTGCGCGCCGCCCTCTCACCCCCCACGCGACACTTTCCTCGCACTGGAAACATGTAAATCGACATTTTAGTAGCGTATTTAGTAGAGTGCTTTAGTCTAATGACACTGTACTGGAAGCATGTAAACGCTCACTGGAAAGGCACCAAAACTACTAAAGCACTCGCATTCGAATCTACTCGCACGCTACTAAAGCACTCTACTAAAGACTAAGATAATGTAAACCAGCCATAATAAGACTAAGCATTAATAAAACATGTTATTGTTTACAAATAAATAAATAATATCAAAACATGATATTATGGTAAGAAACCTGCAACAGGATTCGTATAAACACCCAAACTGATTTAAGCTTCGCATGTATTAAATTCACACATATATTTAGCTATCCAAATACGTATAGTTGGGTAATTTTGAAGCTATTTATGTAAATGAGGGGCGTATGATAGATGACGGCTAGGTGGCCGACAGTGGCTCCTGTTAAGTTGATAAGCTTGGCAGGTATTTGGAGACCTTGTTACTAGATTTGGGCTATAAAATATGTATGAGAAGACCGTTGCGTTGTCGTCAAGTAGGTTGAATCTATTTTTCCGTCATCAAACTATATTGAAATACTTGATCAAGCGAAATGAGCTACTTGTCTAACCATACCCTTTTTTTTTTTTTTTTTGACCCAGGGAAAATGCCTTCGCATACCACCCCCGCGCGGGGAACACGGGGGCGGTTATGTGGTGCATCCACTAAAAACCCTGGGGTGTTCCATCCGCGCATTGGACGAGGACAGCAGGACCAGGGTGGCAATCTCCGTGTCCCCGCCCTGCGCCGGTCCCTTCGGACTCCGGCTCCATGAGGACGCCAAGCGTCTCCTACGGTGTGGCGCTCCGGAACACACATCTTCCACCTCCGGGCCATAATTGGACGACAGAATTCCCCTTTCTGCCGCCCTGACCCAACACCACGTCTCCCAAACCACTATAATGAATAGAGTGGAGGGGAATACAGCGGCACGACAGGACAAAACTGCCGTTTGTTTGCGAGGGGCAGATGTTCGCGCCCCCGCTTTTTCCAGCGGTCAACGCATCCCTATTGGAAACGGCCGACCTCCGGATTTTTGGGGATGCCGATTATTCAGACATCCCCTCTCTCCGCCCACCCAAGTTTGGCGGGCGCTGGCCGTCTTTGTGTACTGGGTCCCGACGGCGCTCAGGGCCCTTGCCCCTTATCACCGGGGGGTTACATAGCCTGCTGCACATGGCGTGATTCGCCGCTATCCCGTGGGCTGTACATACGGCACACTGCGCCTCAGCAACACAGGCGTCAGCCTTATGGCCTAGCCTCCCACAACGAAAACATAGACCGCTTCGGTCGACGTCTGAGGGGCACTTTGGTTTGGTGTGCCCCACCCCCATACACTTGAAACATCGAAGGGGGAGAGGGGCGGTAGCTCGAATCTCCGCGCTTACCCAGCCCACCTTGATGTGGCCACCTGCAATCGCCGCTTGCGCAGCCTCGATAGGGCATCTGAGCCGAACCCAACCCGTGCCATCCGGCCCGATCCTCACCTCGGTCATCTTTATTAGCGCTGCACTAAGACCGGCCTTAGCTGCAGCCGCCTCTAGGACCTCCTCTTTCTGGGTGGTATCGTCCAATCCGGTAATGAGCAGGTCCACCGTCTTTTCGGGGCGACTTACCGAAGCGTCCCCTCCTAACACGTCCCGCAGTTTACTGGCGAGCTCATCCGCTTTGCGGGGGTCCGGCAACTCCAACACTCTCCCTCCCGTCTGTGACTCCCTCATTCTAAGCCCTTCTTTTTCAAGGCCAATATCGGCGAGGGAGATTGCCGTTCTGGCCTTTTTCATTAGAGCGTCTAAAGCAGGGATGTACAGACTGCGGCCCGCGGGCCACACGTGGCCCGTCGGCAATATGCTAGTGGCCCGCCAGCAAAAATATTCCCTCGTTCATATGAAAAAAAACTTTTTTTTTTGGCTTTTTTATGTTTTTATGTTGTGCTGGTGGCCCGCCATTAGTTTATCATTTGCCCAAGTGGCCCATGGTCTCAATAAGTCTGTGCATCCCTGGTCTAAAGTGACCCCTCTCTTCTTAGCCTCCTGCGTAATGTTGAGCACTATCGCCGAGGTGCTTGGCGGAGTCAGAATGGGGCGTCTTGGGCGGGTCATCTGTGGCGGTTTTTTGACAGCTGCTTCTTCCCTAGCAGTGATCGGGAGAACCTCCGGCTGTGACTTGTCAACCCTTGTTCTCCTCTTCTTTTTGTTCCGCCCCACCTCGTGCCAATCAGTACTTAAAGAGGGTAGAAGTGAGGTAGTTTGTTGGGACGTCTGGTGAGGTGCTCGGTTGGGCGCACCTTGTGCTGCAGCTGCTGCATATGTTGCAGTCTCAGTCATCTGCCCGCGAGTCATCGACGCCGGCTGTTGGACTGACGAGAGGCGCGATTCTAAGCCCTGCAGGCGCTCGTCAAGGATGCCCTTAATTTCGCTCATAATAGAGCTTTTCAATCTTTGTAACACCTCATCCGGGATTTCGATCTTTTTTAGGGCCTTTGCCTCGGCCTCCCGCTTAGCAGATAACTTCTTAAAATTAAGGTACTCTGTTTTGAGGCGATGTACCTCCTCCCTCAGCCTACAATTCTCGTCTCGCTTACTTTCGATCTCATCGTAGCAGTCTCCGAGCGTTGACTTGAAATGTTGGAGGCGTTTCCTAGTCGCTTCTGCAGTTCTATTTACCGCGGCTTCGATCTTATGGGCGGCTTGGACTATGTCTGTTTCATCTTCCTCGGTTATATCATCAGACTCCGCAATCAATATGAGTGCCCGCACCTCATCAACCGTCACTTCTTCCATCTGCTGAAACCTCTGGAACATTAAATCCATGCTATTTTCATATGCTTCCGGAGTTGGTATCCGGATTTTAACCACTCCCGCATTGCCATCACTAAGATCCCCAGCACTTGCAACGGTATCCAACTTTGGTTTCTTAGCCGACGAAGTTGTTGCGTCTTCCTTCGAGCCACAGTTTTTCTTTGGACTCTGAGCAATGTCCATCTTCTCCGAAACGTCTTGTTTTTTATTTGTTAAATCAGCCACGAGTATGGGAGAACCGTCAGTCCACCCGGGCAGAGATCCCTGTACCCGGATAACCCTACTACACCTTGGGGGGCGGGAGGTACCTAAGGGTGGCGATCTAAGGTTCACCTCCTTCATCAACCACCTGAAACAGGCTTCCGGCACCTCGTCCTCAAATACCGGAACTTTAAGAATTTTTATAGAGGTTGTCTCCTCGTGGTCCCCATGAAGGCGACCCCCGTTCCTGCACTACGTACAGGGCTACGGTTTGAGTTTTTTATTGGGGTTGTCTCCCCTCGGCCCCCAGAAGCGGGCCCCTGGTCCTGCACTACGTACAGGATAACAGGAGGGTCGGACTAATTAGCCATCACTGCAAATGAGACCAAAAGGATCATTTCCAGTGATACCCAGGGTACACCGTCCCCACTGTCGTTCCCGATTCACGGATGAATGGAGAAAAACAGTAGAGGGAACACGAGGAGGTTATCCGACCACGTACCCCGTCTAACCTTACCCTCGTATGCATGTATTTTTTGTGTAAGTTAATGATCATGGCTTCTGGTTTTTACATAAGTACATAATTATTTCATATTGAGTTACTAAATACATAATATATCATTAATATGTATAAGTATCAAGATTTTCTCTGTCAATAAGATAATAAGTAGGTGAAAGGCTCTGTTGGGGAAATGGAAATAAATGAATTGTCCTGTCGACGAACAGTCCAATAGCAAATCGGTCGTAGGAGAACGGTTGCTGAATCGTTTAACAAGCCGCTTGAAAGGCCTCTAACTTGGCTTAACGACTGTTATCAGATGATAACAGCCCCGACTGTTATCAGAGGCACGGAAGCGCTCAGTTGTAATGCCACTTAATGGTCACCCATCCGACACCTGGCCGGACCGAACGTTGCTTAACAAACGTGATCGAGTACGATCAGTCTGCTAAGCTCCGCCATGAGCACTTCTCTCTATTCTACTGAGTTTCAATTCAAAGCTCTACTAAGGACTCAGAGGTTTTTATTTAATAAGTTGTTAATAAAAAAAGATTAGAATAATTCTTTAAGCGAAATTTTTAGGGCCCATGGATGGACTAGTATTTTTAGAATAAACACTAAATTTCCTCGTAGAAATATATAGAAAATGTGTCAAAAACGGCCACTTTTAGCAGTTTTGCTATGTACTTTTATCAGTGACTAACGAGGGAATGTAATGGTACCGTCTAAAATACTAGACATAATATGATCCCTTAAAATTCCACGTAAAGTTTTATTAAATTAATTGTGTATTCGAATTACAATATTATAAAATTCACAGCCGCGCCCCTTTAGTCAGGGTGCCACCTTAATAAGAGGCGCTCCCTATCCAAACTTTGTCAAAGAACTGCATAAGCGCCCCGCAGCGATTTTATACGGTTGTTCTTTCAACAAAGTTCAAAGCCAAACTTCAACAATGTATTATGCTTTCACTAACAGAAAATTTTTAAAGCAAAATACTTACACAGAAAAATTTGCTCCGTTTTTAGGGTTTCGTACCAAAATGGTAAAAAGAACCCTTATGGTGTGACTCAGTCTGTCTGTCTGTCTGTCTGTCACAGCTGGATATCTCAAGAACTACTAATGGTATCAACTCCAAATTTTGAATAGTTTAAGATGACGTTTGCCCAACTATTTTGCAAATAAGAAAGATTTTTTTTTTTTTTTACAACAGGGACTGAAAAGACCCCTTTCTTTAAAATTTTAAGTGGGGCGACTAGGGCATGTGGGGTATCATATGAAAGAGCGCTGCTTGCCCATTTTAAAACATTTTTTTCTTTTTTTAGGCCGCATAGTTTTCGACCATTGATACAAAATGTAAAAAAAATACCGTTGCCCCTCCCTTATCTCCGAAGTTTACAAAGAAAAAAATCTGAAATAATTCTATGTGATAGTAGTTTATGTAAAGATTACAGGAAAAATAAAACGATGTCTCAATATAAAACACTTTTTTAGAAATTCAAAAAACAAACAAAAAGTTTATTAGTTCTTCTACCAGTCAACAGATGAAAATTTAATTAGATTCACTATCGGTCAAGAGATGGCGCTGGCCTAAGAAAAAAACTAGTTCCACTATCGGCCAAGAGATGGTGCTGACCTAATACTGCAATAATAATTTTATTATTCAACAGAATCTACAGCTCTGCAGTGTATTTATTATGATGGTACGGAAAACCTCGGTGCGCGAGTCCGACTCGCTCTTGCTTGACCGGTTTTTTATTTAAAGTTTAAAGTTGTGATTAGTTGCAAGTACCTACTATTTATAAGCATTTGAACAGCCGATATGTTTCCCAATAGTTATAACTTGGGCCTTTTCGGACGCTATTGCGCACTTCTATACTTGCTCCCCCTTCGTGTTCGTTCGTATCGGATCGTAAAATGTGGAGCGCGCACCGAGGTTCACACACGTACACGCTATGGCGCCCTGTTGCAGGTTCGCAGAGTGAGGAGATAAGCGAACCTAAGTGGGTACCCACTCTAAGGGTCCTGCAACCTTCAGCAGATCAAAGGTCCACCTTTTATGGGCCTTATTCCCACTGTGTGTTGTGCTAATTACTGTGTTCATAGTAGGGTTTCAATTTCTTGAAAAATTCTCATAGACGTATATAGTACTTATATCTACCTATATTCGGTGCTCATAAGTATGTAGTTGGTGTGACACAAAAGCATTCAGCTACTTCTGAAGCCGACTGTACATGTGAAATTATTTCTATTTCCACAAAGAACAATAAATTATACCGGTCTCTTGAGGTTGGTAACACTTGTAAAGCGTATGCATAATATATGGAGCTGGCAAGACAATAAAATTTTACGATGTCAATAACTTGTGATGTACCAAAATATACACATTTTATTTTCTCAACCTTCAAATTGTGAACTAAATGAGATGTAGTATGACTAGCATGTAATTCCGTAAATGTTTGATCATCTACTCTCAACAACCTGTAAGTCTATTTTGCAAAGTATTTTTTATAGATAATTTTTTTAATAATAATGACGACACTACGATTTCATACGGAAACTAATTGAATTTTATTTTGTTTACTAGCTTCTGCCCGCGACTTCGTCCGCGTGGATATTACAGAAAATCCTTAGGAAACCTCCAACCAGGATCCGACCAGCCGTTTTTACGCGATTAGGCGGGTCCCCCCCACCAAGCGCGCTGCCTCGCGAGGCAAACGTTTGCCGCGTGTGGCGAGCCTCGCACGAGGCTGTTTGCTTGGTGGGGAGCCGCCTAATGGCTTAAAAACAGTTGGTTGGATCCTGGTTGAAGGTTTCTTAAGGATTTTCTGTAATATCCACGCGGACGAAGTCGCGGGCAGAAGCTAGTTTATTACAACAGTCAGAATTGGGTAAAAATATTATCTTCATATCAAAGGTAGGTACTATAGAAGTAAAAATTCGTACAAGAAATTGAAGTAAAAAGGAATAGGTAAGTACATGAACTTCAAATAAATTGTAAAGACAGACAAAAAATAAACCAATAAAACTATTTGAACTCCCTTTGTGCTCAAACATTTCTAAACCGCCGACACGGAACTAATCCAAGCCCACACCACTAAATTAAAGTTCCTGCTAAAATTACAAGGCGCCTAAGAGCCTTTCGTGCTCTTTAATTGTTGCCATACCATCCATAAAGGTTCTTGAAAGGAATTAGGACTTCATTAGCGTAAAAGCATAGTGTTATTCAATCAAATTGTTCTACCTCTATAAGGATGAGGATATTACACTACTTTAATTTTATCTATCTACTAAATACAGAATAAGGAATTGGGGAACTCGATGGCGCAGTGGTTTAGCGCCTGGCCCAGTTCAAAGTCAAAGTCAAATAAGCTTTATTCAAATAAACTTTATTATTAGGTACTTTTGAATCGTCTATATTTTCCTACCACACGTTCCAGACTTTTTTAACTGACCAGAAGAACGGGCGCAAGGAACTTATCAGCTGTAACAGCCATAAGTAACGATATTTACAAACTTGAATATATCGTTAGGTACCAGATAATTACAACAGGGTGACAGGATTATTGGCAACAGCATAGACTTATTATATTACTTAAACAAAGTACTTATAGTAGCAAGTTATGTGTTACATCATTTCCACGCCGAGGCCAGTTCACGATCTGATGAAAAGTCTGATTTTTGAACATCCAATGTGAAGAACTGATGTAAAATTCTACTTCACAAAAATTACTGTAGACTGAAAAAGAAAAAAAGAAGCAAATTAACCGAACAGAATATTGAAAAATCGCATGGTAACTCTGTAAAAAAATCCTGAATAACACCATAAAAACTTATAAAATAAATTTCAAATCGTCAGATTTCGTAATTTTCAACGACAGTGATATGATTTTTTATGCAAAAAGGATAGCTTTTTTATCGATCTAACACAATAACCGAGTACATTTTTAATAAATGATCCAGTATTTCAGAAATCAATAAAAATGTACTAAAATTCGTCAAATTTCTGGCGAAGCGTCAATTAAAGTTATGCAATATTCAACCTTATTCTAAAGACATAGTGAAAGAGTAAATTTCGTGAACTGGCCTCGCCTTTATAATAACCTTTACCCATGAGCGTTTTTTAACATGGTTTTTTAATTCATGCAAAGGAAGATCAATCACTTGTTGTGGAAGTTCGCAAGGGTATGGGATGGGTGACCAAAAATGTATTATCTCGAGCTCTTTTTCGGAAGGCACGTAAAGCCGTTGGTCCCGGCTGAATTCGTAGACGTTAACAACCACAAATACGCATTGGGCCCGCATGGTGGGTTATGGCCCATCCTCC
Organism: Agriphila straminella; assembly: GCA_950108535.1. Taxonomy (NCBI): domain Eukaryota; kingdom Metazoa; phylum Arthropoda; class Insecta; order Lepidoptera; family Crambidae; genus Agriphila; species Agriphila straminella. The sequence continues at coordinate 15,209,811 of OX467312.1, forward strand.
TTATCCACCCTTAAGGAAGGCCTGTGCCCCAGCAGTGGGGACATTAAAAATGGATGATAGTCAAATACAGAATTAGTTTTCAGTCACCAACAACTTAATTATTATGTGACATGTAAGTAAAAAATGCGGTATACCTACTTCTGAAGCAGGCCCATCGTATAATAATATTATAAAAAACGCTTAAATCATGCTATTTCTGTAGTATTTAATGTTTTATTGCTTTATTCATATACCATCAGTTAAACCTTATTACTTATTGGATTGGTAAATAGTAATGTTTGTAAGGGACATGTTTCCTTTGGCCTTTCACATTCACGCAGGGCTGTCACACGTTGGATTTAATCTAAGCTATGTTTTTGTGTCGTGTCTGGAGCTTTTATAAATCCGACCATTTTGGGCTTTGTGGTAAAAGTTTGGCTTTTGGGAAAAAGGATCTGCTAGCTAGCACCCTAAAACCACAGAATTAACAATAGTATTTGAAATAAAACACTTTCTACGGATTACAACACGTATTTATACACGTTAATTAACAATAGTACTGGCGTACTTAAACGTAACTTCATAAATCTAACAACCAATACGGTGCAACAAGGGGCAATAGTAGATTGTTATACAAGACGCTAAAATTACCCATTGCATACGAGGTAGTTTTATTCCCGAGCTTTAGCGAGGGAATAAATAGAAACCGAGTTACAATGGGTTTTAGCGTCGTGTGTTACACTATACTTTTCACTACGATTGCGAGAAAATAAAATACAATATTAAATAGTTTATACCTACTTCCGTAAACGAATCCACCCGTTTTTCTATCCTCCACTTCATAAACTTTTTGTACAATATTTAAATAAATGATTTGTGCTTGAGAGCAAAAAAATAAATTTATTTCTTTCCTATTACAGTCACACAATTCAATCAGTTTGTAATTATAGAAAAATTCTAAAGATTTCGCGCCACGGTACCTTTTTTTAATTTCCGCTGTAGAAGCTAAGCAACACAAACACACATTCTACGATTCACTCTGTACACAGAGTACAAATAAGTCTATGATTTCACCGAAGAGATGCTTTTAGTTCCATTTTCAAAAATAAGAACGAGAAACTGGGGGCCTATTACGAAACTTGGTCACGATAGTCGTCCGCAGTTCGTCGGTTGTAGTTATTACAAATATTTTTAATATAGCATCGTAGTCCATAGTCTATTGAACGAATAATGACGGATCCACTAGAGAGAAACTGTCAAATTTACGCAATCACTTTGCAATATCGCATACGCAAGTGCTTTGTAATAGGAATCAATCAGAACGAAGCACGGACGCAGCTGCGTGTATCGCATTAAACTTTTCGTAATAGACCCCTAGCACTAAGTCGAGCGAGTTTTTATTCGTGATTATGAATAAAGACTTCTTCGTTTTAGTAGGCTCATTGGTAATAGACAAACATTAAAAACGAAAAAACTTAATCCCCTAGGGCTTATTATGCTATTTTATCTCGACTCTTGTACGTTACAATGACGCATTTTTTGAGCAAGAGGAGTGAAAAATGAATTATTAGTTTTACTGGCAATAATCGAAGACAGTTAAAGCTAGGGTTTTCTAGGATGACGGTGCCGTCATAATTACGGCCGTAATTTAGCGACGTAGAACGTTTTCTATGAAAACAATATTGCGTGCTGTAGTGTTTTCTATGAAAATGTTCTACGCCGCTAAATTACGGCCGTAATATGACGGCACCGAGGGGGAACGGTTTTTTTTAAATTTTTCATCATAAGTCGAAAACTATGCGGCCTAAAAAAAAAGAAAAAATGTTTCAAAATGTGCAAACAGCGCTCTTTCATATGATGCCCCACATGCCCTAGTCGCTCCACTTAATTTTTTAAGACTCCTTTTCAGTCCCTATTGTAAAAAAAAAAAAAAATTTTTTATTTCTTTCTTATTTGCAAAGTAGTTGGGAAAACGTCATCTTAAACTATTCCAAATTTCAAGTTGATACCATTAGTAGTTTTCGAGATATCCAGCTGTGACAGACAGACAGACAGACAGACTTAGTCACACCATAAGGGTTCCTTTTTACCATTTTGGGACGGAACCCTAAAAAGTAAATAGATAAAACCGAAAATTCCCTAGATGTTGCCCTCAGTCAGGGATTGAAATACCGTTAAAAAAATTACGTTAAAAATACCGTTAAAACATTTTATCGATTAATTTACCGGTAAAAATAACGTTAAAATTATTATTAATGTTAAAAGTAACGGCAAAAAAAGTAAGAAATAACGTTACATTTAAAAATAACGTTATCTATCCCTGCCTCAGTTCATTCTCATAATTTATGGCATTAAGCTTTGATTCTATATTCTATACCCCTCCTAGTATAATCATCCTATTGATTTAAGTCGGCGCTTACTTTCATATAATTTTTCTAAAAAAAAAAAAGAAAATCTCTTTATTTTTTCAATTTAAGTAATTAATGTTATTTAATATTGTTGTTTTAATTTTAATATTGTAGAAGAATACCTAAACATAGTTAAGTAGGTACGTTTAGGTTCTACAATATTAAAATTCATCTTCTTGACTACTAACGTTGATCTCATCCCAGAATGTAATTTCTTAGCAAAGTAAATGTTACGACGACGTTACGACTTATATGTTTTACTACCTTTGTGCTAAATTTCATCCAAATCAGTTTAGCCGTTTTTGCGTTATTGAGTAACAAATATCTACAGACATACATATTTATAATTTTATTAGGGTCTAATAATTTTATAACAAACTAACAAGAGCTTAGGGTGCTTCTACACGGTGCATGATGTAGCTTGCGCACGTTGAGGCGCGGCCGCGGGTTACTTGCGCGGGTGTATGTACAATGCTATGGAGCTGGACCCGCTTTACGTGTTTGCACGGAGCTGAGAGACGTGCTCAACTTGCGCGGGCTACTTGCACCGTGTAGAAGCACCCTTATCACAGAACAGCGGTGTCCATTGAATTGGAAAAATATATAATAATACGCAGTTCGGCTTTAAGGGTCATGTCCAGTCAATTAAAATTGCAAATCTGTATTTCCTCTTTAACAACCCTACCGTGCACTCAGCTCTCCCCAAAGGACGGCGACTTTGTGACGGCTTTTCACATGTTTTCACAATTGCTACGCTCAAAGGATTTGGGAACTCAAACATTTGAAGTTACACTATTCAGTGTTGAAAGCTTTCTTTGTAGTTGAGGATTACTGATTGGTGGTTTGACATTTAACAAGAGGGAGGAAATTTATTTCCTCGCAGTAAGAGTTTTTAGTCACTAGACTTGTTGAACAAAACAGCTGCAGATATTACCACTAATCAAATTAAATAAGAAGAAACGAATAACGCTGATGTCATTTTTCAATAAAATTGATAAAATCGATAGTTAAATGCATTGCCCTGCCCTAACGTAAATATTGGCATCGTTTCCCATGTTCCCACGAGCAAATAGATGTTTCATTCATAGTTTAGTTAGGAAGGTTATCTTCCAGAACCCAGTATGGGAAATTAATGAGCAATATAATAATGAAAATTGAATGAGCAAATAATGAAAATTTAGTTTATGTAAAGAAAAACTATGATTCATTTGCTAAGAACAGCAATATTCACCAGTTTAATACAAGAAATAAAGATAAATTTGCCGTTTCAAGATTTAGGCTTGCAAAAACTAGAGGTTCATTTATGGGGAAAGGCATAGCCTTTATTAATTAATAAAGTTCCACAACAAGTGGTTGATCTTCCTTTGCATGAATTTAAAAACCATGTTAAAAAACGCTCATGGGTAAAGGTTATTATAAAATAGACGATTATCTTAAAGATCAAAATGCGTGGAAATGATGGAACACATAACTTGCTACTATAAGTACATTGTTGAAGTAATATAATTAGTCTATGTTGTTGCCAATAATCCTGTCACCCTGTTGTAATTATCTGGCAACGACATATTCAAGTTTGTAATTAGCGTTACTTATGGCTGTTACAGCTGATAAGTTTCTTGCGCCCGTTCTTCTTGTCAGTAAAAAAAGTCTGGAACGGGTGGCAGGAAAATATAGACGATTCAGTTTATTTGAATAAAGCTTATTTGACTTTGACAATGCAATATGTCCTTCGTCTTACGTCATAAGTCACCCACCAAAATAACAGTGTTCTAGCATGTTTTAGCTTGTACAACTTCTCAGGTTTAAGAGATATCGCAAAAATTTCTTCACAGTTAATCATCTGGTGGCATAAGCTTTCTGATAAGCCACTAAACAAAAATCGTTACTGATCCTCATTGAACCGTAGTCAATGGCGTATGATTTTTCCACCTATTAACTTCTGTGGGACATTAAAAAACCTACTTATACAATTATTCCGCTCGTTACGGCCAATAGCACAGTAATCGTATCTATACATAAAACGGGCTATAAAGACCTGTATTTACGCCATAGATATAGTATATTAAAAGGGGTAGATGCGCTACCGAGCGACCGGGTGTAAGGGATAGATATATTATGACGTCAAAATATGGGGTTGCCATGATCAGAAAAAGTACCCTTAACGGTGTAGCATCCGTTAATGTGCAGATTACTGGTTAAATCACGGAAATCGTCTACTTTAAGAAAAATTTCGGTACTATTATGTATTCTGTGCTTTAAGAGGATTGTCAACCACGTGGTCTCCATACAAACGGCGATAACGTTTCCCACCCTCTAAACCAAGGGTCTTCAACCCGCGGCCCGCGGGCCGCATGCGGCCCGCGGTTACGTTCTTGGCGGCCCGTCATTGTATTGACAAAACTAAATTCACATGTCTACAAATTATAACTATTTTACCTACCTATTTAGTTAGAATATGTTTTTCTTGTGTTGAGGCCCACCGAACCAATATCAGAGTATATTAGGCCCTTGACTTCAAAAAGGTTGAAGACCCTTGGTTTAGAGCAAGGGTCTTCAACCTTTTAGCCAAGAACGTAACCGCGGGCCGCATGCGGCCCGCGGGCCGCGGGTTGAAGACCCTTGCTCTAAACCTTAACCTACAGCAATGAATTTTTGGTATGTTTTTGAAATGCCTAAAAACTAGGGCTGTACGTTTTGATTTTTAAAATATTCATTGTAGATTTGAAAATATTGGCACTTCTGTGTTTTGTATGAAATCACTAAAATGCAAATATTTCGAAATCTATTATAAATATTTAAAAAATCAAAACGTACAGCCCTAGTATTTAGGCATTTCAAAAAAATACCAAAAATTAATTACTGTAGGTTAAGGTTTAGAGGGTGGGAAACGTTATCGCCGTTTGTATGGAGACCATGTGGTTGACAATCCTCTTAACTGACTCGACCAGTTAATCTGCAGATTAACGGATTCCGTACTTTAACGGTAACATACGTATACATAGAATAGAAATGGAAATAAACTTTATTCGCAGTAATTGTGGTACAGCACAGATATTAATAAAATGTTTAGACAATTCGCCATTTCCAGCATGTAAAAACTCAGTATAATTATAAATGGTATTAAGAAAAATAAAAACACGTCTTCCCTGCTAAAATCGAACTAAAGTTAATAACAATCGTCATTGCAGTCGGGACGGGAGTACACACAACTGCCCTGCTAAAAAAAGAGAGATATAGTAAACTAGCTGGGGTTCGCTCAGGTAGTTGATATTGAGATTGTGTGGTTAATGGAATAAAAAGATAAACTTTAAATTAAAACAGGTAAAGTCTTTATTAAACGTTGGAATACAGAACTTTTTTTATTAACGTTAGTTTTTCTGTTTTTCGGAAACAATTTTTTTCAAAATGTTTTGAACAAATTCGTGTGTGGCACCCAATTCTTTTTTCCATTTGCTTCTATCCATTTTTCACGAGTTTTATCTTCCGTCGGAAATCTGGAAAAATGAAATCGCTAGAAATTCCCTGAAATATGGGGTAATTTTTGGGGAAAATTTTCTATATAGTAGGCATCCGGAAATCGAATTATAAACCTACTGATTTTAGTGGACGTCAAAGCTAAGCTGACTTCTACTATTACGTAGATGTACGCAATTTTACCGGTTTGCATGTCAAATGTTTACGAGGTTATTTTTAGAAATAATTTTTAGATTTTTCCTATTTATCAGGTTTTTCATGATATAACTAATGATTTAGCTCAGAAACTTGGTTCCTGTGAGATTTGAGAAAGAAATACGTGATCAAAATATAGAAAACAGTGTACTCACGCATGAAATGTAACGCCCGCTTCTTTCCTTTGATTGTTGCTTTTGCAGCCAAATATCGAACATCCCACCATTTTGAATGCTAGACACAAACACTACACATTCGATTTATAATAAATCTTCAATATTAATTAGGGAGTTATCCACAAAAACTTTAATTTCTCTGGCACTTTTGGTATAACCCCACTTGTTTGTTTTGCTTAGTTGATCTCTGCCTATAACCCGACCATGAAAAAAAGTCCGGTCGGTGATAGAGAAAAAACATGACACTCTTCTCTATTTCCTCCTATAGGAATCTTAATAAGACGATCTCGCTCTATCAAAGCATGTCAGACCCTTGATTTACGCCCAAATCTGAAGCGTAAAGGGACCCGGAATCTTTTTAAAGTTAATTTGTAATGTGAGACGGGTAAGGTTTCATTCACCTTTTATTTATTGCCTTTTGGGACTTGAAAGAGAAAGGTTGACCCGAATCTCATTAGAAATCTTTAATCAAAGACAGCAGGTAAATTTTGGAGAATGACGTTTTGTGTTGAACCTGAGCTGGTTTGAAAATTTTGCTATTTGTATATTTATAAGGTATAAATCAGGTATAAAGAGCTAATGAGAAAATTCATACAAGGGTCCTTCATGGCGTCCCACGCGCGCGGGTCGACATACTCGTAGATTAGAGCTTACTCAATGCACTGCAAGCATCTGTCCGTCAGAAAACAAGCAATCTATATTTCGTGGAGGAACACGGGGAAGCGGTTACGGAGGGTAGCCGTTGGCGAGTTACACATACAAGCGGTGGATGCGTAAAAAACATTTTCTCGGTTTAAAAAAAAAGTTAGCTTAGGATTAATCGGATGATTTATTTTTGACAATACTTACCTAGTGTTACTTTTTCCAAAATTAACGTACTTACTATTTGTCAATATTAAATCTAAATGAACTGTGGTTTGAGATTATACCACATTATACCAAAAAGGCTTTCGTCTACCACATTCAAACAAAATATTCACGATAAATTCGTTAACAATCGTGGATATTGCCAAAGTTTTCGAATAGCGAAGTCTGGCTAAAGCCGCGAGCTCTCAAAATTCATAGCAACTGGTATTGAGAGCTCGATACAGGAATGCAATATCTCTACACGAAGAATTTCAGTCACTTACATTTAAGGGACATTTTAAAACGTCTTCATGATTTAAAAAAAAAAACCAATCGTCTCTAACCACTCAAGCGGGAAACTCATGATACCTTCTTGGAATAACTAGCATTGTATTAATGAAAGGAGAACCCCAATTTTGGGCCTGAGACGTTACAAGAGTCAAATAAATAGGTACAAAAAAGCTCTGTTTTTAAATTGTTCCCCAAAAACTTTCTGGCGTCATCTGCATTGGCTAAATGAAGAAATCAAAGATTTTTTTATATAATCGAATAAATATTTTAAAATTTATTGAAAAGTTATAATTAATATTATTCTTTTTCAATTGCTATCGCTTTAAAATCAAATAAACACAGTCTATTCTGTTCATGTACCTACCGTTATTTTTCGTAGGACAACCTATGATATTGTAGGTAATAAAAAAATCCTGTGTATCTACTCGTTTGCAATTGACCACTGTGAATGGTTCATTGACAAAAGATTCACTCATAAAGTTTGAACCCGCAAAATAATGTACGACTAGGTACTTTATAAATAAAGTCTTATCTATTTTAAAAGATTTAAGACTTGGTAGATGTTACCATGTTTTTCAAATTAACCCGAAGTAAGTAGTCTAAAGTAAATTCTCCAATACACAAAAGATAATCTTGTTCGAACTCCATAATTAATTATTAATTCAATAGAAGTTATTACAAAGAGATGGATGGATACGAAACATGTTTTTCTTCATAATCCATTGTTTGCTCTGAAATTAATCCTTGATTGTGTTTTAGGTCCCGGTTCAGATGAAATGCCAAGAGTCTACTTTTTCAAGTTATTTGTTGCTTCGTAACGATTCAACTAATAAACTGTGTTATTGGCTCCATCAAGTGAACCTTTTTTAGGGTTCCGTAGTCTAATGGCAAAAAACTGAATCCTTATAGATTCGTCATGTCTGTCTGTCTGTCCGTCCGTCCGTCACAGCCACTTTATTCGAAAGTATTAGGATTACGCACTTGAAACTTGGTAGGAAGATGACTGTATTCTGTAAACCGCTTTACGATTTTTATAAAAAAAAGATTAAGGGGCCTCATCATATACGGTACTAAAACTGAAAAAACTTTTTTTTTCATCAAACCTATACTTACGTGCGGGGGTGTCTATAGAATAGATAGATCTTTGAAAATGACATTGAGGTTCCTAAAACTAGAAAAATTGTTTTATAAACCGTTTTAGAAAACCCAAAGTCAACCGTTTGAAACACAAAAAAAGGTTTTTTGGTTTGAAAGATATACACACTTTATGGTATGGTTTTTTTTTTGGTGAATAAGGTGCTTATTCACTCTGGCCTTGAATAGAGTCAGGTTGTATGCGCTCGGAAACACAGACGCCGGCAGGGAATTCCATTCCATAGCTGTGCGCATTATGAACGATGATGAGTAGCGTTTGGTACGCAGAAAAGGTATATCAACTAAGAACGGGTGGTAACCTGCAGTGCGTCTGGATGTCCGATGGTAGAAAGGAGAAGGTGGAATGAGATCATGCAGTTCTTGAGCACACTCACCAAAGTACAATCTGTAAAAGACCGATAGGCAAGCAACTTTTCTGCGGTGAGCTAAACTGTTAAGCTTAGCTGCTACCAATTCTCCATCGCCTATTAATCTCTTGGCTCTGCGTTCCACCGAGTCCAGTGCAGCAAGTTGATATTTCGCCGAGCCATCCCAAAGGTGGCAGCAGTACTCCATGCAAGATCGGACTTGAGCTTTATAAAGAGTTAAAAGCTGCCCAGGCGTAAAGTACCGCTTGACTTTATTTAGGACGCTCAGCTTCCTAGCTGCAGTTTGAGCCTTGGACTCGATGGAGGTGCCGAAGTTAAGGTCAGAAGATAACTCCATGCCAAGGAGCTGGAGAGAATAAATAATAAATGGTGGTATAAGCACAGTCTTTAATACTGTGGTATAAGGTAACTACGGAACCCTACTGCTCGTGTCCCGACACGCACTTGGCCGGTTTTTATTTATATAGATTGAATGCTTGGACGAGATTGAATGAGATTCCCATCCCGGGAATGAGTCGCAAATGTGAATTCGATTGAAATAAATGGATCTTTCTTGATTAATTAATTTCAGCGAAATTAATTTATTGGTAATGTAACTGAAAAAATATTGGTTTTTTATGTTCACTATAGGTATTTAACTTAGTAATTAGAAAATATGTTGGGTATTCGTGGTTCGCTTTTTTCAACGAATGATATTCTGAGGAATGAATGTCGATGGAAGTGAAATAGGAGAAGAAAGAAATTCACCAATGAAGTATTGATCAAAAGCTTTTAAAAGCGTAGATGTCAATAGTACCATACCATCTAGTAGTTATCATTGACTAGCTGTCACTAAAAGCTTGTTTTTAATATTTTTTTAAATGGCTTGTTATTAGTCTAGTGACTAGAATTTTTATAATATTTTTTTTTTATTAACGACGAACATCGTCTGATTATCTCGATCAGACGATTTTCATCGTTTTGTCAAGTTGTCTATAGTCTCTATACCACAAGGCTTTTCTATGTAAATTGAGTGAATAATATGATTCTACCGTGCATGACATTCCGCTCATATTGTCCCATAGTTCGCGTGTTTCCCCAACATTATTAATTGAAAACGGGTCACATAGCAGAGCCTTGACAATATTTTGGTCATCTGAGATAACAGCGCACCTTATTCCATTCCATTATTATGAAGCACGCGATGCGAGCTTCGTAATATTGTAGTATATACTGTGTAATCTATAGATATTGATGTATTGTTTACTAAACAATGGCTCGTGTGTGGAGCTCGGTGGGGCAGTGGTTTAGCGCCTGGCCCAGCGATTGCGGAAGTTAACACGTTAACATACACGTTATCAGGGTCACGGAGAAGGACATAGGATACCTTTCGTCCCTAAAAAAGCATAGTTCCCGAGGGATAGCAAAAAAAAACTATCCACGCAGATGAAGGCGCGGGCAGCCGCTAGTATTAGCAATTTTATATTAAAACTTAAAGGTTAATTAACAACTTTTTCTATTAACAAGCTTCTAATTTTCAAGTCTTCTTCAAGAACAATGCGTTAGTCTAATTTAATTTTATTCACTTATTAAAACTACAGACTCGGTGAATTCAATCTTTCTTATCAAGTTTAAAATCAGTTTCAAAGAAAAGGTTTTTAAAGAATAATTAATTTTCCTTTGACGATCAGATATTTACTTTAGTTCTAACACTGAGGACTTATAAACTTTCAAAAGGCGTCTTTATTGATTTGGCGATTTAGTTCAATAAGATACAGCCCGCGCAGATAAAGAATGGGACTGGAAATTTCGATTGATCGCGCTTGCCACAATAATTATGAGTGAGAGAGCGATATAGGTTTGGTGATAATTATGGTGTGCGAGCGAGAAGTGGATATATAGGTACAATGCCATTTTCAATCGCATTTTCTAAAGGCGTGGGTGGAGGGAACATGCACAAGTCACCGATTTTGATAAATTTGAGCTTGATCGCTGCGGACAAGTGTAAAAACATGATGGAACAGAAAAATAAAAAAATGTATTATTTTAGTTTTATCAGATCAGACAGGGGAAAATAACGATATTCTTTTTTCATTTTCGGATATATAATGCACTGAAGAGTCGGATAGAATATTGAATAAGAAATATTTTTTTGTATAACACATTATGTAAGTACTTAAACCAAGAATCTTTTATTAATATTATTAATATAAGATTCTTGACTTAAACGTAACATTTAGGGAGATATTTGAAAATTCTTGGCTAACTCCATAATAATGCGCCTGAAACGTGACATATAAGTGACGTCACAAATCATGACGGTTGTTTTGTATAGTGCGTTTTCGGCGGGTGCTAACTTCAAATAACTACCTTTATCACGATAAAAAACGCAAGAGAAAAGTTTTAATATTACAGTTGATTTTCTCACGCATTATACTTTGATTTTGATACAAACAAATTTCAAAACGTCTCAGTTCAATCACGTCACATTTTTTTTTCAATAAAACAACTGGGCACTTGTGTAACGACTATTACGAGTATTATCAATTGATGCAATGATTTTAATGTTTAATCTTTCAAAATTCACACCATTATGAGTTTCATAGCATTTGTGTGGTGGAATATTCAATTTCGCTGACACATACTGATATGAAAGGCCATTATTCAGCGCTTCATTGAACGAAATCAACACTATTTAACTTCGATTATTAAATAAAACATCATTGTTTATCATATGCAACCAATAATCACAGAAAAAGCTGGAAAAACTCGACATCCGAAAGACCTGCGCTGGAACGTTTGACTGAATAAGGTCACTATATTTTTGAAGTAACCTATCTATACTACACATCAGCCAAAATTACGTCGTGTGTGAGAAATATTATAAATAATACTCAGCGGCTGAAGTGTCGATGCGATACTTTGGGTGCGGGGTAAGAACAGCTAGAAAGAAATCCATGCTTGTGTAAAGAGGCAAGGTTTCCAAACCTTACATATAATAAAAAATAATGGTATTGAATACAATTATTGCATTGACTAATAGGGCTCAGTCACTCCGCGCGCGAGTCTGAAGCGCTAGGCGTCCTCTGAGAGGACAAATTTCATACATCAGAAAATATAAGACCTACGGATAGAAAGAGAGGCAACTAGTGACTTAACTTCTTGACTTAAACGTAACACTAAATGTTACGTTTAAGTCAAGAATCTTATATTAATAATATTAATAAAAGATTCTTGGTTTAAGTACTTACATAATGTGTTATACAAAAAAATATTTCTTATTCAATATTCTATCCGACTCTTCAGTGCATTATATATCCGAAAATGAAAAAAGAATATCGTTATTTTCCCCTGTCTGATCTGATAAAACTAAAATAATACATTTTTTTATTTTTCTGTTCCATCATGTTTTTACACTTGTCCGCAGCGATCAAGCTCAAATTTATCAAAATCGGTGACTTGTGCATGTTCCCTCCACCCACGCCTTTAGAAAATGCGATTGAAAATGGCATTGTACCTATATATCCACTTCTCGCTCGCACACCATAATTATCACCAAACCTATATCGCTCTCTCACTCATAATTATTGTGGCAAGCGCGATCAATCGAAATTTCCAGTCCCATTCTTTATCTGCGCGGGCTGTATCTTATTGAACTAAATCGCCAAATCAATAAAGACGCCTTTTGAAAGTTTATAAGTCCTCAGTGTTAGAACTAAAGTAAATATCTGATCGTCAAAGGAAAATTAATTATTCTTTAAAAACCTTTTCTTTGAAACTGATTTTAAACTTGATAAGAAAGATTGAATTCACCGAGTCTGTAGTTTTAATAAGTGAATAAAATTAAATTAGACTAACGCATTGTTCTTGAAGAAGACTTGAAAATTAGAAGCTTGTTAATAGAAAAAGTTGTTAATTAACCTTTAAGTTTTAATATAAAATTGCTAATACTAGCGGCTGCCCGCGCCTTCATCTGCGTGGATAGTTTTTTTTTGCTATCCCTCGGGAACTATGCTTTTTTAGGGACGAAAGGTATCCTATGTCCTTCTCCGTGACCCTGATAACGTGTATGCATAATTTCATGATGATCGGTTCAGTAGTTAAGTCGTGAAGGAGTAACAAAGAAACAAACAAGCGGACTTTCGCAATAAGTAAGGATAAAGGATACTAATAAGTCGATTCTGTGTCTGTCTGTACACTTAGCACGAACATCAGTCGAGAAAAAAATTTAAAAAAATTAAAAACCCGCCTGCCAAAAAAAGACAAGTCAACAGAAAAATAAAATAGAAAAACTAAAAAACCCACATGCATCAAAAACAAGTCAGACAAGTAAACGAAAAAAAAATAAAAAAATAAAATAAAAAAACCCACTTGCATCAAAAGATAAGTCAACTGAAAAGATGGAAACAAGATAATATATAAAGGCAAACTTAATAGTAGATTGTTATACAAGACGCTAAAAGTACCCATTGCATACGAGGTATTTTTATTCCCGAGCTTTAGCGAGGGAATAAATAGAAACCGAGTTACAATGGGTTTTAGCGTCGTGTGTTACACTATACTTTTCACTACGATTGCGAGAAAATAAAATACAATATTAAATAGTTTATACCTACTTACTTACTTCCGTAAACGAATCCACTCGTTTTTTTTTCCTCCACTTCATAAACTTTTTGTACAATATTTAAATAAATGATTTGTGCTTGACGGCAGAAGATTAAAATTATTTCTTTCCAATTACAGTCACACAATTCAATCAGTTTGTAATTATAAAAAAATTCTAAAGATTTCGCGCCATGGTACCTTTTTTAATTTCTGCTGTAGCAGCTAAGCAATACAAACACGCATTCTACGATTCACTCTGTACACAGAGTATAAATAAGTCTATGATTTTACCGAAGAGATGCTTTTAGTTCCATTTTCAAAAATAAGAATGAGAAACTGGGGGCCTATTACGAAACTTGGTCACGATAGTCGTCCGCAGTTCGTCGGTTATAGTTATTACAAATATTTTCAATGTAGCTATCGTAGTCCATAGTCTATTGAACGAATAATGACGGATCCACTAGAGAGAAACTGTCAAATTTACGTAATCACTTTGCAATATCGCATACGCAAGTGCTTTGTAATAGGAATCAATCAGAACGAAGCACGGACGCAGCCGCGTGTATCGCATTAAACTTTTCGTAATAGACCCCCAGTATTAAGTCGAGCGAGTTTTTATTCGTGATTATGAATAAAAACTTTTTCGTTTTAGTACGCTCATTGGTAATAGACAAACATTAAAAAAGAAAAAACTTTATCCCCTAGGGCTTATTATGCTATTTTATCTCGACTCTTGTACGTTACAATAACGCACTTTTTGAGCAAGAGGAGTGAAAAAAATATTGATGGTAGTGTTTAGATTAAAGGCAAACTTAAAAAATATTGATGGTAGTGTTTAGAATTTTTGTTCATCATAATAACATGCAGTCGGAGGCATGCATAAAGAAAGTGACATTATGAATGATTTTACTTATCATTCAATTCTATGCCTCCGACTGCATGTTATTATGTATATAACGCCACCTTCTTAAGAACACTTGGGCTGAAAAGACCAATCTAACGATATCTTAATCATAGAAATCCGTTCAGCCGTTTGAAAGATATGAGGTAATAAAGAATATTACATACAAACATACATACATACATACAAACATACTTACAAGATACGCGCGAAACACATAACCCTTTCTTTGCAGTCGGGTAAAAACGCGCGTAAAAGTAATCGATAGAGTAATTCTCTATGAAAAATCTAATTTCGCTTTTCGGCGTTAAAAGGCGCTGTACAAATTTCACATTCAAAATTACTCTATCAAATGTTTTACAAATATATAATTTGTCACTGAAATGTGTGACATAAATATAAATAAATAAATAAACACACGACTGCCCTGCCAAAAAGGAACTGAAAAGATAAATAACATTATTAGTATCATTGCAGTCGCGACCTCTATGATCGAAAAGGTCCACAAAACGGTCTCTCGACTGCAATGGCGCGTGTTTACTTTTTAGTTCGTTTTTGGCAAGACAGCTGTTGTGTTTTTATTTTTATTTATTTATTTATTTATTTTACAAGGGAGACAAATCTACATTAAATTGTTGGTAACCACAATAAAACTATTTTAAACATTATGAGTATCACAAAAATAATAAGTAGGTATGCAAATTTAACTGAAATTGTAAAAAGTAACCTTAAACACAACAAGGTCAACCTAGAAAAAAGGTGAGTAGCACACAGTATAAATTTATTTTATGTTATGATTACTTACGTATTTTTTGTTTACGTAAAGATTAAATTAGAACAAATTAAAATTTATGCAACTAGTTCCTACTGTGAAACGTACTTTAGGTCACGTTTGACGTTAACCACACGTTATTCAAAGTTAAAGGTAATTGGGTGATTAAGTCGATAAAGATCTTAAACGCTTTTGTATCATTCAATCTTTAAAAAATATTGGATATGGTTACGTTGCGTGATCAGCATCATAGAAAGTGCATTAAAAGTATTGACAGTAAATATTGTTTGATGTAAAGGCTTTTAAGGTAAGGAAAACATGTGTACTGTACCCCTAGCACAAACATCGAGAAAAAAACGCGCGTAAAAGTGCTCGATAGAGTACTTAATTGTTCATTTTTTCATTTCTCGTTTCGGCGGTAGATGGCGCTGTACAAATTTCCCATTTAAAATGACTCCATTGATTTTTTTTTACGCGCGTAAAAGTACTCGATAGAGTAATTCTCTATGGGAAGTTTCATTTATCTTTTTGACAGTAGATGGCGCTGTAAAAAAATCGATAAGTACAAATAAACCGTATCGAATTTTTTATGCGCCTTTTTTGTCTCGATAGATGTTCGTGCTAGGGGTACAAATATTTGACGAAGATGTGGAAAAAAGTAATATAACAGTACTCCTGGTAAAGGACGTAAGACTTAGTTTGATCAATTACTTTTAAAAATAAATAAAAATAGGTAAATGGAATTAAATCTTATTCTGTCTCACAGATAAGATAGTTTAACTCACACACACGTAAACACAGTAAAACTCAATATTAAAATGTGAATGGTGGTAGTTTTCAGGGGTTTGTAAATAATTTGCCAGAATTGTATCCATGGTACTTTATCTAAGTACCATTTTCGGCTTTATAGGGGTTTTACCAAACACACTGTATATCGTAGTTTTTATACACACTTTATTAAGGCGCTGCTTAATCAAGTTGCAAGCTCCCGGGCGTTCACCCTGCCCGCGCCAGCAAATATTACATTTTTCAGGCGCTAAAAAACCTGTTTAGTTTGATTTTAATAATGATCCATAACATTTACTTTTTTTTTTTAGGTAACTCTTTAATTCGTCTTATGTTCGATTTGTAATTTGAAGAAAATATGCTAGTTGCCGCTGAAAATTTCGAGTATTTCGCGACGAAAAAACTTTTTTGAAAAACAATTTTTTTTTCACTAAGCTTTTACTTGAAATTTTTTATAGCTATGTATCTCATTCAGGATATGTCAAATATAATAATATTTTTTCTACCTTTCAAAATGAGTGGATTCTTATAACTATGCGACAAAACTTTATTATGTTTTGATTGACGCTACGTTTTGCAGGCCCTTAAGACATAACATGAAACCTAGTTAGCCATTATCATGGGTTGGGCCAACTTCTATGAGTACTTACTTAGGTGGGGTTATGTCAGTTTGATGGAATAGTCGACAGTAAATTTTGTGAATATCACAATATAGTCCCTTTATCAGTCCTGAAGGTGCCAGCCCTAAATAACAATGGCCTTATTATGTGGGTACCTCGCTGGCCTGAATTAAGGCTTACACGTTACTATGATAAAACTATTTTACCTTTATTTTTTAAGCTAACTTAGATGAAAGCTTTTGCGATAATTTGAGTGTAAAAAAAATATTACTTATATCACTTTAAAACCTAACAGAAAGGCGAAAAGTTAACAATCATAACAATATGACAACAATACTCGTAAACAACAGCCAGGATTGAGACACGCAAAATCCTTGGTGGAAGGCTGCTCGCAAAGACGGACGAATGAGCTTAATAAAGTTCAGTAGATCGAACGTCAGCGCGACTATTAGAGCCTTAACTGGACACTGCAAACTAAACAAATACCTATTTCATATAAAATTGAGTGATACTGACCTGACGTCTGCAGATATTACAATGAGGAGTACGAAACGCTCTTATGTGATTGTGGACCCTAATCCACAAGCTTAGCATCCATCTGGGGCGACACGTAATCGACCTGGAGGTAATAAAAACTATTAAAGCCAGGAAGATACTAGACTTCATGGACGCCACAGGACTTAAAGAATTAAGGTGGCGAGTCACAATATATCTTTTCGCAGTGACTACTGCAGAGCCCCTAACATTCGATTAATAATAACAATAATACACTTCTTCTGGCAAACCCCGGTTGGAATCGAGACATTGAAATATGACCAAATTACACTTTTATTCAGAACGCCTCAACCGGCGAGGAATGACTCCCGTGAGTAAGGTAATCAACGATAATAAATTGCATGATTTATATAACAAATCCCTTATTTTTTCCTTTCAGTAATAGGTAATCAGAGGGCCTCTTACAATAAAGCATCACGATAAGCGTACGATATTCGTCGCACACCGTGGCACTATTGACTCACAAATAAGGTTCAATATCAAGTAAATTGTACGACGAATTGCGTCCGACTATCGTGATTCTGTTTTGTAATAGGCCCTCGGTTCTGTCGAAGCTTATTAGTAGGTGTGTTTGAATAGAATTTCGAAGAAAGATCAGAAAATATAGTCGTAGAACAAAAATGTTGTTGCTTACGATGTTAGTAATCTACTTCTGCGAGGTTGTTGGTGTTTTACAAATAAGCGTTTGTGACATTTTTGAACATTTTGAAATGGCTGATATGTATTTTTTTTGGAAAATAATTATTTGAATAAAGATATTTTGACTTTGACCTACATTACGCCATCAACTAAAATGCTTGTTGGAGCCAATTTTATGAATGTGGTACAAACATTTTCAGTTAGGCTGACTGTACCTATACTCATGCTGTATGCATATTGTATCACTCCTCTCGCTCTAATAAGCGATACAAAGGAAATACGAAAAGGATTGAATACATTTCGTATTTCTTTCATGTATATCCCTAAGATGGGAACAAATACCCGTTATCAGTCAATGTCCTTTCGTCGATACAAAATGACTTAGGCAACGTGTCCTACATAACAGAGATAGTCCGTATCTCTTGAATACCGGCGGACACTTTATTCACAGTACACTTCATACATCTTACAAGTGCCAACCCTGGGCGTGAAAAAGGTTGAAAGGGTTAACTTTGAGACGTAGGTAGATAGATAGATAAATTCTTCTGTGTACTCGGGACAATGTCATGAAATCAACTATAAGAAATCATTCACATGATATTTAAAATGGGTATTTTTATCGCATAAACTTCTGTAGTGACAGTGATGTATAATACACTAAAGTTAGGATTTCCTAATAATAATAATAATAATAATCATTTATTTCAGGCAACAGAAATATCGTTTACAATATTAGGCCCATATAATAAATACCTTACAGACTAACATACATAATATATTACTTCTTAACTATTTTATTTATTTACACGTATAGAAGGCGGCGACGTGTTACGCAACGTAGTGTCCGGGAGCCGACCTCTAAACCGGCGGAATAGGACACCCTTCGGCCAAAAATCTTCCTTCATGAAGGTCGACAGATGTTCAGTCGGCACCCTCACCACAAATGAATTGAAATTCACGTTATGGCGGGATTCCAACCGCTCGACCCTCAGCGTATATTTGGCTTTTATTCTGATGTACTCCACGATGTCATCGGATTTTGTGGAGTAATGCAGGCGGGACACGTACACCGGCGTTGTCGGGATAGCCGGCCGCAGCAGGTGATTGTGTCCAGTCGGGGCAGTGCCACGCAGGTTACGACGAGAGGCCTTCTTCTTCTTTTCCACCTTCTTAAAGCCATCATCATCGCATACTGCATCCTGTCTCCGCGGCGCTGGTTACTCAGCTTTGGAGACCGATCCTAAGATGACGGTGCCATCATATTACGGTCGTAATTTAAAGGCGTAGAACGTTGTCTATGTAAACAATATAGCGCGCCGTATTTTTTTTTTTCATTTATTATGGCATCAAACAGTCATATCTAAAGCATACGATATACATTGTAAACATTAAAACAAAAAGACCTAACAGTGCCAAAAATCTAAAGATTATATAATTTTAAAGATTTAGGTTGAGTTGCGGACAAACAAACTAATCAGGCATAATACTAAATAACTTTTTCCTTCTAAGAAAATTAAGACTTAGTTATCTAGCAGAGAGAAAAAAAAAAGAAAACATAACATTATAACATTTGCGCTAATTTTCGCTTCAGTGTGTTAATAGATACGTGAAATAAATCAAGATCCATAAATTGTGTATTGTACGTGTTGGTGGATCGATAAATAAAACTGTTCCTAGTATACTGCTTACGCAGTCTAGGAGGTACAAAAAGTGAGACGGTACGTGAGGAGCGTACAGGAAGCCGCATATGATTTATAAAGGGTACCTTGCTGAGCAGTATGGGGGAGTCTACGAGGTTATTTAACATTTTAAATAGAAAGACAATATCAAACATTTTGCGTCTGTTAAACAGTGATAGTAGAATGTGAGCCTTAAGGGATTCGTCATAAGATTCTTTGACAAAAGTACGGTATTGAAGAGATTTAATAAACTTTTTCTGGACTTTTTCGAGTCTGTCGATGTGTATTTGATAATTAGGACTCCAAACGATGCTGCTTCACTGTATATATATTGTTTACATAGACAACGTTCTACGCCGCGAAATTACGGCCGTAATATGACGGCACCGTCATCCTAGGAAACCCTAGCTTAAGGTCAGATTGGGCGAGAGGCCGAGAGCGTACGTGTCGCCTGCGCATACCATGTGTTGTCAAGCAATTATGACACCTGCTACAGGGAGTGTGGCAGGTGTGTACTGTAGTTTAGATACACTACAGCAGGTATTACAAACTAGCCTACTACTACTACTACAAGAATTCGTCCGAGCCATCTATGGGAACATACAACTGCGATAAAAAATATCCCTTAATCCAGGCTTAAAACCATCTGAAAACCAACATCAATAACTAAAAATTCGGTGTCCTAAAACGCTTACGGCCGAATACTCAAAGGCTTCTTAGCTGAAATCTTAAGTTAAGGTCTCCTTAACTTTAAGGAAGCTGTCAGGTTCATAGAGTTTCTGTCAAATCTGACAACTTTTTTAAATTTAAGGTGGCCTTAACTTTAAGATTCGTTTGAGTATTTGGCCGTAAGTTGCACAAACAGTCAACGACCACACCCTCCAATCCAATACCCTTTTCAGAACACTTTTTCTGTGGTCGAGCTGTTCCAAACAGCAATGGAAATATCAATAATTGTGAAGATTGAACTGAAGAGAAATCGAAAACTCAACAAATATTTGTTTCCAATCATTGGTTTGTTTTCATTACGCGATTGGATAAAATAGCACGGGGTTTAAAAAGAAACGTCCGAGTGTCAGGAGATGAAATTGAAAGTAAACATAGTTCGAAATACACTACACAGTTAGTATTATAAAATGTCTAAGCAGACATAACAAACTCAGTCATACACCTAATCTTAACAAAGCTCACCTACCTACCTACTATTTGTAGCTCCGATAATAGCAGCGACTTTTTCGGCGACTTTGGTCAGCGATTTTATAAGTGACTCATGGTATGGGCTTAGAATACCGGTATTTCCCGATATCGGTATCAGGGCTTGGACAACAAACCGGTATATTTGTTCAACCAGTAATAAAAATACAGGTAATTATTGCCAATCGGTACCTATACAAAATCCCGGTAGTACCTCTATAAATACTAATAAGTAATAATACCGGTATAAATATCGGTATCGACCATGGTAACCAATGTGTGAATGAGATAGATTTAGCGCCACCAGTCGTTGGTTATATCTGTCTCAATCGCATATGATTTAAAAAATCTACAGATCTTACACTACGTGCCACTATCAAAGCTATTGAAAATGTAATTTAGAAATAAAGCACACGATAAATTTTTACAACTTTGTTTTTTATTTAACGAAAAGAAACGATTGATCTCAGGCTAATCCTGAATGTCGATATCCGATAGACCGAAACTTGAAAGATCGATTATTAAATGACCGATAGTTCGAAATCCCGAAGTCTACGACGGAAAAGTTAAAGTTCGAAATCACGAAAGTACTCGGCGACAAGATTATAGCTCGTGGTATGGAACCGGCTAATGCATTGTCAATTTGTTTCTTATTCATTACTTTTGGATGGAGGAAGAATTCTATTCGACCAAGAGAGAATAACTGTTATTCTTCGATAAAATGACCAGTTATTCAAGAGTAAATCGAAATTACGTTTTACCACACACTATTCTCAGAGTATTTTGCCTATTCGGGAATAGTCGCTATACCACCATTTCGCGGGGAATAACAGAGTTAATCCGCGAGTATTTTTTTTTTTTTTTTTTATTTTAATGGCGTCCGCGTGCCATATGTCAGTGACATTTGTTTGACATTTGACTTTGACCGCTACAGATACGTACAAGGCGACAAAATAGAGTTGACAAGACTTTGCCTTTTAAATAGTTTGTTTATAGAACAATGACAATTGGCAGGATAATACGTTCATTCACATATTCACTCACTAATTAAGGAATAAGAATCCCAAGAGTAACTTATCTTTGGATTGCATGGAAAAATGACCATTTCTTTACTCGAGAAAAAAATCGTGGAATAGATGTATTCTTGGTATAGTTATTCCCGTTTATATTGAAGTTTGGACGAATCCACCCTATAGTAAGCCGCGCTGATTGGCAAAGGCTTAATGGTTGATTATTTGTATTTTCTCTGCACAAACAATGGATACCTAACTGAAATATGACTATAGATCTTATGTTTTCTCTTTGTGTCGATTGTATTCAGACGCTTTTCGACAATTCGTTTTGTTATTTGGAGTTTTGGAACTTACAGACTACACCACTACTATTATTACTTGCTTAAGTCTGAAAAACTACTATCTTATTTATTAAAATGCATCCTATATTAATATTTACATAGTGTAAATTGTTTACCTAATTTTTGCAGAGACCCTAACGGGGCTCATGTGTATTGGTTTCATGTACCAAGTGACGCAACAAACGTTATTACTACTTCAAAGTAGTTTTGCGGCAAATCGTATACGGCCTCTTAAGGCGGTTGTATGACCGAAAGTGGGGCCCTCAGAGGTTTTTATTTAATAAGTTATTAATAGAAAAAGATTTTAATAATGTTTATCGTGGAGATTTTAGTGCCCATGGTCTAGTATTTTTAGAAGGTATCACTACATGCCCTCGTAGTCATTCGTATAAGTAGATAGCAAATGTGTCAAAAACGGTCACTTTTAGCAGTTTTGCTATCTACTTCTAGCAGTGACTACGAGGGAATGTAACGATACCGTTTAAAAATACTAGACCATGGGCCCTAAAATCTCCACGATAAACATTTTTAGAATTGAGTATTAGAATTATAATATTAAATATAATTTACCGCGGCGCCACTTTCGCTCAGGGTACCACCTTAAGGTCAAATTCAGTTGTTTTCGCTTTTTTCCGAAGCTCTGTGTTTGTTGTGGTCTATGGTTTCATTTTAGACCACTATACATTTATTTGTATGTTAAAGGGATTATAGGCATCTTAATAAAAGCACAGTGTTAGATAATAGTAGATTGTTATACGAGGGTCAAAAGGAATTGATGACTTTTACCCGTGTTAAACACTCTACTTTTCATTTCGAATTTCAGGAAAGTAAAAAAAGTCTTAGTTATTCCAAAATGTTTATTAATAAAATCATGTACCTACTTAGTAACTACATTGGTAGACCTTATAATTATTACCTATACCAACTTACCTTTAAAAACCTAGAAAAATTAGAACAATTTGTGAAATTTAAAGTTAAATTCTTGCTTGAAATATTTATATAATTTATTATGATGACAGATTTGGCTTTGTTGGATGCCTGTAAAAGTTGGAGATATTCTTTGGTCTTTGATAAGACGGTAAGTCCATGGCAGAGACTCTCCTGAAGTAGTTGTTTCCTGTAGGCGAATTACAGCGTAGTTTTATTGTTTCTTTTATTTTATTTGAACTTTTTGTTTTAGTTTTAAACTCATTTTTAGTAAATACAAAATCAACACAAAACTTTAATACGGCACACACAGCTCAAAGTCACAGAGTTAGGTAAGTCTCCCTCCAATATTTTATAGTTTTTCTTATTTTAAATTTGGAACACGTCGCGTCGCCGGCCGCTCCGCCCAATGTTTTTAATTTTGCACTGGCTGTTTATACCATGTTTTGTTGTTGTTCGTGAATGCGCCCTACAAGGCTGCAACTTTTTTTTAAACCATTTGTTTTTAACTATTGTAAACTTTTTCATTGCCACATTCAGTTCTATTTTTAAATTACTTTTTCACCCTAGGGTGGAACGAAGAGTTTTGGACCCGCTGCTCAGTTCAAATATACATCACTTTCCGAATATGAGAAATGAAAAATAATTTTGATTTAGGCAACACCCTTTTAAAACGTCACTTATATCCGTTTCACGATGCTTTCAAAAGACCCAGTTGAAGATTTCATTGTCAAATATTTTATGAACAGCTCGTTATTATTCAGATTGACATCCACCAAAGTATTAAAGCCAAAACATTACATTGTTTTGTCAGAGACGAATCTGTATCAATACAGAATGAAACACTGACAAGGATTTCAAACGCCTAAATACATCGTTAGAAACCCAAATAGCCCGGGGCTGACAATTCGAAGATTTCTGAAAGCGGGCCACGAGAAAATACTGCCCTTTTGTTTGCTTCGATTAGGTACGTTTCTGTATTTCTTATGATAAAACCAACGGCGTGATTTCGACACTATCAAATAACATGTGTTAGAATAATAGCTCAAATAGATAATACTCAATCGTGTAGACCATACTTTATTAAATTTAATCTACTCACACTCCCATCTCTATATATATATGACATATGTATATTTACTTATAAAAATATAGAAACTTTTACCAAAGTAAAAGATACTCACAACATTAATACGAGATACAAAAATAGATTATACTTACCACAATCCAGAATAAAAATGCTCAATACCAGTCCTTATTACATGTCAGTTAAAGTCTTCAATAAACTACCAACTATTATTAAAAATGAACCAAACCTCAAATTATTCTCTAAGTCATTGAAATCCTACTTAATACAAAAATGTTACTACTCTGTAAAAGAGTTTATAAATACATAAAATATATTAAAAATATTAGGATCTGTTCGAATTATATAATATTTTTATTTTTAATCTTATTGGTTTAAGTGCCTATTCGTTTTAATGTTAATTAATAGTACTGTCAAAAATTTGCTATACCGAAATGGTTACTAAGTCATGCACTTCATTAATGTATTGTAAGTATTGTAACACCTCTGTACACTTAGTTGCAAATAAACTTGATTTGATTTGATTTGATTTGACATTTTACAGGATACAAAAACAAGACAATGAAATTGAAAACCTAAATTAAAATTCCTGTAACATCGAACAGTATGCCGGTATATATTCCGTAGTAGTTAAAACAAAACATGTACGTTTTTTAAAACACATATTTATACTAACTATAATAAAACCGGACAACAGTGAGTCGGACTCGCCCACCGAGGGTTTCGTACTGTAAGTAGGTACATAGGTACTTTAATAAAGACTATTTTTTATGGTTTAATTACCCAAATCATTTTCTGTCTCGTTACTAAAATAATAACTTTATAATTTGCTGAAAGACATTTTTATTTTGTCTACAAACACTCAACAAATTATTCTGGCACTACGAATTACGTAAAAGCAGGATCGAATTCCCATTTGTGTAATAATTGGCAATGCCTTCAGTGTCCCCTAATTGGATCTCTGAGTGTTGCTGTGAACTTTAATTTGATGGGTTGTGTTGCAATTTTAATGCTCTGCGAAAGCTTTTAGGCTCAGGCTGTATTACAGAGAGAATGTCCGAATTTGTTAATTCAATGCCTTACGAAGCCGATCACACGGCAGACAATTTTCAAATGTCTGTGTTGCAGTCGTGATTATAATACTTTATTTATACGGACGCGGCTGCGCTACAGAGCAGCTACTGTCTGTGTTGCATTCGCCTTTGTATATAGGTATACGCTGCCCGGTCCAAGAAAAACCCGAATCTGGTATGCAATCGACTACACGCGATCCGTTTTTAGGGTTCCGTACCAGAATGGTAAAAAGGAACCCTTATGGTGTAACTCAGTCTGTCTGTCTGCTCACAGCTGGATATCTCGAGAACCACTAATGGTATCAACTTGAAATTTAGAATAGTTTAAGATGACAATTGTCCAACTATTTTGCAAATAAGAAAGAAATAAAAAAATACATATTTTTTTTACAACAGGGACTGAAAAGGGGTCTTAAAAATTTAATTTAAATTTAATTAAATTTAATCTAAAATAATTCTATGTGATAATAGTTTATGTAAAGATTACACGAAAAATAAAACGATGTCTCAATATAACACCCTTTTTTAGAAATTCAAAAACCAACAAAAAGTTCATAAGTTCTTCTACCAGTCAACAGATGGCCCTGACCTAATAAAAATTAAATTAGTTCCACTATCGGTCAAGAGATGGCGCTGGCCTAAGAAAAAAAATAGTTCCACTATCGGCCAAGAGATGGTAATAATTTCATTATTCTACAGCTCTGCAGTGTATAATATTATGATGGTACGGAAACCCTCGCTGCGCGAGTCTGACTAGCTCTTGACCGATTTTTTTAATCTGGAGAGAAATCTACTCAGTTACTTTCTCTGTTCTTCCCTGTCCCTTAAGTTCTGTTACTTTGATGTATTCCACAAGTCTTATCTTGTAAAATTTTAAATTGCTAAAAATTGTTATGACAATAGAATATATTTTTTTTTGTTATGTAGTCTTAAGAAAATGTAATTGAGCCACATGTTCACTCAGTGATCAAGCTCGTTAAATAAAGATTAAAAAAAAACTATAAATATATAATTCTATGTGTTAATAGTTTATGTAAAGATTACTTGAAAAATAAAACGATGTCTCAATATAACACCCTTTTTTAGAAATTGAATCGCATATTGCAGAAAGGGCCTTAGTCCATTCAAGTTTACTTTAGGGAATTAAGTTTTTTTTTTAATTTTATCATAAACAAACTTTGGTGGACTTGTATTAACACATAATAACATTAAGTACAAAAGTAAATAATATATTCTTAGCAATTTCCCCCACTCACGAGCCCGGGCCGAGCGGCGCTTTATAAAAGGCGGCGTCACCTGCGGCACGGCCTCACTTTGCGCGCGGCGTTTGGATGCGACGGATGTTTCTTTGTGGCGTTATAGTGCTCTCTCATATTTAATTCAGTGTTAAATATTGTCGTATTGATTAAAGTTAGTGTCTGATTAAAATTAGTTCATGATTAAAGTTAGTAAGAATTAACTTAAAGTGTAAGGTTGTTGTAGACCGTTCTTTTTTTAAAATCATTTTCACTTATGGTTTGTAAAATCCGAAGTGGGATTCACTACGCGTTCTACCAGCTTGTTTTGCTATCCAAAAGTTAATTTTCGTGTTAAAAGTAGTGTTCTGTGTGTTTTAAAAGTGCCACGTGTTTTGTAAAAGTTGTTTTCGTGAGTATTCGATTAAAGTGCCACGTGTTTTGTATAAGTTTTCGTGAACATTTGTAAAGAAAAAGGTGTGCCACGTGTCTTTAAAAGCAGTTTTCGAATAGACGTCATAATGCTTCGCATAGCTCGCAAAGTAGAACTCACGATCGCCGTAATAGCTCAAGTGACCGCCGCGAGAGCTTACAGGATGTTGTGTTTGAACGAATTCTCACTAGATTAGATGCTATCGAAAATAGGCTACAACAACCTACAACAACGCCAACGGTTGATAGTCCGTCGCATCTTCTTGGTGATCATACGCTGACGCCATCGCTTATCGTGGCGCCAACCCTCGCCAGCGAGCAGGGTTCCGGCGTTACCGATGGGGCGACTTTGGGTACAGTGCGTGATGCTGACGCTAGTACCAGCGCAGACAAAGGCGTGGCGGACAGGATTGTTGGAGCTCTTTCATCCTTGATGCAAGTAAGGTCTCATAAGTATTATATTTCCTCATTTGAACCGAGTATACATGATTTTGGTATGTGGTGATACCAATGCTAAGCTGCTGTCAAATGACTTATTTCCTATTGGTATATGTTAAACCGAAACATGATTTTTGATGATGATTTTCGAGCCTCCAACAATGCTGTCCGTCCGTCAAGCCACATAGGGCCGATGCAATCGCGTAAGCGAGATGCACCTAGGTTTGGAGACAACTCTAAGTGTCTCATTTGTGACAAGTTTGGTCACAAGAATGGCATTGCCCTAAAAAGTCTAAAACTGATACAACTCAGTTCCTTTACCACCCAATGACAATAACAGGTCAACCAAATTTTGTACTTTTTGTAAAACAATCAGTTTTGAAGCATTTTAATTTTAATAAAATTCCAACCTATCGTTAAATGCGTAGCATAAGAAGCCAGGAGATTAAGGCAGCCTCTTATGTCACTGCTAGTTAGAAGTTGATTTATATGTTGTACCTGTGGCCTTACGTCGAACGTCTTACAAAATGACTATGTTCAAAGTGGCCGCTTGGAACATAAATGGCTTAGCACCGAACAAAGAAGAAGTGGAACTACTCCTAGCAGAGCACAAAATCGATATTCTTCTAATATCAGAAGCACACGGTACAGAAAGCACCCACGTTAAATTTAAAAATCACCAGTGCCATTTAACAAACCATCCAGATGGCACTGCTCATGGCGGATCAGCGGTAATAATCAGAAAAGGGTTGAAATATCACATACTGCCAGAATATAGGTCAGCTCATATTCAAGCCACAACAGTGGCTGTAGAAGATAGCACAGGTTACATTAATTTCTCAGCAATCTACTGTCCCCCGAAACACAAAGTGAACGATGGCATGTTTACGGATTACTTTAACCAGCTTGGAAACCGTTTTGTGGCCGGAGGGGACTGGAACGCGAAACATAAGAGTTGGGGCTCTCGCCTTAATACTACTAGAGGCAGACAACTAAAATGTAGCGTAGACAAAAATAAACTTTTTGCATTATCCACAGGCGAACCTACATACTGGCCAACAGATCCCAACAAAACCCCAGACCTGTTGGACTTCTTTATACTCAAGGGACTCCCAAAACATTACCTCAAATGTGAGTCATGCTTTGATAGCTCTTCCGACCACAGCTCTGTGATATTAACCATCAGCACACTGCTAATTCAATCTGAGACTAAAGAAACGCTCACTACAAAGCATACAGATTGGGATTCATTCAGGGAGTATATCGAAAACAACATAGAGTTAAAAGTGCCTCTCAAAAGTTCAAACGACATATAGGAAGCAACTATATATATAACACAACTGATACAAAAAGCTTGCTGGATCCATACACCCCCGTCCGAACCGAATAATAGGCACCTAAATCATCCTCTGAGGATTAAAAATGCATTACTGGGTAAACGCAGACTACGTAGAATCTGGCAACAGAGCAGACTACCGGCGGATAAGACTGAATTCAACAAGGCTGCCAACGATCTTAAAGAGCTACTACACGATTGGCACAATAAGACATTAGAAGATCAGTTGCAGTCCTTAACAGCAAATGCGAAAACGGATTACTCTCTTTGGAAATTCACAAAAAACATGGATAGACCCCAAAATGCGAAGCCTCCACTTAGAACACCAAGAGGTTGGGCTCGAACACCACAAGAAAAAGTGGATACATTCGCCGAACATCTAAGGAAAGTATTCACTCCAAACATGCCCACTAACCCGCATAGCGAGGAATTTATTGACAATACCCTTGATCAAGACTTTCAAATGTCGCTGCCCCCATGCCCCGTTACTGTGAGAGAGGTATGGCGAACCATCCAAAACTTAAAAGACAAAAAAGCCCCTGGTTATGATCTTCTTACCAAGGAAATATTAAAACAGCTACCAAAAAAGGCCATTGTATTCCTCACGTCACTCTTCAATAGCATACTGAGGGTGCAGTACTTTCCACTCGTATGGAAAGTGTCACAAATTGTTATGATACACAAGGCAGGCAAACCACCAAATGAAGTGACCTCATACAGACCTATAAGCCTTCTTCCAATATTATCAAAAGTGTTTGAGAAGCTACTTAAATACCGTATACTACCTATTCTGAATAGTGGTAAAGTAATTCCAGATCATCAGTTCGGTTTCAGACAAGAGCATTCCACCACTGAACAGGTCCATAGAGTCTATGAGAAGATTAGAAAAAGCTTGGAAGAGAAGCAATATTGCTCATCGGTGTTTTTAGATATCCAACAGGCGTTCGACAAGGTCTGGCACAAAGGGCTCCTGTATAAATTGAAAATCAACCTTCCTCATCAGTACTACTCCCTTCTAAAGTCATATCTTACGGAAAGAATATTTCAAGTCAAAGATGGAGATAATAAATCTAAATTTCACGATATTTTGGCTGGAGTTCCGCAGGGGTCTGTCTTAGGTCCAATCTTGTACACAGTATACACTGCAGACTTACCGCAGATTGATGGTGTCACAACAGCGACTTTTGCTGATGATACTGCGATACTCGCAAGCAACAGCGACCCAGAATTGGCAACAAAAGTGCTTCAGAAGGGTCTGGATAAAATAACATCATGGCTTCAACAATGGCGTATAAAAGCAAGTACGAGCAAATCAGTTCATGTCACCTTTACGCTTCGGAAAGGCAACTGCCCACCTGTTACTCTTGAAAATGCCACTTTACCACACCAAGACCATGTAAGATACCTAGGGCTTCATCTTGATCGCCGCCTGACTTGGTCTCACCATATTAAAACCAAGAGACAAGAGCTTAATATACGATACAAAAACCTTCATTGGATTATGGGACGCAACAGCAAATTAAGTATCGACAACAAACTCCTGATCTATAAGGCTATTCTGAAACCAATATGGCTCTACGGCATTCAACTCTGGGGTAGCGCCTGCAAGACCAGTGTAATTAAAAAACAAAGAATGCAAAATTCTATCTTACGAACAATAAGTGGTGTTCCTTGGTTCGTCACTAACGCTGAAATTCACAAAGAGTTGATGATCAGTACCATCCAGGAAGAAATCCAGAAGCACAAAAGCAAATACCAGGAGAGACTGGAAAAGCATCCTAATGATCTGGCCGCAGTACTGAAGACGAGATCTTACTCCAAACGCCTAAAAAGAAAAGACATACTATAGTCGAATTGGCTCCAATAGTAATATTTAACTTCGAGTAGATGGCTCGCTGGAGTCACGCTCTGAATGACAATGATCAAACACCAAATCTGATTAAAGTAGAATACTGATTGCAGATAGGATCACAAAAAAAAAAAAAAAAAAAAAAA
The DNA here is from genome assembly GCA_950108535.1 of Agriphila straminella. Taxonomy (NCBI): domain Eukaryota; kingdom Metazoa; phylum Arthropoda; class Insecta; order Lepidoptera; family Crambidae; genus Agriphila; species Agriphila straminella. The sequence goes on from OX467312.1 coordinate 15,240,310, forward strand.
ACCTGTGGCCTTACTACGAGCTCTTATAGCAGGGCTTATATTGAACTGCCTTACTTTTTCGTACTATGACTTCAACGGTTAGTATGAAAGCAGGCCATAAGCAGTCCTGTGTAAGGCCTGCTTTTGAACTGAACGGTTTCTTATTTGCTGATGGTAAGCCCCCTTATGAATGTATTAGTGCGCCAACTTTAATTGGCACTGATGTTTTAAACCGAAAGGGACTGACTTACATACGGACTAATAATGAACAACGGTGCAGCACGTGAACACCGTGGAAGTTGAATCTATCAAGACGCCTTTAACTAGGCATGGTAAAGACCGCCTTTTAGAAATAATTAAAACTTTTTCAAGTTCATTTATTATTATTCATAGGTAAGGGTCAGGTACGGCCGAGCCCTGTGAAAATAGAAGCTCTAGTAAAATCGACTTACTAACGTTAGAGGTCCGCCAATTTCGCACGCTGGTGGGTTTACATTCACCCTCGAGTATAGGAAAGGTTGTATGATGCAACATGCTGATTATTTAAGTAAGAATCCTCCAGCACAAGTCTCCCACATACGCAGTCCGGTCAATTGGGCAAAGATTGCTCAGACTGCTGATGTGGAGACGCAGGAGTTTATGACTAAACTAAGGGAAGGGCAATGAGATCAAAACAGGTATTTTATTAAAAATGAACTTTTATTTTATAAACATAACCTACTGGTGAAGAGCCGCGTCTCTTATGCTTCATCCCTAGGGTCACAGGTTGAGCTTGCTACGGGTTTTTCATGATGACCACGACCATATTGGCGTCGATAAAACCACCGATGTTATTTTACGACATTTTTGGTTTCCAAATTTAAGATATTTTGTTAGGAAATATGTTAATCACTGCCTTATATGTTTATCTTATAAAAGTGAATCACGAGGCAAGCTACAACACAAGCCTCACCCCTGCAGTTGTTGGTGGGCATTGATGCTGCGACGCCTACCATCAGGACACTGGTGCGAGATGTAGCGCTAAGTGATTGCTAACCTAAACGAAAAGCTCTTATGACCCTCAGAAGACAGCGGGCGACTGAACTCTTGACTGCCAATCAACAGCGTCAGGACGCCTACGTCAACGAAGATCACCGACAGCCACGCAGTTTCGTCGTGGGTGATCAAGTGTTCGTGAGCAAGGCCACACAAAGTACCGGCAAGCTGGACTCCGGTATGCGCGGGCCTTACAAGGTTCTGCGTGCGCTGCCCCATCAGCGCTACGAGCTCGAGCTGCTGGCCGGCTCGTACGGCAAGAAAACTCAAGCTGCCGCTGAACACATGGTTCTGTGGCGCGGCGAGTGGACGCTGGATGCGTGCGAAGCGTTCTTCGGAAGTGTGAGTGATTGCCTCGACATTATGGCAAGTCTGTAGTGCCTCGACATTATGGCAAATTCTTTATGCCTCGACATTATGGCAATTCCCTAATGCCTAGACATTATGGCAAATTCTTTATGCCTCGACATTATGGCAAATTCCCTAATGCCTCGACATTATGGCAATTCCCTAATGCCTCGACATTATGGCAAAGTCTTTATGCCTCGACATTATGGCAATTCCCTAATGCCTCGACATTATGGCAAAATCTTGTGCCCCGACATTGTGGCAATCCCCTATGCCCCTACATTGTGGCAGTTAATTGACCCCGACATTGTGGTATTTAGTTTTGTTTGTGTTATCATCTGGAGCTTCAGTATGGGTTGCCGGATCCGGATGGTAACATGAACCTTACCAACCTACCTACTTAATGTAGTGCTGGAATGAATTCGTCATTGTCGATGATTGAGTACTTTCACTCTTTCATCGCGAATGACGTTTTGGCTTAGTTGCTTTGCGCTGGTTGCTTATCGTGTCTCAATCACTTGAGTGCACGCTTGTGGTTGTGCCGCGGTGGGTCACCGGTGCTAAAAACTAATAAAAAAATAAAAAACATGTCTGCTTTTTTGTTATGTGTGTTCTCTAGATGAAGAGCCAGACGACGAGGACCACCACGTCATCGTAGTCTGTGAGGACCGCCACCCACCAAGGTCTGACGAGGACCACATGCCAAGGCCTAGCGAAGACCCGGTACCATCGCCTGATGCTGATGAGGCTGTGGTGCTGGTCCCCAACCAAAGGCCAAGGACAGATGAGAGTCAAGCTGACGAGGACGTTCAGCTGCCAGGAACGGCCGTCTTAGCAATTTCCCCCACTCACGAGCCCGGGCCGAGCGGCGCTTTATAAAAGGCGGCGTCACCTGCGGCACGGCCTCACTTTGCGCGCGGCGTTTGGATGCGACGGATGTTTCTTTGTGGCGTTATAGTGCTCTCTCATATTTAATTCAGTGTTAAATATTGTCGTATTGATTAAAGTTAGTGTCTGATTAAAATTAGTTCATGATTAAAGTTAGTAAGAATTAACTTAAAGTGTAAGGTTGTTGTAGACCGTTCTTTTTTTAAAATCATTTTCACTTATGGTTTGTAAAAATATTATGTGTTAATACAAGTCGACCAAAGTTTGTTTATGATAAAATTAAAAAAAAACTTAATTCCCTAAAGTAAACTTGAATGGACTAAGGCCCTTTCTGCAATATGCGATTCAATTCAAAAAACCAACAAAAAGTTCATAAGTTCTTCTACCAGTCAACAGATGGCCCTAACCTAATAAAAATTAGTTCCACTATCGGTCAAGAGATGGCGCTGGCCTATGAAAAAAATAGTTCCACTATCGGCCAAGAGATGGTAATAATTTTATTATGATGATACGGAAGCCCTCGCGACCTCCCTAGCGACCCTCCCTAGCGAGTCCGACTCGCTCTTGACCGTTTTTTTTAATCTGGAGAGAAATCTACTCAGTTGTTACTTTGATGTATTTCACAAGTCATATCTTGTAAAATTTATCTATAAATATATTATATTCTGGTAGAGAAATGTTCATTTCTGTTTTTTTTTTTAATATAAGCGCTACGCTCTACCTCTTGTGAGTCAGTCGTCGCACTGGCGTGTGATTCGTCCGGAAGCGCCCGGAACCGGAAGAACGTGTCGTGTTGTCAACTCATCAACTCCGGAGTGGCCGGAGAATTAGCACTTAATTAGCGCCACCGCTCACGGACGCCTAATCGCCGAGCGATTTTTTGTAGCCCAGAATAGAACATATGGAGTTCAATACGTAACGACTACCGACGCCCACGAAATGACACTGACAAGAGTGACAAGCGGCTTTAACCCTAAAAGACACCACAATTTTTTTCGCTGGCTGACATAATTATTTTTGTAATGGTAGAGTTTGCAATAAAAAGTAAGAGAATTATTATTACATGATATGCTTACCAATTTATATAATTCTTGAATTTGCGCATATAAAGTAAATGCAGAATTTTTGTTCTTCACACTATTTTGACGATAAAAGGATCTGTACCCTTAGCACGAACAGCTATCAAAAAAATAATCATTCGATAGATAAATTTTGTATTGGAAATTTGTACAACGCCATCTATCGCCGATAAGCGAAATGAAATTTTCCATAGAGAATTGTCTATCGAGTAATTTTACGTGCGTTTTTTTTCTCGATAGCTGTTCGTGCTAAGGGTACTGAAGACATTTGAATCGTATACATTGTTTGCTTCATTTGTGAAAAGTATATAATTACTGACATAAATAAATCATAAACTTTATTTTATAGAGCTTAGCAATAATAAAAGTGATTGTTCTATAATATTATTACCGGGTGCCTTTTAGGGTTAACCTACGTCAGCGACTAAAAAGCGCCGTGATTGTCGCCGCGATTATCGCCGCGTTTATCGCAGCGATATCGCCGCGATTAACGCCGCGCTTATCGCAGCTACAAAATAGCGCCCGTCAGCGGTAAGCATTATACGTAAGCTTGAGAGGTGAATACGTGAGTGATTGGTGTTGTCAGTTTGTCTTTTACTTGCGGGCGGGTGTAAGGTGCATAGATTTCTTGCATAATTTTAACATCTGTTGTGACTTGTGTGCAACGAACTACTTATTATGTTTTTTGAGACAAATATAAATGCTCGCATTTAGACTTTAAATAACCTATGCTATGGATCTGACATTAAGCAAAAGATACAGTAAATTAGAGCAATTGCCAGTAAAATTGATACTTGATCCAATTTGGAGACGATCACAAATCAGTTCCGGTCTGATTGGTTTGATCGGCACGATTGGGCAAACGGCTTACGATAATAGTAGTTTGATTGGTCATTGCGTTTAATTACGGTATTGTCACTTCAGTAGGTACAATAATTAACTTACATATTTGAACGTTAAATAGAATGGAATAGATTATAGAAATTGAATAGAAAAAACATTTATTAACACTCACACAACACAAGTTACAGGAAATGAAACGATAAAAAACAACTTAAAATAAAATAAAATTAAATAAAACAAAAGGATTTATAATAAAAAACAGATGGGTACAAACATAGAAGAAAAAACAATTTAAGTACTTATACTGAACGTAAAAATAAAAAACAAGATAAACACATATTTGTGTGAGGCCCATAAATTACCCTGCCTCAGCATCAAGCCTCTGTGCCAGTCTCAGTTGGGCAGAATGAGCACAAAGACGCTGTTATTCTGACAGGGTCAGTGCATGACGCACTTAGTAGGTGCATTTATGAAATAGTAAATTATACAACAAGTGAAAAAAAAGGGAATTTAGTTCGAGGGACTAAGTTGGATCCCGAGAGTAGCGAAGGATTCTAGAGTTGAATCCCGAGCGTAGCGAGGGATTCAAGGGTAGAATCCTGAGCGAAGCGAGGGATACAAAGGACCGAGATGAATATTTTTTTCACGAGTTGTGTAGTCTACTTTTTACCATAGACTGCGAGAAAACAAATAGCAGTACTTATACCTATAGTAGGTATTTATAGGTTATCAGATTTTGATATTTAGGTAGGAAATCGATAATGTTTAAAACATTAGAAAAATTAAATAGTGAAATTAGAAATTTTGAAATTTTCTAATGAACTGTACGCGCGCAAGCTTTAGAAGTGTATATGAAATTAGAAGCTTTCCATTACATAAAACAACCACGATAAGAGGGAGATTACATGATCAGTCAGTCTGGCATCAGTCCATGCCATCAATCTGTAGACTTCGAATTTTTTCCAGACCTGATGATCGTACTGAACATCTAATCTCCCTATAATAGATAGAAAAGAACCCAAAGCTAAGACATTAAAAAGAACCTATAGATAGAAAAGCACCCAAAGCTAAGACACTAAAAAGAACCTAACTAAAATAGGCGGGATATTTTTTTTAATTGTATAACCTATGGCTTTATCTATGGAATAGCTCCATACTTTCAGGACGTTTTTTTTTTTTGTACATAATTCATATGATGCGCGCTTGTTCCAAATTCAAAATACTTTTATTCACTCGGTGAATAAAAACGCGTTTTATTCACTGCTATCAATGAATAAGACGCACTTTTTTGAGTGGCGATGGTAAAAACAAACTTAATCTGTGGTTCGCGAAGTGGTTTACTGCTCTTTGCGCTTGACTGACAAGACAATTGACATTGACATTCCGAAGTATCGGATTATAACATAAAAAATATTTATTAGCACACCAACAAAAAACAAAAATAAAATGTTAAATGATCTATGGTCATTGGGTTATAAACAATTTAGTGAGCTTACCAGCCCCTTGCTCAAATGGCCTAGATTCTAATCGTTCGCTAACTTAAAGCTGAAAAATAAGTAATTAGACGATCAAGTCACATATCGCAAGCTTATGTAAATCATGTGGAGCTCGGGGCGCAGTGGTTTAGCGCCTGGCCCAGCGATTGCGGAAGTTAAGCAACGTTCGCAGGGGTCGTTCATGGGATGGGTGACCAAAAATGTATTATCTCGAGCTCCTCGGTGCTTCGGAAGGCAAGTTAAGCCGTTGGTCCCGGCTGCATTTGCAGTTGTTAACTCCCACCAATCCGCATTGGGCCCGCGTGGTGGGTTATGGCCCATCCTCCTTACCACCCATAAGGAAGGCCTGTGCCCCAGCCTGCCTAGCATGACCGATTTATATCGCGTGATATAGCGTTTTATCACGTTTAACTGTCAAAAAGACAAATGAGTTTGACAGTTGAGTGTCGATAAAACGCTATATCACGCGATATGAATCGGTCATGCTAGGCATGCAGCAGTGGGGACATCCAGTATGGCTGATGGACAATGTAAATCATAGATATTATTGTATTGTATGTAGTTGATAAGTCTTCGAGACGTCTTTGGCTTTGTTTTATTTTTAACCGACTTCAACAAAAGCAGGAGGTTCTCAATTCGATTGTATGTTTTTTTAAGTTGGCGAACGAATAGAAAGTTGGCTGAGTGGTGTAGTGGTCAACATGTCTACCACGCAAGAGGTCCCGGGTTCGATTACCGGCCGTGCAGAAATTGAAATGATATATAAAGATATAGAATTATTATGTACCTATATAGGTAGTTAAATGAATTAACTTCCTTTTATATAATACTAAATAACTCCCTTTTGTATAAAAGTCACAAAAGATTTCATTAATTAAATTATATAAAAGTAAAATCCTTTTGAGTCTCAAACACTCAATCACTGAATATGTCAAATACAGAAGCTGAAAAGTCTTATCTAGATTTTCGTTCCACGTTTTCAATACGAATGAAAATATAACCGTCCTAACGAGGTTTCCATCCAATTGATTTGCATCGCTACGGTCCTAACTCGGTTTAAGTCCCTGCCCGGCTACGACTATGTCATAATAGAAATCAGTCAAGGAAAATGCTGCATCGAACCGATATTTGCCTGGTATAAGTAGTCATATTACTTATTCTAATTAACTCGTTAATTACAAGTTATAATCGTGAAGTAAAGCCATCCATCCATCCATCGACACCGGTAGCCCTTCTATAACCAAATTTTCGGCTAAGGCTGTTGCGAGTGTTATTCAACGGATGGTGAGGGGGAAATCACCCGGTTTTGATGGATTGAGCATTGAACACCTGAAATATGCAGGTGTGCACCTACCTCGAGTACTAGCAATGTTCTATAGCCTTTGCATAACTCACAGTTACTTACCTACTGAATTGACTAGAACAACAGTGGTACCTGTCATTAAAAACAAAACTGGGGATTCTTCCAATGTTTCGAATTACAGGCCAATATCCTTGGCCACGATTTTGGCCAAAGTATTGGACAGTCTGCTGGACAAAATATTGGCTGATCACATAGAACTGTATGACAACCAGTTTGGTTTTCGACCGGGTTTATCGACCGAAAGTGCTATCTTGTCCCTTAAGCAGACTGTTCACTACTATACGTCCAGGAAGACCCCAGTATTTGCTAGCTTTTTAGACTTATCTAGGGCTTTCGATGTCGTTAATTATGATATACTGTGGCAAAAGCTTTACTGTGACACTAATGTACCGAAAGACGTTGTAGAAATATTTAAGTTCTGGTATAGTAACCAGAAGAATACTGTAAAATGGGCAGGTTATCATTCTGATGAGTTTGGTTTACAATGTGGCGTGAGACAAGGTGGGTTAAGTTCTCCTCGTCTGTTCAACCTGTATGTGAACCAGCTGATAGGTGAACTCAACAGTGCCAATGTTGGCTGTTACATAGACGGCATTTGTATGAATAACATAAGCTACGCTGATGATATGGTCCTGTTGAGTCCATCTATCGGCGGACTAAGAAGACTCTTGTCTATTTGTGAAGGTTACGCGGTTGCTCATGGGCTTAAGTATAACACCAGTAAAAGTGAGTGGATTCTGTTTAAGTCAGATACACCTCATTATACTAATCTTCCTGAAATCACACTTTGTGGAAAGCCTCTGAAGCGGGTGCAGAGTTTTAGGTACTTGGGCCACTGGGTTACTGAGAACTCCGAGGATAACTTGGATATTGAGAGAGAGAGAAGGTCGTTGGCTGTTCGCTGCAATATGCTGGCCCGCAGGTTCGCGCATTGTACTAGGCCAGTTAAATTAACGCTTTTTAAAGCTTACTGCCAATCATTTTATACGTGTAATCTGTGGGTTACCTACACGCGGCGAGCATACAACGACCTAAAAGTGCAATATAACAACGCATTAAGGGTGCTTTTGGGGTTGCCGTGGCGATGCAGCGCTTCCAATATGTTTGCGGAAGCTCGAATCGAAAGCTTTAGTGCGATAATGAGGAAACGGTGCGCCTCTGCGCTGAATCGTTTGCGTAGCAGCACTAATAGCATCCTGAATGTATTTATTGATAGGTGGGATATGCCATTATTACAACGGTGGGTACAGTGTCACACAATATATAAATTTAAATGATTCTTAATTCAATAATTAATGATAATATTGTAATTATGTTAAAATGGTATGAATTTGAATTGAAATGACGTGTAATTTTATTAATATTTTATTGTAATTTACTAACAATAGTTTTTTAATGAAAATTGTTACTAACACTAATATGGGCTTTGCCTGAAATAAAGAACTATAATAATAATAAAAGCTGTTTTGTTTTAACTCCCGACGCAAATAAGCGGGTATTATAAGTTTAACGTGTTTGTGTATCTGTCTGTGGTATCGTAGCTCCTAAACGAATAAACCGATTTTCGTTTAGTTTTTTCGTGTCATTATTTCAATCCCGAGTGTTCTTAGCCATGTTTCATGAAAATCTGTTCAGCCCTTTGAAGATCTTCAGCTATTTTCTAGTTGATGAGGGGATCTGACTTACTTCCTTATGTCCGATCGAATCGAAATTTGGTATTGTGTTACTTCAATGATATTGGAAGTATATGGTAAGGTAATCATGACCTGATCAGCCGTTTGAAGATCATCAGCTCTTTAATCGTTGATAAGGGGATCTGACTAGCTTCCATATGTCCTATCGATTCGAAATTTGGTACCGTGTTACGTAAATCTTTAATGGTATAAGTATCAAACCTTTAAAAAGCGTCAAATAAATAAAAAAAACCTTGACACAAAATCTCCCACACGAAACACTGACTAACACAGCTTAAACCTAAAGTTTTATATATACTGTGTGACTAACTTCAGTACCCTTAGCACGAACAGCTATCGAAAAAAATAACGCGCGTAAAATCATTCGATAGACAAGTTTTGTATTGGAAATTTGTACAGCGCCATCTATTGCCGATAAGCGAAATTAATTTTTCCATAGAGAATTGTCTATCGAGTAATTTTACGTGCGTTTTTTTTCTCGATAGCTGTTCGTGCTAAGGGTACTGAGCGCTTGCACTACAAAACGACGTATTTTAATGCCGGCTTTTTTTTTCATAAATTCTCAAATGAAGTTGCAGTTCTATATTATTACACTGTCTATTGAAAATTTAATCGCATTGTATAACAGTAATTTCATTATGACAAGTTTTTAAGTATGCTCAATATCATGAACCGACAACAAAATGTTTTTGTCTATCGAATGTTTTTATCATTTTCTTCCAAATAAAGTTGTACCTCGTACCCATGTTGCCAACCCTTCTAAATTTATGTAATAAACTCAACAGATAATCGAGAAAGAATGTGTCCGAGAAACGAAAATAGAATGAAAAGGGTTAACAAGGATATTTGTGTGTCGAAATGGTTTTTAGGATTTGTAATAAAAGCGTAAACAAAGATCTTTTATGAGAAAATATCACACACACACACACACAAACAAACGCAACAAATTTTAGGATTTATAATTTTATTAGGATAACACAATAAACCAAATCTGTCGCAGGGTTGTACCGGTTGTTCGTTATATGTAGAATTACGTAATTTAAAAGATTCCGACGAACTGAGAACATCTTCCTTCCTTCCTCCTTCTTAAGTCGGTTAAAAATAAAGCAATACATTGTTTCATTCGCAATCCGAGTAGGACCAAACATATAAACAGACACCGTTGCAATGCAACATTGTTAACGAGAACAAGTTGGATATAGCATAAATAAATATAAGATGAAGAGAGCACTCCCAGGGTTGCACTTTCTTCGTGAAATCGGGAAACTTAACTTCGTCTGTTTGTTTATTCGAGTTGGAAAGACTGGGTGAAAGATATAAATGAGCTGGATCTTTCATTTGTTGTGAAATTTAGATCCTATATAGACTAGCGGTATTGTAGTGCTGTAGACCTCGTTTTTGTGACATTTTCGAACATTTTTAGAAATGGCTGAAATGTTATTTTCCCCATATATCCGCCATTTTGGAAAAAAATGAAATAAACTTAATCATCAAAAAAACTCTAATAATTATAGAACCTGCCCACAAAATTTCACGAGAATCTGTTGAGAAATGCGACCGGTAGACAAATGGACAGCCCGACACTTGTACCACTACGTATAATAGCACCGTACAGCCGCCATGTTGTTTTTTTTATAACACCACCGTCTTAAGAACACTTGGGCTGACAAGACAAATCTAACGATATCTTACAGAAATCCATTCAGCCGTTTAAAAGATATAAGGTAATAAAGAATATTATATACAAACATACAAACATACTTACAAGATACGTGCGAAAAACATAACCCTTTCTTTGCAGTCGGGTAAAAAGTAACCTTCACATATGATAGTCTTTGCCCGATTTTGATGGGTAAAGGTGAAAAGAGACATATAAAACAAAGATAATATTTTGTAATAATTTAATGTGTTGTCAGAGCAGTTGATTAGATCCAGCCTTCTGCATGACCACTGAAACGCCTTGAATATGATATAAATGAAAAAAAAAAATATTCAAAACTGTCAAAAGACAATGGATTTTCACAGTTGAATGTAGATAAAACGCCATATCACGCGATATACAACGTGTTACAAAAACCCCTAAAGTCGATTATGGTAGGGGCTATCAAACTGAACAACTTTTACTATGGGACCAACTCTGAAATCGTGAAAGAAAAATCTGCTGTTTCATACAAAAAAAAAATAACGAAAATATCGAAATGTATGAAACAGCTGATTTTTTTTGTGATTTCAGAGTTGGTCCTATAGCATAAGAATAAATAAAACTGTATTTGTTCTTATGTCTATATTGTAAAAGTTGTTCAGTTTGATGGTCTACGATATCTATAATATTCAGCTTTAGGGTTTTTGAAGTAAAAACTTCTTTAGCGGCGTTATACACTTTACACTTTTTTGTAATAGGTGTTTGGAATGGATGTTTTTGTTTTTCTACTTTACTATATTCATTCTTTTTTATATAAGAACATTGCTTCTCTGCAACTTATGTGAATTTAAACTGAGGATAACTATTATTGACCTTAGCCGTAGTGATTAGACCTAAGTCAATAAATGTAAATTTATGGTTGTTGTTATCCCAAATAAACGAAAAAAAATGGGTAAAAAATGTTAAACTCGCGTCAGGACACGTGACATCGAAAATTCGTAAGACGGTGACGTAATAATGATGGTGAAAAAGTCGTCGAAATTATGGATGGAAGTTGATTTTTCTGAGAGATAAACTTTTGAATGTATCAAATATAAATTGTCATGTTTGTGTACGATAGCGCAATAAATAAATATTGTATTCGACCACATAAATGATAGTACTTTTATACTGACTGATAATTAAACCAATGCAAATAAATGTATTGATTGACTGAATTCGTGCAAAATTATTCCCTAACCATTCCAAAATATCAAAAATGCACAACGTTAATATTCAAGTTTTCACTTCTGCCGGCACTCCCGGAGTGCAACCCGTCGTTTTTTTGTGTAACACGTTGTATATTGTGTTTTGTGGTCCTAGGGGCTGACCTAGTCTAAAATACATAAAAATAATAGTTATGAAAGTTACCTACGCGATAGTTTAAATCATACATAACCTTGTCTTTTCCCCCATCAAGATGGGTGCAGATATAAAAGAGCGATACATATATGAAATAAGGATATCTTCTGTGATATTTTAGTAAGCTGTCAGAGCACTTGGAGGGAATTTTGAACTATAGTCTTAAAATGCAACTTGAAGACTGCACTCGTTAGCTCCGCGCTGAGCCGTATTTGCAAGTTTCAGTGCAGATTCTGACTTTGTTACTTCCAAGTTAGTGAACTGAGCGTCTACTCATTAAGAAGTTAAATCCAATGATACAACAAAGAAAATAAGACGATACCTTTCTCGCATATTTTCTGTATTATATCTTTGCCGAATCTGATAAAACAAAACTAAACTGCATTAGGTACTTACCTACTTAGCTTTCTTCTTTTATTATTTATCTCAAATTGCCTTTTTAGGCAATTTAACTTTAATCTTAAAACGTTTTTTTACGACTTATCACTCTATCATAAGGTACAATATTCCTTTACAAATAAATAAAAAAAAAAAAATATCTTGAGTGGTTACATACCATGCCGTAAAATATATGAAAGCGGGGAGCGGCGACAGCAGCGGCGCGTGTTGCCGTAGCTTCCTCTGTGGGCGTAGCGCGCGCCGGCTGCTGTCATAGAATAGATAGAGTACAGTAGGTACTACCATAAGAACAAGTACTACACTTGTACTGATAGTTATTCTGTGGTACTACCTACAGAGAGTACCTACGACGTACAGAGAGAACACTCTCCGCCTGCCATTGACCTCTATATTATTACACTGGACTGGCTGCTGTCAAACTGTTCTTGTGCCTACTTGATTTCCACCATGTAGGAAGTAGTGTGCATGTAGTGTGCGTACAGGGTACTAAATCTAGTGATGTGCTTATGTCAAAAATGTATGCCAAATGCCAAAATTAGTTCTTAAGACGCACGCTAGTGGCGTTTGGCGTTTCAAATAGGCACAAAAACTGTCAAACCATACAGACAGCCAGTCCAGTTAAATAGAAAAAAAAATTCAGGTCAATGCCGCCAGCCCTAGAATCAATTGCCCTACCCACCCCTGAGAGTTCATTCGTTTAGTTGTAAGTTTCAGCTGTCAACTTTCGTGCATGGTGGAACAAAGCAAAACATTTAATATCACTCATGGAAACATTTCTTATCACCGGTAAATACATATTATTTATTGTTAAAGTGGTGAAAAACAGGCGATTCCCGATTTAGTGTCTGTGTAAGTAAAGGGTAATTATAATAATAGCGGAGCGGTTGTATGAAGTGTCCGGTCCGGGGTGTGCCGCTGTAGTTAATAAACACGCTGATCGCTGTATTAATCCTGATAACGTCGGCGGGCTGTGAAAAGCTCGTAAGTCGCAAAATTTTGTGAAAATCTCTTTTAGTTGTTTTTCGTGAGAAAACCTCGTAATACATGTCTACTTTTTTGAAAAAAGAAATATATGTAGCTTACTTCCGCAAACAAAATATGCAAGATGCACCGCCCGCCCGCCCGCAAAAATATGCACATGCACACTACAAAATATAAGTGCACAATACCTGCATTTAGCAAGACAGCAACACACCTTGCACCTTCACCAATTAGGCTACTCTACACGTGTTTTGCCCCAACCCGGAGCATCCTCAGGAGTTAGATCGTGCGTAAACCTCACCGAATGAGCAACTGCGCCCTCCGACACCGTATTTGATGATCATCCGTACACGTTTTGATGTTTGGAAATTGAAAAAAGGGACCATCAAACTAACTTTTACAATCCCATCCCATTGGACCAACTCTGAAATCGCGAAAAACAAATCTTCTGTTTCACACAAAAATTAATAACGAAATTATCAAAATGTATGAAATAACTGTTTTTTTTTCGCGAAGTTAGGGTTGGTCCCTTAGTAAAAGTTATTCGGTTTGATGGTCCTTATCTACCATATTCGGGTTTAGAGGTTTATGTAACACGTTGTATACTGACCCTAAGAAAACCAGTAGGCTTTATTTAATTAAAAAAATACAACATTGAAATAGAGTTGTTGACAAAATAAAAAGCCTTTTCATCACCCACACAATATTCTGAAGGGTTTTATCTCCAGTATTAGGTAATATTTTAGTATTCGATTTAACCATTTCGGGAAAGCGATTGGTGTAGTGCCATCACGATTGATGTGCGTTCGTCAGTCCATCAATCAGTCTGTCTGGCTGTCACAGCAGTTTTTTGTAGGCTGTACGTGGAAAACCTCTGTCTTATGTTTTACTTTTATATTTTCTCTCGGAAAACGATTTGTGATTTAGGTCTGACAGACAACGTGTGCGTATAAATGTAATTAATGTGAAGTGTGTTATTATATTTTATTTTGATTATGGTTGTCGTCTAAGAGCAACACGGCTTCTTCGGGACGAAGCCGGCGTTGCTCTAAGGTTGTCGTAGGTTTGAGTTTCGATTCCTAAATCATAATATGTTGGTGTTTTTACCGTACCAGGAGAGAGACAATGCTCTATTGTCAATTTTTAATTTCTTAATGTCCATCAGCCATTTTTTTTTTGATGTCCCCACTGCTGGGGCACAAGCCTTCCTTATAGGGTGGATAAGGAGGACGGGCCATAACCCACCACGCAGGCCTAATGCGGATTGGTGGGTGTTAACGACTGCAAATGCAGCCAGGACCAACGGCTTAACGTGCCTTCCGAAGCACGGAGGAGCTCAAGATAATAAATTTTTGGTCACCCATCCCAAGACCGACCCATGCGAACGTTGCTTAAGTTCCGCAATCGCTGGGCCAGGCGCTAAACTGCTGCGCCACCGAGCTCCCCGCTTTATTTCTATTTTTTTTCTTAATTCCTTCCCCTAATCTTTAAAGTGAAGAGTTTTTTAAATATCTCCTGCCACATCTGGACAACGAAACGGGTAGGTAACTAAATAAGAAAGAAAAAATAAATTAATATTTGCTTAGAAAATTTGTCCTTAGAAGAATAATTTCTGTGGTGAAGGGTCCACACAAGCCGATTTCTATCGGCTTACCTTTTGCAAATCCCACCCCACAGATCCACTATGCAGATCTTACACACATACGCATCTTTCGTGCAATAAATATTGAAAATAATGACCTAAATCGCGTTATACATACATTACATGTGTTAGTGCTTAAGATCCTCAAACTTGGAACAGCAACATAAGAAGACAAGGATCGGGGACGTCTCCCCAACCAAAGAGCTTTATCTTCGCCAGCTCCGGAACCTAGCAGCAGTCTCCTTTTCATTGTTCAATTTTCTTTATCTCTATTTGTTAATTGTTTATATCTCTTTCCGCATACCAGTCCATTGCTCATTAAATCGCACGATCAACCATTACTTTTTGGTCCTTAACGACCCGAATTTCGATCCATTTTTTTGGTAACCATAAAAATGGATGAGCGTGCGATTCAATGAGAAGTGGACTGTATGCAGAAAAGGATAAACATTTAACAAAGAGGTAGGTACACTGAAAGAAAATCTGTCAAAACGGAAATAAAAGCCTAAAATGTACAGTCACGAGCAATAATATGTACACACTTTAGAACTATGTCACATTCAATCAATATATCTCAGTGTGATAATGTTAAACCTAGGTTCTTCAAAACGTAATGTGACAAAGTTTTTTAGTGTGTACATCTTATTGCTCGTGACTGTACATATGTGTATTATATCAAAGGTGCATTTTGGCTTGAGCTGAGCAAACTCCTTGAATGTTTCCAAGAAGCGTACTTTATCAAACTAATAAGTTTCAATGGATAGCTTCGCTCAAAACTAAACCTTGAATAATTGAAATGAAGCTTTCGATTTAACTAGTAACGTAACTTTTGCTACTAATATGTAACTGTTGTATAAAGTTACTAATTAGACACTAAGCAAGAGAGTAAAAGTTTGAGCCGAAAAACTATCTTGTTAAACTGTGACTTACGAAAGTATCATCACTCTTAATTGCGTAAGTTGAGTACTTGTTTACTTATTAGATCTTAAAAGACTTTTTCTAGTTTGTCTAGATTTATTTCTACTTAGTTATTTTTCTTTTGCAACAACTAAAACCAACAGCGCTCTAATATAACGATAAAAATATAACATAACGAACGAAAATATAACGATGAAAAGTAAATTGTTTATAAAACTATAATCAATGGGGTTGGTAAACTTTTTCGAAGAGAATTGTTTTATATTTTTTTTTGATAGCACATGTTTGAAGAATAAAGAAAATAATATTATGATTTTTTTATTTCACCTTGTTAATTAAATATATTTTTTTATATTATTATCGCGACAAAATATCAAACATACGGCTGAACACGAAGTTCCTTTGCATTTACTGATTTAAAAAACTATTTGACAGATTTGACAGACAGTGACAAAGAGTAATCATACCTTTGTTTTTTTTTGTTTTGAGCAACAACATAGAAAGTCTTTGGAGCAAAGGCATAACCTACGCATACAGCCGTAATAGTGATTTATTGTACTATGCTGTAAATTAAAAATTAAAATTTTATTTAAATTAAAATGAAGCATTATAAAAATTCCGCAATTTGTTATTCCTGACTCCAAAGCCAAAAGCTACCAGAAAATATATAATTCACAACAGTTTGGAAAAGTTTACTAACCCCATTATATTATTCTCGAGTGCAGTTTAAATTAACTTTTCACACTGTTTTGAAGGGTTTATAAGAAAAACTGATAAAAAATTATAACAAAACATTGAGGGTGTGACATGATGGGCAATTAATCAAATCTGTAAACATGTTTTGCCTACTTTCATGAATGGGGTTGGTAAACTTTTTCGAAGAGAAATGTTTTATATTTTTTTTTGATAGCACATGTTTGAAGAATAAAGAAAATAATATTATGATTTTTTTTATTTTACCTTGTTAACTAAATATATTTTTTTATATTATTATCGCGTTAAAATATCAAACATACGGCTGAACACGAAGTTCCTTTGCATTTACTGATTTAAAAAACTGATTGACAGATTTGACAGACAGTGACAAAGAGTAATCATACCTTTGTTTTTTTTGTTTTGAGCAACAACATAGAAAGTCTTTGGAGCAAAGGCATAACCTACGCATACAGCCGTAATAGTGATTTATTGTACTATGCTGAAAATTAAAAATTCAAATTTTATTTAAATTAAAATAGAGCATTATAAAAATTCCGCAATTTGTTATTCCTGACTCCAAAGCCAAAAGCTACCAGAAAATATATAATTCACAACAGTTTTGGAAAAGTTTACCAACCCCATTGGCAGCCATAATGGATCTGCCGTGAACTTAGTTTTATTTACCGATCATTCTGTTAACATTTTCTTTATAAAAACTAGTTATTTTAAATTATTCACCTCTTAAGATTAAGGCGGTTGTATGACCGAAAGTGGCGCCCTCAGAGGGTTTTATTTAATAATTTATTAATATAAAAGATTTTAATAATGTTTATCGTGCAGATTTTAGGGCCCATGGTCTAGTATATTTAGAAGGTATCGTGCCCTCGTGGTCATTCGTAGAAGTAGATAGCAAATGTGTCAAAAACGGCCACTTTTAACAGTTTTGCTATCTACTTCTAGCAGTGACTACGAGGGAATGTAACGATACCGGCTAAAAATACTAGACTGTGGGCCCTAAAATCTCCACGATAAACATTTTTAAAATTGTGTATTAGAATTATAATATTAAATATAATTCACCGCGGCGCCACTTTCGCTCAAGATACCACCTTAAGCGCTCATTAGACGTATAACTACGTATACATTTGCAGTGCTGCCGTGGTCTGGGGACCATCAAACCAAATACCAACTGGTTACCAAGGTGTGTTTTTAACCATTAAATTATTTTAAATAAATGTATTTTTTTTAACGTATTCAGAAAAATCCCGGGTTTTCTATCTATTAGATTGTATCTATATAATTATCTCAAGTTACAGGAAGAAACTTAGAAAATGACAAATTTTAATTAACTCCTCGGAACTTATTCTACAAATTACTTAAGCTTCAGCCTCATTTTTTCAATTTCCTGAGTCCTTGGATTAACTTGATTAAGGATCAACAAGATATTTTCACTTTTTCAGGCTCAAAGAAATGTCGCAGTTCGCAGTTTGAAAATATTCTTGGTGAGGAAGTTTTTACATTATTAATCCACCTACATATATTTAGGTAGATATAATCGAAATAGAACCTGCCAACATTCTAAAAATAGGACACCAGGAAAGTAAATGTCTAATGAAGATTTTTAATTAAATTTGGATACTGTCGGAATCCTGTAGTTGTAACGTATTAAATTCGATGTTGGGGAATTTATTTAAAATTCCTTTCGTTTTATACATTCTATGTTACTAATTAATATATTATAATGTGTTATACAAAACTTCAATATTTTAGTTACCTTATAGGGTATCTGTAAGTACCTATATAATTTCTTATACACCTGAAACACTCGTTTTGCCTAGAACCTCGTATATAACCGTATACTTACTGATGTAATTTGGTGGTGCCAACCTGAAAATGGTAACGAGCTTATATTTAACATCATAGTGTGCGGGTGCGGCCTAATGCAGTAATTTTAGATAATTTTTCATCGAATAATAGGCACCCCCTTATTGCACGAAATGTTATGGTACTCAGGATATCTCATAGACTGTTTGTACCTACATAATAATCTCATTTGATACCTCGAGCATTATGACTTGATTGAAATTAGTGTGAAAATATGTCTACGTCTTGTTAAAGACCTCTATAGATCCTTATATTTTACCCTATCTTTTGACCAAAGGCTTTTTGAATTACTATGTCTATGGTAATAAGTGACTTCAAAAGTTAGTCTTTGATGTCAAATTACGACTGAAAACAATGTAGGTAATGAGGATTTTTAATTCTGAAGCAAATTGTAACAATTTCCTAATGATACGTTATATATTAAATTTAAGCATAATTAAAGCGCGTTATTTTATAGATCTTATTAAGAGGAAAACAAAAAAGTTACAAACTTCGTCACAGCCGCCATCTTGTTTTTCCCAAATGTCATAATTTTTCCCCAGTTCGATTGACGTTTTGCACATTTTCCCCAAACATCACTATACCCTTTTCCACCTCCTTCTGGGAGAACAATCATGTCAATCAGTCAGTCAGTGAGTGGTAATCGAGCTATATATAGTATAAAATGAAATGTTCATCATAGCAAAAATTACCGAAATTACTGTCAAAATTTTCGTTTTTGATTACTTAAACTATCACAAAACTAAAGAGCCTAGCTAAGATTTTTTATTACAGTTTTAAAAAACTACAAAATTGGAAGTTATTTTACAACTTTTTTATCGAGAAAAGTTTTAGCTATCATAATATTTATTGTTTCTATCAATTATAAAACTGAGAATCTACTTTAAACTTTTTTTTGGAGCGATGATTTTTTTTAATACTGTGGGAAATCGTTGCTCCAAAATGTGTATTTGAAGTTGTAGGACGCCTTAATGATCTAGCTCTAACTATCCCAGCCCTAGCTCACTAATCCCTTGATCCCAGCTGCACTTGCAACATGGCTGCCGATATATGTAGTTTAAGTCAGAGATTAAACTTTTGTTGACATCCCTTGAACCGACTAGATAGATTGCATTTTTAAGTCTGGAGAGTTTCTCATATTCATTTTTATTGCATACTAGTTGCCGCCCGCGACTCCATATGTATGGATTTTTTTTTGATATCTCTTGGGAACAGTATTATTATTATTATTTATTATTATTAAGACACAAATTACAACAATGTTTTCTTACATTTAACAGTGCTATATAAACCTATTTAGGTTTTACCAAGCACTGGGATTCATCCTCTTATCAACAAATTAAGGTCTAAATATAAATTAGTTGGGTATTAGGTCTAAACTGTTTAAGAATCTTTGATTAGGCACTATACTACTTCTGGTTTAATTTAACAATGGAACAGTGTTTATATTAAATTACTACGAGTACTTATATTGATTCCAACTAATCGATCTTTAATCTTATATATATATATATATATATATATATATGTATAAAAGAACAAAATATCCATAGTAGGTACCATTTTTAGAGATGAAAGGTAACATATGTCTATCTTTGTACCCCTGATAACGTATATTCAAAATTTTATGATGACTGTTTAACTCTTCGTCCCCAGGACACTACCAAGGCGCACTACTGGTAGTGTCGTGGGTATTTTTTTAACCGACTCCAAAAAAGAAGGAGGTTCTATGTTCGTCTGTATATTTTTTTTTGTGTATGTCCACCGATTACTCGAAGACGGCTGGACCGATTGAAATGATTCAAACGTTAGGTAAACTCCCAAGTTGGTCTCATTTTTTTAAATTTGGGAATCGGTTCAGTACTTTTCAAGTAATCTTGAAAAAAGCACGAAAATAGTATGATTTTGTGTGAATTACCTCGATGATAATGGTCGTATTACTTCTTTGTTTATGAACTGAATAAGATTTTTTTTTTGTTGGAAGAAGAATATCTTAAGTGTAGTTCTTTAACCGACTTATAAAAGGAGGTTCTCAGTTTGACCCGTATTTAAGTATGTTTCTCCGCGATTATTTTACGTTTAGCTGAGCCGATTTTTCTACATATATAATATACCTTACCTACCTACAAGGTACACTAAAAATAAAAAAATTAAAAATTGTTTAAAAAAAAACAAAAAACCAAGTTTAAAAACCGACTTCAAAAAACCTACCTCTAAAAAGCAAGAAATAATATTCGTAATAATAAAAATACGTCTATTGAAGTCGGGTGGGGCTTTTAGAATAAAAAAAAGGAATTTGTACTCCAGCCCCACCCGACTTAAATAGACGTATTTTTATTATTACGAATATTATTCCCTTCTACACTACCGGCCCAGTAGTGTCGTAACAAACAAGCTTACTATTACAATACTATATTAGGTACTAATAATGATAAGCTCAAAGACCAAATTCGCTCATTGAGCGAAAAAACGCTCACAACGCGTTGTGGTCCCTGCCAAAAATACACAACGCGAAATTCGTGTTATGGCTCTTATAAAAAAAACACCCATGATGAGTTGTGGTAATCACAGATACGACGGACAGTTAATTGTAAACTTTATAAAAAAAAATCTGTATATTTCTGGTTGGATATTGTAGTTTTTTTTCAATTAAGATACATTTCGAGTGAAACTTACCTAATTCATTCTTTTTCAAATGTTTGGATGTAAAATCGTCATTATTAAATAATTTAACGTGAGTAAGTACGGATATGCAAAAAGACTGTATTAGCCATAACTACATTGAAAAGGTTTAAGGAAACGTAATGGTACTTTTATAAGTTAGGTAGTATTCGCTAAATATGGAGGTATTTTTTCTCTCGGCAAGTGTTAATACTCAAGCAAAAAAAATCTTTTTTTCTCTCTTATCTTTATGCCTTAATAAATAATTTGTTTTCCATAGCTTATGGTGAAAATAACGAATAAGTAATGGGCTATTAGGATTCCGATAGCGTTTGCGAAAATGTTTCTTTCGATTACTGTTTTTAAAGCCTAAACATGATGATAGATATTACAGGACTTAAAATTTATGCTATATTTTATTAGCAGATAAGGCCTGTTTAAAATTTTCATTTAAATTCATCTAAATTGATAATGAAAAAAATAATCCGATCATTTTGTTACTTTTTAGATATTAGTATACTTTATTATAATAAACTTATTCGGGATTTACACCATGTACCTATTTATTTTTAATAACGTTAATAACCATGAAAATTTAAAACAATGTATAGGTATTGGTATACTTGTTGGTATGGAACTTGCAAAAACATACAAACACCTAATAAAAAATATTTAATATATAATATATATATACCTATTATATTATGTTATATTTTATTGCCACATAAGTAGGTACCTACCTAGATGTTAAAAATGAATTAAAAAATTAAATAACCCGCCTGCATAAAAAGACAAGTCAACTGAAGAGATGGAAACAAGATTACGGTCATGATATACCTTTTTGAAATCCTTATAATAAGCCCTTTAATTTGACACCCATATTTCAGAATTAAAAAGAACTTTTTTTCCACTACGTATAATAGCACCGTACAGCCGCCATGTTGGTTTTTAGGGTTCCGTACCAAAATGGTAAAAAGGAACCCTTATGGTGTGACTAAGTCCGTCTGTCTGTCTGTCTGTCCGTCTGTCTGTCACAGCTGGATATCTCGAGAACTACTAATGGTATCAACTTGAAATTTGGAATAGTTAAAGATGACCTTTGTCCAACTATTTTGCAAATAAGAAAGAAATAAAAAATAATAGTTTTTTACAACAGGGACTAAAAAAGAGGGCCTTAAAAATTTTAAGTGGGGCGACTAGGGCATGTGGGGTGTCATATAAAAGAGCGCCGTTTGCACATTTTAAAACTTTTTTTTTAGGCAACATAGTGTTCGACTTATGATGAAAAATGTAAAAAAAAATACCGTTCCCCCCCCTTTATCTCCGAAGTTTGCAAAGAGAAAAATCTGAAATAATTCTATGTTATAGTAGTTTATGTAAAGATTACAGGAAAAATAAAACGATGTCTCAATATAACACACTTTTTTAGAAATTCAAAAAACAAACAAAAAATTATTTAGTTCCTCTACCAGTCAACAGATGGCCCTGACCTAAGAAAAATTTATTTAGTTCTACTATCGGTCAAAAGATGGCGCTGGCCTAAGAAAAAAAATAGTTCCACTATCGGCCAAGAGATGGTGCTGACCTCATACTGCAATAATAATTTTATTATTCTACAGCTCTGCAGTGTATTTATTATGATGGTACGGAAACCCTCGGTGCGCGAGTCCGACTCGCTCTTGCTTGACCGGTTTTTTTTATAACGCCACCATATTAAGAACACTTGGGCTGACAAGACAAATCTAAAGATATCTTAATTACAGAAATCCATTCAGCCGTTTGAAAGATATGAGGTAATAAAGAATATTACATACAAACACACATATAATCAAACATACTTACAAGATACGCGCGAAAAACAAAACCCTTTCTTTGCAGTCGGGTAAAAAGGCAAGTAAATGATGTTTGGGAAAATAATAACATTTCAAATTAGAAATATACCGTTTGCTGTGGTTCGTTGTCAATTTGATTTAAACCTAATCAATCAAATTAATATTGATTCTAAAGCAATCTCGAGATTGTACCCTTTTAGTGGAATAACTGCAAATAACGAAGAATTACTTTCATCAAAGGAGAGAAATGACAGGAGCTCTCTATTAATTTGTAACAAAACAGCTAAGTTGCCTCTCTCGTTATTAAATCGCATTGATTGATGTTAAGGTTAGCGCTCACTTAATCACCGATCAGACTCGCCCCCAGCTGTTAGTATTTGTTATTTGACTTTATGAGCAATGAAACTCATTTATCAACGGTGTAGCATCACGCCCGGTTTGCGTGTTTGCGACGTCTTGGGGCAGGTTTACCACACGCCAATTGCAATTTAAGTACCTAAACCACAGACCATACTACAAGTACTGTGACCTAAACTAACGATGATCATTGTGCGTTACAACGTCACACATCATTTTACTGTGTTGAATCAAAATATTCAAACATAACAACACTATAAATATAGGAAACAAAAGAATATTATGATTTACTTCCGCTTCACTTATTTTAGTTACTATTATTTATTACTAGCGGCGCCCGCTATTAAGTCTGCGTAGAAAGCTTTTCTTTGCGATCCCTCGGGAACTACGAACTAAGAAACAGTATTTTCTACCTTATGTCCTTTCTGTACCCCTGTTAACGAATATACAAAGTTTCATGATGATCAGTACCCTTAGCACGAACAGCTATCGAGAAAAATAACGCACGTAAAATTATTCGATAGATAAATTTTGTATTGGAAATTGGTACAGCGCCATCTATCGCCGATAAGCGAAGTGAAATTTTCCATAGAGAATGGTCTATCGAGTAATTTTACGC
The DNA here is from genome assembly GCA_950108535.1 of Agriphila straminella. NCBI lineage: Eukaryota > Metazoa > Arthropoda > Insecta > Lepidoptera > Crambidae > Agriphila > Agriphila straminella. The sequence continues at coordinate 15,264,067 of OX467312.1, forward strand.
GCGTTTTTTTTTCTCGAACAAACAAACGAACTTACATGAAATAAAACACTTTTAACGGATACTAGCGCGGTTTTATTGAAAGTACTTTGATAATTAGTTGGTATTTGGTTTGATTTTTGATTTTCCCGACGTTTCGGCACCTTTGCAGCTGCCGTGGTCACGGGGGACTGAAGCTACTTGTGAGCCTACCCTCAAGCGATGATTTTTTTAGAACGTTCAGAAATTAAAATTTATCAAATTTAATTAGTTTAATTTTGGTTTGGTTTTAATTTAATTTTATATGTTAAAAAGAGAGAATCTACTGAAATTACTACCATTTCAAAAAATTGGGAGGCCCCTCCAAGAAAGAAATGGCGAAAGGAAACTTGGAGAGGAAGGCCGACCTCCGTCTTTTATATTAATTAATTTATTTGCAAAAGGAACTAACCGTATCATTAGATCTTACAGTGTGTGTTTGGGGCTTTAGCTTGTGAATGATGGGGTCCCAAGCTGGTGGAATTTTCCAACCATCATCTCTATTGAAATTAGGATATTTATTTATTTCGATAGCCTCGCGGAGCATTCTAGGAATGAATCTACGTTCCCTAGCAAGGATTTGGGGTTTGTCAAATCTAATATAATGGTTGGGCCCCTCAAAGGCGTGTTCACTCACTGCAGACTTGTTATCGCGCCTATGTTTCATGTCAGCTACATGTTCTTTAACCCGGGTCCCTATGCATATACAGTTAGCTACCGTAGGGAAATCTTTGTTTCAGAGAGCCCGCGGCATCTGTGACAAACAACACCTGACTGCTGAGCTTCAGCACGTCAAGCAAGTACTACGTAACAACAAGTTGCAAGTACCACGCCTTCGTCACAGAAAACGCACCAAAACAGCCACAGTAGAGCGTCAACCTGCCATCCTACCATACTTGAAGGGTGTCACTGACAAGATTGGAAACATTCTGAAGCAAGCGTCAATCAAAACTTACTTCAAGCCGCCGAAGAAGATCAACCAATTCTTACGACCTGTCAAGTGTAATATCCCCCTTCAAGCCGCAGGCGTCTACAAACTAGATTGTGACTGTGGGCTCTCCTACATCGGGCAAACAAAGAGAAGCATAGGGACCCGGGTTAAAGAACATGTAGCTGACATGAAACATAGGCGCGATAACAAGTCTGCAGTGAGTGAACACGCCTTTGAGGGGCCCAACCATTATATTAGATTTGACAAACCCCAAATCCTTGCTAGGGAACGTAGATTCATTCCTAGAATGCTCCGCGAGGCTATCGAAATAAATAAATATCCTAATTTCAATAGAGATGATGGTTGGAAAATTCCACCAGCTTGGGACCCCATCATTCACAAGCTAAAGCCCCAAACACACACTGTAAGATCTAATGATACGGTTAGTTCCTTTTGCAAATAAATTAATTAATATAAAAGACGGAGGTCGGCCTTCCTCTCCAAGTTTTCTTTCGCCATTTCTTTCTTGGAGGGGCCTCCCAATTTTTTGAAATGGTAGTAATTTCAGTAGATTCTCTCTTTTTAACATATAAAACTAAATTAAAACCAAACCAAAATTAAACTAATTAAATTTGATAAATTTTAATTTCTGAACGTTCTAAAAAATTCATCGCTTGAGGGTAGGCTCACAAGTAGCTTCAGTCCCCCGTGACCACGGCAGCTGCAAAGGTGCCGAAACGTCGGGAAAATCAAAAATCAAACCAAATACCAACTAATTATCAAAGTACTTTCAATAAAACCGCGCTAGTATCCGTTAAAAGTGTTTTATTTCATGTCTAGTGAGCGCGTAAGCTTGAGAAGTGAAAACGAACTTACTTTCGCATTTATAATATTATATTAGTAGGGGTTAGAATTATTTGAATCTCTTGTCTTCTTGTCTTGTTCAAACTAATTTTTATTTAGCTAAACAAAAGCAAAATGTCAATTCAGTCAAAATACGACAGTTCTCGACTAGAAAAGTTAACCAACCATGCTTTTATTTAGATGTTATCTATACCAGTTTACGTTACGTTATGTAAACCAATTGGGACCACTCAGTGTTTTTTGTTCTTTAGGAAGGACAACTTCATTGTTTAATGATCATGTGAGCGACGGCCTTTAGTCAAGTAAAACTCAGTTATTATACAGTAGGTATACCTACCTAGTTACAATTTCGTGATTGCTCCAAGAATTCGTCTATTCGCAAAATACTTAGATAAACAAATCTTTTATTAATTTTCTGTACTCGATTTATATAGAGTATCTTTAAAAGACGAAAGGCAAATATTTGATTTTATTGGTATCAATAGAGGGCGCTCAAAGTTATAGTTAAAGCCAAGTACTTAAATGTTCTTTAATTTTCTATTTTAAGACATTCGTGGCCAAATTTTTCATTTTCAAAACACATTTTTCATATTTGGTCAAGTAATTTACATCCATGAAATAGTCAGTCAATTTAAATTGCAGGTCCATTGCACTAATTTTACTAAGAAGGTATTTTCTTAGTTATATTTTAGTTGAATACCTACATTAAACATACTATTCAAACTCATTAATTGACTGTTAACAGCACAGAATAGATATTAGTACTGCGTACTAACAGTTAAATTATTGGTTAAACAGAGGACCCAAATCTACTAATTAATAATTTCACTGTTTGACTTCGATGCAAGTCAGTCGTACATTTAAGTCAGTAGAAAAAAATAGATAAAATAGACTAACCTAATTTTGGTTTAATCTTTGATTTATAGGATAGCTGAAAAGAGATTTAAAGGAGAGTGTGCCAGCTACCTACTAAATGAAAGATAAATATTATACCTACTACTTTAACAAAATTATTATTGATAGAAAATAAAATTGTTGTATCTACTTTGACGGCTCCCAAGAACAAAATCGTATGAAAATATAAGACAAAATCAATTTTATTATTTAAATGTATTTGTTATCACATTTAGCTATACGGAAATGTAATAATTTTTTTCGTCATACGTTTACTTTATATGATATAACCAATCGAACATCATCTTATCTGAAGCGTAATTCAAAGAAAAATAACCTATGTACATCAAAGAGAATGTAAAAAAAACTACGTTTATGTACATCTCGCGCGCCGCGATCCAACATCAGACGGAAGATCAGTTGAGAGTTTGTTCCGCAATGGCGGGCATTTTGATGGTGCGGAATTATTACACTACAATTCGTGATTTAAGTGTTTTTATTTTATTTTATAGATTATTTACTTCAAAATACCTGAAAATATCAATAACTGTCATTTGTGGTTTTAGGGCATTATTCTACGACAACCTGAAAAAGTATTGTAAGATCGTGTTTTGTTATTATTTTGAAATTTTATAGTTAGATTATTCTGAAAACAAACTAACATAACGATTTAATTATCTTAAATTTACATTGCATATAGACATAAGTCGATAAAGATTCCATAAAACAAAGTCGTATTTACAGTTAAGTACTAGATTATTCCGAAAAACAAAAGCTGATTATATCATAACAAGACATTTTCATAGAAATAAAAACTATTAGAAAGTGAAAATCATGTAAATAAAGATAACAAACTTCCGTTACTATAATGTTCCGAAAACTTAATTTTTTTAACGACTATTTAAATTGCTCTCAACAAAAAAGCTGCGTACCTACTGAAAACTAGAATTCCAGTTGATGCGACTTTGTTCTTGGGACCCGTCGACTTAGTCAAATATCGACACAAAATCCATTTCTTATCTTAGTGAAGCGAAAAACAAGCGCCTTGGTTTTTTAATGACCCGTCTCAGACTAAAGAGCTGCTTTTAAGAACTGAAAGGTAGGTAGTTTAAAATGTTGTTCTGTAAATTTCACAGTGGAAATGTAAGTGTGACAAGTATGTTACCTACGTGGAAAAATAAAGACTGCGTTTTTTATAAGATGAAAGTCGAATGCAGAAGTGGATACTTTTTATATTTTTTGAATGGCTTTTTGACAATTGATTCTCGTGAAGTTTTGAGAGCGATCGATAATTGTATTTTTTTGTCGATTCAGTTTTTCGAAATTTATTGAAAAAAAAACATCCATTTCAATTTTTTTTAAATGTCATAAACACGAGGTCTACAGCTCACATAGACACTAGTTTATTGTAATAAATTTTATTTCCGATTCAAACTAATTACGTAGAATGGAAACGTAATGTATTTTTTTTTGTCTTTTAACTTATTTCGCAATAAACTATCGCATAATCGACACAAAAGTAAATTCTCTTATTTCTTTATCCAACCATCTGTAAATAAAAATACACCTTACGTGTATTAATTTAAAGTGGAAAATGCAATGTAACCGCACTCAGTGCGTTACGTCTCGCGGGAGCGTAGACCGTAGCATCAGTAGATGGCTGGTCGCTACGACGGACGCTCGCTACGAGGCGTCTGTCTACGACGACTACGTGCTACGAGATTCCGATAACGAACTTTCAAAACTAAATATAGTTTCTGATTATGATTATGAGACAAAGAAAATGTAAATGTATGTGAATAAATAAAGTATAAAATATGCATTGACACGGATTTCAATAATAAGAAAAGAAACTAATGTTTTGAGTGATCAAAAATTCAGTGTAAAGTTTTTAGTAAGATAAGATTTATAATTAACTCATCTGGGCTATGGAGGAAACATAAACGGTAAGTTGAACTAACTTTTTGTAAAAACGTATAATAAAAAAAACCTTGTAGTTACTTGAGCAATTTGTTACTGATGGCAAATATTACGACAGTGGGAAAATCACCACCATATTTTTTCAACAACACCTTTTAACTTTGGTTTTATATAGAAACAACAAGAGTAAATGTCGCACAATATAGAACTCTTGAGAGAATGCTAGTGTGAAACTGGGCCATTTTCATACAGCTCACTCGGTCGCAATCTGAGAATACAGACGACGTCACGAACAAACAACTCAGCTTTTGTTTTAAAAAGGGTTGCAAGTATAAATTTATTCTCTACTATTGTTGTTTACATTCAAATAACACTTACGCATAGCAATACTTTTATCACCTGTGCTTTTATTATGTAGGTAGGTCTTTGCTGTTTTGGTTGGTTTAGCTTAAATCCTAACAAAATATAAAAAAATAACATTGAATTTTATTAATAGATTTCAAACTAAATCAATCTAAATTATTTTTTCTGACGTATAAATTGTAAAAATATTTTATTTCAACCTCACTGTTGCTGATTAAAAAATAGCATAATAAGTTGTAGGTTGGAGAACTCTTTTATTGGTTTTAGTAAATTTTTGCGTAATTTATTTCCAGTAAAATGAGAAAATTAAGTGTTATTTAAACAGATTTCATAATTCGTTCATTTATTTACATTGCCATTTATTTTGATAAACTTAATTTCGATCATCGCATCGTGTGAACAAAACGAATGTCAATTACCACCGAAAGTGGCGCCTCAGAGGTTTTTATATAATAAGTTGTTAATAGAAAATGATTTTGATATACTTTTACGTGGAATTGTTAGGGCCTATACACTATTATCTACTCGTAGTATTTTCAGAAGGTATCACTATATTCCCTCGTAGCCATTCGTAGTAGTAGATAGTAAATGTGTTAAAAACGGCTACTTTTAGCAGTTTTGCTATCTATTTCTAGCAGTAACTACGAGGGAATAAAACTATACCGTTTATACTTCGATCAAATATTATTATCGAAGCGTTTATACTAGACTATGGGCTCTAAAAATTCCATATTAGAATTACAATATTAAATAAAGTTCTTGCAGCGCCACTTTTGGTCATACAATACAACCACCTTAATTATTGTACCACGATTTGTATAGAGCCATATTTTTGTCACAGAAATACAACCTGTGGGTTTCAATTACGATTTTAAAATTTTTCCTCGACTGCTTTCAACGCAATCGTTGCAAAAATAAATTGAAACTTGTACTGGTTCCGCGCGAACAGTAATCGCACCACTAGCCCCACTATCTAAAATCGTGTTGCAAAAATTTAAATCATTGTCATTTACTACTAGTTCTAGCCTGAAATTGTGTACCTACTAGTCCAAAACTGAAATTGGAGCTGTGTAGATTTTTGTGATGATGCAATTAATCATAGCATTTTCGAACCTTTTTTACTGTCACTATATTATAGAAATCATGCTGCAATTGAAAAAGTAAGGCTGAGTTGCACCATCTTAACTTAACTTTAACAGCTACAAACTTATCTGACTCGATGACAGCGTCGCTGTCGTCTATGGCGTAACCTAGGTAACAATATGTAATAACACCTTAGTTCCACTTTTGACCACTGGCTCAGATAAGTATGTATCTGTTAAAGTTAAGGTTAAGTTAAGATGGTGCAACTCAGCCTAAGGGTTTAGGTATCCGACCGTTCTTTCAAATAACTCAAATAGTTGAATGTAACATGATTTATTCATTCTACACACAAAAAGTTTTAATGTATTTTCAGACTGTTCAATAACGGTGAACTATAAAAACCCAATGTCAAAATTCAAAGTTATCTGCCTACTCCACTCATTCTCTTATTAATTTAATAGTTTTGAAATGTCATCATCAATTACGAAGGACCATTTTACATGAAATTTATTACTTAGCATTAAGTTTAACTTGAAGTAAAACTTGAGGGTTTAATTGAGCGTTCTTTCAGATAACTCAAATAAACCAAGCAAATTTAAAGTACTTCAAATTGATATATTATTTTTCCATTTTTTTAAAATCAGATACTTATCAGAAAATCTTTTCGCATAAAATGATCGATTTTTTTAAGTTTACACCGTCACAGCGAAGTTAGACCTTACGATCTAAGCTGAATGTGATTATTTTCTGAGATCTAGCTGTCAGTTACTTTTATATCTACCAGTATTCTAAGGCACCTCTTTTGGAGCAAGAAGAGTTGATTAGCATGGGTGCTATTACCTCAAAGAATAACACCATTTCAATTCCAATAAAACTTTGTCAAACTGACTTTTGTTACACAAGTTTACTTATTTTGGAAGTCAAGGCTATATTTATCTATAAATTGTGATTTTGCAATAAATATTTTTTCATTTTCAATTTTTTATTTCACCAAAAGACAACCATGCATGAGCATATGCAAAGTATGCATGGTTATCTTATGGTGTAATTCTGGTATAAAAATAAATTCTGATAAAAAGTACTGATATAAAAACAGCTTAGCAATGGCTGTTTTTATACAAGTACACTTTTTGAGTTCGTTGAGCATATACTTTAGAGATTTTACCCACAAGTTTTTTACATGTGATTTCCAATTAATATTGGAGTCAATGTTAACACATAAGAGAGAGAGAGCACGATTTTCCTAATTCTACACGATATTACTAACGGAGGCTTTTGATGAGGGAACTGCATGAGTTTTGTTCTAGAGAAATTGAACGGGAGATTAATGTTCTTTGAAGAACATAATCTCCCGTTGAGCCACTTACAACAAGCAAAATTATTGTGTATAGGTTTTATTCACAATTTACCCATCTATGCGTTCGAACAAATGTCGTAAAGTGCACCAGCACTAACCAATCCTTTCTAATCTAGATGTGAACGGTATCCACAAAAGATCTAATGAAAGAAGGTTATTGGCTGAAACGAGGCATTTCTTGTAAAAAATATGTCTATCTTCCCATTTGTGCTCCTGTCACGAAAAAAACATTAAACGTATTGTAATGGCGGTTTTAGTGTCACATATGTAGTTAAAAGCCAAGGAAAGAAATACGGATCTCTTATATCGATACGTGAATAGCAAGTTAAGTATTTGAAGGAAGAAGTGAAAAATCTTGATAACTTTGTAGTATGGAGGCATTAGTGTATAAAAAAAGTTTTTGTTTAATAAAAAAAGCTTTTGAAATAAAACATAACTTTCTATAGCTTTAAATATCAACAGCTCTAAAAAGCAAAAAATATAAACGTACGCTTATTTTATAAAATACTTAACTAAGTTATTTTCGTTTCAGTTTTCAAGTCGCTAAAAATAAGCACATTTGGGCTTCCTCTTTGCACAGATTTGAGTTTAAATAAAACAAAGGCAGTTTCAAAAGGGTGGTCACGCATGCCCGTGACGTCACACCTCTCATTGTGTCGAGACTAGGTCACTGTAAGACCCACCGGGACTTAATAAGCGGCCTTAAGCCGATATTACCAACATTGCGCATACAATAGAATGTGTAACCACTGCAATACTGATCGTGTAAAGCCTCTTGAAGATTTGAGCTTCTTCTATTAAAAACTTTAACGTTTTCTTTCTTTTAAAATGAAAGTCAAATATTGCAAGTATTATGGTTGTTTGCAATAGCCGGGTCCACACCACCCGCGATCCACGATCCAAGATCGTGATGCGTGGAGCGTGGATCGTACTAGGCCGATCCAGTCTGTTGAAACTGCGATCCTAAACTACGCTCCAAGCGATCCATAGGCGATCCGTGATTCAGTCGAAGTTTTGCTGGAGATGGAGTCACACGTACAGCGCAGCGGCGGCGTCGAATTACCGTGGCAGCAGCAACCTTTATTTACATTAAAAAAAACAATTGTCCCGCCAGAGCCAGTTTTTTCTTCAGGTCTTCAATTGGTTGGTTATATCCAAATTACGAGAGATCTGACGCCAAGCATCGTCTCTTACACCCCTATTAGTGTAATAGCCATCGTTTGGGTTCCATAATCATTTATATTCCTTGTAAAGGGATATTAATCGGCGACTTTGCGAGATATATGCTGGCTGGATCGCGCGAATCACAACACAACGTCCACACTGCGCGCTTCACGCACCTGAGGCGCCTTTGAGGCAGACCAAAAAACCGACTAAAAACGGATCGACCGCGGCAAGGAGCGCGCGCTCCAATTCGTGCGCTTGGATCGCGCGCGGCACGTCCACACCAGCCGCGCCTTTGGATCGCGCTTCTGCCGCGCGTGATCGGAGCGCGTTGGATCGTCCGGTGTGGACCCGGCTTTTCGCTTGCTAATCTGTCTAAACATCACCATGCATTATTAACGTAGAAGTATTTTAGACGGTTTGGGATATATTAATCATTGTTGGGAGTTGTTCTGAATGTCATTTTTGTTGTTTATTCATCCATGTAACATTAAACTAACTAACGTACGTATTATATCATTCAAAGCAATAAAGGGCCATACCTACATTTAATTCAACGACGGCTTTTATTTTAGCGGTTTCGATAATTTATTATTCTGGTCTCGATCTTTCTCTCCCTTTCGTAATGTATTCGACGACAATATAACGTTATTTCAACGGGAAAGCGATCGATCTCTAAGGTTCATTGAATTAAAAGTAGACTGATGTCTGCATTTGGCATTAAGAATTCAGGCTTTGTAAGCGATATAAGTATCAAAGGTGAAGTGTAAAATACTAAAGTATAAGGTTGCGAACGCACCGACAGGTATTAGGACATTAGGACACCTAGATTGGTGCCTAGATATATCCAGGTTACTTGATGACCGCTCTTGTAGGTGAGTCGCTAGGATAGTCGCCTTGGTCTCACAGTCTTTGGTTGTAAGCGCCCACGATACATTCTTGGTAGTCGCCTGGATGTATCGAGGCACCTAGCGCGCATTGCAGCCGGTTGCGAACATTCGTGAAGCGTTCGTTTTACTTGGTTACATATTTAGGCTCTAGGCACCTGTGCGTAGGCCATCTGTTGACTGGTAGAGAAACGAATGAATTTTTTGTTTGTTTTTTTAATTTCTAAAAAAGTGTGTTATTTTGAGACATCGTTTTATTTTACCTGTAATCTTTACATAAACTACTATCACATAGAATTATTTCAGATTTTTCTCTATGCAAACTTCGGAGATAAGGGGGGGGGGGGGGAATCAGTATTTTTTTTACATTTTTCATCATAAGTCGAAAACTATGCGGCCTAAAAAAAAAAGAAAAAAATTCATATGATACCCCACATGTCCTAGTCGCCCCACTTAAAATTTTTAAAACCCTTTTTCAGTCCCTGTTGTAAAAAAAATTTTTTTTTTTTTAATTCTTTCTTATTTGCAAAATAGTTGGGCAAACGTCATCTTAAGCTATTCCAAATTTCAAGTTGATACCATTAGTAGTTCTCGAGATATCCAGCTGTGACAGACAGACAGACAGACTGAGTCACACCAAAATGGTTCCTTTTTACCATTTTGATACGGAACCCTAAAAAGGAAAGTAGGTAGAAAACAAGAAAATATTTGAGTCCAAAATTCTAAAAGGATAACCGCAGTAGTGGCGCTCTCGTTATAATAAGTGGTAAAGTGTCTCATTGAATGTGAATACCGACTACCAAGACGTTCAATTCAATATTAATACTTTCTTTTCCTTAGTAATTCCAATCCGCCAAGCCACATGTTCGAAGAGACATACATAGTGCTTTAATATTCAAATAGCCATTTGACCACTTCAGGGCCGGATTCGAAGCAACAGTATTACATATTCAGACTAGCAAAATATGTCTACCAAAAAACGAAACTGTTTTTCTATCGAAATATTTTATGTAACATATTCCCTAACGTTACGGCTATGATTTATTAACCTTTTGACAACACGACTAAATATTCATGTGGCATGACACACTTTTTATTAGCATATGCGAGGACACCGTGTAGGCAATGTTTACGCTTTTATGTCTCTTGTCATTCGCTCATTAATTCTTTCTTGACTCATTGACGTCACGAGTGTATTGGCTCAAAGGAAAATATATTATCAGAAAAGAAAAGACTCATTTATCAATCACGCCTCTGTATATCCTTAAACACGATATACCTTTTCCCATAATTCGGCTGGGTAACTTAGCCACGCTGAAGTTATAACGTAAAAAGAAAAAGACTTTGTGTAAAAATAATTGAAAGAAAGAAAGAAAGAATTTATTGACACACACATTTACAGAAAATAATAAGAAAAAAAACAACAATAGGAAACAAAGAAAAAGAAAACAATGAAATAAAATACAAAAAGAATCAAACAAATACAAAATAATGTGTGGCCAATAAAAACCCTTTGGATTGCCTTTGGATATTATTTAAATTACATTCTTATTCTACTGCAGATTTTAATAAAAGCTTTTTTGTTATTAACAGAGCTTATATTTTCAAAGAATTTTTATATTGAGATTAAATTTATATTTTATTAAATATGATTCAAAATTAATAACGTCTTGAAACCTGTTTGCATAAGTATACGTTATTGGAGTTAAGTTTTGAAATGTGGCTGTTATTTTATAAAAAACATACGATATCTTAGAATCTACAGAAAATCTGAGTCCAATATAATAGTGTATTTACGTCTTATCTATACGGAAAAAACATCAATTTTAATGGCAACAAAAAGAAATTTTCTAATAAAATACTGCGAACAAAGTATCTTGATGGAAAACTCATGTAATTTTCCGCCGTCCGATATTTCCGCTCAGATTAGTTGTGGCCAAGAACACGAAATTGACCTTTTGTCCATTTGTCGTTCCATTGGGTCGCTCGAAGGGTTAGGGTGTGGTCCTACTGAAAGCTATTAACAAGGGGCTCGATGGCGCATGGGTTTGCGGTTGCGGCAGTTAAGCAACTTTCACATGGGTCGGCCATGGGATGGGTGACAAAAATTAATTATCTGGAACCTCGTCTAAACTCTTTCCGTCTAATCGATCATCCGTGCTTAGGTAAGTAGGGGAGGCCGGGGTTCAAAGTGCCGATTTTTAAATAACACGTAAAAATAATGTCAAAAATGGGACTGGGGTTTAATACTTGGGCATAATTTGATGCAGAATTTATTGTAGTTTTAATTATGTAGACGTATTTATTAAATTATTAATAACTTTTGGATCAGGATACTTTTTTTGAGAAAAGATCCTAAGGAACAACCCACCCCGTCATGGGGCTGGTTGTTCCAACGTTGGGGTTAAAAGTTCCAGTAGTATTTTCGATCATTACTGATACAGTAGTAGTTTATGGTTATGTATAGATCAGACACAAAAGTTCTTAACTAAAATATCCATGTATCATTTATTTAAAAATATGAGAATTTCAAGTCATATAAACTGATAAAAGATTATCAAGCCCTAATAGTACTGGAATTAACTTTTTGACATAGATGTCATAATATGGCATATTTTTTGAATTCCCGAGCATCTTTAATTCACTTGAAGTCATTCTAAATTCCATTTTTGTTTTATAGGTTCTTATCCTACAGCAAACTTTGTTTAAATTAATCAGTTTCTGTATCATAGGGTATGTTTTTACGCGGCACAACCAGCCCCATGTCAGGGGAACTTTGAGCCCCAAATTCCATTTTCTAGATTAAGTAAAATATTTAAAAATACGTATCATATAATCAAAAGTGATATTTAGAAAAACAATCTCTATAAATTTTCCAATAAATGAATGCAAGTCACACATTAATAGATATAAAGTTAATCAAAATAGACCAAAAAGTGTCAATACAAAAATAGTTACAAATGTACCATTTATGTACCGCTGAGTGACTGCCACACTTTCTGGCCGTCATGGCGTCACTAAAACGGCTGCCGCAAGGGCGCTATGGCATGACGTTTTACAACGTGCTTCACACTTATTGCTATCACTTTTCTTGGCGAAGCTGTTTGCATCGGAACAAGTTACCCCCGGCACTTTGAACCCCGGCCTCCCCTACGTGAAACCATTATCCAGCCTTTTGATTAATAGCTTTTTGTGAATTTACAGCTAGTTGTACAGTTCACAGCTTGTCAATGTGACAACGTTATAGCTCACATCACAGTCATCATAGTTTATAGCTCACCTATTAATGTTACAGTCATCATCTACGACTACGTACTTTAACCAACTTACTATCGCGTAAACAATAGACTTTGGGAACCTTTAATTTCCCCAAAAGAATCGAAGTGAAGTTTCGAATAGAATAGTCTAACTAATCTCGTTTCCCATACAAATTAAAACGCTCCTTAAAAAATATTTTTTTTGTGCACCCCTAGACCTCATAAGGAACCTACGTGCTAAATTTGGAATCTCTAGATCCAGCTGTTTGGGCTGTAGTCAGTTTCTTCTTTTATGTAATAAGAAGAAGATAGCTGTCACTGGAACTATGACCTAACTATGCTCATTTGTGCCCATTGGAGGTCACGAAAGGGAGGGCCCTTTCTGAGCTCGGAACAAGTGTCCACTTGACAATACACGGTATTATTGACTCTTGATTTGAAGACCAGCAAAGGTTGATATTTACGTTTCATTAAATGCATGCGTGTTAAATAAAAATAGAAAGAACCCAAAAATAAACCAGTACTTTTATCATGTTATAAATTAATCAAAGTTTCGATCAGTCCAAATTTTATGGAGTATCTTTCTTATTTATTGTAATAAAAAAGCATTAAAGACTTTTAATTTTAAACTGCTCATTCACGATTTACGTTGTTCACTTAAGACCGTTTATCATAGTTTGTTTGATTACATAGTTTGCAGTACAAGTAGAACACCGCACTCAAGGCCAAGATAAAGATTGACGCTTAAATTCTCCACTTCAAATAAGTAGCCATCCAAAGAGCAAATAAAATCGTCAATAAACAGTTACCCAAATAAAATTCAATAAAAGTCCGCAAACAAATTTCGAAATAGCGATTCGCGTGATTACGTATGGCTCGATTTACGTGACAGTAAAGAAGTCCCAAAAAACGAGTTATCTTCATTTTATTATTTCCTCGTAAAAATGTCTATCTATTCTTCGCAACAACTTCTTGAAGGTTTCTGTTTTAGGGTACAAACGGAACTGCTTTATTGGGGTCAAAGTTAATACTTTTGTATCGGCACGTAACGCTGCCGCTGTCAAGCAATATTTCAAAGATGTCTTTGATAAAACTAGGCGTATAAAATGGCCCTTGTTGGCAACCATTTTTATAATCTACTAGCTTCCGCCCGCGACTTCATGCGCGTGGAATGTGGACATTTGGAAAAAAATCCCTAAGGATCCTTTGCTCCAGATAAAAAATATCCTGTTTTAATCTAGGTTAGAAACTATTTGAATGCACAATTTCATCCAAATCCGTTTAAGCCGTTTTATCCAAACATCGACGAATAGATAACCTCCGCCTTTTTACCCGACTGCGGGTTATGTTTTTCGCGCGTATCTTGTAAGTATGTTTGTATGTAACATTCTTTCTTATATCTTTCAAACGGCTGAACGGATTTCTATGATTAAGATATCGTTAGACTTGTCTTTTTAAAAAAACTTTTTAAAAAAGTTATCAGATTCGACAGAAACTCTATTGAATCTGACAGCTTCCTTAAAGTTAAGGAGACCTTAACTTAAGATTTTAGCTAAGAAGCCTTTGAGTATTCGGCCGTTAGTGTTCTTAAGAAGGTGGCGTTATAAAAAAACCAACATGGCGGCTGTACGGTGCTATTATACGTAGTGAAAAAAAATTTTTTTTTAGAATACTGCAATATGGTTGTCAAATTAAAGGGCTTATTATAAGGATTTCAAAAAGGTATATCATGACCGTAATATATAATAACTAAAAAGAGATAAAAAAAAATAAAAAAAAACCCGCCTGCATAAAAAGACAAGTCGACTGAAAAGATGGAAACAAGATTAAATAAATATTAAAGGCAACATGTCATAGTAACATGCAGTCGGAGGCATATAATTCAATCATTCATAATGTCACTTTCATAATGCATGCCTCCGACTGCATGTTATTATGACATGTTGCCTTTAATATTTATTTAATCTTGTTTCCATCTTTTCAGTCGACTTGTCTTTTTATGCAGGCGGGTTTTTTAATTTTTTTAATTTTTTACCCGACTGCAAGAGGGTTATTTGAAGTCGGTTAATATACAAACATTTGAGAACTTATACAAAACAAACGTATGTATTATGTAATGTTAACTTTAACATTTCCGTTCTCTCGGGCGTAGTTAAATTCTAAGATGGCGGTTGTTACAGCGACTTCGCCTCATTAGGACCACTTGTGAGTAAAATGTGCATACTAAAGTACCTACCACATGTTTTTGAAATGCTGTCTACTCTTACTTCAATATACTAATTGAGCTATTAAAACTTTGATACTTCGAAAAACTAAACATCAAAATATAAATTGACATTTGTCCGTCTTAACCTCAAAATTGTATGCAGTAAGTATGTATGTATGATTATCTCCGATTCAAAACGAGATAACTTTCATGTAGTCAATTTATTTTAATAATTTATCGTCATAATTAATAAACTGTTATTTAACTGCTGTACGTTAGTTAAACATTTCACAAATTGGAGTGAAACCACATAATCAACGAATAATCCTCATTAATTATGAGATCAAATTACATAAATGACTATATTTCATGGAAATCTAGATTAAATAGATCTTACTCTGTTATTAAATTCAGTGAATACAAACAAAAAACTGTAGACTCGATAGATGGCGTTGATAAAAATGTATGTGTCAATGTGTTTTTTTTTACTAAGCTTCGAAGAGTACTAAGGCAGATGTAACCTTGAAATATTTCTCTTTGGGTAGATGTCAGCCAGCGATCACTTACTTGCTTACAAGGAGTTATTTCGATTTATATTTTTGAAAAATTAAAGACCTAAAAGAAATATTCGCGGTACGAAATCAAAATAACTCCTCGTAAGTTATGTTGTCCTGGTACTTGTGACTGAATATAACATTTCGCATGCCCTACCCTACCTATCTTCTAGTGGTGAATCGAAGTAGAATAAAAAGTGATTATATTTGGATCCACTTTTTCCCTAAAACGGTGGATCAAAGTGGAATAAGAAATGTATGATCATATTTAAATCCACTTTTTACCGTAAACCGGTGGATCGAAGAGGAAAATAAATATCCTTTGATCCACTGGTGTCCTCGTCGGTGGATCGTAGAGGAATGAGGGTTGGTACAGGCTGTTTATTTTAAAAGCCAACTTTGACACTTCTCTTTCTATCAACGCCATCTAGTGAGGCAAATAGTTATTTTTATTTTTTAAATGTCACTTTGAAAAGTCCTCATTGGATAAATCGATGCCAATGCCTGAATGAGCTTATATTTTTACTCGCTCATTCGTTACAGCTAGCTAGACTCTTTGCTTGTACCTATGCAGTTTTTATTTGGAAGTCAAACGGAGTTCGTTCGAAGTCCACTCCGCTGTAGGAACCAGGCTTTAGGTGAGAGCCAGGAGTCGATGCAAAGGCCCGGAGACGTTGATTGATGATGAGGTTAGGATTCAATTTGTCTGCGGCCCCCCGCAACCATTAAAGGCTCGCCAACAGTACGCGACTGCGCAAGATTCCAAAGTTTAAGGTAAAGATCTCTATCCACATTCATTAGCGTTAATTACTGAACCTTTGGAATCTATTACCGGGTATGTTCACTGTTCACACTTAGTACTCGCAATTTTAAGTAAAAAACCTCAAAGATTTACTGAATCGTCTTCTTCAGATATCAGATCAAACCCCTTGAGTATGAGAAATTATTTTGTAATTTAAAAATTCAATCCAAGTAATTTTGTATAGAGTACAGCAGCAAAAGTGTTTTCGTAAAAATTACATCTCGATTCAATTTCATTTCAAATTTCAAATTCAATTCGATTTTGGTTCTATGGTGCTAAATAAAATTTACATAAAATACCGATCTCAAATTTTAATGAATGAAGTAGCATATTTTTTCATAAATTTTACCATCTTTTTTTTATACAGTAGGTACTTCTGATACAAACCAGTAAACATTTTATCGATAAATTCAAATGTGTTGATGTGATTCGCGTTTTGCTTTGTAGCAAACGGAGCACACCAGAGAAATCTCTTTGGGTTAGTGGTAATTTAATGTTCTAAGCACAACAAGAACTATTTACGTAGTTCTAAGCCATGCGAACTTTAATGGCAAACCCCTTTAATATCACCTCTATACCACTCCTTTAAATAGTGATCACGCAACGCAACCACAAGTCAAGAGACTTTCGTTACATTTAATTCCTTTGATCAATAATTATTAGAAGCATTTCTATTAGCGGTTACACGAATAGGTACTTATTTGTAATTGCTTCTTGTCGGTTAAAGGTGACATACTTCGAATTTTCGTAATTAACGCTTCCTCTATGTGATCGTGAATTTAATTTGTAATATTGTAGAGTTTGTTTTACTATCTGAGTAATAGTTAGGACTGACAATCATAATTCAAATTACTTGTATCATAATTGTGGCCCGCGTGGTGGGTTATTAGGCCCATTCTCCTCATCCTTGCCCCAGCAGTGGTCACATTAAAATGAAGGATAATATATGGCCCGCGTGGTGGGTTATTAGGCCCATTCTCCTCATCCTTGCCCCAGCAGTGGTCACATTAAAATGAAGGATAATATATGGCCCGCGTGGTGGGTTATTAGGCCCATTCTCCTCATCCTTGCCCCAGCAGTGGTCACATTAAAATGAAGGATAATATATGGCCCGCGTGGTGGGTTATTAGGCCCATTCTCCTCATCCTTGCCCCAGCAGTGGGCACATTAAAATGAAGGATAATATATGGCCCGCGTGGTGGGTTATTAGGCCCATTCTCCTCATCCTTGCCCCAGCAGTGGTCACATTAAAATGAAGGATAATATATGGCCCGCGTGGTGGGTTATTAGGCCCATTCTCCTCATCCTTGCCCCAGCAGTGGTCACATTAAAATGAAGGATAATATATGGCCCGCGTGGTGGGTTATTAGGCCCATTCTCCTCATCCTTGCCCCAGCAGTGGGCACATTAAAATGAAGGATAATATATGGCCCGCGTGGTGGGTTATTAGGCCCATTCTCCTCATCCTTGCCCCAGCAGTGGTCACATTAAAATGAAGGATAATATATGGCCCGCGTGGTGGGTTATTAGGCCCATTCTCCTCATCCTTGCCCCAGCAGTGGGCACATTAAAATGAAGGATAATATATGGCCCGCGTGGTGGGTTATTAGGCCCATTCTCCTCTTCCTTGCCCCAGCAGTGGTCACATTAAAATGAAGGATAATATATGGCCCGCGTGGTGGGTTATTAGGCCCATTCTCCTCTTCCTTGCCCCAGCAGTGGTCACATTAAAATGAAGGATAATATATGGCCCGCGTGGTGGGTTATTAGGCCCATTCTCCTCATCCTTGCCCCAGCAGTGGTCACATTAAAATGAAGGATAATATATGGCCCGCGTGGTGGGTTATTAGGCCCATTCTCCTCTTCCTTGCCCCAGCAGTGGTCACATTAAAATGAAGGATAATATATGGCCCGCGTGGTGGGTTATTAGGCCCATTCTCCTCTTCCTTGCCCCAGCAGTGGTCACATTAAAATGAAGGATAATATATGGCCCGCGTGGTGGGTTATTAGGCCCATTCTCCTCTTCCTTGCCCCAGCAGTGGTCACATTAAAATGAAGGATAATATATGGCCCGCGTGGTGGGTTATTAGGCCCATTCTCCTCTTCCTTGCCCCAGCAGTGGTCACATTAAAATGAAGGATAATATATGGCCCGCGTGGTGGGTTATTAGGCCCATTCTCCTCTTCCTTGCCCCAGCAGTGGTCACATTAAAATGAAGGATAATATATGGCCCGCGTGGTGGGTTATTAGGCCCATTCTCCTCTTCCTTGCCCCAGCAGTGGTCACATTAAAATGAAGGATAATATATGGCCCGCGTGGTGGGTTATTAGGCCCATTCTCCTCTTCCTTGCCCCAGCAGTGGTCACATTAAAATGAAGGATAATATATGGCCCGCGTGGTGGGTTATTAGGCCCATTCTCCTCATCCTTGCCCCAGCAGTGGTCACATTAAAATGAAGGATAATATATGGCCCGCGTGGTGGGTTATTAGGCCCATTCTCTTCATCCTTGCCCCAGCAGTGGGCGGGCGGACATTAAAATAAATGATAAAGATGCGACAACTGCAAGATCACGCAGGTTTTAGTTGTGACCATTAAAAATAATTATGGGAATATTAAGTCCCAATATACATTTTAATCGCATAACTTCATCACTAAATAACCTTATTAATCGCAAAGGATTTATGTTTTTTAAAATAACAATTTGCTACTCAATACAGTCATGATTAGTTATTATACATTATAAACGTTTTTGTAAAAGAAACCTCTTAATATAGTTATCAATAAAAAACAAATTAAAATTTACGCGATACAATAAGAAAAAACCTTTTGTTAACTTCTATATTAATATTATATTCAATATTATCGTGAAATATAAGCCTCTAGTGAATCGTCAGAAAAATAACAATGCGTATTTTTTTATGCAAAGTAAATTCACCCGCGCAAATAAACGAGAAATTCTACGTTACTTACTCATACATAAACATGTTTATAAGCAAGGTCAGAAAAAATAAGTGCTTAATTCAAACCCCCTTACTAATAAAGATTGTACCTATAGCAGATGTATAGTTACACAGTGTTTTGTCACTTTCTTTTCAATGTCAACCATTGCGAACTATACATCTGTTATACAATCTTTATTAGTAAGGGGGATAGTAGATAATCTTTAGTCACTTCTCACTAACTGACTGATTAAAGAAATCTATTTTTTTATTATATTTTGTAATAAATATAGGTATAGTAGCCGGCAAACATCTTGAAATCGGGTAGGGATTGCGCAGAACGCTTATTTTGGGTGTTAGTATAGGTAAAGAAGGTAGTGGACCCTCACAGTAAATCCTCAGTAGACAAAACTTTACGATAAAATAACATAAATGAATATATTTTTTTTATTATCCAAATCGTTTTTTTTATATTTGTACATAGGTTATGGTTCATACTATATTACATCCCTGCCAAGTTTCATCGACTGAGGATTTAATGTTGGGGTCTCCATAGAAAAGATCGCTTAATTTCCTACACTATATCCGTAGCGGTTATAGCGCGCTATTGGTCGCTCACAATCACAAGTGCACATGCGCGAAGTTATCCCCACTCCGTCGAAAGAGCGTCAAGATGTTTGCCGGAATCCGTACCTACCTTTAATTAATCCTATTCCTATATTATAAAAATGAGAAAGTTTGGTTGTTTGTTACTCAATCACGCAAAAACGGCTGAACGGATTTGGCTGAAATTTTACACAACATAGTGAATAGCCTGGGTTATAATAACATAGGATTAATTTTTATCCTGATGAAAGGTTCCCTAGGGATTTTCCAAGTATCCACGCGGACGAAATCGCAAGTGGAAGCTAGCATTTACTGAAAAACACTTTCATGATTTGTTTTGTTGTGCTGAAAGCTGCAAAAGAGCTGCTCGCAAACTGCAAAAAAATACATTATGCATCCGATACCTTTGTTGTTCCGGTGAAACTGTCGGTCCGATCTTAATGTGACCCCGCTCTTATTGAGTTGTTCTTGAAATTTTGCGTATACCTACCTCATTATATTTTGTGCTGTATACGATCAAAGAGACTCTTCGCTATAGACGGCACTTTGTTTAACTTTTACAATATCTATACGGCTATTAAATTGGCCATCTGTTTTTATTTTCATATGATATTTTATGAAATATACTGTTGGGCTTTATAGGATAAAATAAACAAAAAAAAATATTTCTTAATCAGTTCCAAATCATTTTCATATTCAGTTTAAAAAAAGTCTGAAAAGGGTGGTAGTTAACTATAGGACGATTTAAAAGCGGTTTATTTGAATAAAGATGTATTGACTTTGACCATAATACATGCAAACTGGAGCAAAGTATGTGGCTGTTTATTCCTTTAAAAGCTTTTACTTGGAGCAATACAGAAGCTGTGACCACATTTCTTCTTTTTAAATATACTCAAGGAAAATAAAATTGTATGTTTCTTGTAGTGAAGATTTAGAACCCTTTGTGACTGCTAAATCGTAAAGGCTTTCAAAAGACATTAGTTAGGAAAACTGGTCTAGCACAGCTATGAATGATGTCCCATTATTGAATAAATTTGACAATCTTGGTAAACAAAGATAATGGAGGGCGGGCATGGGTAGGCTTTTGAAGCTTAACTCAAATTGAGGTAAAGTACATTGACCTTTGGGGAAAATCTGTTGGTGTATAAATATTCAAAACTAGTTAACCTTATCTTTACTTATAGATATATAAGAAGCATTATAAGCAAGGACACTTTACTTTCAGCCAGAGTAATAGGCAAAGACTTTACTTGTGTATACTTAGCTTAGTAAAAATATTAGTAGGTAGGTACCGATGTTCCAAGTATTTTCAGTCGCGTCTTCATTTTTTATAAGTAGATAATGTTATTTTTCTTGTCTGTCGTTTCAAGGCTTGTTTCTATCTATTTCAGAGTTTTTTCGTTTTATTTATGATATCATTTATCATACTTACTTTGAGACTTTTTCCCATAGAAAACCTATTTTCAGCTACTATCCACTTTTCTTCGTTTGTCAGGTGGTTATTGAAATTGATTTATTACATTCAGTCGGTACTTCTAAACATGACACGTTGTTTTTTATTTAAGTAGTAGTTATCACAGGAAATTAATGAAGATAAGGTCTTTGACAAGTCACATTCCATTAATCTATGCTTAGGTTTGTTTCGAATAAGTACATTACTTTAACCAAAAGTTATTAATGATGATCTTAATGTCAACTGTGAAAATTGTGAATAATTTGTAAAAAATGTGCTGCAAACAATTTAGGTAGGTAATTGAGTTTTCATATACTGACTCTGACTTACTAAATTTCTTGCTCATATTTTGTTGAGACTGCGTGTTTTTTCTATAAGAGCTAAATGCTTTAAAATTAGCTTTAAGCTCTTTCAGAAAAAAACATGCGTGCTCAACAAAATATGAGTGAGATATTTTGAAAGTCAGCGAAAGTGAAATTCCGTAACATATGTGCATGACTGATAAGAAATGTTAGACATATTTTTTCTTCCTTCTATATAACTAAACCATTGAATAAAACCTTTGACTGATGTGGCTCCTATGACGTTGCACCTTTTCAGAATTCGAATAGAAAAAAATGAGGCCGAGGAGAAATAGAACGGATAAGTTTTTCACATAAATACGTACCTACGCAACTATTTTCAGCGCCGAAAATTGATTTCGGTAGCGGCAATAAAGTTCATATTACTTTCACAACAAAAGCTTGTGAAATGTTTTATTACGAGCCGCGGTACAGTAATTTATAAGGTTTCATAAAATCATCGCGCCGACAAATACTTAGGTACGTCACAATATCTACAATAATAAATTTACTCGGCTCGGTTACGGTTTTTGGTTACACTGCTGTCAATATTGCACCGTTTTGGATGGCTTTGGTTAATGAAGTGGTTGGTCTTTTGCTAGCAACAATATTATATTATAGCTATATTAAAACCAACAAAATTCAGTCAATGAAAAAGATGCTATGCTTTCCCATGAAATCTAGAACAAAAAAAATTGACCCCATAAAGCTTCCCACAACCACTATTCGCATATGATATTCAACATAGTCTTATGGTGGTTTGAGGAAGCTGTTAAAAACTTGTGAGCGTTTTGCGGAGGCTTGGGCTTCGGTACAATGCAAGAAAAAGTGAGTATATGATTTTTAAAGCTGGAACAAAATGTATTGATTACGAGTTGCCTGTGAAACTGTGTAACACATTTTTAAAGAGAGTGTCACAATATAAGTACCTGGGCCATTGGGGTGATATTGTAGATATAGATAGGGAACGCAGGGCGCAACGCTGGCCCGCAGGTTAGCACGCTGTACCAAGGAAGTTAAAATCACACTCTTCAAATCATATTGCCAGTCTTTCTACACGTGTAGCCTGTGGCTCAGTTATACGCAGAGGGCTTACAGCGCACTGCGAGTCCAGTACAACGATGCCTTCAGGGTGCTGCTGGGATTACCTAGGTTTTGTAGTGCTTCTAATATGTTCGCAGAGGCGCATGTTGACGGTTTTCATGCAATAATTAGGCAACGTTGTGGGGCATTGCTAAGCAGAGCACGTAGTAGTCCCAACAGCATCTTGACGGCAGTTGTTGATCGATGGGACTCTCCGCTGCTAGCACACTGGTTGCGTCTGCATGCGAAACCACCTGTACGTATGTAGAACGCAGCCTGTGTCTAACTTACTCACCTGCTCATTACTGTTACTAACATAGTTTTTAAGGCTTATTGTTACTAACACTCTATGGACTTATTTTTTTGTCTGAAATAAATTACTTATTATTAACTCAAAAAACGTAGTTTCGAAATATAGCGATTCGAAGATTAAAAAAATCATAGTTCCTGACTGTAAAGTATTTATATATGGCCTGATTTTTATATCGTTAAAAAGCTACTCTTCTATTAAGTATACTTCAAAAATAAAGTCTTTGGGACTAATATAAGGGTATAACAAGCTTCTTTCTAGAACCACCTAGAGTGCAAAGAGTATTATCTATAAAACAGGAGTAAAAATAAACAAGCAAAACAGAAATAACTCAAAATAACAATTAATTTGATATAAAAGTTGACACGCTCACATTTGTAAATAATTTTCTGATTTGGTGTAACTCGAGATGTACTTAACACAAATTTATGTTTCGGTAGCCTCGGTAACAGGTAAGACCGTCTTAAAATGCAATCAAAACGACTTAGAGTTATGACTGTTTTACCAGATTGTAGAGAAAAAAATGCTGATTCTGAATATACACCGTTATTTTTTAAGTAATATCTAAAAATGAAATGAGGACTTCAGACCACGTGAATAAACAACTTTTACTATGGGACATTATAGTCGAGTCGATGTTTTACTATTCTATGGAACAGCTGTTTTTTTTTTTGCGATTTCGTGGTTGGCCCCATAGTAAAAGTTGTTAATTCACGTGTTCTGAAATCCCCTTTTCATTTTTAGATTTACTTAAAAAATAACGGTGTATAAATAACTCAATTATTTTTTTTGAGTTAATACTATGTTGAATATTATGTGCGATATATTCTGTGGTGAGCCGCCATGTTCATTCCCATTCTTTATCTGCGCAAGTTGTATATCGATCAAAAATATGTTCACTTACGTTTTCTTCTAATCTTAACATTCAGTTAACATACACAAAAAAAGCACATATACAGACGAACATAGAACCTCCTCCTTTTTTTGGAGTCGGTTAAAAATAAAATAATTATAGCACAGTGCAAGATCACTCCATTAAGTTTTCATTTTAAATTGACTTGTGAAACTCGAGTGCGAGTGCCTATACGTTTCAATTTGATATTCTGAGTAAATAGTCGCATTGGGCATTAGTACACTCGAATGAACAAAGCTATTTATTTTACGTAAGGGTTCTTCTACACGGAGCCGGGTTTAGATCCGGCGGAATCACTAGACCAAACATAATCTTTTTTAAAGATTCTTCAACTTTAGGATAAGCTATTTTCTTTGATTTCTTTTAAACGTTACCGAACGTTTCCAGTTTCCACTAGTCAATTGACAATGTATTAAACATTGTTATGACAGTTAAAATTCGCAACTAGTCACTGCTGCTACATCAACGGAAAGTTTAATTTGCTTAAACAGCACAGCCCGACCAACATGTCAACAGTCTTGGTCCGCCGTCATCTTATTGGGCGTCGGTGTTTATTGTTTATTGTTGAGTGTAGTGGAAACACTCGGTAGGAACACAGTATATTAAAAACGACGGTTGTGTCATAGATTATATGTAACTTTAGATCCGCCAATCTAGCAACAATTTAGAATTTCGTACACGACTCCGGCGTGTGGACAAATCTACATACAATTTATTACACCATTGTCGCCGTCGGTCGGTCTAAATTAGGGTAAGTCTAGTGATTTCGTCTGATCTAAACCCAGCTTCGTGGATAAGAGCCTTTATGAAGACATTATGAATGACTTAACTGAATAAAAAGTTACTCAACGTGATTGCAATAGGGATTTATATCAACTCACAAAATTATTTTGGGATGAGAAATTGAGACAGTAGGTACTCGTATAACTTATTGTACAAACTTTTACATATACAGTATTAGAAGGATAGTATTTCAAACTTTTTTTCAAGATCAAAAATGATAAATAAATACACGTTACGGCTTGCTGTTACAAAAAAAGCCGATACATCATCACAAACGATTTACGATTTCAATAACCGCGAAATATCCGAACAAAGAGTTTCCCCGCTATATGATTTAGTCGGAAATTGAAATTCGAGGCAATCCCTTGATTATTCAGCGCCGGCGATAATGCCACGTCGACGTCTTCGACGATGGGTGTTTCTGACGCAGAGCAATATGTTGCATTGATTGCGTGCTGGTGCAAACGCAATCGTAAATAAAATACATTTGAGATTGAGAGCAATGAAATCGAAACAGCTAAGTTTCTATCAACTTTTTACCCGACTGCAAAGAAAGGGTTATGTGTTTCGCGCGTATCTTGTAAGTATGTTTGTATATTTGTATGTATGTATGTATGTATGTATGTATGTATGTATGTATGTTTGTATGTAATATTCTTTATTACCTCATATCTTTCAAACGGCTGAACGGATTTCTATGACTAAGATATCGTTAGATTTATCTTGTCAGCCCAAGTGTTCTTAAGAAGGTGGCGTTATACAAAAACCAACATGGCGGCTGTACGGTGCTATTATACGTAGTGAAAAAAAAATTTTTTTTTTAGAATACTACAATATGGGTGTCATATTAAAGGGCATAATATAAGGATTTCAAAAAGGTATATCATGACCGTAATAATAACTAAAAAGAGATAAATAAAAAAATAAATTAAAAAAATTAAAAAACCCGCCTGCATAAAAAGACAAGTCAACTGAAAAGATGGAAACAAGATTAAATAAATGTTAAAGGCAACATGTCATAATAACATGCAGTCGGAGGCATGCAAAGAAAGTGACATTATGAATGATTTAAATTATATGCCTCCGACTGCATGTTATTATGACATGTTGCCTTAACATTTATTTAATCATGTTTCCATCTTTTCAGTTGACTTGTCTTTTTATGCAGGCGGGTTTTTTTTCAGCACAGAATCAATTGATGTAAACAATCTGGATACGGATACGGATATAGAAATAATTATCCCGGTTTTGGATCGGTAACGCATATTAGGTAAATTATTTAAGTTTATCCGTTAGTTTCGGTTATGGATATTCGATTTTTAAAAAAAACCATGCAGATTAAACCTGTCGTAACGTGTCTCATTTAGACTCCGCCCCTATCTGAAATTATCCGTAATTTTATATCGCTTACGGTTACGGAAATATTTTTATTTCGGATATCTGATAGTTGCGGTTTCAGTTACGGAGGTACTTAACATCCCTGGGGGCCTATTACGAAATTAACATACGCAATTGCGTAACGCAGTCACTTGGTCACGATAGTCGTCCGCAGTTCGTCGGTTGTGGCTATTAAACACCATTTTTCAATTTGGCTATCGTAGCCCAAAGACTATTGAACGAATGATGTCGGATACGCTAGAAAAAAACTGTCAAACTTACGCAATCACTTTGCGATATCGCATACGCAAGAGCTTTGTAATAGGAAACAATCATAACGAAGCACAGACGCAGCTGCGTGTATCGCGTGAAACTTTTCGTAATAGACCCCCTGATCACAACTGATTCTATATTGGCAACTTTAGATAACGCTTCACGAACTAAAACAGTACGCAAAAATGGCACCTCAAATAGCGTCTCACTTACAAACATGGCGCTTATTTTGTACATAAATCACAGCTTATTTTGTACAAACTCACATTTTACATCACTTGTTTTGTACAAAATAAGCTTATTTTGTACAAAAACACATCTTTTATCACTTACTTTGTGCAAAATAAGCGCCCAGTTTGTAAGTGAGACGCTATTTGAGGTGCCATTTTTGAGACTCTGGACATCTAGGTTATTCTTGATCGAAGATTGGAAAGAACTTTAAAAAAACAGCCGTGAGTTGATTTCTTTGCTCTCAAGTGTAGATAACTATTTTTGAATGCGAGCTGAACTTTTCGCTCAAATTGGCGAACCTTTATAAAGCAACATCCAAATCCGTCTTTAATCTAATAATGGTTTCTAAAGTCACGCATATTAATCAGGCGCGTTATTTACTCTGCTCCATTTAATCCACTTCAATTTATTTTAATGATCGAAAATTAATTAAGTCGTTAACTACATGTTACTTCAAACACGTGCTGGAAGAAAGGATGTTTCATACGTAAGTACGTCTATTTACTAAATTTGGTAAATTATATTAATAAAAGATACTAGTTCGGTATTTAAATAAAAGTTATTGACATTTTTTTTTAATGCGATGTGTCTCCGTTTCAGCTTGGGCAAAAATGCTTTCGTATGTCTGTCCATCTGTTCTCACAGGGATTGAAATACCGTTAAAAAATAACGATACAAAAAAAATACGTTAAAAATACCGAAAATACCGTTAAATTTACCGGTAAAAATAACGTAACAATTATTGTACCGGTAAATTACCGTTAAATATAGCGTTAAACTTTATTAATTGGAATAACGTTAATTTTAACGTTATTTCTAATAATAACGTTAAAATCAATAAATAACGTTAATTTTAACGTTATTTATTGAAATAACGTTAATTTTAATGTAACGTTATCTAAAGTAACGTTATTTATTGACATAACGTAAATGTTAAAAGTAACGGTAAAAAAGTAAGAAATAACGCTAAGTACATTTAAAAATAACGTTATCAATCCCTGCCTACAGGTCGCTTTTAACAGATTCTCGATATTGATGTTTTTGTTGGTTCCGTTTTTCGAAATTTACCCGAAAAAAAAAACAAACCGTATTTCTGCCATTTCGAACAATGTCACAGAGGTACTATTCAATCATTTTCTTTTATAAATGAAAAATAAAAAGTAACAATAGAAGCATAGCGTGTTATTTGAATCTTTAATATTTTTTACATCCAATTTCTATCGTTTTGTATTGACAATAGTATTATTAATATTGCTCCTATTATATTCTGAAATTGTAGTGCTTACTAAATAATGATTACACAGCTGTAATGTAGTCTAATGTAGTTATAACCATTACCAACTAGCTTTATACCTTAACCTTCATTATTTGGTAATGGTTATAAAAGTTAAATAATAATCGTAGGTAGCTAAGGTAGTTAATCTACCTACCTACCATTACTATTTCTGTAGTTGAAAACAAAGTTTTTGACATGGCAACATTTAAAATGTTTGCCCTGTCTCGTAGTTTTCTCCCTAACGAGAATTTAATGTGACGAGCCGAGGGCATACCTAAACTGTCTGACATGAGCCTTAGGCTACTATTCCACCGGAGATGTGCTACTGTGAGCGAGGTCAAAGCTAAGTTATGAAACTATGTAACAATTTTCACAAATGCTAGTGGTGCAGCGGAGCGGGAGACTTTATATGAGGTATTTACATGGGCGACTAAAGCCGCACAAGTTTTGGCGCACAGCAAAAATCGATCGTGCAAATGGCAATTCGGCTTAGGCCGCAGGTGACTGAACAAAATTATCTGATCAGGTGGCCTAAATTGGAACTACGTTACTTCATATTATTACCTAGGTTACGCCATCAACTACATAGACGACAGCGACGCCATCACCTGCGATTCAATTTTGGAAGCGACTTGATATGTGACTAAAGTCGACCGTCACACACTACGGCTCGCACGCTACTAACACGCATCCTTCCTTAAAAAAAAACCGGCCAAGAGCGAGTCGGACTCGCGCACCGAGAGTTTCCGTACCATCATAATAAATACACTGCATAGCTGTAGAATAATGAAATTATTATTGCAGTATTAGGTCAGCACCATCTCTTGGCCGATAGTAAAACTATTTTTTTCATAGGCCAGCGCCATCTCTTGACCGATAGTGGAACTAATTTAATTTTCTTAGGTCAGGGCCGTCTGTTGACTGGTAGAGGAACGAATAAATTTTTAGTTTGTTTTTTGAATTCCTAAGAAAGTGTGTAATATTGAGACATCGTTTTATTTTTTCTGTAATCTTTACATAAACTACTATCACACAGAATTATTTCAGATTTTTCTCATTGCAAACTTCGGAGATAAAGGGGGGGAACGGTATTTTTTTTACCTTTTTCATAATAAGTCGAAAACTATGCGGCCCTTAAAAAAAAGAAAAAATGTTTTAAAATGTGCAAACGGCGCTCTTTCATATGATACCATTACACATGCCCTAGTCGTCTCACTTAAAATTTTTAAGACCCCTTTTCAGTCCCTGTTGTAAAAAAAAATATATTTTTTATTTTTTTCTTATTTGCAAAATAGTTGGACAAACGTCATCTTAAACAATTCCAAATTTCAAGTTGATACCATTAGTAGTTCTCGAGATATCCAGCTGTGACAGACAGACAGACAGACTGAGTCACACCATAAGGGTTCCTTTTTACCATTTTGGTACGGAACCCTAAAAGCATAGCTTCGTTGAACCCACTTCCAACGGTGCTAAGCTAAACTGCGCTATAAAAATGGATATCATACACATCCTTAGCTACACATCTCAGCATATCTCTGGTGAAACAGCACCCTTATTATTATATACACATTCGTACTTTGGCTCGTACAAGTTTGCGTGACATAGCCTATATAAATTTCAAGAATTAACAGCATGACTTCACCATAAAGTTAAGGTCGTAATTCATCAAGGCATTTCGGTAACGTTATACAAAAAGTTTATAAAAGAAGAAAATTATTCATTAATTTTAAGTGAAATGGGTATGAAAGTTTTATTGCTTATCGGGAAACTAAACTACAGTATTTCAGATTTTTTTTGAGACCTAAGACTCAGAATAAACCTATATACCTAATAATAGTAAATACTAAACGTTCTAAGAATTAATACTGAGACAGGGCCTGCACACTTTTTCACCCTTTTTATCTCTCTTCTGTTCTGTTTTATGTGTTAATTCATTGTACAAAATTGTTTTCTTTTCTTAATCCTACTGTGTGATGTTAATAAATGTTTATTCTATTCTATTCTAATACTTTTATGCTTTCATAAAGTGACTTCAAATTTATTTCTCTCACAGTTATTTTCATTGAGATACTTATACAGACAAGTTTGCAGAAAATATTTATTTTCTCTCTTTGTCTTTTATTAACAGACTCACAGCCATTGTATGTAGGTAACAAAGATCCCAGTTCTATTTGAAGCTTATTTAATATTTGAACAGTCTCAAAATAGAATTTAATTTATTATGCAGGTATACTAATTAAGGGGTAGTACGTTATATCCCTCGGAAACTCGCCGGGTTTTAACGTTAATTATAATGACGGCAAGAATTAATTCTTGAAAACGATGGGCACAAGTAATTAATCATTCGTTTCTAAGAAATTGTTTACTTCCACGTTATCTGCAGAAACGTTTGATGTGAAATAGACTGCATCAAAGGTGAATTTTAATTAAAGACTCTCATACATAACAATTAAGTAAAGTACCTTGTTTCATTAAAATCTCCATTACCTTCCAATTCTTATGTTTTATGACCTCTAATAGAATAGCACTTCCTCTCTTCTTACACCTGATTGCTTGCCTAAGGGGTCCATACTGATCTAACCTTAATTTTTACCACCTATGATAGGTACCATGGAATGCAATAAACGTTATGACTTATGACTTAAAAGTTATTCGTTGTTTCGACGACCTGAGTAGTACAGTGGCCAACATGCCGGTCTAGCACGCGGTCCCGGGTTCGATTCCCGGCCGTGCAGTACCCTTAGCACGAACAGCTATCGAACAAAATAACTCGCGTAAAATCATTCGATAGATACATTTTGTATTGGAAATTTGTACAACGCCATCTATCGCCGATAAGCGAAATGAAATTTTCCATAGAGAATTGTCTATCGAGTAATTTTACGTGCGTTTTTTTTCTCGATAGCTGTTCGTGCTAAGGGTACAGAAATTGAATTGATGAATTTTTATTTCTGTGATGGGTCTAGGTGTTACTATGCTTATAAGTATATATTTAAAAGTATATAAGTAGTAATATCAGTTGTCTAGCACCCATATTACAAGCTTTGCTTAGTTTGGGGCTAGATGGTGCTGTGTGAAATTGTCCAAGCATTAATAATTTTTATAATGTACGAAATATTATTACCTATTAATAACTTTGACTAGAATTAACACTAGTAATATAATTTGTCTTCGAATAAGGTAGATTTTTATGATATAGGTCGATAATATAATTGACAACATTTAAAAAAATTTGTCCAGTGTTTTTAATTGTTATTTAGAAATTACTGATAAAAATAAGAGACACGTATTTTTTTCATTTCCAAAATTTTTATTTTAAGTCGTCATAATATTAATTTGCAAACTTGTTCATTTTAAAAGAGCGTAAGTGCCGTTTAAAGGATTTCTGGCGGACAATCCTTTGCCTATATGGATAAAAAAATACACTTTGACCTCAATCTGTCAACCTAATCATACTATATCTATGACCTAATCTATGGACGCTAATGACGTTTGTTTGTTTATCTTTTGCTCGAAGTTGTTTTTCTTTTATTGTCGCTATTTTCACCTTATTTTCAACAATAATAGATAAAGATATTTGTAAATTAGATTCCATTTATAATCCCATGTGTAGTTCCTGCCTGCAAAAATACTGTGATGAAATGCCCAAACAAACACTGTTTTACATGCCACACCAAAGGTTTTCGATTTAAGGTACCTTGTAAAAAAATTAAAACATGTCAATCGTATAGACATATTTAAATTTGCAATTCCATTGATACATTTTTATATTTAGCTAGCTAACAGATAATCATCTGTTTGTAACCAATTACCATGAAGTGTGTGTTTTTTGGGTTTTGTGTTTCGGTTTACTTAAAAGTTATTGACAAAAGGACAAACCAAGCCCAACGGAATAATGTTCTATTTTTTCACGTCAATAAAACTGTAAATGTAAATGTACCTAAATTAAGTCTCAAACTATTTAACAACGCTTACAGTAATTATTAGTGAGGCTGTCTGTAATTATTTAGGTTCTCTCTGTATTAATTAACTCAGGTGGAGAGAAGATCCATACATTTATGCAAATGCAATGAATAAGTAATCTGATTTTGCACTATGCATACAATATACGAGGTATACGAGTAGCACGAGCGAAACGTGGCAATGATTTCTTTATGAGGTAACAGTATTCGATGACCTTTAGCCTAAACACCATTAAATCTCTTGTAAAGACTTAAAATTAAGTGTAGAATTAGTCTAGCAGACGTCTCTTTTCAGGAACGAAATTCCAAACTTAGCGAATGTTGTTATCACTAATTTAGTACTGATCTCGTTGTGTAAAATTTAATAAATACTGGTCAGTAGATTGATTTACGACTGCCACTCACTATTTTTTCAGTTTTAAAATTAATTCCTAATATTGGTCATAAATAAAACCAGGCCTCACTAATGCTTCAGTCTTAGCGAAGGCAAAAGGAACGCCAATAGCAACTTTTGATTGATTTTCTTTTCGTGTTTTGAATTTGTTTCCCCCTCGAGGTAAAGACAAAAGTAAAAGGCAACCAAAACGCAAAGTATGAATAAATCAAAACGGAATTAACTGCGAAAAACAAATAATATTTCCACAAAAATCAATGGTGCCACGGAGAGATAATTGCAAACGCCCTCGAAGCGAACAAACAATCGAGATAGAATTGATGCTTGATCCCGCTGCGAAAGATCCTTCGCTAATAGAATCGGCCGACGTCGGGCGCAGACTGTTTACTTCAACGACGATTGTGCTAGGTTGTTCACACTATGCGATATTGAACAGAAAAATTATGTCTGCGGCCGGTCTAAGATCTCCGAACTTTTGAAATTAACAAAAAAGGCATAAAGGTCTCAGACAGGTAGACGAAGAGCAGCTCTGAACAAATCGCCACATACAGTACAGGTCCTTTTAAACTTACATAGCATCTAGGAATGTGTCCAGTCCATGAAACTAAACAACCATGGGCCGTACCGGCTTATTTACATGGTTATCGTGATACATTGCTACTTTTCTTAAGTAAGGTTTTATTTGTGCCAAAAAGAAAACTAGCAATGTATCACATCCATCTGTCAAATGAAAGCGATTACGATAGCCATGTAAATTAGCCGGTACGGCCGCTAGGTATCCCATACTAAACTAATCACGTGATCTCTTTGATTTGTATGGATAGTCGTTTTTGACATATTTGGCCCTATGTTCCTTAGAGAAGTTGTTCAGTTTCATGGACTGGACACATCCTCATTTAGATGATGAATACAAAATGACCCTGTATACATTTTGTACAGGACGCCGAGACGCCCGAGCATACTTCAGGCGATGGCGGATTTGGTGTAACTGAACCGTAATGGATTTGTGATTTCTGGCTGATTTATGTGTAGACGAGGCTAGGAACTTGTCACTAGTTGATAAACTAAGTTACTTGAACAACAATATTTGCGATGACTTTACTAACAGTATTACACAAATCTCAGCTAACCCCCTTAACAAATGAACACGTATTAATCACTAAATTTCTTGCAACTATAAGAAAGAAAACCTTTAGATAGGTACATTTATTTAAATACTAGTTTCTGCCCGCGACTTTGTCACAGCTCATGTTTCACGGCTCAGCTTTCAAGTATTTGTTCAGTCACAACTTTTGTTCTCTTGTTAGACATTTTTATATCCTCAAATTCACTATCAAAGAGAACGACTCTTTGATAGTGAATATGAGGATAAGATAATAGAACTACTTACTTATAATTCAAAGATCTAGTTACGTTTGTGGTTTGAGGTCGCACAATAAAAAACATCTAATTGAATTACCTTGTACCGAGAAAAATAGGACAAAAGTAAAAGAAATGAAACGATCCCACTTGAAACACTTCAAACACGGGAATGTCATTTCTCATCTTTCTTAATTCCAGTGGGACAAGAGTTTTTACTTAGCGTGTGGCATTTTTACCCAAAGCACTACTTAATTTTAGTGGCCTTTTCTCTGTCTTATTACGAAAATTAATTATTATTAAAACTTTTTGTTTTAATTGTGATTTGACGACAAGGAACTGTCGACTCTAATGGCCTTAATGAAATTATGAATTCGTTTTCATGAACTTATATTTGACTTTTGTAATTTTTATGATTGATTGTAATTGTGATACTTAGGGCTGGTTTCAAGTAGCGATTTTGCCTCTGACTGCAGCTCTCTCGCTCGCACATTTCATTTTTTTTCAAGATTTTTTAGACGCGAGCGAGAGAGCTGCAGTCAGTGGATAAATCGCTAAGGTCGAACAGTGAACTTCCAATACAAATGTAATAATAGGTACCAAAATGATTTGCAATTTGAGCATTAACTGTTCTTGTGACGTTATTCGGATTAAAACAGTATTTGTCTAAGGTTTTATTAAATAAAAAGAAACCAAAACACCAAACCAAATAAAAGTTAATGCTAACAGTTTTGTGTGAAAAAAATAGTTTGGCATTTTGAATTGGGTTAGTAATTTGGATTTTTTATTTATTAGAACCCTAGACAAACACTGTCTTAATCCGAATAACATCACAATAAAAGTTAATTATGCTCAAATTGCAAATCATTTTGGCATTACGTGGTATTTTATTTAATACTACGATAATTTATTTAATTGTATAATTTTGAAAAAAGAAATATATGTAGCTTACTTCCGCAAACAAAATATGCAAGATGCACCGCCCGCCCGCAAAAATATGCACATGCACACCACAAAATATCAGTGCACAATACTTGCATTTAGCAAGACGGCAACACACCTTGCACCTTCACCAGTTAGGCTACTCTACACGTGTATCGCCCCAACGGGCGGGCGGGCTTTGCATCTTGCATATTTTGTTTGCGGAAGTTAAGTTACATATATTTCTTTTATCAAAATAGTTTGGGACTTCCGCCAAGTGACGTCTGATTCAATCAAATACTTAATTGTATAATTTATGAGAAGTTCCTGAAATTTGTCATAATTGCAAGAAATAGAAAAAATAATGATTCTGATGGTCCAAAAAGTAACGTAATGGAAATTAAAACCGTTATTATTACTGATTTTTACAACTAATTGTAGTTTTTCTATTTTATTATAAAAGCATAATGTAGCCATAACGAAATACAATACTTGAAAGAGAACTTGTTTGCTTTATTTAATTATACTTACTGAAAGCTGCTAGTCACGGAATTGATTAGATTTCGTTACCTAGATGCATTAAATTAATCATATTGCAGTAAATAAAATAAAACCGTAGCTACATATGTGTTTTTTCCATAACTGATTTATTATAAAATCCATAGTTGATGCAAACAACCGCTTATTTACTTAAAATATTTACATCATGTTTTATGAAGTGTACACTTTTTCTGAAAATAACCCAATTACGTTTGTATAGGAAGTTGTAAGCTTTGTTCCATTTTTTAAATTAAAACAGAGGATTTTTTAAATTAAGTCGGTTGAATCAGCTAAACAAAAAAATACCTACAGGCTCCAACAGGAAAGCAACTAAGAAACAACGTGAGCTCCACAAATAGACCCGAATCAACAAACATTTGCACAGAGACAATGTTTGTGCTGTCTGTACGTTTGTGCACGGCCCTACAAAGAGTTTGATGGAAAAAACAATTGAATACGTGTATTGGATTGTATAATAGTTATTTACGCAACTGTAGTAACAATTGTTACTACAGTTGCATAAATATATAAAACAATACATAAATTATTGGGACCCGTTTATCTAAGAAATTAGACAATAAATAACATCGTGACTATGCTCAATCAAATTGAATGTCAATTATTTAGTGGCTCACCGTTAAATCGCGCGTCTTAAGAATTTCCCATCGCACAAAAGACATTTAAAATAATTTTGCGGGAAAAGTCTCTTAAAGATCGTCTCTTTAATATTTATGAGAGATTAAAATAGACTCGATCCACTTCCCGCTCGGGTACATTCTTTCCTACGTTTATTGCATTTTAAACGTAATAGCTTCTTTAACACATCCTCTTTATTTACTCTGTGCCCTTTATCGAGAGTCGCACTTTGAATAATGTTACAATTTAATGAATAATTTAGGAATTATTTTTAGGTACGTGCTTGTTACGTATCTAAAATAATTATTAAAGCCAGTTCCTTGATTTCTGATAAAACACGACGTTCACCTTCTCTTTGATCTGTTCCATATAGGCTCATCTTGGTCTTCCTCTTCCTCTCTTTCCCTCTATTCCAAACTAAGTACTTAGCTTTAATTTTGGAGTATTGGTAGATTATATTATGTTTTGGTTTGACTTTGAGTTGATTTTCGCTTTTTCGCAGCTGCTGTACGCTTCCCGCCCACGAGCGATTAAATGAGCTGTAACGTAGGTGTCATAGAATAGACTTTGTTCACTGACAGCAATTATGCTACAGAATAATTGAAATAGGTTAGTAATAAGTAGCGGGTTTGAATCCCGTCTGAGCTGCTACGGGCTTCGAGCTTCGCGGCTTCGTACCGAAGGGAGGCGCCTTAGCGATTACCTCCATCCAAATTATTCTGGCATTTTTTGCGGGGGGGGGAAAGTGCACACAAGTGCAGTTCCGCACACTCAAATACAAAAACAACACTGTAATGACGACACTCACACATAAAAAATAAAACAAAACAGCAAAAATTTGTGTACGGATGAGTCACACATCAAAATATGACACGTTTTTGACATAAAGGGCTGGGCTCAACTGTTGATGCAGCAATATCGATAAATTTCGAAAAAGGAATAAAGGTCAAACATTAACAAACTCAAACATTTTACTAATATTTGTAATAATCTTTATTATTATAAATTACTATATCTTGTAAAGTAGGTATACATATCAATAATTTTAATATGAAAAGACAATCAGAATTAATATTAAATAACAAGTTACCTACTAACGCCATCAGCTAACCACCTGACATTAAATGTGTTTATTGTTTCTTATTACATAATATTTTTTTGTCTTTTATGTGATATTCTTCATGTAGAACAAAAATATAAGATGAGTAATGAATTATGATACTTAAACAGGTGATAGTGTTGCTTAAACTGACTTAGGTCGGTATTACAGAACGAGACTCTCTCTACTTAAAACTAGTTTTGAGTAGAGTTTTAATTTTAGAACGGTGTTTGAGCAGAGCTTTAACAAACTAAACTCTAACTCAGATCACGCTAATTTTAACAGTGTTTGAGTACTCGACTCTCTCTATTTAAGTAGAGATCAGCTGAGTCTCGACTCAAGCTTTGTTTTGGAATCAAATGGTGCTTGAGACTAGATTCAGTAATTAAGTAGAGATCAGGTGATTAGAGTTCAAGCAGTGCTTGAGTCTCGTCCTATAATACGGGCCTTAGACTGAACAACTTGCTTCAAGGAACCTAGGTCGAAAAACTATTTTTTACGCCTTTCCGTCAGCTGACTACTATTGACGTAGGTTAATATCGTATAAACCAGCC
Organism: Agriphila straminella; assembly: GCA_950108535.1. Taxonomy (NCBI): domain Eukaryota; kingdom Metazoa; phylum Arthropoda; class Insecta; order Lepidoptera; family Crambidae; genus Agriphila; species Agriphila straminella. The sequence goes on from OX467312.1 coordinate 15,301,418, forward strand.
GCACTAGGATGAGCGCCGTGACTATTTCTCGACATTTATCTCACGATGTCTGTCGCGCTCACATCATCATGACATGCAAAAATATCGCAAATGAATTTGACGCAGAATCAGTGCAAAGACCAACATTGACCAAAACTTTATCGACAAACATTATATAACGGTAACATCACTAAGTTGCCCATCGGCGAGAACTCGGATTTATCTAGCGACAGATCTGAAATTTGTACGGACGAGCCATGGACTAGCAGACCCGATGTCACTGAACAAATCTGACAACTAATCAAGAATAAAATATACGAATTTAATGTTTAAATGTAAACAAATAGCAATAATACGATAAAAAAAATACTTTCATGTGAAATGTAACACCGTCTTTTTGTATACTTGATGTTCCAGACCTCTTTTAACAGCAAAAAACTCATCAATTCGACATTTTAAACGCAGCAGCGTTCACATGCGCGACTGGACTCGGTCTAGAAAGAAATCCGGGCGCAACTGGTTTTACTAACGCGTATGCCCATTTGGGCTTGTACTTCGGCAGAGGGGAACGCTTCGTATGGCTTCTCTTTCTGGAACAGAAGCCCGTCTTACTCTAAGGCTACGGGCGAGTCGATTATTTCTTGTATTTAAAAGGGAAGTACTTCCACCGAGCTGGGTGTCTGTGTTCGGGGACCGGCGCGGTCTTTTGCTTGATGTTAGAATTTATATTTATGGGAAGTGCTTAGAAAACTTCGATATCGTGAGTCAGGTCTACATACATTTTTGCCTCGATGTTAGCTTGACGTAGTGCGACGTCACGTCTGCGTTTTACATTAACATTAACATTGTACTTTTCACTGATCCTGCATTTCTTCGTCATTCGTTGATTGCTTATGTAGCGGTATGATCCACTACACCTGCCGTACAAATAAACGAATAACTTTAAATGATAATATTTTCAATGGTAAAATAAAATAAAATGCCCAGAACTCAATTTCCAAATTTACGCTGTTTGTTTTTGAGGAGTTCCGTTGTGTCTTCGTAGTCCAAGTATAGTCCAGAACGTTGCATCGCAGACTATGGTTTGGTTTGTTTTGGATTATAAACCTACCAAAATCTAAATCACTTTACATAATATACTATTTGACTTTGAGGAGTTCCCTTGTGTATCTTCAAAGTTCAGAATCCAATACCGATGAAATTAAAATCTGACCATTCTTGAAGTACACCCTTTCAAATAAAAAAATAATCATCTAAATCGGTTCATAAACAAAGATGTTATGTCCGAAATTCCGTAAAAGCTCGTGCGATGGCAAGCTAAATGATTGATATTTTCCAGGATTATGAAAAAACTACTAGCCAGATCTCTGTAGTTTTTTTATAGGACTACATACGAACTATGTTCTTTGAGATGAAAAAAGAATTGTATAAATCGGTTAACAACTTACAAAGTTATGTTAAAACATACATAAAAAAACCGTCGACTTGAGAACCTCCTCCTTTTTTTGATTAGCAATATTACTCCTTACGTTTAACGTCTCAAAGCGTCATATTCCTAAACAAACTTTTTTGTTATTCTAAGTTTTAACTTATTATTCATTTTTAAAGGCAGTTATTGTTCTTGTTTATACTAAGTACCACTGTTCTATTAAAACATATAAACTCCTACATAATACAAGTTTTAATGCATTCTGCAACAAATAAAAAAAAACTTTATTTTATTCCAGAATAGTCTGGAACCACACAATACATTTTATTTACGGAACCAATTTACGTGTGAATCGACAATCTTGGTAGTTAGTTGGCTATTTACTTGGTCAAATGCAATTTCGTGACGACCCACGTAAACAACGTTAGGGTGAACTGTTCCGTACTAAACCGGATACTGTAGATAGAAATAAAGTCACTGGCAACATTTGTATTTGTATTTGTACAATGTTTATTAGTAAGGGGGTTAATTTAGAAATTGTTGAATAAAGCCTTATAATTTTAGGCTGCGTTCAGACGATAACGCACGACCCAACCTCAACCCGAACTCAACTCAAACTCAACTCAACCGGAGCCCACTCCTTGAAATACAGCGATTACAATTTTGAGTTTTATGACACATTAAATCTAATTTAAATATATGTATGTTAGTCTGTAAGGTATTTATTGTATGGGCCTAGTTGCCTGATTTAAATATATAAATAAAAAATAAAAATAAAATTAATAAGCTCCGTTATATTTTGTCGATGCAACTGCACACGCCCCGCGCTCAACCCGAACTCAACTCAAACTCAACCCGAGCACAACCCGAACTCAACTCAAACTCAACCCGAACTCACCTTAAACTCACCTGAACATTACACAGGAGCTTATTAATGTAGACTCAAAATTGCAAGCGATGTATTTCAAGGTGGACTGCGGTTGCACCTCAAGCTGCAGGCTGCGGTTGAGGTGAGTTTGAGTTGAGTTCGGGTTGAGGTCGGGTCGTGTGTTATCGTTTGATCGCAGCCTTATGCGTGAAAGATTTGAGATGCAAGAAGAAAACTGTTTATTAGTAGCGTTAATTCGGAGTTGACCGAATACTCCATCTTCTCTCTATATACAATTTGCTTGTTTCGCAATCCTATATCTAAAAAAAACTATATTTAGAAATAGAGAAGGCCTCATTGCTCTACGATACATTATAAACCGAGTCCAAAATGAAAACACGTACAGACCCGAGGGAAATAAATTAAAAACTTGTGTGGAAACTTTAAAACAGGTATGGAGATTTACATTCGTACTGAGAGTTCCCAGAAACTTTCCATGTTCGCTGAGAACGTGAGAGCTTGCCTGAAATGACTATTTGACTACAACTACTTATGTGAGCTGAAACTTAGCACCAGTACCTTTAACAACACGGCTTCATCTAATCAGATATTTAATATTCTTAAAAAAGTTAGAAATGAAACTTGAAGAGCTTTTCAAAGTGACTTTTTTAAAAAAAGTTACTATTTTCCTCACTAGATGTCATTGATGGTCAAGTGAAGTGGCAAAATTGGATTTAAAAATATACGGCCTGTGCTTAAAACAAGGAAATTATAAGTATATACTTCTTATAATTTCCTTGACTTAAAAAAACTACATTTTTATCAACGCCATTTTGAAAAGCCATCATTCCTCTTTTTAATTTTTTTGACATTGGCATATAACGTCACACCCCCAAATAAAGCATACCTACGGGTGTCAGCAAAGTTGCGACATTATGTCAGATGGTTCCGCTCATCAGCCACCTAATAGGAGGGTCATCAGCACGTAACAAATGGAGGCAATCAGACAATGCCAAATACGCATAGATAGACGGTGCTTACACCGTTCATACGAAATTATTCTACTTAGTGCTTGGTTTGATAAGAAAGAATAGTAATGGTTGATAAGAAAATGAAATGTTTTGTTAAGTTATCAAAATAAATCTCTCTTTTTTGGACGTTCACATTAGAAGTGTATAATGCCATCTATTTGTCGCGAAAATTTATACATTGAGTCTTTATAAAGTGCACAAATAAAAATAAGTGAAACTATGCTTTATTTTATCGACGGTAAAAATATAAAAAAACGTTTTTTTATATATTTTTTTTGGATCTTTAAATTTCTTGTTTGCTACTATGAACAAAACGTTGTACCTAACTATTGAACTAAACGATCTATCGCTATGAAACAAACTTAATAATGATTGGAAATAATAGGGCATTCTAATGAATTCAAAGTTTATGAAGAAAACTCACAATAAGATGCATTTTTATAAAAAAAAAACAGATGTCTATTTATTCGGATTTTCCAAAAAAAATAAACTACACATTGAAGTTATTTTTTTATATTTTTCCCGTCATTAAAATAAGCATAGGTTCCTTCATTTTCATTTACTGTGCACTTTATAAAGACTCACATTGTATAAAATATGTGAAATGGGGGAAGAAAGTTCGTAAAGAAACTTTAACAAAATCCTAGTAGAGGTACTTATCCTGCTTGTATTTAAAAAGCTTGAATAATAATCAAATGTAACAATTGAATTACAAAAGGTGACCTTTATAAGGTTTTTATAGGTCCTGTTTAAATTAGTTTTCCTTTGTAAATGCCATGTTCTTTACATTCAGACCTTTTCACTGAGTAGTTCGCACGGGAATTCTATGAAATATGAAGATAGGGAATATGCTTCGTACAAAATATGTATCTTTTTGACGTGTTGTGTGATATGAATAGCAGAAAAAAAGTTACAATTACATGTTTTAGTTTTGTTGAGTACGAACTAAATAGGTTTTTTGATTCTAATCATCCTAATAGCTCTAGCTAATCTAGCTTATCACCATCTCAGCATGGATTTAGAAAGGGACGTTCTGTAGACACAAATCTGGCCGCAACGATTTCTAACATATCCATAGATGTTGATGCAGGCAGGCAGGTCGACGCAATATACACAGATTTTAGTAGCGCCTTTGACAGGGTAAGTCACGCAATACTCTTGTCAAAATTAAAAAACAGTGGAATAGGCGGATCTTTGCTTCTGTGGTTTGGCTCATACCTAGCAAAAAGACCTCAAATGGTATCTGTAGCTGGATATGAATCTAAAGTGTACTATGCAGAATCTGGTGTTCCGCAAGGTTCCCATCTTGGTCCAATTTTGTTTTTAATTTTTATTAACGACATTACTACTTGCATTAAACATAGTAAAACGTCACTTTTTGCTGACGATCTTAAATTGTACTTGACCGTCAATAATTCATCTGACGCTAAACTTTTGCAATCTGACCTTGACAACATCAATAATTGGTGCAAAAATAATGGCATGACTATGAATCTGGGAAAATGTTTTCACGTAAGTTTTACGAAAAAGATTAACAGTATAAATACGGTTTACTTGCTGGACGGTAATACTTTGGCAAAGGTAGATAGAGTAAAGGATCTCGGAGTCATAATAGATAATAAACTAAAATTTAATTTTCACATTGACGCTATTGTTAAAAAGTCTGCCCAAATGCTGGGTTTTTTGAAGCGTAATCTACAAGGGTTTAAGCGGCAAGACGCAAGAATCATACTCTATAACAGCCTAGTTCGAAGCAGACTCGAGTTTGCGTCTATTGCATGGAATCCAGTGTATGCCAACTCATCTCAAATGGTGGAAAGTATTCAGCGAGCCTTCACAAGACACCTAGCTTATATTTCACCGGGTATAAACCACAGGGTTCCATACAATATGCGATTGTAATTTTTTGGCATGATATCGTTGAAAAACCGTCGTTCAATTATAGATATGGCATTCCTCTACAAAATCACCAATCAAAAAATCTCATGTCCTGACCTGCTAGCCTCCCTCAACATAACTGTCCCTCGAAAATGTCCAAGAAAGCCCCTTTCAAAAACTTTTACATTGCCCGCACACCGAACTAATCTTGGTCGTCACTATCCCCTTGCTAGAATTTGTAACACATACAATAGCCTTAATGCACAGTCACCTGACCTGGATATTTTTCACTTTTCACAAAATAAATTTCAATCAAATTTGTTGAAACTGTTTGAATCTAGTTGAGATTGATTTAATCTAATTTTAATATTCCTATACTAATAAATTCTTGTTTTGATCAGTAGGTAGTCTCATGGTTCCTAGACGAAATGTAGCTTGCAATATTAATTTGTTTTAGTTTCCCATATAGTTTCTAATTTAGTTATGTTTACTTTTCTAAGAATGCTGTGTATACTTGTAAGTGGCTTACATACATGCCCTTGTGTAATAAGCGATAAAAATTTAAATGTTGTGTATGTTTAGCTGTAAGTATACCATTATAAATAAAATAAAAATAAAATAAAATAAAATAATTATTACAACATTACATTCATGTTTTAGGTTAATAAAAAAAATATTTGAATTCAAATGTCGACTTATAAAAACGGCTTTCAGAATATGCTGCGACATGTCTATTTTCCGCTATAGAACGCATTAATTACGTTGCTGGGACCAAGTGGCATTGCTGTTCTAAATGGAGATACTAATTGAGCAATTAACGTTACATTTACTAAATGTGGTATAACGCAGTACTATACAAATGAAGCAGCTTTGCCATTTAAAATGATTCCGGAATTCATACTTGCAAATAGTGAAAATGAATTTCGGTATGTTTCATATCTGAGTAATATTGATGGGTGGGGTCCAATCTCTACATTTACTCTTATTTGTAAACACTAAAGTTGTATTCGCCAAAATACTACAAACATATTGCATTTAATGAGATAATTTTGCTTTGATAAATAGTTAACAGTGAACAATTGTCGTTAGTTGTCGGGACACGCTAAAATATATCGGGTTGGGCAGATTAAGCGCTATCGCACACGGGCAACTTTTGTCTCCGCAACTTTTTTTTTTCACATGATTTGTATTTTGCCCGTGTGCGCTCTCCCTAACTGTCCTATATTGAAAGTGCTGTAGAAGTTTTAAACAAAAGAAAATATATATAATGCTTTACATTTTAAGATTAAGAAATACTTATAATTACTTGATTAACTCATTAGTTCTAATCGCTCTCCTTTTGCTTGTAGAACTTCACGTATTTTCGTGAAAAATGAACTACACGCGGCACGCACTACTCTGTATTTTTCACTCTAGCTTGTTTTACAGCAGCAGTCAATCCATGATTTTTTTGTTTCTTGTAGGCTTTGAACTGGAGATCATCTCGTATGATACGGCTCATGGGTCGTCTTGATATTTTCACATGTTTAGCATGCATGAGCTGCGTGTCAATTCTCTAAAATTATCTCTACGATGCGGCACCGCTGTCACATAGACGCCAGCGCTCGGACGACGCGCTCGCCGATGGTCGGAACTATTTTTCTATACAAAAATGACGTCGAGCGCATCTCGACGCTGCGGATGTTTCTAGAGAATTGAGGGAGATTACGCCGAATTCGCTCACGAACACATTTGATCGTCTTTTTGACACGAACTGATGGTTTCTGGCTAGGTTTTGGCCTGATTCTTAATGTACCAGTTTCTGTGTAACGTTTTATTTTGTGTGCGTGATATGAATCTCATGTTAACGTTGAGGTCTTTCAGCTTCTTTAGTATCCCTGAAATGCCCTAATCTAATCTTTTAGAATCCTGGTCAGATCAGTTAGGTGTGTATAGCGATCTGAATCTCCTCCATTCACTCCCTGGATAGCCATCATCAGATCACAGCACGGTATATCCCTGGCAGAAAACCAAGGCTTCAAAGTTACCTCGTTTGTATGAAAATAACACCTGTATCCCTAGACAAAGTTGATGTGTGTATAACAAACACTTTGATATCTCTTCTGGAGACCAATTAATTAACAACAAGTCTGTATGATTCATAATTATAATGACGTATCTTAATGAAACATTCTTGTATAATTTGTGTGCTTGTTACTATACCACGTGGATTAGATCAAAGAGCTTTTGAGGATTTAAATTTGCATATTAATTGGTTATTTGAGACACGTTGTATCTTCAGGATACATGTCATAATAATTATGTAATATAGCTCATATCGCTATTAAACTAGGTAAGCCAAGATTACATTTAATGCTTTGTTGTTTGTGTCAAAATTAAATAAGGAATAACAGCCTGTCGATTCTGTAATCAAACTCGCATCTCACTTCGAACCTCACTTCACTTAGCTTGAATTTGTTATTAGAAATTAGCCGAATATAAGCTACTTTACCGATTGCAAAAGGTTTTCGGCAGCTACCGTAGTAAATTTATCATTATGTAATTAGTATTGGTTACAATTCCTGCGCAGTGAAGTGATATTCGATGTGAGGTTCGAGTTTGGTTACAGAATTGACAGGCAGTACTGGATCGGGCAGATGATAATTATACTACTGAGGGCTGATTTTTCAATGCCTAGATAAAGCTTTGTCCGTTTGATAGCGTATTATTCTGCCAAATTGAAAACGCTTGTCATTCATTTGTCTGACACATTTTTGAATGACTTTTATTAGATTTGGTTATTATTTTAACTGACTGATATCTGTTATCTGAGCATTGAAAAATCAGCCCTTAGATTCAGCTGTGCTATGCATTAAGTAATTTTTAAATTCTTCTTTACATTGTTTTTAAAAACTATGATTATTTAGCCGGGTAAAGAATGAAGCAACATTTTTTTCTCAGGTAGAATATAAGGAAACTATTAAATATCGTTTCAGTGGACGCAGCTTATCAATTATCTTGTTGCTAGAAAACTTCCCTTCCCTAAGCAATTTTTCAAGCGCGTTTTTTTCCAACGCCCTGCCATTTAAACACTTTGACTTGACTTGAAAAATGACGACAAACAAACGAGAAGATAACAAGCACCTCTTTAACAAGCGAAGGCGTTAGAATTTCCCTGGATCATATTAAATCTGGGCGTAGTCCTTAGCTCTTTTAAGAGATCATTATTGCAGAATAGTACACATGAAATACTTTCTCATCTCGATGTCTGAATAACGAGAATATTACATATTTCCATTTATGAAATTGGAAAGATGGTTGATGATGGAGTAGACAGTTATTGGGAAGAATAACGCGAACAATATAATAATAGCATACTCTCATTTTTACAGTTCATGCGGCATTTTAAAATCGATTCTATGAAAAATATTACAGAAAAATAATTTAACCTGGTGATATTATAAGGACTTTGAAAAAACATTAGTTACAGTTAATTACAACGTCACATATTTTTTTTGAACCGATAAATCAATTAATACTAAGTGAAATCATTGCTCAAAAGTGTGTATTGGTTTCTAAACCTTATTTGATCGATCATGCCTTCATGATTTTTAGCGCTTTTTAGGCACATTTAATTTATTTAAAACAGAGGTACTTAAGTACTACCTTATTTATTTTTGCTTTCAAATAAAAACAGACTAAAATAAAGCATAATCTAAATAAGTAAGTTTAGTTAAAAGTTGTCTTAAAATCGTCGTACGAATCAGCAATTTTACAAATAAAAACCTATTATTATCTAGAGAATAGAACGAATGGAAGTAGAAATTACTGATGAAAGAATACTTACGTCAACAAAGTGTTTGATTACGCGTAAAAGTGTTTCCCATTCATTCCACATCATTTTAGGAACTCCTTTTGTGATAACTTAATTTTCTAAGTGCAACTTCCTGCCATAAGGTCCATAAGGTCTATTATCCCGTGAGAGCATCACTCACATCTGGAAAATGGGTCAGAGAAAGTGAGGCATCGATCTTGTGGTAGAGGCAGGCTGGACAGGAAATTAGCCCTTAGAGTCGCGAGGACAATCTACACAATGGAGTTCCGGGCTGCGGTGTAACTGACGAGTGGAAATTAACAGGTTAAATTCTAGTGAGCGCATAAGCTTGAGAAGTGAATAGGTTAAATTTACTTGAACAAAGTCACTCCATGAAGGTCTACAGATGTATATCTGGATGTATATCTCTGTAACCTGTATAGGTTGTCACAAAAATTAGCTACACGAAGCTAAAGTACCTTGAATATTGAAAGTAGGAAATACTTACTATATTATACTACTACTAAAGTAGAAGACTTTATTTTGTTTTTAAATATAATTGGAATAGGGATATGCCCAATATTCACCGATTTTGATGAATTTGAGCTTGATCGCTGCGGACACTTATAAAAACATGATGGAACACTAAAAAAAAGTATTATTTTAGTTTTATCACACGATGATATATCATGGGAAAATAACGATTTTTTTTCATTTTCGGATATAATGTACTTAACAGTCAGATAGACATAATATGTACTTAAACGCCAAATTTAGGGAGATAATTGAAGATTCTTGGCTAACTCCATATTAAACGCGCCTGAAACACACCTGAAACGTGACAAGTGACGTCACCGTTTTGTATAGAGTGTTTTCGGCGGGTGCTGCTGCGTGCTAACTTCAAGTAACTATATCACGAGAAAAAAACGCAAGAGAAAAGTTTTAGTATACAGTAGATTTTCTCACGCATTATACTTTTGATATTGATTAAAAAAAATTATGCATAATTATTCCCTTCTGTTCATCGAAGATTTTTGAAAAATAGCTTGCGGAAATTGAACTCGAACCAAATATAAAAAAATACGATACCGATCAAAAGAATACGTAATTGCATGATTTTAGTATGCATTTTTTTTTAAATCTATGAATGCAATTCTTTCAGTGAAATTTTCTGCCTTCAATATTTAAGGTACTTTGCGTTCGTGTGGCAACGTTTTGGGACACTCTGTATTTGCTTGAGTATCAAAATTGTGTTTTTAAAAAAAAACTTTCTTGATCCCAGCCTACTCGAATTTTTAAGGCTTTGAAGTGAATTTCATCTATTTCACGTTACTTGTATAAAGATACACGAACATTTTATTTCAAAATGCTCTAACTACTAATCTCAAACACTTCACATTTATTAATATAATTAAAAAAAATCGGATTCAGTGGAGGCCGGTATGTCCTTACATTCACATTTTCAACTTTGATTTTTCAATTATATTTAAAATATCTGTAAAAACACTAAATACTTATAATACTAAGCACTAAATACTAATATCATAATAACCTACCGCCCAAAGTCATTATACTGAACAACGCTTTCATAATTTGCTCATTGCCCTTTATCCTGCATACCCATTCAATTCAAATGATACGATCTGATGGGATTCTTTCATAATATCATCCCGCATCGTAATAACGACAGCCATCTTGTACGAACATAATGGCTAATGTTATGGTAAATTAACCCATGGGTACCTACTCCCTTCCATTACCTTTATTGAGGTAAGGTAATAATATTTTTAACTCAAGAAAAAAGTAATTTACAAAGTGATGTGAAAGGTAATGTTGAGTATATAATTGTTTTTTTTTATACAAAGGGTACTTGGCATTTATCTCACCTTATGTTAAGTGATGATGAGGCCAAAGATGAATCCTCAACACTGAGGAATCATGAAACACAGTTTTGATGAAAAGTTCGTGTGAAGCATCGTAAAATCAAAATAAAAACTATATGGACCTCTTTTCATAAACAAAATAGTCATATCTTTAGGTACAAAGTGTCTGCTTACAAAGTGTTGTTTCCGTAATTGACTTACTGCCGTACTCAGAGACGTCCATTAAGTTTAATGCTTCATTAAATATCGTGTCATCTTATACTATCACTATGGAAAAGAAAGAGATAGGTAGCACCAACTTTAATGAAGCATTAAACTTAATTTTTACTCCTCTTGCTCTAGAAGTCCGTCATTGTAACGTACATGAGCCGAGATAAAATAACATAATAACCCCTAGAGGATAAAGTTTTTAATTTTTTTATGTTTGTCTATTACCAATGAGCCTTACTAAAACGAAAAAGTCTTTATTCATAATCACGAATAAAAACTAGCTCGACTTAATACTGTTTTTCATTCTTATTTTTGAAAATGGAACTAAAAGCATCTCTTCGGTGAAATCATAGACTTATTTATACTCTGTGCACAGAGTGAATCGTAGAATGCGTGTTTGTGTTGCTTAGCTGCTACAGCAGAAATTAAAAAAAGGTACCATGGCGCGAAATCTTTAGAATTTTTCTATAATTACAAACTGATTGAATTGTGTGACTGTAATAGGAAAGAAATAATTTTAACCTTTTGCCGTCAAGCACAAATCATTTATTTAAATATTGTACAAAAAGTTTATGAAGAGGATAGAAAAACGAGTGGATTCGTTTACGGAAGTAGGTATAAACTATTTAATATTGTATTTTATTTTCTCGCAATCGTAGTGAAAAGTATAGTGTAACACACGACGCTAAAGCCCATTGTAACTCGGTTTCTATTTATTCCCTCGCTAAAGCTCGGGAATAAAACTACCTCGTATGCAATGGGTCGTTTTAGCGTCTTGTATAACAATCTACTATGACGTGTCTGAGTACGGCAGTAAGTGTGAGTTGCACCAAAACGCTGTCAAAGTTAAAGTTATCGTCAAAAGGTAATGCTACCTATTTGTCACGTCAAACTTGTCAAAGGACATCATGCTGACTGGCAACCTCTTTTTTTGACTAACTTGTGCTTAGCCGGTACTTTAACAAGCTTGTTATTGTTAAAGTTAGAAGGTGCAACTGAGCCCGTGTATGTACTGTATAGTTATACCTGCGTAAATGCTCTGTAAATGCTGTGGTAACAATGTTAAAACAAATGTAATAGGTACTACTACTTTGCTGAGTGAAACAGACCACTGGTTCATTAATATTTATAAAACTAAAGGCGTTGACTTAAATTAATTAAACCAATTTCAGGAATACTGAAAAAGAGCTATCATAATTATATTTACTCCAAGCTATATTTAGCGAAGAAAATACCAGTTTTTTATTTTTATTTTAAACCAGAAACGCAGTAATAAATTATTCAGTACCTACATACACTCCTGTTATATGTGAGATAGCATAATTACAACCAAAGATTTAAATTACAACAAATAAAATAAGAATGATGTATATTTTCACAATGAGTTAAAAAAGTATCATATAAACCCATAAAATTAAAAAATGAAAACCTGTCCTCATGATAATGATTTGATATTATATCGAACAGTTGATGAATCCTTAACCTTACTTAATATTATAAATGCGAAAGTAAGTTTGTTTGTTTGTTTGTTAAGCGGTTCACGTTCTAACTACTCAACCGAACGTCATGAAATTTTGCATACACATTGTCAGGGGTACAGAAAAGGACGAAACATGTAGAGTACCTTTTATCCTGAAGAAAAACTTCACTGATATTGTGAATCAGACTTTAATGTATTTTTTAGGGTTCCGTAGCCAAAATGGCAAAAAACGGAACCCTTATAGATTAGTCATGTCTGTCTGTCTGTCTGTCCGTCCGTCCGTATGTCACAGCCATTTTATTTATATGTTTTTTAAAAAAACATTCCCCAATTTCATTTGTATGAACCAAATATTGGGTATTATTATCCTTTCCAGTCATGGCCGTATTGATGTAATGTAATGTAACTGATATTTTTGTACCATCTCGTATTCTCTTTGTCTGTTGACGTTCGTTACGTAGCTTTTGTCAGAAAATATTTGATTTCAGCTAAAAAGATTCATAATGACTGAAGAATCAAACTGAAAAAAAATCATCCGAGCAACACATTTCACGTACTTAAAGCTAATTGCAATTGTAATAACTGCTTAAAGTCAATCAACATAGAAGTCATTGCCTAAAGTAGGTAATAAAAACTAAAATGAAATATAGCATGCAACTATATCCGGCTCGCGCACTCAAAAAGGATAAAAAAACCCGTTTGTTGTTATATATATAAGGATAAAAAAACCCGAGAGCCCAACTCAAATATTTATTTAATGTTTTTAGTATTTGTTGTTATAGCGGCAAGAGAAATACATCATCTGTGAAAATTTCAACTGTCTAGCTATCACGGTTCATGAAATACAGCCTGGTGACAGACAGACAGACAGACGGTCAGCGGAGTCTTAGTAATAAAATCAAAAATCAAAATCAAAAAATCATTTATTCAGTCTAGGCTGTTACAAGCACTTGTGAATGTCAAAGAAGCTACGCCCTCGGTTCGCAAACCCTGAGCGGGAGACCTTGTAACGAGAAGAACCGGCAAGAAACTCGTCAAGGGCTGCTTTTTTCTCCCTGTATATTTCATACAGAGTCGTCAACATTGAAAAATGAGCTCCACATTTAAAGTGAGGTCATTTCCCATCACAATAATTAACAAAAGTTTACACACAATGGGTAGGTAGGTTGAAATTAAATACCTACTACATATCGGATAGGTAATTGTGAGAGTAAATAACTTTCAACTAGTTGAGAAATCAGTAATCACTATGTCTGCTTCTCGAAAGTGCACCTAAGTAGGCAAAATTTACCAAAAAACACTTGATACAAGACATAAAAAATAACAATAAAAAAACGCAATTCTTACAATTCAATATGCGTTAAGATAGGTACTCAGAAGCAGACCCATTCCCACTGGCAGCACCCGTTCACGAGCATGACGCGTGGACCAGCCATCGCTTCGCTCAACCATATTTGAGGGAACGTAACGACCCGCCCCACACGACACCACCGCAGAAATGTTTAAAGAGAGCATTTACTTAGGCTACCCATCCTAAGGCACTGAATTGAAAACTAATATCCAAAAGCTTTTCATAGGCCTTGACTTACAAAAACTACTGACTATAGAAAGCAAAATGATTGCAATAAAAAAAGAGAAATCAAAACAAGGTTTACTTGCCTATTAGTTTTATGTTTTGAGTAAGAAGTGCCATACATATAGATAACATCAAACAGAGAAAAAAAAAATATATATAAATATACGACGCCCTTAGTACAAGCAGACAGAAGCAGACCCATTCCCACTGGCAGCACCCGTTCACGAAAGAATAGGGTACCGTTTTTACCCTTTGGGTATGGAACCCTAATAAAATCAATGCATTGTCGGCGGCTCTTTAGCAAGTACATGACAAGGGGCCTGTTTCTCAAAATCTACAAGCCTTATAATACGAGTGTGTAACCATAGAAACGCTTGTAAAACAATAAAATTACTAGCGTAGCGTTTCACGAAACTGTACTTATCACGTATGTAGAATAAAATCTTAAACAAATGATCAACTTCACAAGTAAATATTTACACGTGTAACTGTAATTACGTTTCTCAAAAAAATGCGTTGACACTTGTAGCTTGTAACTTTCAGAAACATTGCTAGCAGTGTCGGGGGACTCTTTAATTTTTATTAACCGCTAATTATAAATAGAACTAAAACGAAACAAGCGGGTTAAAATCTTATACCATCGGTGATTAAACATTGTACATGCTGAAATTATAAATTATTGTCCATTACATAAAATAAAACGGGAAATAATAAAGTGGTGACTATCACACTCGTGATATTATAAGTTAAATTATGTTTGTAACAAAATATAATGTCAATGGTTTAAAACCTTGTTCAACGAGATGATCAATCATGATGTGAAAAGTTGTCATACTCGTAAATTTTTCAGAGAGATCAACCAATCGAACTTATGAAACGGCATACTATTATAGTTATTTTACAAGGCTTGTAATGTTTTTGTGAAACGCTTTTTACAAGCACTTGCATTTTAACTCTTGTAGAATACCATAATTCACAAGTTGGCGGCCATTTTAGTACTTTGATAGTTGTCAATTTGCTGTCTTTTTTTGCTTCATTTATAAAATATTTATCTTATCAGCCAGTACTTGTTATTTTCAATATTTTCCTTCGTGAAACAGAATTTACAAGTCCTTGTGACATATTGAGGCTTGTAAACTTGTGAACTTGTAACTTTCGAGAAACAGGCCCAAGGTCTTATCAAATCACCGAACATAGAAAATAGGTATTGTCTTCAAAATTGAACATCTAAATTTCAAACGGCCTTCGAGTAAGTCGAGTACTATGATCACAGGCCCCTTCTTCCCCACGACACTACCAAGGCTCACTACGTGTGTCGTGGGTATATTTTTCCCTTCTACACTACCAGCCCAGTAGTGTCGTAGGCAAATGAAAAACATACAACAAGTACTACTTCGTACCTGATGTACCATTTTTTGGGGAGCTCGGTGGCGCATTGATTTAGCGCTTGGCCCTGCGATATTGGAGGTTAAGCAACTTTCGCAAGGGTCGGTCATGGGATGGGTGACCAAAATTTTTATAACTTGAGTTCCTCCGCGCTTCAAAAGCCTTTAGTCCTGGCTGTATTTGCAGTCGTTAACACCCACTAAGTTTGTTAACACAAACGTGCAACGCTCGGGTCCGGTCAGGTGTCGGGTGGGTGATCGTTAAAGTGGCATTACAACTGAGCGCTTCCGTGCTTCGGAGGGCACGTTAAACCGTCGGTCCCGGCTGTTGTCATCTGCTAACAGTCGTTAAGCCAAGTTAGAGGCCTTACAGGCGGCTTGATAAACTC
Organism: Agriphila straminella; assembly: GCA_950108535.1. Taxonomy (NCBI): domain Eukaryota; kingdom Metazoa; phylum Arthropoda; class Insecta; order Lepidoptera; family Crambidae; genus Agriphila; species Agriphila straminella. Next base: position 15,317,319 of record OX467312.1, read on the forward strand.
TAACACCAGAGGTGGCCACTAATCCTCACTCGATAAGAAGAAGGCCCATCCTCCTTATCCACTCATAAGGAAGGCCTGTGCCCTAACAGTAGGGACATTAAAATGGCTAATGTAAAATGTACCTTTTCACAAATCATCATCATCAGCCTATCATCGTCCACTGCTGGACATTTCCACACCTTTCCAGGTGCACGCCACTTAGCACAATCCGCGGCTACTCTCATCCAGCTTTTGCCAGCCACCTTGCGAAGATCGTCGCTCCACCTTGTCTGTACCTATTCACATAGGTACCTATATACACCGTTAATTTTTAAGTATATCTAAAACTGAAATGTGGATTTCAGACTACGTGAATGAACAACTAAAATGTATGGAACAGCTGATATTTTTTTCGCGATTCCGTGGTTTAGTAAAAGTTGTTTAATTACGGGGTCTGAAATTCCCTTTTCATTTTAAGATAAACGGTGTATAATTACGTGGAAAAGAGATACCTACATTTCAAAAATCAAAGCATTGACAACGGCTCTTCAGCCGGCATGACAAGGTATGACTTCAAAGCACAAAAATAGAAGTACCTGTCATCGAATGATGAATTGACAAAGGTTGCTCTTAAATTCGCAACGGCCTTTTCCTTTTTTCTTTGTAAGTCGAGTAACCGTTGAGGTCTGAACTTTTGTGTGCCCGTGAATAATTTATCCTTTTTTTCGGGGAAAATTAATAGCCACCACTGCAACACATTCGTTTATGCCATTCCTTTGTTTGCTCTCTGGAGAGTGAAGTTGTAATGTCGTGTACTGTAAGCAGTAAAGATTTTTGTAAAGGACATCATCCATGTTTCATAAATTTTTGGTCCAAATATGAAAGTGCCGGCCAAAAGACAAAAGTGTTTTATCCTGATAGACTTTATCCATCTAAGCATTTTTATTATGGCACCGAAGCTGTAGCACCGCTTAACATTTGTGTCAAAATGTATGAAAAGACAGACTTTTTCAACTCAATTAAAATCAAGTACAGCGGTGCTACTGCTTGGGTGTCTATATAAGAAATGCTAAGGCGGACAAAATCTATTAGAATTTGCTTTTTGGCCGACTTTTTTTATATTTGTGCCAAATATATAAAAAGACAGACTTTTTGAACTTATTTAAAAACAAGTATAGCGGTGCTACAGCTTCGGTGCCATAATAAGAAACGCTTAGGTGGACAAAATCTATCAGAATTAAGCACTTTTGCTTTTTGGCCGGCACTTTCACATTTGGACCAAAATGAATGATGTCCTTTTTTTGTCATCATCATTTAAAATTTAGGAAATAAATATTTAAAAAGCTTTTTAGGGTTAAAGCGTATGCCTGACCGAAAGTGGCGCCCCGGTAAATTTTATTTAATATTGTAATACTAATACACAATTTAAAAAAAAAAACTTACGTGAATTTTTTAGGGCCCATAGTCTAGTATTTTTGAACGGTATCATTACATTCCCACGTTGTCACTGCTAGAAATAGATAACAAAATTGCTAAAAATGGCCGTTTTTGACACAATTGCTATCTATTTCTACGAATGAATACAAGGGATAAGTGATGGCTTCTAAAAATACTAGACTATGGACCCTAAGAATTCCACGTAAAGTTTTATTAAAATTCGTTTCTATTAACAACTTATTAATTAAAAAAACTCCGAGGGCGCTACTGTGGGCTATCCACATTAGGATTATATGAAAATGATGACAAAAAAATTATAATCATTGCCCAAAAGTGGTAGGGCGCAAATTGATTGAAACTCTAGCTTAAATCTACTAATAATTTAGGTATATTATACTTACACAGAAAAATCATTTCAGCTAGAGACATAATATATCATGAAACATTGAAACTACTTTAAAACTATAATAGACATTATGAAACGTTTAAATTACTTTAAATCTATTTGTACTATAGTTTGAAATTGAAAAAGCGTCCTTATAGTGATAGCCACTGAAACTTTTTGCGCGGCCATCAATATGTTAACCCTTCGCGGGTCACACCCATCTGTCTCTGTCCTTGCCGTGTCTTCCAATTTTGAACGCCAATAATTTAACGTTCAACCCTCGCTGAGGTTTCGCGAATTTTTACGCTTGTCCGCCTCCAATGTAATAAGCGTTTTCGTGGTCAGGCTGCGTTCAAACGATAACACACGACCCGACCTCAACCCGAACTCAACTCAAACTCACCTCAACCGCAGCCCACCTTGAAATACATCGCTTACAATATAAGCTCCTGTGCTTCGATCAAGAATACCTTAGATGTCCGGTCAGAATCTCAAAAAAGGCACCTCAAATAGCGTCCCACTTACAAACTGGGCGTTTATTTTGCAAAAAAATAAGTGATTAAAGATTTGTGTTTGTACAAAATAAGCTTACTTTGTGCAAAGTAAGTGATATAAAATGTGAGTTTCTACAAAATAAGAGGTGATTATGAACAAAATAAGCGCCAAGTTTGTAAGTGGGACGCTAATTTGAGGTGCCATTTTTGCGTACTGTTTTAGTTCGTGAAGCGTTATCTAGGATATTCTTGATCAAAGCTCCTGTGTAATGTTCAGGTGAGTTTGAGGTGAGTGCGGGTTTATGAATGTGTTATCGTCTGAACGCAGCCTAATGTTAACCTTTTGTACTGGTTTTTGTTCCGAGTGAATAAAATAATCATAAGGGGGAGAATTTGACAAGATAAATGGTGTTGTTTAAGAAACTATTTGCAGTAGTTAGAATATTTTGTAAGTAATTTAATACTGTTAAATATATCTATTAAATAATTTTCGATTATCATAAAGTAATGTATTTTTTGTTTCATGCCCTGGCAGTCTTTATTTAAAATGACACTATTCCTAGATCCAGTAGTTGCAACTGTGTTTTGATCATGTAGGTACTTTGTGTTACCTTCCTTTTTTTGTTGTCTTTAAATAAATAAATTAAAAATGGATTGGACTGGATTATCAACCATCCATACAACTGAAATACTGAATTGCGATATCTTCCACGAATTATATTTTAACCGACTTCAAAAAAGGAGGTGTTTATCAGTTCGGTTGTGTGTTTTCTTTAACGTGTTTTAAGCATCAGCTCTCCGTTATTTTTAATCTCAAAATGTCTATAGTAAACTGTTTGCCAAACGCCTATTCTAGATCTAATATTAAATCTAAACAATATCGCTATATATCGTCACGTAGCAAAGATTAACAATATACTTTAGCGAACTTATTTACAGGTTTACCTTCTACTTAGCGTCCGAGGCGGTTGGGCCAAGATAAACAATGTGTAAATATCAACAGTGGTAAAGCTGCGGCCGTGAGAGTAGCGATTAGTAAAGCGGATCAGCGGTTAAGCATGTGGTGATTAAACCTGAAGATAGGAGCTATTTGAAACCTGTAAAATTGGCCTTACTTAACTTATATTGTAATGTAAGCTATGAGAAATCTGAAAGTTCGTTAATGTAACTAGTAGAAATTATTTTTGTTTGCGGAAACATATGCTGTATTATTACAAAAGATTTTTATCTACACTCACAACGTAATGTTCCAAATATGAATTCAAAAAAGGTAATATAAATACGTACTTTATTTTCGTGGACACGAAAAATTAAAAAAAACTCATTACGATGCAGTCAACTGAATCATAAAATAACTTTTTTTCTCATTATGATATAGGGCAAATCCAAGAAGTAGGCAGTGCCGTGATATTAAAAAAAAACAACGATATTTTCCCACACATTTTCCATGATTAAAATGCACTCTATCGATGACATTAGTGCGATTAGTTTGCAGGGTTGCGTTCAGAGGCTTATAGTGCAGTTGTTTGGTTTTGGGCTCTGAGGTTCGGAACGACCAAGAACTTTAAATGACATTAATAGTACAAATTCTTCGTTTTTGCGAATAATTTAAACATTCCTTTATTCTAATTGAAATAAAATCTGTTTCTGAGGATCTACCATGAGTATTTTAAAAAATTAGACACAAAAACATCAAAATACAAAATAATGTCAAATGACATTAACATTTTTTCTATGGACAAACGGCAGCGTTTTTCAACCACCGATTTTGATGGTTAAAAAGTTGCAACGCTCTGACGTTTGGAACGGGAAAGTTGTTACAACCGGAAGTCACGCTCTAATGTTTGGAACGCCGTTAGAGCGTTCGGTTGCACTCGGAACGTAGGTTCTGAACGCAACCCAGTGCACTCATCTCATTATTTTTTTTCTAATGGAATGCGCGCCATTTTTAGAGCTTTACAAAAATGTTTTGGTTTTAATTTTTTGAACTGAATTTCGTAGGTTTTTTTTTAATTCTTGATTTAAAATGTAAAGAAAATTTGACTCCGCTCGATATTTTAGATAGAGCTAAGGAAATGACTTATAACAAGGTAATACCTAGCTAATACAAACAAAGTCTCACTCTCTTTTCTAACGTTGATCTTTTATTTAGTTGGTTCAATCCTAAATGTATGAGTGTAGATAAAGTAGTGTATGAAACTGCACATAACTAGGTATTAAATTACTCGTGTGATACTATTAAAAACCGAGCCGTTCATGTTTTAATACCCCTCATTATGTGGCAGTATCATAAACTACTATTAAACCTCTTTCAAACAATATTGTCACATGAGAATTTGAAAGAGGCAGCATCACATTGTTTAAAAATCTTTTGTAATTGTCCATCAGCCATTTTTGATGTCCCCACTGCTGGGGTACAGGCCTTCCTTATGAGTGGTAAGGAGGATGGGCCATAACCCACCACGCGGGCCCAATGCGGATTGGTGGGTGTTAACGACTGCAAATGCAGCCGGGACCAACGGCTTAACGTGCCTTCCGAAGCACGGAGAAGCTCGAGATAATAAATTTTTGGTCACCCATCCCATGACCGACCCTTGCGAACATTGCTTAACTTCCGCAATCGCTGGGCCAGGCGCTAAACCACTGCGCCACCGAGCTCCTCTCTTTCCTTTTGTAATAATACGAATGAAATCTAATTAAAAATTTCTTATACGATAATTAAAATTTATTACTTTTACACTGTTAATCATTAGTGTAAAAAGTGTTTTGAATCAAAGTTATGTATTTAAAGAAACTTTGCTAATATTACTGCATTATTTTTAAAACTTCAAGACGCGGAAAATGAGACACAATAGATTTTCTATTGTCGTCCGGCCGCATGCGGCCGCACGGGCATTCTAGAAATGAATGTTTTTTTTATGTTTGATATTTAAATATGCCACACCATTACGCTGTAACTATGGCCACATCTACACACACATAGCTTCTCTCACAGAGTGGACATAGCGTCACGCGTCACGACGATTTAAGCCGGACAGAAATAACATTTACATTGAAAGTAATAGCATAATGTATCGAGAAACAGTATTCCCAAACAATCTTGGTGAGGCTTTTAACAGGCAATATCAAGATAAAAACAGTTCAAGATTGATCTGGTGGTGAAGGTCGTATTTTTCTAGTATATTATTTGGCATATAGTACAAGGAATTCTTGTATTAGGCATTTTTTTGGGATCAACAATTTTATTAGGGTTAAGTACCTACGAGACTTAGCTTGAGGCAAAACGATATTATAAATATTCTTCAAAGAAGTTATTTAATTTAGTTGTTTCTATATAGGTAAATTCTTCGTCTACATTTTTGTTTGGTACCTAATAATGATAGGTCATTTAAGGATTATAGGATAGGTTTTTTTCTACGATATAGAATATATACGTCTACCCATTTTTGAGTAGATTTTTTTATATATCTTTGGACTGGGTCAAAATGTCAACCAAAATAAATAAATAGCACCTCTTCTGATATTATGTATTTCTATGAAATTATCTGCCAAGTAAATAATTAAGGGGACTTTCTAGAGCAGAGACTAGAGACCAAGAACTGGTTTTGCAACGAAAGTCACTTAACACTTTAGTACTATGTCATAGAAGCTTTTTTGACAAAAGTCTCACAGTTTGAAATATTTATTGAAAAAGTTGCTATAACAAACTATTAGGCTTACTTAGTATTGAGCGACTTTCGTTGTTGACTGGTATCAAAAGCGTTGGCCACCAAAAGCCGGATGATCGGATGGCATCACCAAAATAGCGGTAAAGACCTGGATGCAAAGATGTCAAGACTGAGTTCCTGTTTGAAGATCAAGATCAAGTGAATTGTATCTATATATAGATAGCATTTCAAGATACGACACCTTCCCCCTTACTCAAATGACCAACATGGCTAACTATTAAAGCTTAAATATAATAGACGATGAAACCACATGTCGCAAACATAATGTAAATCACAGATTTTGATGTATTGATGGAATTCACAAGCTTAGGGCACGTAACTTTATAGTTTACTGCTTATTTTAAAGCTTTAATAGTAAGCGTATATAGCGTTCAGACGCATATAATGTTGGCCATTTGCTTAGGGGGCTCAATTCGTGATAAATAATCATAGAATTCGTGGTGAAACTAAATTTCGCAATTACTAAGTATTAGTGAACCTCCATTGAAGTAGGTTGAATGTCATTGAGACAGTTCATAATAATAAAATTACCCTGTTCCTAAATATTGCATTTAGCCAAGCGTCAACGTACATCGTGATATCCCAAGAGCCGTGTAAAGGCAATTCTTCACGGTGCCACTCAACTACCGAGGCAGACCCTCACGTACTTTTATTGTATAAACGGGAATGTTTTCCGAGCATCTACTTGATATTCCTTTGTAAACGACCAGCTTGGGGAATCGAATCTACATAATGGCGTAAGGATCATGGACTGCGATCGCCGATTGTTGTATAGTTTTGTGGAGTCAATAGAAAAGTTCGAAAGTTGTGGGCCTACTACGCAAAAATAATTGAAAAAAAAAATGAAAACATTTATCACCAAATACAAAAAACACAAAGAAAAATTTAATGGGTACCTACTTAGCCTACCATAAAATAGCAAAGAGAAATAAAATGCCTCAAAAAAGGAAAAGTCTTCTGTCTCCGTAGATGGTTAAAGTGCTATTATCTGTATTAGCGATAATCAGGCGATGATCATCGTGCGAATCCCTTATTTTTGGACTTTATACCAAAGCGAATAATGTCACAAAGCAGAAAGAACTTCGTATGTAGTCCTGTTTTAAGAGATGAAATCTGTACAATAATGGCCAAAAATCCTGGGCTGGTCTGGCAGGTTTTGAAGACCACAGTGGGTAATTCTCCGTTAGCTAACACACTTCAAAATTGTATGGTGAATACACTCATTGAAAAAACTAAAATTATTACAGATTCATAGGATTTCTTCATCATTAATAAAGTATAGGCGACCTAACTGTAACTTCGTAACTTCCAGATAAGTTAAATCAATCCTGATAGTTTTATGTAGTTCTAATACGCTAGCTCGCAAGTTCGCTAACAGTAGGTAAGTAAGAAAGTTGCGAAATATTCCTAAGTACCAAACTTTCGTCGGCTCTTGTTACTAAGCTGTAAAGGTAGAGTAGAGTCTTTAGCAACTAATAATTATATTGATTTACTTTACGCTAAAAGAAAATCACCGAGAATATGAACAAGATTTATTCATGTAAATGATAAATTATATCTTATCATAATAAATTAAGCTCATTTTAAATTCTACGTTATTTCCACAAGACTAAACATTTCTTCAGACGATGCAGATAACTCTCCTAAGTTCAGAGTAAGTACTTATCTTACTTTCAAAATGGCGGCAGGTGGTTTCCACCTTTAAGTAGAACGCTGCATCCATGTTTCCGTTTCCCGACAGTAAATCTTACACTTGGTAGTATCCAACTAAGTAATACCTAAGTACTGGATTAAAAGTAAACTCATCTTCGGTGTTTATTTTCTCAAGTTTATTGGTATACAAGTTCTTTAAAACTATTGCAGGAACTTAGAGCTTTCTACGAAATAAAATAATTATATTGAGGGTTGTGTTAACTTTTAAAATTACAACTGTATATCTAAACTTATGAATTTCACCATATTTATTATTGCGCACAGTGTACATTTCAAACTCTAAAAGCTTTGTTCACCTCTCAAGCTTAAGCTCTCACTAGACATGAAAAAAACACTTTTAAACGGATACTACTTTGGTAATTAGTTGGTATTCGGTCAGATTTTTGATTCGTCAGGTTTTTTTAAAACGTCGGAAAAATGAAAAATCAAACCAAATACTAACTAATTAAAATTACCAAAGTAAATACTTGCAATAAAACCGCGCTAGTATCCGTTTAGAATAGGGATGTTGACTAATGAATAAAATAACGAAATACTAATAAAAATCGTAAACATATTAAACTTTTAGAGTAGCTTGTATACCTCTTGGTTTTATATATTGCATATTATTTGTTTTATGACCCTTCAAAGTTGGGTGGACAAGTCCATTTAAAAAGTATACAATTTATTAAAATAAATGATACCTTTAATTAGTCCGTAAAATGTATAGCAAATTTGTCGAAGAAACCATTTTGATAAACACAATATTTAATATAGCTGCTGAACAAATTTCCTATGCGTTGCATACAAACTAGCACGGCGTGACGTCATAACGTGCAAGCCATTAGTATGGAGCGTTTTTGATCGAGTCCATTTGTGTGCATTTCACACTGTGATATCTCGGGCAGTTTTCATGCTAGCGAATTAATTCTTTTACCAATGTTTCTTTTTTTGAGAGGTAATTTATGTAACATAAAATAAAAAAAATAGTCAACATCCCTATTGTTTTATTTCATGTCTAAAAGTTTTGGTTGAAAATAACGTCGCAACCTTTCCTGCTTAAAAACTACTTTCATTATTTCAGACCATAACAAAAGAAACAGCAAGCGGCATTTGCATTTCCTAAATGGTGTTGCTGTTGATTTATGTACTTTAATAAAGATTTCGCGACACAGAGGGCCCTCTCCGAAAGCAAAGCGATAATCGGACGAAGTTCGTTCTCTTTTGGGGCATTACTATAGCCAACGAATAAGGTCCAAAATGTTTAAAAAAACTAACATTTTCCGATTACCGCGATTATTTTATATATTCGGCCCCTTAGTGTCCGAATTTTTGCTCTCGTCACTACTCTCTATGTCAGCTCCATTCTACATACTAGGATTGGTTCTATTATACTTATAATACCTTTGGGAACCAATACTATTATAAAATATTTTTTGCTTACTTTTACTACGTGTGAAATCAAGAGCCCGGCCAAATTGAAACACGATATTGTCGTTGCGACCATTGAATATATTTCAGTAGGTACCAATTATTGAAACTTTGTTTTCTTTTGTTCCAGATAAAGTTGTGGCTTCGCACAATGAACACAATCTATAAATGGCAGTTCCTGAAAGAGATATCCAACAAACGGTAATTTAGATTTTATGCGGAACAAACGCGAGGGGAATGCAGCAATATCTCACGATTACGCATGAAAGGATTGTTCTTTTTTGTTACAGAAAAATGGCATGTGAGAAGTTATACCCTCAAGGAATTACGTCTACTCAAATGAAGAAATATTGTAGGAGTTTACTGACTAAATACTCGGAAATAAGGAAACCATTAATTCTTAATGTTGTCTCAAAGAATGATACGTGAAATGTAGCTGTATTCTACCTATATATCAAAATGGGTCAGATACAAACGCATCTTGATTCCAACTCCACATCAGTGAACTACTCGGATATATACGAAGCGATCGACGACGATAAAGATGCCTGCGTAGTTGCTGATGAACCTACATTTCCAAGCAGCTTCGGGGTGACCTTAGCCGTTCCAGAATGGGAAGCAATTTGTACAGCTATCATACTGACACTTATAATTGTTTCAACCATTATTGGTAACATCCTTGTGATTCTTAGTGTATTCACATACAAACCATTAAGAATAGTGCAAAACTTCTTCATCGTATCATTAGCTGTTGCTGATCTGACTGTCGCTATATTAGTGCTGCCGCTCAACGTAGCGTACTCAATCTTAGGGCAATGGGTTTTCGGGATATATATGTGCAAAATGTGGCTGACGTGCGATATAATGTGTTGTACGTCATCTATCTTAAATTTGTGCGCAATAGCCCTCGATCGGTACTGGGCCATTACGGACCCTATAAATTACGCACAAAAGAGAACACTTGAAAGGGTCTTGTTAATGATCGGCATAGTTTGGGGGCTTTCATTAATTATAAGCTCCCCTCCACTGCTCGGATGGAACGACTGGCCCGAAGTGTTCGAGCCTGACACACCTTGCCGCCTGACGTCACAACCTGGATTTGTAGTATTTTCTTCATCCGGCTCCTTTTATATACCACTAGTGATAATGACAGTAGTTTACTTTGAAATATATTTAGCCACTAAGAAAAGATTAAGAGATCGCGCTAAAGCTACAAAAATAAGCACTATTTCTAGCGGTCAAAACAGATTTGCTATGAAAGATGAGCATAACGATCAGGATTCCGTAAGCTCAGAGGCAAACCACAACGAACATGAAGGCGCCACTCGGCTAGTATCAGATAACGAAAAAAAGAAAAGGACGAGAAAATTGACACCAAAGAAAAAACCTAAGAAAAAATATTGGAGCAAGGACGATAAGTCGCAAAATAAACTGATTATACCGATTCTATCAAACGAAAATTCAGTTACAGATATTGTTGATAATGAAAACAGGAATACTTCTTCTGAAAGTAATTCTAAAGAAACTCACGATGAGGTGCTTATAGAATCAGCGGAGCCTGTCAAAACAAAAGTGCAGAAGCAGGTGAGACCAAACCAACAAAATACGGTGTATCAGTTTATAGAAGAAAAACAGCGGATATCATTAACTCGTGAGCGGCGGGCGGCCAGGACCCTGGGGATCATAATGGGAGTATTTGTCGTGTGCTGGCTACCTTTTTTCGTAATTTATCTCGTGATTCCCTTCTGTGCAAGTTGTTGTTTATCTAATAAATTCATCAACTTCATTACCTGGCTCGGATACGTGAATTCCGCCTTAAATCCTCTCATATACACCATATTCAATATGGATTTTAGGAGGGCGTTCAAAAAATTGTTGTGTTTAAAGCCATAGACATGTGTTGTGCCAAAGACTGTATTAGTTTTGCGCTTATAAAAGCTGCTGATTTGCTCAAATTACAATGTTTGAATTACTAGTAGTTAAAACTTACTCAGCTATCATACGGATTTAACAATAAGATATTAGTTATTAATCTTAATATAAATAATTGTTCTAGATAAATTTATAGTAATCCAATCTTTGTAAATAAACCATTGATGCATAAAAATTACATCCTTGGGAAAACGAGATATTAATTTAGCATTAAAATAACATAGAACTATAAATTCAACTGTATACTAAAAGTGTACATAAATTCACAGGTTTTGTCGTGCATGGCACGGTTACTAGAGTTTATTTACTTATAGATATATCATCATGTGAATGAATTTAGGATAAAATTACGTATTACCAACGAAAAATCTCAATCACCATTATGGTACCAAATTTTTATCTTTAACTGTATATACATATCTCTGTCCGTTGTAAATAATAGTAGAATACTTATATAAATAAAAAATGGTAATCTAAGTCGAAGTTATAATTAACAATGGCTTTGTTTACTAGCACTTACAGTAAGATTCTAATCAAATATTTTGTTGATTTTCATCAGTAGCATTTTAAACAAATTGTATCCCTTTAAAATAATTTGAGCCCTTATTTGAAAGGGATATTGAACTTTTTTTTTTTTTTATTCTTTTCGATTGAAATAAAATATTTGACTGTTACATTTGTTTCATTCAAAACTCTCATATATCATCCCCGTTTAAGTCTGAGCATGTAACTCATTTAAATGCAAAGCAACGTGGAAGTCGTTTCTCATACACTTCTGCAGCTCCAGTTTAAACAAACGTAAAGCGACGCTTATTGAATAAAATTTAATGCAGAGCTATGATACTTATGATGAATGTCGTTTTTAATTTCTATACTGTCTACTGAAAACTGATAAAATTCACTCTCGTCTGCGAAAAACTGAAAATAGCAAGTTGCACTTTTTGGTTCACATTTCATAGTGCCAACACCAACATGCTGATGACAAACTTTTTGCGATTTATCTGTTTTGCCTATGCGTGCGGCATAAAAACTAAATAATACAACATTTTTCATATATTCACATATGTACGGGAGTACTAGACATTGAAATAAAACACTTTTCGGATACTTGCGGTTTTATTGATGTCCGGTTAGTAGTTTGGACTTGATCAGATTTCTGATGATGATTGACATATTCCAACATTATATTGGAATAAATATTACAGCTTTATCGCTTTAGTAATTACTTAGGTGGGTCCAAAAAGTTTTCGCAGCCTTGGACCCGGCCATGTTTCGGTACGTTAAATCAATTCCGATTGATATTGTAACGAACCCACTCGAACTTTTGATTTATGTCCTCTAATATGTTTCAAACGACGTGAGTATCTACCTCTACTGGATCGGTGATGCGTATATTTACATAAAATTGCGTATAGCGATTCAAATGAAGGAGTTCCAGTTCTAAATAAATAAGTCTATTAAAATTAAATTAAAAACACATACATTACCTACCTACTAGAAGAATCAAAATACGATTCTAAGTTAAATTTGTATTTTATCGGATAGGTATTCACAATAAGTATCTTATATCTATTGGTGAATTCCTGAATCATTTTACCAAATGTTATTAAAGCGAATCACATAGTTTTTTTTTCAATAGTTTATGAATCATAATTTCCCCAATATTTTCTAGCATTTAGAATAGCCTATCTCTTTAATTTGGATTTGGATTAGACTTAAAACTATGGGTGAATAATATTTTTATAACATGTAACATAAACTGTTGCCTAAACCTTCATAATGGTCTATAAAGAGACGCAAGTTCTACTAAAGTCACAACTTCAAGTATAGTTCATTTATTATTAATCCCTATATAGCCTACACGTACAAAGTAGTAGCGCAACTATGTAGTAAAAGCGATAAACATGGCCAACTTATAAAATTGAACTACAATAAGGCGATTCTCACACTGCCTCCGCGGTCCGCGCGCCGTCGCGGGGCGCGGTTTCCGCGCGCGGCGACGACGGAGCGGCAAATTCGCCTATTCGAGCGGTTTTCTCTGCGCCTCCGCCTCGTTAGGCGCAACGGTCGCGGAGCCAGTGTGAGAACCGTCTAATCGGACGGTGTTCCGTGACATAATCAGCTTCGAAAAGTGTAAAAAGTACAGTAAAATTTAATGACGGGCATCAACCGATTATTACAAAATCTTTTCGTAGCAGGACCCCAGCTTTGATCCATCCTTTTAACACGTTCGCTGCGGCAGGATTTTTCTATACTTTCCATTCCTTCGGTACAAGGCCTATACACCTGGTAATAAAACTTCCATTGTGGCGGCACAAGGCTTATAGACCCTGTAACATTTAAGAAACTTTAAATCCTTTTTTGGCTTCATGCAAAAAGATATATGATTTTTTTGCTTTGAATATAAATAACAATGAACTAATTGTCATACACCTGAAAACGTTCGTTAACAGCTTGATTAGTTTAAAAATTAATGCTATATTTAAAATACAGGGTTTATGCACCCTGTGCCGCACTGAATAAGGGAAATCTGGTGCGTATTTTAGGGATGTGAAATAAAAACATCGATAGTCTTAATTAAGTTTAATATAATGAAAAAAAAAGATAAAACAAATATGAATTAATGTTTTTCAATGAAACATGGGTAACAAAAGATTTTTTTGCACTGAACACATTCAGTTAAAAAAAATCACTTTTTTACTAAAGGTTCGGAGTTTTTCGTAACATCCGACACAATTCCTCTTCTTAACACCTTTTACCAAATTGTGTTCATCAAGTTTTCGTGCGGGTTCTGAAAAGATTAATTTATTAATTTATTTTTTATTTGTATGTGTATGTATGTGTTTTAATCTTTCCTCTTTATAATATTAGTATAGAGTAAGTAGAGTAAATGTTACTTTTCTGTAATAAAACAGAGAATAAAAACCTGCCTGGGCAGGCAGGTACCGGTGCCGTGGGTACAGGAAACGTAATTAGGTAAATAAAATAAATAGTAATGATGACTCACCTGTCTTTGATTTATCAATCTATGATTAGATTTAATATTCACTGCATCACTGTCCTCACAAACATCGTAGACAATTTTTTTTGGCACCTTTTGGTTGGTCTTGACGCCATGTCGACGCTGGACGCGTGCGTTTCGTGGTGAATGCAAGCGTGTGCGTGTGCATTGGGTGAGCACCCTCTAAAAATGAATAAAAATGTATTCACCATTTAGTAAAAGGTCTAAAATAATTGTAAATACAATCTTGCAATTTGTAAATCGATATAACCAAAGTTATTTAATGAAATGTGTGCTCACCCAGTTCTCACAAATGGTAAGCCGTATCTCCGTATGTAATGACTTTACAAATACCAATAGTGTACTAAATTTCTGTAAAAATCTATTTTAACTAGGGTTTCAAATTTCAGTTTCACAAGATCCGTAATAAAAAAATTACAAATGATTTCTTGTGCTCACCTAATCCTCACGTTATTAAAAGGGCCGATATTCTAGCGACCTAGCAATTTAATGGCATCCATAATTTGTATTGTTTTAGTTGACTATAAACATGTTTTTGTAAAACATAAAACAAACCACTATCACTGTGCGTTGTTGAGTAATATTTTTTTGAAAGTGCTCACCCAAACCTCTTATTTTCGTAAAGTGAAAAACATTTATACCTCTTTGTAATTAAACGTTGAAGAAAAAGTAAACATGTCAAGTTTTAGTAAATAAATTTACAAAATGCTCATGTAAATACATTTTGATATTTTTATCTACTTTAGTAGATAGACGTAATTCATTGTTTCTACGGAATTCTATACAGTAGGGTGTTTACACGTTACATAATAAAGAGACAATAATGATTGAATTTTCTTATTTATTGCTTTCTGATCTATACTACTTAACAATGACATTTTTGAATTGCCATTAAATACATGACTGAATCGAAAGCACAGGTGTTTAAAACTTTTACATTCTTTTAATTATCGTAAACGGACGAACATAAAATTCCATTTCTAATTAATATATCGTCTATCATCGTTTATATCGTCATAGCATGGCACATGGCACATCTTTATTAAGGACGGTTCTAAGTTCGAAATTAATGGTCAAATTGTATTAAGTTAGTATTCTATCTTTCTTATTATTCTTTGACCGTATCAACTCAAGCCGCTTAGTCGTTCCCTATCGGAGTTTATTATGTGTGATGTGACCTTAACATTTAGGATAACATGAAATAAAAAAAAAATCGAACATTGAACCTAAGTTTCTGCTACTGGCGTCTAAAGAATAGACAGCCGTATTAAAATACAAAATATTCTATGACTTGGGCTCACAAAATTAATCCTCCTCATCGTACAGACACTTGCTCTTTGTCGACCATTATTTCTAAAGATTATAATTCTCGCCAAGTCGACTACATGTTATGTTAACTGAGTAAGTCAACGCCATCTAGCGACCAGTTAGCATACTACTTTAACTATCAATTAT
Organism: Agriphila straminella; assembly: GCA_950108535.1. Taxonomy (NCBI): domain Eukaryota; kingdom Metazoa; phylum Arthropoda; class Insecta; order Lepidoptera; family Crambidae; genus Agriphila; species Agriphila straminella. Next base: position 15,332,874 of record OX467312.1, read on the forward strand.
TGGAGGAGGTCGTTATCAATCATATTTACTGATCAAACGAACTTACCCTAAGTCATCCTAAGTGAAGTTCGATCCTAATCATCCCGTCTTCGTCGAAGAGATTTAATTTGTTACAAAGTAGGATGTTTAGAGAAGATATCAATGTTATTAGAGGAAACCCTTGTTTGTTTATATAAATAAACAAGGGTTAAGTGAACACACATTAAATTATTTTTAAGAATTAGTTAAATAAGATGAAAATAAGTCAGTGCTCCTGCAACTGCAACACAATTAAAAGTAGGTAGTTTGATTTTAATGTAGGTTCTGCGAAATTAAAGCCCGATGCCTCGCAAATATTGTCCAGTCCAAACAGCAGATTGCGAATAGCATTAACAAAAACTCCGGCACACAGACTAGTGTAATGAAACTACAATAATAACGGCGAACCACTTTTACTTTTTCCACAGGAATACACTATGACTATTATTAACTAGGTTATAGCAACAGTACATTAGCATTTTCCCCTAACTACTTCTTTTCCCGACGGTTCAACAGTGACTGAGCTCGCAACTCACTTTCGTTAACCGTTTCGCCGCCTATCCCCCCTACTTACCTCCCCATTCCACTACAAATGGCGGGAAAATATGGCGGGAAACGGTGTTGCCAAGCTATTAAACTAAAATACTACTATTTTATCATTTCAATTTGACTCAAAATCATAACAATAAAATGGATAATTTACTATCAAACGACAAAACGTCACATTCGTCCATCCTGACCTCGTGCATGTCCTCGTGCACGGTCAACTCAAAACATTCTAACGTCACATTCGGCCAGTTGTATGTTAACTTATACCGCATTTGATTTAACAAATTTAATTGGTTTGACTTATTGTTATAATTTAATTTTGTGGATTAATTAATGCTAAAAGAGAGAATCTACTGAATCTACCACCATTTCACAAAATGTGAGGCCACTCCAAGAAAGAAATGGCTAAAGAAAACTTGGAGAGGGTTGTCGACCTCAGTCTTTTATATTTAATAATTTATTTTCTTTATTTATACATTTGCACTACATGAGGTTTATAACTACTAAGTAGATCTTAAAGTAACTACTTATCGCATGCACCTTGACGGGCATAGCAAGTATAGCAACGTGGAAGAGGGGCAGACATTTAAATATTCTTATCATTAAAATATTCGTTACCAGAACAATAACATTTAGTTAGTAACAGTTGTTTTAATGAATTTATGAACTTGTTAATTTTTGGTTCAGCTCTTAGATTTTATAGTAATTTATTATAATATTTTTTTTTTTTACTAACATCGGGTAAGGACCCGAATTATGTTAAATTAAATTAGATGTAGTTTGCTCAAGATTATTTTTATATCGCGGGACATTGTGACGAGGCGCGTCTATAATTTTAATATATAGATTTGTATGTTTCCCAACAAACTTGCACATTTCTAAATAGTATACGCAAAGTAATGTTAAAATTTTTAAATTTTTAAAATGGGGTTGCATTTACAAGAGGAACTAACTGTTGTAAATTATCGCGCCTAGTATGATCATCAGACCATAAAGCTATGACATTTTTGAAAGCCAGTAATATTGTGACACAAGCATTAACTCTAGAACATCTTGAAAAATATATTACCATATTTTTTTTTTTACCATAAGCAATCAAATTCTTTATGTAAGTACAACATTTCTTATTAGTTCTTTCTACTAAATCATGGATTTTATTATAAAATTTAATAAGAGATAAGTACAAAAAGTAAATATAACAGTCGACGGCGCGCCATCGCCGGGGTACCACGAAAGGGTAAACAAATTCAATCACAAATTGTAGACTTTTGACAGATAACCTGACGTGCTGCCAACTACATAACTCAAATTATCAATGGTATCAACTTATTAAACTTCCAATAAGTCTTACAGTTTCTTATAGTAGGTACCTATACAATTTCAATTTACTATTATCTACTAGCTATGGCAAAATGCAAGGTAATAATAATAGGTAATAGTATTATAATTAAAGTTGTGTTGCAACAATCATTATAAGTCAATGATATTCATTGTTATAAATATTATTTTTATATATTTCACAACCCACAGCATGAGCTAGGTACTTATAGGTAATATTTAACTTAGCTAGGCTATACTACAACTACCTACTTTAACAGGTTCTGAATAAGATTGAAATACATTTGATAAATCAATGCATAGGAATTCTGGTCCGTTTCTATGTTCAACCAGATAATTGCAGCTGAAACCTATTAGCCGTCGCAGCCTGTTGTTGTCGTGTCACAAAAAACTAAGATCGACCAATTACGGAACAGTTGTTTCGACCATCCATCCGAGCGTCGCACACCGCGCCACCCTCGCCTTAGCGACGTGTAACGCATCGGCATCTTGTCAGATGCAATATGTTTCTGAAATATATAAAACATAATCGACAGTAACCGTCCCTAAATCATAGGACAAACGTCATCAAAATAAAACATCAGGGTCAAAAGGAAAAATATTTGAATCTTTTCATAAGAACAGCTTCATTGTGAGATAAGAGACACTAATACCACGGTACATACAAATTCACATAATTATGTACAAAATGATATTTAGTTGCATTGTTATTAAAACATTAACTTTTCATGTCAATTTATTCATTTTATTCCACAATTTGTGGTTCTCTTGCATTTTATTATATAATGTGCTCAGTTTTAGTAATTGTTAATGTCGATACTCGCGGGACTACCGTTTGCCGCTATGTGGACGGACAAGGCCTGTCAAGATATATATATTCAGGGCTACCGTTTGCCATAGTGTGGACACGGCCTGCCAAAAATTCAAGCTAAAGCTATCAACCGAGGACACACATGGCCCATACAATACGACACACTCGGCCGCTTATCCGGTATACTTTAGGATACACATGACATGACCCATAGACGCGACACACTTGGCCGCTTACTAAGTACTACACTTAAGGACATACTTGGCCCATAGATGAGACACATTTGCCCGCTTACTAAGTACCACACTTAAGGACACTCTTGGCCCATAGGCGCAACATACCTAGTCGCCTAAAAACTACAAATAGTTCATATAGTAGTAGCTTACACACTGCTATGTACTTAACATTGTAAGACTTATTTTCTCAAGCATAAATATAATATTCAAATTAACCATAACTATATAAGCATCGAATTGCAATATTATAAACAAAGAGATAACCATGTAAAATGAAGTTGTGTCTTAAAGAAGAACGCGGTCTTCATAAAGTCTTTACAGATCTTCGTTCGTACGTGTTTTATTGAAAAGTATTCCATATATTTAATTAAGGGCCCGTGCACTAAGTTAAGCAACAACAACTTAAATAATCGTTTGCAGATGACGATTTGAATATGAAATTAATAAAATTGCATAATGTTGTCACATAAACGTGTAACATAATTAAATTACAACCTAGCCTTGTAAACCGCACGCGCATTTAGCCAAATCATAGGCGCATCTAGCCTAACCGTAGGCGCATCTAGCCTAACTATAGGCGCATCTAGCCTAACTATAGGCGCATCTAGCCTAACTATAGGCGCATCTAGCCTAACCGTAGGCGCATCTAGCCTAACTATAGGCGCATCTAGCCTAACTATAGGCGCATCTAGCCTATCTATAGGCGCATCTAGCCTATTTATAGGCGCATCTAGCCTATCCATAGGCGCATCTAGCCAAACCGTAGGCGCATCTAGCCAAACTGTAGGCGCATCTAGCCAAACTGATGGCGCATCTAGCCAAACTGGATTTGCATCTAACTAATAAACATTCATTTATTTCCTAGAATATTGTAGTATACATTGATGACATTATAAATTATAACAAAATCTGCATATCCTGCCTTAGTTAGGCGTGGAAATCTGCCAGTAGCTAGGTGATTATAAAATTTAAATTTGAGAATCTGTACTTAACATTAATTATTAATAAAATTATTACAACTAGGTACTTTTATTTACCCATCTTTCCATTAAATAATTTAAAATCCCAATAAAATAAATGTCAAACTGTTATGTCAAATATGTATAATATGACATATTAACAATAATAGTTGCCTGCCAGTACAATGTTATTTTAATTAAAAGTTATAAGATATATTAATTACAACTAGTCAAACCCCAGGTGAATCTAGCTCTGTAAACTGATGGCGCATCTAGCCTTCTAATATAAAGGCGCATCTAACCTTGTAAAATAAAGGCGCATCTAGCCTTCTAAAATAAAGGCGCATCTAGCCTTCTAAAATAAAGGCGCATCTAGCCTTCTAAAATAAAGGCGCATCTAGCCTTCTAAAATAAAGGCGCATCTAACCTTATAAAATAAAGGCGCATCTAGCCTTCTAAAATAAAGGCGCATCTAACCTTTTAAAATAAAGGCGCATCTAACCTTGTAAAATAAAGGCGCATCTAACCTTGTAAAATAAAGGCGCATCTAACCTTGTAAAATAAAGGCGCATCTAACCTTGTAAAATAAAGGCGCATCTAACCTTGTAAAATAAAGGCGCATCTAACCTTTTAAAATAAACGCGCATCTAACCTTGTAAAATAAACGCGCACCTAACCTTGTAAATAAACGCGCATCTAACCTTGTAAAATAAACGCGCATCTAACCTTGTAAAATTTAAACTTTAATTGTTAAAGACTGTTTTTTAACTTAATAAATAAATAAATAAAATGAAGGCAAATCTGACCTTTAAAATGCTTCACCCTTATAAATTCTCAAACCTATTTATCATTCTAGTATGAAAACGAACAAAAGCTATAGGTACCTTACTTTAGGTCGAAGGCGCGTTTAGGCTTGTCCTAGCCTTACAAACTGAATGTGCATCTAGCCTCGGAAGTCAAAATAAATTTTAGTTTATATAAATATCTAGTATAAATTGCTTAGGGTTGGGTGAAATATTTAGAATAAGGTTCATTTTAGTTTGAAATATTTCATAAATTCCATATAAGTAAATTTAATTTTAATTTCATTGAAATTTTCACTGGACCTATCCTTATGTATCAAAAGTTAAATATTGTAAGCCAAAGACGCGTCTAGCCTTGTAAACTGTAGGTGCATCTAGCCTTTTAAACCGAAGGCACGTCTAGCCTTTTAAACCGAAGGCGCGTCTAGCCTTTAAAACCGAAGGCGCGTCTAGCCTTTAAAACCGAAGGCGCGTCTAGCCTTTTGAACCGAAGGTGCGTCTAGCCTTTTGAACTGAAGGCGCGTCTGGCCTTTTAAACCGAAGGCGAGTCTAGCCTTTTAAACCGAAGGCGCGTCTAGCCTTTTAAACCGAAGGCGCGTCTAGCCTTTCAAACCGAAGGCGCGTCTAGCCTTTTAAACCGAAGGCGCGTCTAGCCTTTTAAACCGAAGGCGCGTCTAGCCTTTTAAACCGAAGGCGCGTCTAGCCTTTAAAACCGAAGGCGCGTCTAGCCTTTTAAACCGAAGGCGCGTCTAGCCTTTTAAACCGAAGGCGCGTCTAGCCTTTTAAACCGAAGGCGCGTCTAGCCTTTTAAACCGAAGTATTTATTCTTCAAACTAAGAAATTAGGACAAATCATGTACTTCAAAGTAAACTTACATCATTCATTTAGGAACAAATAAAAATGAAATCAAAATTATAATCTTTTACTAGTAAACGTACCGCGCATCGAAACCACGTAAAAAATTTAAAAACGTAGCTCGTACACCAGATAATGAAATTATCTTTCGTATTATTTTATTCACGAAAGATGAGCTACTTGTAGGTAGGTACAGTTTTTTTTTTTTTTTTTTACTGAGATCACTTCTGTAAAATCACATTAATTAGTGAAATCGGCAATTTTTGTGACCGGCCTCTTAATAGAATAAGAATTAACTTCTTGAACTAAAATAAATCTCCTTAAGGGTCCATTATAGGAAAACATGGTTTGCGAGGGTCATATATAGAAAACGTAAAGTTGTAGTCACAAAAAAACATACAACAAGCTAAAGAGATTCTCTAGTAGCTACAGTATTAAATTGCGTATAAACCTCACAGATGATTGTAAGAAAAATAAGAATATCATTAGAAGCGTTTGCGTAACGGAGCCTTAAGCTACGACTATAGCGTCATGGTACTATTAAAACCCTTTTGAAGGTCAAAATAACTTGGTGCCAATTCTACAGTAAGTATCACATCCGTTTTATTCTCCGTATCCGTACATCCCCAGGGTACAGTGTTAAGGTAGACTACTAACGACAATTACCTACAATGGTATGAAATATAAAAAAAATAAACATTATAATCTCTGCGGAACACATTGTCCGAGATAAAAATACTCAGTAACATAGATACTGAAAATATACAGTTCCTATTTCCATAATTCATTATGTAATGCATTTCCAGAGTTTAAATCACGAAAGTTACAGTTGGGCAGTAAAGATAACAAAACTTTCATTTCATGACCTCGCTTTATACAATCATGAAAATTACTATTCCATTATCATGCACTATTTCATCATGGTGACTGACGACTGAGTGTAGTTTTGTGTGCAGTGTATTGCACGACCGAAGTGTAGCCTCGATCACGTGCAGTTTTGTGTGCAGTGTATGCACGACCGAAGTGTAGCCTCGGTCACGTGCAGTTTTGTGTGCAGTGTATGCACGACCGAAGTGTAGCCTCGATCACGTGCAATGAATGTGAATAATGGTATATGTATGCACGGCCGAAGTGTTGCCTCGACCACGTGCAATGTTTGTGAATAATGGTGTGTATGCACGGCATGGCAATGGTGTATATGCAGTTTATTAAAACTTGAAACTACCCAACTTAATTTCGTAATTTTAGCTCGGTTTAAAACGTTAGATAAGTAAGAAGTTCGTGAGCGTACATACCTTGGTTCTTCCACTGCTGATTTGTAATGAAACTACAATAATAACGGCGAACCACTTTTACTTTTTCCACAGGAATACACTATGACTATTATTAACTAGGTTATAGCAACAGTACATTAGCATTTTCCCCTAACTACTTCTTTTCCCGACGGTTCAACAGTGACTGAGCTCGCAACTCACTTTCGTTAACCGTTTCGCCGCCTATCCCCCCTACTTACCTCCCCATTCCACTACAAATGGCGGGAAAATATGGCGGGAAACGGTGTTGCCAAGCTATTAAACTAAAATACTACTATTTTATCATTTCAATTTGACTCAAAATCATAACAATAAAATGGATAATTTACTATCAAACGACAAAACGTCACACTAGTAAGTGAACAAAATTTTCGTCACGAATGGCAGCAACTTGGCCGCCGCCCCGATGTGACCACATGTTACACAACATGATAAACAGATAATGAGATTAAAAAAAATCGGTGTAACATTCCTCCATTGTAAATTTTTCCCGCTTAACACGATCAATGCGTCGAAAGACATAATACAGTACTGGCGGAGATAATACATAATTATTATATTTATTATTTTAAATAGTTATGCTTTAAATTACATTTATGCTCAATATGTACAAGCCTTAAGCTTGTCCAATATTAAAATTGTAAGTGTTCACTTTGATTCACTTTATGCAATTTTTTAACAAAACTTATAGTAAAGAATTCTGTGTATTATTATGTATTTTCAAAAAAGTAAAGAAATTAAGGATGTTTATTCATTCTATATGTAACAACAATTCAAAAATGTCATTGTTATTAAGTAGTATAAATCAGAAAGCAATAAATAAGAAAATTCAATCAATATTGTCTTTTTATTTTGTAACGTGTAAACACCCTACTGTATAGAATTCCGTAGAAACAATGAATTACGTCTATCTACTAAAGTAGATAAAAATATCAAAATGTATTTACATGAGCATTTTGTAAATTTATTTACTAAAACTTGACATGTTTACTTTTTCTTCAACGTTTAATTACAAAGAGGTATAAATGTTTTTCACTTTACGAAAATAAGAGGTTTGGGTGAGCACTTTCAAAAAAATATTACTCAACAACGCACAGTGATAGTGGTTTGTTTTATGTTTTACAAAAACATGTTTATAGTCAACTAAAACAATACAAATTATGGATGCCATTAAATTGCTAGGTCGCTAGAATATCGGCCCTTTTAATAACGTGAGGATTAGGTGAGCACAAGAAATCATTTGTAATTTTTTTATTACGGATCTTGTGAAACTGAAATTTGAAACCCTAGTTAAAATAGATTTTTACAGAAATTTAGTACACTATTGGTATTTGTAAAGTCATTACATACGGAGATACGGCTTACCATTTGTGAGAACTGGGTGAGCACACATTTCATTAAATACCTTTGGTTCTATCGATTTACAAATTGCAAGATTGTATTTACAATTATTTTAGACCTTTTACTAAATGGTGAATACATTTTTATTCATTTTTAGAGGGTGCTCACCCAATGCACACGCACACATGCAAGCCAACACTAGCCGCGCGAAGCGAGCGCGGGGTGCGGTACCAGGTGCGCGGGGTACAAGGTGCTTCGACCAGGTTACGCATTGTGATAAAATTTTATTACATCCATGCGGTGCCAGGTCTAAAAACCTGGTATTAAGGTAGGTACACCATTGGATTCTATTTTAAGAATACATCTTAGATATATATTCATCTCTTTCCTACACCGAACCAAGTTAAAGTTATGCCTTCCGCGTGACAAGGAAGTCTATACTTTTCTTAGTCGCACTGTAAGCGAGGCGTATAGACCTGGTTTCGCACTCAACGTGTTAAGCCTGTATTTGAGCGTAACATTTCCAAAAGAACATTTTAATCGCAAACCAAACGAGGCTCATTACCTTACGAGAATTTTAACGCCCCATTGAATCTTGCTGGCGAGCATCGCGAACGCGCCAAAATCTTTTTAAGAGTTCCCAATATTTTGGTAAACAAACTTGATTGGCTTCTGTATCGATCGGCATTTCAGAGAATTTGCTCCCAAGGGGAGTATTGTTTATGATAATGTGATTATTTGGGAAATACGATCTCCAAGGCCTTATTAATTTTGTTATTTTGCTGAACTGAAATTTTTGATTATTACATTAGGTACTAAGAACTTCGAAATGTGCGGTATCACAAACTTTTATAAGTACGATCCCTAATCTTGAAATTCTTTGAAACCTTTTTACATAGAATATACTAGAAGTATAAATAATTGGTAAATAGGTACTTATCGCAAGAAGGAATTGCGTAGGAGGAGAACCCTTCTGCCTTCTGCGTGCGCATAGGTTGTGTAATAATTTCCCCTTGCCTTAATTTTTTTGTGAAAATATTTCCTTATAATATTAAATAATAAACATAAGTATTCTGCGTGCACATAGGTCGTGGAATAATTTCCCCTTGCCTTAATTTTTGTTGTGAAAATATTTCCTTATAATATTAAATAATAAATATAAGTACCGACTAGAAAAAAATCGACTCGCCACCATAATTTTCTCGGGCGGGAATCGACGGGAAGTCCGGTCCAATACTTTTCCAACTGAGCTACCGAGTCACTAACTTCTGGATTTCCAAAGGTAGGTAGCAGGTTCGTGTCCCAAACCAAATGTTCTGGTGGCAGTTGATTTTTTTCTAGTTAGTAAGTATATTTATTTTAATATTATAAAAAATAGCATGTGAATGCAAAAATCTCAAATTTGAAAATATCTCTTCAATAAAATTAGGTATCTAAAATATCAAAATACCTACAGAGTCAATGTATGTGATGCATACATACATAGGTAAGTACCTAATGTAGGAACCACACTAGACTAACTTTAACATAACGATATTCCATCGGATGGGCCGACCTTAATGACCTACACCTTGTTTTTGATGCAAAAGACCGGGGCACCTTCCATTCAGCTAGATGGAATAAAGATTACAATCCCGACCTAACATTTGTCTCTAGAGACCCATTAGATCAGCCTTTACCCACAAGCCGCTCAGTGCTTACTGCCTTTCCCAACAGCCAACACCGGCCGGTTCTACTGGATGTCGGCCTCAAAATACCACTTATGAACTCAATGCCCCTACCACGTTGGAATTTTAATCGCGCAGATTGGGATAGCTACCGGACTAAATTAGACTCTGAATTGACCACATCCAGAGTGGAACCAATTGCAAAAAATTACGGCAATTTTGTAAACCTAGTTATTAAAACTGCAAAACAGGTTATACCTAGAGGCTATCGCAAAGAGTATGCCCCGGGGTGGAATGAGGACAGTGAGGAACTGTATAGAGAATACCAAAACACAGGAAACCAAGAGACTGGTGCCAAACTCCTGAGGTCCCTCGATGACAACAGGCAGTCTCAGTGGGAATCCCTAACATCTAGTATGGACTTTAAGCGCTCTAGCAGAAAGGCTTGGAAGACCTTAAACAGACTAACAGGCAAACACAACTCCCCGAAAGGTTGCGCTAACGTGAGGCCAGATGCGATTGCCGCCCGAATGGTGGATGTTACTCGGGCTAAACGGGATAAAGCCTTTACAAAAAAAGTTAAGAAGGATCTCAAAGCCCTAAAACAAGGCTCCCCCAGTACTCCACAACTGTCCATACCATTTGAAGTAGGAGAACTGAAAAACGCCATCAAGCTACTAAAGAACAACAAGGCCGCGGGCCCAGATAAAATGTACAACGAATTCATCCGCCACATGGGTCCGGTCGCAATTAGTTGGCTAACAGCACTTTTCAAAAACATCATGCAAAGCAACAACCTGCCGAAAGAGTTTAAACTGGCTAAAGTGATCGCTGTTCTGAAACCAGGAAAACCAAGCCATCTGCCGGAGAACTATAGGCCTATCGCCCTCCTTAGTTGTGCGTATAAGCTTCTGGAACGGGTGATTCTAACCAGAATCGAGCCTTACTTGGACGCAATTACACCACCAGAACAGGCCGGCTTCCGTCGGGGCCGAAATTGCGTAGACCAAGTACTAGCCCTGACAAATCACATTGAGGTTGGTTTCCAGAACCGAATGAAGTCTACTGCGGTTTTTATTGACCTGACCGCCGCCTATGACACCGTTTGGAGGGAGGGACTTATGTACAAGTTCATGGCAGTAGTACCAAATAAAGAGATAGCAGATCTTGTCTCGAACATGCTGAGTCAGCGACAGTTTGAGGTGTTCCTGGGCAATAGCAAGAGCCGCAGGAGAAAACTGGACAATGGGCTGCCACAAGGATCCGTCTTGGCCCCACAGCTTTTCAATCTATACATCCATGATTTACCATCGACAACTGCTAAGCAGTTTATCTACGCCGATGATATTGCGTTGGTGGCACAGAGCAGAGACTTCACTGCAGCAGAAGAAGTTCTAACAACTGACCTTGAGGCACTGTCACGGTACTTCCAACGATGGCGGCTGATTCCAAGTGTTAGTAAAACTGAAGTTTCTGCATTTCACTTAAATAACCAGTTAGCTCATTACCAACCAAGAGTGTACTTCAGGGGAGAAGCTCTAAAATATAACCCTCTTCCAAAATATTTAGGCGTTACACTGGACAGATCATTAACCTACAGCGAACACATCGGCAAGCTCTCCATGAAGATTGAAACCCGAAATAACATCCTGCATAAGCTCTGTGGCACGACCTGGGGTGCATCTGCGGACTGTCTACGCACAACTGGCATTGCGTTGGTGTATTCCGCTGCCGAATACTGCGCTCCGGTTTGGCTAAATAGCTCTCATGTTCACAAGGTGGACGCCAGGCTAAACGACACCATGCGGTGCATATCGGGAACAATCAGGTCGACCCCCCGGCATTGGCTGCCTGTCCTAGCTCACATAGCCCCTCCACACATTCGCAGGTTAAATTCCCTAAAAAGAGAGGCAGAGAAAATAGCAGCTTCACCATCCCTCCCCGCCCATGATGATTTCTGCCATCCACCTGCAGTCAGGCTAAAATCTCGTCACCCTCCTTGCATCTCAGCCCAGGGTCTCTCCCACTTTGACGTAGACTCTTACTGGGAGAATGAATGGAGAATGGTGGCAGATGGACCTTTTGCCCGGATCGTGCATCCACCGGCCATGCCTGAGGGCTTCGATCTGCCTCGAAAGCTTTGGTGCAAACTGAACAGACTAAGAACAGGACATGGTCGCTGCAACTTCCTTCGGCATAAATGGGGGTGGCGAGACTCGGACCTATGCGAATGTGGCGAAGAGGCTCAAACAATGGAACACATAATGCAGCGATGCCAAATACATTCTTACCCGGGACCTATTGAAGACATCTACAACCTCACCCAAGACGCAGCTAATTGGCTAAGAAATCTGAATGTTGACATCTAACAATTAATGTACCCGCCTATTCATATAACCGCCATACGATTAAATAAATAAATCGGATATCCGCATCACGAGTAAAATGAATGAAAATATAATTTTCGATAGAGCACGTCGACGATCTGTCGCTTGCAGTAGACGTTTGCCAACTTCAAAGGTCCAACTATGAAATAAAAATTGCGATAGTCGTACGATATTCTTATTTTTTTACCTTGTTCCAATTTTTCCTGAGCCAAATTTCGAATAAGCAGAACCAATAATCAACATTGTTATAATTCAGCCCTCTTGGACACATTAGGTTTTTTGTGAGCACATAGTACCTAGTAGCACGTAGTAGAAATTCACGCTTAGAATTATAACTTCTACTTCTTGCTAACACTGCATTCTAACAAATAAATGATTTGATTTGATTTGATACACCTAGAAGCCGAGTACATGTAAAGTGAGGCAAAAAAACTGAGGCAAAATGGCTCAGTTTTCAGATTTATGTTTATCCTTCATACGTTACTTAATCGTAACTAATATCCAATAAAATAGTAACTAATCACCTAAATGTAGGAAAATTAAAACGTATTCATTCATTCATCAACGCCCGAGCGGTCGCCGGCGTCCAGACAACAAAGAAAATTTATGGTGTCTCGTTTTATAGGTGCGTTTTATAGGTCTCGTTTTATCGAGTTATAGGTGCGATCAGGTAAAGTATGAAGGATAAAAATCTGAAAAATGAGCCATTTTGGCTTAGTTTTAATTGCCTCACTTTTGACAGTGCGCTTTTGTAGGGTACTATCTTTCTAGGTGTTACCTTCTATTTACGCCATCTGAAGCATGACAAGAAATCTTTCTGTATTATGTTCGTACCAACCATAGATTATGTACACCACAGTAAAAACGCCACAAATTCCAATCCAAATCCCTATTTCTTTGGCGAAGCAATGGACCGAGTCGGAATAAACACTCGGATGAGTTAACTTCACGTCGAGTAAACATATGATAAGTTTATTGATCTAAGGATAAGGGTTCGAAGAAAGCCTTGCTATTTGTGAGGTACTGCCTTGAATAATAAATTCCTAACATTCGCGATATAAATAAGTTTGTTTTAGTTCTCAACACAAACAGACTGTTCCGGGGGTTTTTTCTGAAACGGTAAAAGTGAAACGAGTTTTGTTTTCATCTTATCTTTATTCTATTGAGTTACAGTTTGTAAGGTTAAATCTATTTTTACGTAAAATTGAAAAGGAAAGGCTGGTACATTTACCTAAGCGAGTTAGCTTTTTAACTTTTCACGATTTTTATCAATTTGTAGAGCTTTGTGACGAGTTGTCCTTTGCAGAGCTTTGTGACAAGTTGTCCTTTGACCACGGACCCTAAAATCGAGCTATAAATGTTAACGCAGACTGGGAGCGATTCTCACGCGATAGACAAAATGTCGAAATAGAGATATATTGAAATAAAATAGCGGGTCCGCCATTTTTTCTATTGAAACCTGTTTTTGGTTTTCTCGAAATGTCACCATTGAGATATGTCGATGGCTAGCCCTCGACATGCAACGTGTGGTCGATAGTGGTAGAGATTTAATATCTCGAACGTTACATAAGCCGAAGTGTCGAATTGTCTCTTTCTTATGAGATGGGTGACCATTTGGGACTGCAATAACGAATGTTAAGCTACTTTTGAAGAGGCCGCGTACCATTTGGGACTGCGATGACAAATGTTAAGCAATTCTAAGAAATGGCCGGGTGTGAGATGGGTGACCGTTTGGAACAGCAATAACGAATGTTAAGCTACTTTTGAAGAGGCCGGTTGCTAGATGGGTGACCATTTGGGACTGCGATGACGAATGTTAAGCAATTCTAGGAAATGGCCGGGTGTAGGATGAGTGATCGTTTGTGACTGCGATGCGACGAAAGTAAAACAACTTTAAATAAGGCCGGGTGTTAGATGGGTAACCATGTGGTAAACACCTTGAAAAAAGATCGGGTTTGGGATGGGTGACCGACTAAGCCAATAGTTATCAATGTTAAACAGCGTTTCGGTTCTTGCAGGCAGACATTATGGCCGCACCGCACGCATCGCAGTCCTCATTTGTGTTGCGGTGCAGCCAGGTATTCACCTTTAAACTGGGCTCAGGTTAATCCAAATCAGTATTTAGTTTTGATAAGTTCATATAGATTTTTTTCTGGGCAGCTTGGACAGTTTTATCTCACGAGTGCGTGTCGGCTATTATGTTGTTAGGCGTGCATATGCACATTGATTTAGTGTGCGTCTGCACGCTCTCGTGATACGCACACTAAAACAATGTGCATGTGCACGACTAACAACACAACAGCATTCATAGCCGACCCGTACTCGTGAGATAAAAAGCTGTACCTACTTTGGTGACTAAATAACGGATAGAGATTGTTATAAACTCTTATGACTGGGGAACAAACGCTAGGTACGTAAAATAAGATATCGTATCACTCATACATACCCAAACTAAACTAAGAAAAGAGCAATTAACTCTTTACTGTTTTTTTTTCAGATTTAGCAAAGAAAATCAAATGATGGATTCATGAATTACATATTATAATGTATTATCAAAGTATATTTTTAGCGGACTAATTATGTGGTTCCTGTTACAATTTCTACTGAAAGAGCAACTTTGCCGTGTAATCTTTACAGGAGTTTGTGAATATGTTTAAAGACTCTCGGCTTAAACATTTTGAACTTTCCTCACTCTCCAAGTTTGCCATCGAAGCCCATTTGTATTGAATAATAATAAGGACCTACCTTTACTATCGTAAAAAATAAGAAATACTTATCAAAACTTTTCGCAGCATATATTTTTCTCACTGGCAAAGTTAATAAAGTAAAAATGATGACCCTTTAGCTAAGCTAATCAATATCCATTAATAAAAAGGCAAACATTAAGATTGCTAATGCTTTATTCATGCAATATTTGTTCATAAGCGTTCAAGTATATTACTTACCTACTGTCATTTATTCCGTGCACAAGTAAATCTTACATATTTTAAAACTACTCAAATATTCATGGATCCCACCAAACACATTTTCATCTATAATGTTGCCAAGACCTCGCACTGTCTATACGTTATCAGTAACCTTAGCACGAACAGCTGTCGAGAAAAAAAACGCGCGTAAAATTACTCGATAGACAATTCTCTATGGAAAATTTTATTTCGCTTATCGGCGATAGATGGCGCTGTACAAATTTCCAATACAAAATTTATCTATCGAATGATTTTACGCGCGTTTTTTTTCTCGATAGCTGTTCCTACCTTACCTAGCTGCTAAGGGTACAGAAAGGTTTCCATGTCACGCCAACTATGATGATTCCGAAATGCTTACTAATAATAAATGAGGAAGTGTGTTTGTTTATTACGCCTAGCGCTTTCACATCATAACTAAACGGATCATCATGAAATGTTGCACACATGTTGTCAGGGATACAGAGAAGGATGAAGGGTACCTTTAATCCAGAAAAAGTACTGTTTCCGAGGGATAGCGAAAAAAACTTTCCACGCAGCCGAAAACTCTTAAATTGTTAATGGTTCGGATGTCCGTAGTCGAGTGGATTGTACGCCGGTTTTCAAGGTGTCGCTAGATCTGAGGTCCTGGGTTCTACCCCCGGCTGGGTAAATTTAGAAAACGAACTTTTCTGTATTGGCTTAGATCTGGGTGTTTGTAGTTCCACCGTTGTTTCTGATTTCCAAAACAACAAGTGCAAACTACGAGCAATATTTGTGATATTGTCTAAAAAAAAACCAGTCAAGAGCGAGTTGGACTCGCGCACCGAGGGTTTCCGTACCATCATTATAAATATACGCAGGGTAGAATAATATAATATATATAATTATTATTGTTGCAGTATTAGGCCAGCGCCATCTCTTGATCGATAGTGGCACTAAATAATTTTTTTTTTAGGTCAGCGCCATCTGTTGACTGGTATGAATTTCTAAAAAAGTGTGTTATATTGAGACATCGTTTTATTTTTTCCTGTAATCTTTACATAAACTATTATCACATAGAATTATTTCAGATTTTTCTCTTTGCAAACTTCGGAGATAAGGGGGGGGCACGGTATTTTTTTTACATTTTTCATCATAAGTCGAAAACTATGCGGCCTAAAAAAAGATTATTTTTTTTTTCAAATGTGCAAACAGCGCTCTTTCATATGATACCCCACATGCCCGAGTCACCCCACTTCAAATTTTTAAGACCCCTTATCAGTCACTGTTGTAAAAAAAAAAATATTTTTTTATTTCTTTCTTTTTTGCAAAATAGTTGGGCAAACGTCATCTTAAACTATTCCAAATTTCAAGCTGATACCATTAGTAGTTCTCGAAATATCCAGCTGTGACAGACAGACTGAGTCACACCATGCATAAGGGTTCCTTTTTACCATTTTGGTACGGAACCCTAAAAAGAAAAAAGCTTCATATTTCAAAGAGGTAGTTCAGTTAGCCACTGAAATTGGATGACATCATCCGAAGTGGCGGCCGCTATAAAATTTGATATGACTGACCGACCGGCATAACCATAGACTTAGAAAAATTTTCGCTATCAAAATATTTGGTAATCTTGATTAGAATTTTAAATAAGAGTATCGAGGAGCTATGGTGTCTTGTTCTGTTAGTGATTGTGATGTGACAAAAAGGAACAATCCAAGTAATCACACTTTTCACAGGTAAATATGACTTTGATCTGTTTGTGACAAGCACAGCAACTATCAGGCGAACTGTAGGCTTGAGTTTCTTTGCCCAAAATACTGCCTAAGGAGACTCAGAGTGGCCGCTACGTAGTATAATGTTGGCAGTTGATTGTATACCTAAGCTCTGTTAATTAAATGGGTAGGTATAAGTAAATTTTATTCACATGTTAATGAGCACATAATTATGTATTTTCTTTGGCCATAGTTTGTGGTTCTATTTTCTATTAATGTAATTTATCCTTTTTAAAGCATTGGCTTAATCATTTTACTTTAAACTTGTTACATACCTGTGGAGGTTTTTAATAGGCTTTTAGTTTTTATTTTTCTATACTACGCTGTATTGGAGCTGTAAACCCCCCAAATATCAATAAAATAAAATAAAATAAATAAGATATTGCCACACATTTCTCTAAAACCAAATTTCGCTACATTTGTTTGTTTATCGACGAAGAAAACGGTATGGAACATAGTTTATTAATTTCCTTTGCCATCATATAGTCATCTTTTATGTATGTAAGTCATATTTACGTATCTCATATACATGTATACATTCGTTTTTCGGATCACCTGTTTATTGACATTGTTGTTCTTTGACATTCTATTTCTATGGGCATAACACTTTTATCTTTTCCGTGGCAACGTAGAGATAAAGCACAAAATGGCGAATTAATTTAAGGAATAAATTTTAATTAAAATGTTTTCGTCAGATAGTCAAGTAATGATGAAGGGCTAATTTATAAGCGTATAGGAGAAGTAAGTTCGAAACGATGTCTCAATATAACACACTTTTTTAGAAATTCATAAAACAAGCAAAAATTTTTTAGTTCCTCTACCAGTCAACAGATGGCCCTGACCTAAGTAAAATTAAATTAGTTCCACTATAGGTCAAGAGATGGCGCTGGCCTAAGAAAAAAAATGTTCCACTATCGGCCAAGAGATGGTGCTGACCTAATACTGCAATAATAATTTTATTATTCTACAGTGTATTTATTATGATGGTACGGAAACCCCCGGTGCGCGAGTCCGACTCGCTCTTGACCGGTTTTTTTATCAAAACGTGTAGGTATGTATAGTTTGTTTATTCTTACTTGTCTTATTTGGTAAAAAATATTTATATACTTACCTACCTAATTCTTAATTGAAAAAAATAATAATTATAAAATACAAGAAATGGTTATCCCACACATCGGGTACAAAATAATTTACTAACTATTAAAGACAAATTGATTGAATTTAGACAACCTATTTTTAAATAACGATTTAAATATAAAAGACGTATGTCAAAAACTGTTTACTAAAAGGACAAAAGGATATTAGTCTTCATTTCAAATCGTCTTTTAAGGCGGTTGTATGACCAAAAGGGGCGCCCTCAGAGGTTTTTATTAATAAGTTATTAATAGAAAAAGATTTTAATAACGTTTATCGTGGAGATTTTAGGGCCCATGGTCTAGTATTTTTAGAAGGTATATATATAAGCCCTCGTAGTCATTTGTAGAAGTAGATAGCAAATGTGTCAAAAACGGCCACTTTTAGCAGTTTGCTATCTACTTCTAGCATAGTGACTACGAGCGATTGTAACGATACCGTCTAAAAATACTAGACTGTGGGCCCTAAAATCGCCACGATAAACATTTTTTTTTTGTAATTGTGTATTAGAATTATAATATTAAATATAATTTAGCTTTCGCTCAGGGTACCACCTTAAACCAACTGCTTCAGACAGACCTCTCTAAGTTTAAGAGAAGCTTCAGAACCATTTAATACTTGCTCTTCTCAATAAAGACCCAACTGAATTAACGCTGCAGCTGAATCCTTAACTATCTTTAATTCTATTTCTCAGACGCTTGTAACTTCTTTGAGTGCGGTAAAAAAAGTTTTTTTACCATCGCCACTCAAAAAAGTGCGTCTTATTCATTGATAACAGTGAATAATACGCGTTTTTATTCACCGAGTGAATAAAAATATTTTGAATTTGGAACAAGCGCGCATCGTATGAATTAGGTACAAACAAAATAAAAGGTGCTGAAAGTATGGAGCTATTCCATAGATACAGATATAGTTCTACAATTAAATGACAAAAATAATCCCGCCAATTTTATTTAGGTTCGTTTTAGTGTCTTATCTTTGGGTTCTTTTCTAAAAAATATCCCGCTAAATCAATTAGGTCCTTTTTAGTGTCTTATATTTGGGTTCTTTTTTATATATTTGAGGGAGATTAGTTGTTCAGTCTTGCATCAGTCCATTATATCAGTCTGGTACGATCTTCAGTCTGTAAAAATTCAAAGTCTATATATATATATATATATATCCAAACTGATGAAGTGGACTGATGAAAGACTGATCATGTAGTTTCCCTCTTAGTTAGCTCGGTGGCATAGTGGTTTAGCGCCTGGCCCAGCGATTGCGGAAGTTAAGCAACGTTCGCAAGGGTCGGTCATGGGATGGGTGACCAAAAATGTATTATCTCGAGCTCCTCCGTGCTTCAGAAGGCGCGTTAAGCCGTTGGTCCCGGCTGCATTTGCAGTCGTTAACACCCACCAATCCGCATTGGGCCCGCGTGGTGGGTTATGGCCCGTCCTCCTTACCACCCATAAGGAAGGCCTGTGCCCCACAGTGGGGACATCAAAAATGGCTGATGAACAACTATAAATACTATAGGTACTGCTATTTTTTTTTCTCGCAGTCAATGGTAAAAAGTAGAGTACACAACTTGTGAAAAAAAAAATTTCATCTCGGTCCTTTGTATCCCTCGCTTCGCTCAGGATTCTACTTTTGAATCCCTCGCTACGCTCGGGATTCAACTCTAGAATCCTTCGCTGCTCTCGGGATCCAACTTAGTCCCTCGAACTAAATTCCCTCTTTTTTCACTTGTTGTATAATCTACTATTATTTCATTGAAAACTATGCAATGAAATATAACGTTCCTAGTTCTCTCTTTCATTTATAACACTTTCCTACATTACATTATTAGCTACCTAAGTATAAAGTTTCATTTTTATCTGTTACGAGAAAGAAAGAAGATTGAAACTATGTCTAGTACAATCACAAGTTGAATAATTTTTAATTACATAATGAAAAATCTGTACAATCACGATTTGAATAATATTTAATTACATGATGAAAGGATGATGATGTGGAGCTCGGTGGCGCAGTGGTTTTGCGCCTGGCCCAGCGATTGAGAAAGTTAAGCAACGTTCGCAAGGGTCGGTCATGGGATGGGTGACCAAAAATTTATTATCTCGAGCTCCTCCGTGCTTCGGAAGGCACGTTAAGCCGTTGGTCCCGGCTGCATTTGCAGTCGTTAACACCCACCAATCCGCATTAGGCCCGCGTGATGGGTTATGGCCCATCCTCCTTACCACCTATAAGGAAGGCCTGTCCCCCAGCAGTGGGGACATCAAAAATGGCTGATAGACTGGACATGATGAAAAATCTTCAATCATAAAATTTATTGAAGAGGATATTGTTAGAACCTAGAACTAAGACAGAACTCTTGAGAATTTTATTAAAATCAACGTTTGATAAATAATGATTGTAAAAAATACAACATTTTCTTAAAGGAATACGCAAACAATATCATGCAACCAGGGGGTGATTTATTAAATGTAATATTAAAAGTATTCCCATCTGACAAAGGTTCCAGGGTAAACAAAATTGACAGAAATTGCCGCGGCAGATCTGCCATGGAGATATTAATCTTGGGCGGAATGGTTTTATTGTGGCTAACTGGCTACAGGAATCCGCGTTATGTCAAGAATACAAATTGTACAAGGACTAGGTACTCGACAAATAATAAATGAAATAAATAAAAACATAAGAGTGCGTGCCAGATCTGGCGAATGTGCCGCGAATGCGCCTGTTTGCGAATGGCTTGCGTGCCAGCGTGCCTGCTACGCGCGTGGCGTAATATAGGAGCTAGGAGCGAACAGTCTCCTGATTTTGTAACTTTGTTGCAATCAACTCTGACAGAAATCGCAGTTACATTACTGCTTTAGTAAGAACCAATGTGGCAACTATCTTACTTAAAGCGGCAATGTAACTGCGCTTTCAATCGATTTCAATCGAGAATGGTTAGCAAGAGACTTACGTAATCAAGGGGCTGCCCCCTGATTACGTAAATTAATTACAATTTTTTTTTTGATTGAAATCGATTGAAACCGCAGTTACATTTAAATAAGATAGTTGTCACATTGGTTCTTACTAAAACAGCAATGTAACTTCGATTTCCTTCAGAATTGATTGCAATAAAGTTGCAAAATAAGGGGGCTGCCCTAAGATTACGTAACTCTATTGCTAACAATTTCTCGATTGAAATTGATTGAAACCGCAGTTACATTGCTGCTTTAAATAAGATAGTTGTCACATTGGTTCCTACTAAAGCAGCAATGTAACTGCGATTTCTTTCAGAGTTTATTGCAATAAAGTTACAAAATATAGGGGGCTGGTTTGCATGCACGCGAATAGCGCGCGCGCATCTCGCGTTCACCATGAGCGCCTTGCATGAGCATAAATGTATAGTGACTTCTTCTTCTTATCGAATGAGGAATAGGTGGCCACCTCTGGTATTAGAGTTTATCAAGCCGCCTGTAAGGCCTCTAACTTGGCTTAACGACTATTATCAGATGACAACAGCCGGGACCGACGGTTTAACGTGCCCCCCGAAGCACGGAAGCGCTCAGTTGTAATGCCACTTAACGGTCACCCATCCGACACCTGACCGGACCGAGCGTTTCGGCAATGTTTGATATATCGGTGTTGTGTTTATTTGTCCATCGTTAAATTTCAGCTCAAAGCACGCTAGTTAAGTTATTATGCAATCCAAAGTTTCTGCTCTTTACGAGAAACGTATTTCCTTAGTGAAAATTGGGTAATTTTATCTTTGCTCCACGTTTTGAACGAAAACTCTTGGCGTTGCCATTTTCACTCAATATTTCCTTTACAGTGCTTAATAAAAATAATTGCTAACCATAACGCTGCGGCGTAATGTTGAACGTTCCCATAAACATTTCATTTGTATATTCTTCGCGTTAACCCTTACGAAATTTACAGTTCCCTGGTGACAATTACCCCCAAAGAATTATGGCGAATGTGAATCCAGATATAAAATTAACATAAATTAGCAATTATTTTCTGGTACTTTACTCTCAATATTGAAAGGGGTATCATTATTTTTTGGTACTTGCTATTATAAGCTTCAATAATGTATCCCTTGGGGTTGCGCTTTATCAGCAGAAAAATAATTTAATTATATTTCTGCTGACAAATAACTGCTGCTATTATTTAAAATAAATTACTTAATAGTGTTTAACGTGGAGTTTTTACGGCCCATGGTCTAGTATTTTTAGAAGGTATCACTCTTATCACAACTATGGCTCACAGAGTCTTTAATAAAATACCTGTCAGACTTAAGACCTTGCCAATAATAGTAGTTTATGATACTGATGCATAATGAGGGGTATTAAAACATGAGTGTGTGTTTAAAAACCGAGCCGTAGGCGAGGTTTTTAATAGTATCACACGAGTGTTTTAATACCTAGTTATGTGCAGTTTCATACACTACTTTATCTACACTCATACATTTGGGATTGAACCTACTAAATAAAAGATCAACGTTAGAAAAGAGAGAGAGAGACTTTGGTTGTATTAGCTATGTGTACCTACCTTGTAATAAGTCATTTCTTTAGCTGCATCTAATAGTAGATTGTTATACAAGACGCTAAAATGAGTTTTAGCGTCGTGTGTTACACTATACTTTTCACTACGATTGCGAGAAAATAAAATACAATATTAAATAGTTTATACCTACTTCCGTAAACGAATCCACTCGTTTTTCGATCCTCCACTTCATAAACTTTTTGTACAATATTGAAATAAATGATTTGTGCTTGACGGCAAAAGATTAAAACTATTTCTTTTCTTATTACAGTCACACAATTCAATCACTTTGTAATTATAGAAAAATTCTAAAGATTTCGC
This sequence comes from Agriphila straminella, assembly GCA_950108535.1. NCBI lineage: Eukaryota > Metazoa > Arthropoda > Insecta > Lepidoptera > Crambidae > Agriphila > Agriphila straminella. The sequence goes on from OX467312.1 coordinate 15,355,814, forward strand.
GCCATGGTACCTTTTTTTAATTTCTGCTGTAGCAGCTAGCAACGCAAACACGCATTCTACGATTGATTCTGTGATTTCACCGAAGAGATGCTTTTAGTTCCATTTTCAAAAATAAGAATGAGAAACAGTATTAAGTCGAGCGAGTTTTTATTCGTGATTATGAATAAAGACTTTTTCGTTTTAGTAGGCTCATTGGTAATAGACAAACATTAAAAAAGAAAAACCTTTATCCCCTAGGGGTTGTTATGCTATTTTATCTCGGCTCTTGTACGTTACAATGACGGACTTTTTGAGCAAGAGGAGTGAAAAATAATTTTGCAGAGCCAATATTTTTCACACTTTTAAGCAAGAATAAAAAACACCTACGAAATTCAGTATAACAAAATGTAAAAATTGAAATCAAAATTCCAAACTTTTTTCGTAATGCTCTAAAAATGGCGCGCAATAAGTCATCGATCACCATAGAGTGCATTTTAATCATGGAAAGTATGTGGGAAAATATCGTTGTTTTTTTTTTATATCACGGCACTACCTTCTTCTTGGATTTGCCATGTATCGTAATGAGAAAAAAAGTTATTTTATGATGCAGCTGACTGCATCGTAATGAGTTTTTTTTTTTAAATTTTACCTATTCACGAAAATAAAGTACGTATTTATATTACCTTTTTTGAATTCATATTTGGAACATTACGTTTTGAGTGTAGATAAAGAACTTTAAAAACCGCCTGGTAAGATTACTTGTTGACAAAGCCTATAGCTTTGTCTTCTAAAAACTCCGTACAGGAATTTTTAGAAGACAAAACATTGAAATAATTTGACACGTTTAATGTTTTATCTAATTTTATTTTCTATCTTTAGTATTACTGACATTTTAATTTTGACATTTCCATATAACTGTAATGAAATTTGCGAATACGAAAATATCTGACAATTGTAATAATTTAATATTTGACACATATGAAAATGATCTTGTTTGCCATACGTTGCCTGTTTAGCGTTGTTCTATCTTTATTATTTGTATACCTTACATAATAAGGTGGGAATGTAGTGACACTAACAAAATAATGACAACTTCCATCATTGTAATACTAACACCTGCATTTCACAAATAAATTCTATTTTATTCTACATGTCCTCGTAGTCATTCGTAGAAGTAGATAGCAAATGTGTCAAAAATGGCCACTTTTAGCAGTTTTGAAGTTTTGCTATCTACTTCTAGCAGTGACAACGAGGGAATTATGTGGGCCCTAAATATTATTTTTTTCGCTCAGTCAGGGTGCCACCTTAAGAGCTACTGTTTGTAAAAAAAATCTAAATCGAAAACTTAACCTAAATTGTTATTTGAATATTCCCTGCCCATAAAATACCCAAAAAACCGAAGAATGCCCATAAAAAACCCAAAAACCGAAGAATCTTTTGACTCAGCCGACTGTAAAAGCCCAAAAAATCAACAGAAATTCTCAATACACGATAAAATCACACACATTGTTTCGTTCAAAATATCTGTTGCTAACAACAGAATTACTTTTCTTAAATAAACAATGAGTTGTCTCCTAAATCTCAATAATCTCCCACGAAACGGGATTGGATTACAATATCAACAGCGGATGTGGGTAATTGAATTGTAATAACATGCCCCCGGCGATTGTCGGGGTGAGATCAGGAAAGTTTTTAGGGTTCCGTACCAAAATGGTATAAAAGGAACCCTTATGGTGTGACTCAGTCTGTCTGTCTGTCACAGCTGGATATCTCGAGAACTACTAATGGTATCAACTTGAAATTTGGAATATTTTAAGATGACGTTTGTCTCACTATTTTGCAAATAAGAAAGAAATAAAAAAAAATTTTTTTCTACAATAGGGACCGAAAAGGGGTCTTAAAATTTTTAAGTGAAGCGACTAGGGCATGTGGGGTATCATATGATAGAGCGCTGTTGCACAATATAAATCATTTTTTTTATGCCGCATAGTTTTCGAATTATCATGAAAAATGTAAAAAAAATACCGTTCCCCCCCCATATCTCCGAAGTTTGCAAAGAGAAAAATCTGAAATAATTCTATGTGATAGTAGTTTATGTAAAGATTACAGGAAAAATAAAACGATGTCTCAATATAACACACTTTTTTAGAAATTAAAAAAACAAGCAAAACTTTTTTATTTCCTCTACCAGTCAACAGATGGCCCTGACCTAAGGAAAATTAAATTAGTTCCACTATCGGTCAAGAGATGGCGCTGGCCTAAGAAAAAAATAGTTCCACTATCGGCCAAGAGATGGTCTGCAGTGTATTATTTATGATGGTACTGAAACCCTCGGTGCGCGAGTCCGACTCGCTCTTGACCGGTTTTTTACTCAATGATAGAGACTGATAGTGTACGGACAACCTTATTTTAGAGACAAGCTTATAAAATTCCAAACAATCTGTGATAAAAATATATGTATATCTGTACTTTGAAATTTATAACCAACAAAAAATGTCGTAATGACGTAACACGTGTTTGGTGTCGGGCTTCGAGCATCGCGGCTTCGTGAAGCGCGTCTTACTCTAAGGTTTCGGGTTTCAAGTGGTCTCAAGCACCAAAACTTTTTAGTGTCCTACTCTAATACTATACGGCAGTTGCTGACGAGTGATTATCATTACTATAATAATATGGTGAAAAGTGCTGTCAATATATTTGCTTTGTTATTCATAGCTTCCTGCTTCCCCTTCTCCGCCCACCGATTGAGACCGCATGGTCCATCCGCCTTATCCATGCATAAGCATGTAAGCCTCAGCAGTCCTTCGATTGAAAATATAATAAACTAGCTTCCGCCCGCGACTTCGCCCGCGTGGATATCCGGAAAATCCCTATGAAACCTTTGACCGGGATAAAAAGTATCCTATGTTTTAATCCAGACTATCTGTGTGTCAAATGTCATTCAATTCTGTTCTGCCGTTTTTGCGTGATTGAGGAACTTTCACATTTTTAGGAAGTATTAGTAGGATAAACACTTTATTTCATACACACATTACAGAAAATATAATCACTTTTAACTGTGGGGACATTCAAAATGGTTGATAAAGGAATGAAAGAAAACATAGAATTATGCAAATATTTAAATTATACTTACTGGATTTTTTTCATTATTCCATTTTCAACGTTCACTCTTTTGTTTTAAAATCGCGAAAATGTTTAATGATTCGCTACGAAAAAATGATGTTGCAAACCTTTTCTGGCAATTGTTTTTAATATTTTTTTCAAACAATGGTGCTTTGAAAGAGATTTGGACACCATCTGGACTTTTGTTTACCTAAATATAAAGATATAAAGATAAAGAAATACTTTCACTTTTATTTTTATTTTAACATATAACTCCTTTGTTTCGTTTTCGTCTATTGTTGTCCGGCCTGCGGCATGCAGCCTCGCGGGTATTCAATAATTAATAAATTGCATTAGTTAGTGGTTATTTTCATTTAAAAATTTAAATATTATTATGTTTCAAAGTTTCAATATTGTTTATTTTGTCTAAATTTATTTAAAATAATATCTTATTGACATTTATATCAGCCGTACGACCACTGCTGGTTATAAACAGTGCTTCTCTTAAAATATTTAAGCACTATAGGTATCTAAAACATAATTAAATAAAAAACTATAGCTAATCGCCCGCTACTGTACCCGCGTGCAATTTGTCTACCTAAGTATATCAGTAATACGTGGGGCAGTTTTGCGAAAATCATAAAATAAAATAATCTGTATGTAAACTTGTAATTGCGTGTCACAGTATTCTCCACTACATTTTTAAAAGCTTTTAATTAGTTTACTTATTTTTTTTAACTTAAGAGCGTTTATGCGCTATACTAGTGCCGCCAATCGAACAAATATCATAGTGCTCAAATAAAGGCAAAATTGTGAATTGTGTTCTTTTAGTGTACTCCTAAGAAGCTTTGTGGTACTTTTTATCGCTTAAACAATATTTTATAACCTGTCGTTTAGTTTATTGCCAAAAGTAGCCACTTTTAGCAATAAAACTTCATTAAACTAAACGACAGACTAGAAAATATTGTTTAAGCGATAACGAGTACCATAAAGCTTCTTCGGAGTACACTAGAAGAACACAATTTACAATTTCATCTTTATTTCAGTGGCCCTACCATGAGTTGATGCAAACTGTTTACGTTACCGTAAACTATCGGATATACTGCTCACAGTCAGTGCGAGTGAAAGAGACAAAACGATAGTTTACGGTAACGTAAACAGTTTGCATCAACTCATGGTAGGGCCACTGGACTATGATTGTTTCGATTGGCGGCACTAGTATAGGTAGCGCATAAACGCTCTTGTCTGAAGGCATGATTTTCATACGCTATCTTATAGGTACATTACTTACTGGGATATAAATAAGGAGGTTGCAATATATTGTAAGGTCTAAACTTAATGACGAATGATGGATAAAGAACTCCACATTTTCAGAACCGAAAATTACTTTGTTTTCATCGCGGTATGCACTGAAAAATTGACATCGTGCAATAGGATGTCAGTTCTTGGTTGTTTTTCGTTATTTTTTTAACGACAGTTGGGAATCAAATGGAATTGATCTACTCAGCAGTGTTTTGTTCTTCAAGTAAGTTATTTCAGATAGGACCCCTCTGGGAGTCTTGCCCACGATTCTCACCAGTCTAACTTTGTCAGTTTACAGTAAACTTCAAACATCCATATTAAAGAGTGTTGCTATCTTTCTGATCCCGGAACAATATATCAATGTTTTGTCTTCTATCACAATATCATACACAGCTTTAAACAACCGTGTTCGCACTTTAACAACATATTTTTAACCGACTTCCAAAAAGGGAGGAGGTTCTATGTTTATATCAAACAATTCAACCCCGTTTTTTCGTGATGAGTTCATGAAGAATCCAGTGGCAAAAAAGTTTCCTAACTTTTGAATGCTGATGATTTTTAACCGTCATCCAAAAAAGGAGGAGGTTCTACGTTCGTCTGTATATTTATTTTTTGTGTATGTCCACTGATTACTCGAAGAGGGCTGGACCAATTGAAATGATTCAAACGTTATTACATTAGGTAAACTCCCAAGTTGGTCCCATTTTTTAAAATTTCGAAATCGGTTCAGTACTTTTCAAGTACTATGTATAATAAGTATTTATTTAAAAAGTATATAAGTAGTATATCAGTTGTCTAGCACCCATATTACAAGCTTTGCTTAGTTTGGGGCTAGATGGCGCTGTGTGAAATTGTCCAAGCATTTATTATTATTATTATCATAGTCATAGAGAGACAAAAATCGATTAAGTCATTATGTATACCAATGCATTATGACACTCAAATAAGGTGCTTTCTTTCGTGAAACAGAGAAAAGTTCTTCTGCTGAAGTTCTTATGCTAGTGACGGCGCGGCGTGCATGCGATTATAACCTTAGGAGTGTTAAGAGGATCGTCAACCACGTGGTCTCCATACAAACGGCGATAACGTTTCCCACCCTCTAAACCTTAACCTACAGTAATTAATTTTTGGTATTTTTTTGAAATGCCTAAATACTAGGGCTGTACGTTTTGATTTTTTAAATATCTATAATAGATTTCAAAATATTTGCATTTTAGTGATTTCATACAAAACACAGAAGTGCCAATATTTTCAAATCTACAATGAATATTTTAAAAATCAAAACGTAAAGCCCTAGTTTTTAGGCATTTCAAAAACATACCAAAAATTCATTGCTGTAGGTAAAGGTTTAGACTTTTAAGCGGCAGTGTTGTCGATAGTACATTCATACGATAGCTACGCAAAACTGGTTGAACCTGTTGTTTGAATTGGAGATGTTTTGGTTGGTTGACCTTGTGCAATATTGATATCGGTATCGTATTTACACAGTTTAAAAAACACAATACAAAATGAAATACATAATATTATTATTTAAGTCTATCAATAATACCTAGTCAGAGCGTGGGCGAGCCGGAGGATCTTTTAAAAAATACAATTTTTATATTTAGGACGTTTATTCGTCGCAAGAGACAGCTAAAGACTACTTCTTATTCTAATACAATTTCATTTCATGCACCCAACTACCTGGGCTTATCGGTTCCGGCCGCTGACTCAGCGTCTGGATTCTAGAAGATGTTTTGCCGACTCGGGGCGATAGTAGAGTCAGCGGACGTAACTCTTCCCTCCTTAAGTTCGAAGTTATCTTCTTTAAGAGAACTTCGAAGACACGATTTAAACAATTTCAAACGATACTTATGAACTAGGAAACAGAGCAGTACAAAAATTAGAATATAAACTATCAGAGTCCAAACGCTCACAGACTTCACTTCAATGACCATCTTTTCACATTCACTTCTTTCACTGATCTTCTTCTTAATGGCAAATGATAGGAGTTTCAGGTCTTCCAGATCAACACCTTCCAGGTCCAGAGGCTGCGAAGATGCTGCTTCATCAGGTAAGTATACTGTAGGTAAGTTCATTATTGGCAGTTTTGTATATGTAATATTTTCTGTATTGATCTGATGAATTTTCAGGACTATGTCTGAGATCTTCACTTCACAGGCCGGGTCATCCAGGGTAAGTATAAAGGTTCCTTGAATCTTTTGACGAGATACTTCTTCGTTACAGTCGCTGATAAGTAATTCTTCATCTCTACTGTAGAGTATCCATCTGTTGGTTTGTAATGGCTGAACTTTGACTTTCTCTATAGCTACTGGAATCTGTGTGCATGACGTCACGTTTTCAACGTACGTAATCAGGTCGTTAATGCAAGGGTCCTGGACGAACTGGTGCGTTACATCGTTGGGGCAGAGGAAGTTGAGCTCGTCGATCTCCTGGCAGGGCTGATAGAGCAGTCTGATCTTCGACCCTTTCACTAATAGGTAAGGATTTTTAGGTATAATGACGACGGTGGATTTACGGGATAACACAGGTAAGGGGATCAGTTTATAATAGATATAAGTATCTTTCTCAATTAAAGGTATTTCCAACAGGTAGGTGATTTGACTTTCCATAAAATAAGCTTTTATCGTAATGCTCTGCTCTATCTTAACTAAATTTCCTAAACTAGGTGTATATACTAACTTTTCTATCTTACTAATATCTTTTAAAACACTTAAAAGCTTGTTTGACTCTATTATAGATTGATGTAAAATACCTAATCTACTTAACGCAAAACTAGTCTCAATTTCGTTCAATTTAGTATGAATTACTTGAAAATTGTGAAAAAATAAATTATATGTATTTAAAATCTGAATTTCAAAGTGTTCTCTTTTCAAACCTATACTTATATTCTTGACAACTTTAAAAATTTCTTTATTTAGTTTATTTAAGTTGTTATTTAATTTTATTGTAGAGTTAGTTAGAACTTGTACGGTTTCAGTGATCAACGTCAATTTTTCGTTACTTGAACTCTGTTTATCTTTTACTTCTTTTATTAATTTATTATATTTTATGGCATCATTATGGTCAAGATTTCCGGTAATGAATTTAATAAGTGATCCAAGTGGATCTATTAAACCACGTCTGACTCTAATAGATGGCGCAATCTGTTCTAACTTGTTGACTGTTGCTAATCTTATATAATCTACTTGTTTTCTTATATCTACAAAATTATACGTAAAATTTGTTTCAAACTTATCTCTAATTAACTTATCTAATTCGGAGAGCCGATTGATGTTGAATTTCAGGTCTTCTCTAATAGGCGTGAAGTCCAACACCTTTGCGATTATCCATTTGTCTTTACTAAGTACAGCAACGCCATTTCTTAGTAGCAGGATTCCAGGGTTTCTATTCAACTCCTGCAGTTGAAGTGCCTGGAGTTGGATCGTCATAGACGTCACCAGGAGGACGCGGACGTACCTGTGGAGGTCGTTTTACATTCTTTATTGGTACTTTTGTATCGCGATTTCTAATTTGGATGGGTACTATGTTTCTAGTTGTTTCATTTGTAACCTTAGCTTTATGATAGCGGGCTTTATCTTTACTGCTTCTTCTATTAGTGTCTTTAGCAAAAATAGTATCACCGGGGTTTATATCAAATTCTGTTTCGCCACCTCTTTTCTCTATTATATTCTGTTTTCTTTTAATTGTCTCATTTGTTATGTGTTTATACAAAAATTTTGTTCTTTTCATATGTTCTCTAACCAATTGTTGCATGTATTCTTTTTCAAAGTCCATATCGAATGCATGTCTGGAGTCGGTATGTCCTAACAATACTTCGAATGGGGTTAAGTTAGTGGTAGAATGGATGGAATGGTTGTATGCCATAACGGCGTAAGTCATTATGGAAGCAGCGTCGGTGTATTTTTGTTCGTACTTCGCAAGTCGGTAAATTTCTATTATTGTAGAATGAAATCTTTCGATGAGTCCCATGGAATTGGGGTTATTGGGTGTGCCAATATGAAGGTCTACTTTATATAGGCTAAGAAGTTCTTTTAAGAGGGCATTGTTGAACTCTGAGCCTGGGTCTGAACTAATCTTGAGAGGAACACCATAGAAAGAGAAATACTTGATAAGGGCTCTAGCTACTTCCGGGGTTGATCGGTTAGGAAGTTCAAATGCTTGTCCTAACTTGCTAAATGCGTCAATTATTGTCAAATAATAGCGTCCCTCTATTGAGAATATGTCTATAAAGATTTCTTGTAGTGGTTTAGTCTGCGTTTGCGTCAGTTGAAGTTTGGGCTTTAGTGGTTTTCTGTCATACTTCATCCTTCTACAGGCTTCACAAGAATTTATGAAACTGGATATGGTTTGTTCCATATTATGCCAAAAGTAAGTACGTCTAATGTGAGTCAGGGTTTCTTTTATGCCACGGTGGCAGGTTTTGCCAAGGTGATATTTTTCTACTATATTTCTCTGGTCTGATTCGTCATCTACAAATACTACTCTTTTAGTGCATTCAAAAAATTTGACTTGTTCCTTTTTAAATAAGAATATTACCATTTCAGTAAATTGTCGTCTGTGTCTGTCATCCTCAAAGTAGATAAAATATTTAGTGTTATTTCGAATGTATTCTTTAAGAAACTGTTTTACAAGATCTGGTCTATTTACAGGCAAATGTACTTCTAACACCTTTTGTCTTTCTCTGGGTAAGTATTTTACTGCTAATTTATCAATAAGCCAAGTATATACTAAAATCTGGTTGGGCTTGGTGTCTATAGCCTCATTTAGAATAGGTATACCTTGAGACTCAGTATCCTTCCCTGAATGGACTGTATTACTATTTGATTTACTTGAAGCTGTCAAGGTTGAACTTGAAGGACACGGAATGGAGTAAGGAGATTTAACATTACCTGACAATGTTCTTTCTGAATCTGAATCTGAAATTACTACTGCTTTTTCCGAATCGGAATCCGAAATGGACATAGTTTCATTTTGTTGATTTTGTTCTTTACCTAAATTCATAATTTCTTTAGTAAGCTCTTTTATATATTTATTTCTGTCTTCATCTTTATCGACGTTAACTTTTGTAGATATATTATCTTCATTACCTAAAGCATTAGTTTTTATACGTGAAAGAGCATCGGCGTTACTATTTTGTTTACCACTTTTGTGAACAATGTCGAAATTATATTCAGATAGTCGTAAACGCCAACGGGTGAGTCTACTATTTGTTTCTTTCAGAGTATTCAGCCAAGCGAGGGGTTTGTGATCGGTAACTATTGTAAATTTGTTACCGTAGAGGTATGGGCGGAAGTGTTTTACCGCCCAAACTATGGCAAGTAATTCCTTCTCAGTGACACTGTAACGCGTTTCGGCATCGTTTAGCGTACGACTCGCATACGCAACTGGTTTGTCGCTACCAATCGTGCCTTGGGACAGGACTGCACCAAGAGCAAACTCGGAAGCATCTGTAGTCAGTATATACGGTCTGTTAGGGTCAGGGTATTGAAGTAAGGGTGAGTTCACAAGTAATTCCTTGCATTTCTGAAATGCAGCTATGTATTTTTCATCATTAATGGGTTTTACACCTTTTTTCTTTAGTCGTGCTGTCATTGGTTGGGTAATTTTTGCAAAATCTTTTATGAAACGGCGGTAATAGCCAATGAGTCCTAAGAAGCTTTTTATTTCTGTAGTTGTACGGGGCAAAGGGTAGTCTAAAACAGCTTTGATCTTATCGTTGTTGGGTTTCAAACCGTCATTAGTAATCGTATGTCCGAGGTATAAGACCTCTTTCCTAAGAAACTCTGACTTGTCTAGTTGGATTTTTAGATTGGTTTGTCTCAATCGGTCAAATACGGTTCTTAATTTTGTCACATGCTCTTGTAAACTAGAAGAATATACAATTATGTCGTCCAGATACACAAGACAATGGATTCCTTGTAAGCCACGTAAAACATTATCTATCGTTCTTTGAAATGTCGCCGGCGCTGTTTTCAGCCCAAACGGCATACGGGTGAATTCGTAATGTCCTGAGTTTGTGGTGAATGCTGTCTTTTGTCTGTCTTCTTCTGCTACCTCTATTTGGTGGTAACCGCTAGCCAAATCGAGAGTAGAGAAGTAGCAACTGCGTCCTAGTTTGTCAAATAAGTCTGTTATATTTGGGAGAGGGTATTTATCGTCTATAGTAATTTCGTTAAGACGTCTATAGTCAACTACTAAACGGTATTTCTTTTCATTACTAGCATCTGCTTTCTTCGGAACCAAATGTACAGGAGCACTCCAGGGTGAATGAGAATTGATAACTATATTATTTTCTAGCATTTTATTTACTTGTTGGTTTATTTCATCGTTAATAGCCTGTGGCTGTCTATATGGACGTATGTAGATAGGGTCTTCGTTACGAGTTCGAATATGATGTTTAACTTCGTTGGTAAAAGTTAAAGGTAGTTTATCGGAATGAAAGATGTCTTTGTATTCTAGACAAAGTTTAGAAATAAGTTCTTTTTCTTCTAAATTCATGTGGTCTAAACGGAGCTTTTCAAGATTTTCAGTCAGTATTTTGTCAATTTCTAAGTCACTGTTATGGTCTAATTTATTTAGGTCACATTTTTCACCGTTGTATTTGGTTACAATAAAAGGACTGGTAACTGTTAGTGTCATTTCAGTTTCTAAAGTATTCTGGATAATGGTTGTAGCAAAACCATTTTTACAAGTTACTAAGGCGGCTGGCATTCGCACACCTTCACAAAATAATTTATAATCCATTATAGCTTCACCATTTTCTACATTTGTTGGCAATCTAACTCTCTGTTCGCAACGCGGAGCTAATTTAATTGAAGTAGGGTTATTGTATATAATAGGTATAGTCGATGAATTTGTAAAAAGTATTTGATTTTTCATATCTATTTTAGCATCTAATTGTTTTAGTAGGTCACTTCCTATAAGTCCATCATAACGACTGTCTACTTCATAAATGTAAAATTTGTGTGTTTCAGGACTATTAAACGTTGGGAATAATGGTATAACTATAACTTCATCGTGTTTGCTAGAAGCGTGTGTGCTGATGACTTCAAATGGTTCGTAATATCTATAGTTATTATAATATTCGTTCACTTTTCTGGGACTAATAAAAGATCTTGAACTACCTGTGTCTATCATTAATTTAGCATTTATCTCGGGAATTTTGATGTAAGGTAACTTTAACGTATTACAATTCAGATTTATTATCTCGGGTTTCGATCTGAGGCACCTATGTGAAAATTTTCAACACTTTGGACAGGAGCATCATGACTATTTGGTTCAACGACGCATTCATTCAATTCGGCGTTTTCCAAATACTCATCATACTCATTGTTACACATGTCATCATCGTATTCATCACTCATGCAATTAGGTTCTACATCTTGAGATTCGTTTAGGTTATAAAGTTCATTCATACGAAATCCTTGAGGTTTTGCAGGTGGAGCTGTACGCATGCTAACATCGGCGGATTGTTGAGGTGGTAATCTTTGTGGAGGCTGGTAACCGAATTGTTGACCTTGGTTGAAGTTTGGTCGGTACCCAAACTGTTGACCTTGGTTGAAGTTTGGTCGGTACCCAAACTGTTGACCTTGGTTAAAATTTGGTTTATAGCCAAATTGAGGCTGACTCTGATTTAGCTGGGGACGATACCCAAACTGATTGAATTGGGGTTTATAACCAAATGACTGTTGTGGCAACTGTGATTTATAATTAAATTGTTGCGGTTGTGAAGCAGGTAATCTAAATTGTTTGCTTGGTGGAATACCAAATTTAAATTTTTGTTGATTTTGTTGCTGATTAAAATTATTATTAGGATTACTATTTGGTGTAATTCCAAACTTAAATTGCTGTTGTGGTTGAACGTGAGCTGGGGTAAAATATGGTTTCATTCCAAATTTATCTATAAATGGATTATGGTTCATAAGTTGTGGTTTTGACTGTAAAATATTTTGTGATTTCAGCATTTTATTTTTGGAATTATACTGGTATAAGAAATTCACTTCTTCAAGTACTATGCTTAGCGCGTTTTCAAGGGAGTCACATCCTTTTAGTCGCACAATGCGAAGGAGATCCTCAGGTAGATTAAATAAAAACACATTCATTGACATATTATCGTAAATAGTTGTCTTGCTTCGGCGTAAACCAGGATCATTTATTAAATTCACTTTGGCAATCAAAGTGCTTTTTACGTACTGAATTCTATTACAGAAATCGAGATATGATTCGCCACTATTAATTTTCATTGTTTCCAACTCTATAGCTATACACTCTTCCGATCGTGGATCACCGAAATGTTGCTCCAACGCTATTTTTAACGCGGTCCATGTATCTAAATCTTGTCGTTCACTAATAAGATTAGCCGCTTTACCTGTTAATCGAGATGTGATTACATGAAAAACGTACAAATCCTGAACTTCGTTATTTTCTATTCGGCAACACTGTATAACATATTCACACTTTCTAATAAATAAATTCAATAATTTTTCGTCTCCGTCAAATATTGGAATAATGTTTGACATTTCCCGGGGTATTTGCACTATTCCTTCCATTTTTCAATAAAATAGAGAAAACAAGTAATGTATTCAATATTTAAAATTATAGTTTAAAATTATTTTGATGTAATAAAAAAAATTGTTTACGTAAAAATATGCACTTAATTTTCTTTATAAAAATCACGTTTCTTTTGTAAAATTCTTTTGTTAAACTTTACTTAAATCTACTCTAATAGAAGAAATTAAAAGTACTTCGATTGTCGGAAATAACTTTAAACACTTCCTAGACACTTATAACTATTTTAGGTGAAAATGATAGGGAATAGACTGGAAAAGCGATTTTAGGTCTACTCACAGACTGCCCATATCACTCGTTGAGTCTCAGCTGAAGATCCTTCGGAGGTCTCGTCGTGTAGAGCACCCACGTACAGTTCTCGACAAATTTATTTGGTTCGTTGGATTTCCGTGGAAAACGCGTGAAAACGTTCGGCGCGATACTAAAGTTGAGTATTTTCGCGACGCGGAAATCCTACCGGCTGCGCCAGTCAGAGCGTGGGCGAGCCGGAGGATCTTTTAAAAAATACAATTTTTATATTTAGGACGTTTATTCGTCGCAAGAGACAGCTAAAGACTACTTCTTATTCTAATACAATTTCATTTCATGCACCCAACTACCTGGGCTTATCGGTTCCGGCCGCTGACTCAGCGTCTGGATTCTAGAAGATGTTTTGCCGACTCGGGGCGATAGTAGAGTCAGCGGACGTAACTACCTTGTGTAGGGGAGCCCCCTTATCGTAAAGTAAATTGTACCTACTGATATAGTAACATAATAGCAGATAAGGTACATTTTACAATACATAATTATTAAAAATTAATTTAACATTACCAAAATAATAACTACCTTCAAGCAAACTTTGTTTATCAAAATTATCTTTTACTATGTCGCAATTAGTAAAAAAGTCATTATTTTGTTACCTACGTTCGTTCGTCATAAAATAAAGAATTATTTATTTAACCAAAGCATCCGTATCCGCCATTTCGTAGAAGAAACGTATGCATTTTTTCCCAAAGGTTAGTCGTTCCGGCTCACATATCCGTGCAATCGTGTGTTGTGATTCGACGTAACTTCCGGTTCAATGACGTATCGATAAGATTAACGTCACCTGTCAACCTTCTTATTGAGGCTCACTGCCGCCATGGGGCCATCCATAAATTACGTCACACGAATTTCATGATTTTTGAGTCCCTCCTTCGTCCTTGTCACAGCTCCACGTTCAGCATGTGACGTCACATATTTTACAATTTTACATCTAGAAATAAATAATTATTGAATAGGGATGATGACTAATGAATAAAATAACGAAATAAGTACTAATAAAAATTGTAAACATATTAAACTTTTAGAGTAGCTTGTATACCTCTTGGTTTTATATATTGCATATTATTTGTTTTATGACCTTTCAAAGTTGGGTATGGGTGCACAAGTCCATTTAAAAAGTATAAAATTTATTAAAATAAATGATACCTTTAATTAGTCCGTAAAATGTATAGCAAATTTGTCTAAGAAACTATTTTGATAAACACAATATTTAATATAGCTGCCAAACAAATTTCCTACGCGTTGCATACAAACTACTTATTCGTGACGTCATAACTAGGAATCCATTAGTATGGAGCGTTTTTGGGCGAGTCCATTTGTGTGCATTTCACACTGTGATATCTCGGGCAGTTTTCATGCTAGCGAATTAATTCTTTTACCAATGTTTCTTTTTTTGAGTGGTAATTTATGTAACATAAAATAAAAAAAATTGTCATCATGCCTATTAAAACAGCAATTCCGAAATTTGTTTTATTTCAATTTAAATGATTTTGAAATGAGTTTGATGGGTATTCGTGTTATTAAAACATAAGTGACAAGAAAAGAGAAAACATTTTTCCTCATTTTTAGGGCCTGTTTCACCGGATCCAGATAGCACTGACAGCTTAGAACATAAATTCTACAAAGTTATCTTTAAAAAGTTAATTGGAACTTCTGCAATGAAAACAAAATCTCCATTCTTCAGATCTTTTATAATGTTCACAGAACACTAATAAGTAAGTATATTAATGTCATATTGATTGTAAATAAAAAAAACTTTATAAAGACTTTAATCGGTGTTTTTTCCGTAATTCAAAACGAGAATGAAATTAAATACTGTGTTATAAGATTTATAACACACGCCATAACATACCGATAAATTAATAATAAAAAGGACATAAATAGAACATGACGGAAAAGGAAATGGATAACATTTTATTATTTCTTATTTCTTAGAATTAATATTGTTCCATAGAAAGCTTGCAATGTCAATGAAGTTGCTAACAATGGAAATAATATCACAATGTTATTTCACCTTTTTTTTTTTTTTTTTTTTTTTTTTTATGCCGTAGGAAAACGCATTTACGCGCTTCCCATCCCGCTGGTGATCGGGAAGGGGGTATGTGGGACTCGCCAGGAGGGGGCCGGCCCCCTCCACGACTGCCTCCCGTGATCCCACCCAACCAGAAGGTTCGGTGGGATTCCGGGAGGAGGGAATACCCACTAAAAAAAACTACGGCACTTGCCCACTCGCCACCGGTTGGTCATACGGGGGGCCATGGGTGGTAATCACCCCAATTGACCCGGTGGCTCGCCCGGCTACCCAGGCCTCCTCGCGGCTGAGAGATGGCCGGGCAAGTTTGGCCATCTCCCCAGACGGTCAGACGGTCGAGGACCGTGCAATGCAGGCGATGGGTCACCACCCATCGCCTGCGTGGTCCCCGTCAGAGCGGAATGAGGTGCGCGTAGCGCCTCCTCCTTACGCCCACCCGCCTGCGTCCGAGCCGGTTCGCATGAGCTTCCTCTTCGCGAACCCGCTCCGATGCCTCCTTCTGGAGGACTACATCCTCACAGAAGGAGGCTACCGCCTCCCAGGATCTCTCGGTGGCCAGCATGGCCCGTACCACGCTGGGCAGCGAGAGATCCCCCCCGATCACAGTGGCTAGAGTGCCGCGCTGCGGAGCCCAGGCAGGACACACCTCAAGGGTGTGCTGTGCACTGTCCTCCGCATCGCCGCACTCATAGCACTGTGCGGACGCTTCCTTACCAATCCGACACAGATACTTTCCGAAGCACCCGTGCCCGGAAAGTATCTGCGTCAGCCTATAAGTCAGCGTCCCGTGCTTCCTAGCGCACCACTCCTCCAGCCTCGGACCGATTGCCTGTGCGGTTCTAACCCCGTAGGGTTCTGACTCAAGCCTCTCCGCCCATGCCTCAGGCCTAGCCTCTTCCATCATTCGACGGTTTGCCACTACCTCCTCAGGAGCAAGACGTTCTCCCCTTTCGAGCGCCTCTCTGCGCTCCCTGTACACCTCCCTGAGTACCTGAGCATCTAGCTCCCAGGGAGGCGTACCAGCTAATGCACAGGCCGCAGTGCCTGAGATCGTCCGATATCCCCGGACGATTCGGATGGCCATTGCCCTTTGCGCCTGCCGAAGCTTTCTCACATTTTTATCGCAAAGGCGATCTGCCCACACCGGTGCGCCGTACATGGCAATACTGCGCAGCACACCGGCAAACAACTTTCGACACTTATCGCTGGGGCCGCCGATGTTCGGCAAGACCCGCCCCAGTGCATTTGCCGTCTTCATAAGTTTTGGGGCCAGCTGACTAAAGTGCTCCTGGAAATTCCACCTTTCGTCGAGCAATAGCCCCAAATACTTGATACAAGGACGCAACGGGATGGCCATGTCATCTACCATCAGGCATGCCCCAGCTGGAGGACTCCTTCTCGGACCGTGAAAACAAACGGCCTCCGTCTTGTCGATTGCCACGTTTAGGCCTAGCAGTCTGATGCGCCCAGTAACTAAGGAGGCACCCACGCTCGCCAGCCTTTGCGTGTCCTTAAACGTCTTGCCCCGGGCAGTGACCAACGTGTCGTCTGCATAGCAGATGACACTCATCCGGGGCAAGAGGACTGCACGCAGGACCCAATCGTAACCGATGTTCCACAGGAGTGGTCCAAGAACCGACCCCTGTGGAACACCGCACATCATCTCCCTTGTCACTAATTCCCCATCATTGGACGGATAGACAATCTCCCTACCCTCTAGGTAGCTCTCAACAATTTTTATTAGGTACGGTGGCAGGCCATGGTACCTGAGCCCATCTCTTATCACGTCGAAGGGAAGGGAGTTGAAAGCGTTCCTGATGTCTAGGGCCACTGCGATGACTACCTCCCCTCTATCTATTGCCCTCTCCGACAACTCCCTAAGGGCTAAGATTGCATCCACCGTCGACCGCCGACGCCTAAAGCCGAACTGATTCTCCGCTAGGTCCGGGCCCACCGTCTCCATGTGCTGGACAATCCTGTCAGCGATGATACGCTCCAACATTTTTGCCATCTCATCCAGCAAGACGACGGGACGGTAGGCCGAGGGAGAATCAAGTGGTCTGCCTTCTTTGAGAAGGAGGCATAACCGTCCCCGCTTCCAGTCCTTCGGGAACTCGCCGGTCTCAAGACAGTCGCTGAAAAGCTCCCGCAAGAATTCACCCAGGTGTTTCAAGGCAGTAGGTAACACCTTCCCGGGGATACCATCAGGACCAGGTGCTTTTTTCTTGGTCGCTAGTCGGTCCACTACCATCTCCATCTCCTGTTCGCTGACTGGAATGAAGCCATTATCCACCACGACCGGGCTTTGCGGGGCAACCAGGGGGGCTGTCTCTGGTACATGTTCTGGGAACAGGCTGGACACAACTCTCGACAGGAATTCCGGCTCCATGGTTTCCATAGGGGGCGCCTGATGGCGGAGTTTGCTCCGCACCATCTTAAACGGACGCCCCCATGGATTCCTATCTAGGCTTGTTAAGAACTCCTCCCACGCCAGGTCCTTCGCCCTGGCTATCCCCACCTCGAATGCTTTTTTGGCCTCCCTGTACGCAGTCAGGAGTCTCTGCTCCATACCTTCTCTTCTCCTGCGGCGCCTTCTGCACCTCTGCAGAGCACGTCTAGCACGGAGACTGGCAGCTCTGAGAGCCTCCAGTTCGGACGACCACCTATAGACCTGGTGCTTCTCAGGCGGACCATGCACCCTAGTCATTGCCGTATCGCACACTGTTGTAAGGGCGCATGTGATCTGCCTCACTCTGTCTTCGATGCCTACCACCGACCGTTGGGCGTCGAGACACCAAGCCTCCACCAAGGCTGCCTCTTCAGCCAGCTCTTTGTTAAGACCCGTGGTAGCCCACCTAGGAAAATGAGTGCTCAGCGAGCGTCCACTCGCGGCCGGCGTTCCCTCCCTAGGGATGATCTTAAAGCGGATATACCTATGGTCCGATAGGGTCTGTGGCTCTGTTAGGACTGTCCAGCCCATCACCCTTGGAGCCAAAGTCGGCGACGCGAAGGTAATATCCACTCTGGATCCCCCACGTCCCCTTACACAAGTGAACGTCGTGCCCCTGTTAAGGACGACCAGACCGACTGACAGGGCCCAATCCAGCACTAGCGTTCCCTTCCTGTTATCTACGCGGGACCCCCAAGCCGCGTGCTTGGCGTTGAAATCCCCCCCCACCAACACCTGCATAGGCGCCAGTCGCCTAACAACGCCGGCTAGTCGGTCTAGCCATCGCTCCAACTCATCCGCTGGCCGGTTTGGGGAGAAGTATACGCCCACTAGGGCAAAGTCCCCCCAGGTCGCTGCCACAATCCCTGGACCCCTTTCCCTAAGTGAGAGGGGAGGGGAGTGGGCGAATTTTGCCGGAACCAGAAGCGCAGCAGTTTCGTCCTCATCCCTTACCCAGTTAGTACGCTGAGGCACGCAGTATGGCTCCGATATAATAACCAGGTCCGACTTATACTCCACTGCGTGCTGCATCAGGACATCCTGTGAAGCAGCGCAGTGGTTGGTGTTCGCCTGTAGAAAGTTTAATTCGTGTCTGGACATTAAGGCACTATTTCAACTCCCTCCATGGCATTAGAGCCTGTTCCGCCATCTAATCTCCTAGACAGAGGAGTCGCTTTCGCCTTAACCGGAGGTGGGCGGCAACTCTTTCCTCCCATAATATGCCCGGCAGGCAGCTTCGCCTCCAGGCATACAAGACATTTTGCCTCCATGTTACATTGTGCAACTCTGTGCCCCTCTTTGCCGCACCTATAACAAACATTGGAACGGTCCGCTTCTGACGGGCACTTTTGGCGCGTGTGTCCCACACCCTGACATTTATAACAGCGGAGCGGGAGAGCTTCTAATGCTTTGACATGCACACAGCTCCACCCTACCATTATACGCCCCGCCTCCACAAGTACCTTTGCCGCCGCTATGGGACACTTAGTCATGACGACACCCATGCCTCCCGGACCACTCCTAATTGGACCCACCTTTATATGTTCCGTGGGACACCCTCCCTTTTCCGCCATGACGCTTTGGATATCGTCAACCGTTATCGACTCATCTAGCCCGGAAATGCGCAAGTCAACACATTTCACGGGCCTAGAGATATTGGCCAATCCCGCTAAGGCTTCGCGGAGTTTGGACGCCAGGACGTCAGCCTTCTCTGCCCCTTCGACGCCGGGGATCTCAATCATCCGGGCGCCCGTTTGTGTCTGCTTCATTGAGACCCTTTCAAGGCCCAGATCCTGCAGCTTAATGGCCTGTCTGGCCTTGAGGATAACGTCGCCGTAATTTACACCCCTCTCAGCAGCTTCCTGCGGGATCGTAACAACCACAGCTGCCGTCCGAGGGGCTGTTAGCTTGGGTCCCTTCGGCGCCTTCTTTTGTGCCGGATTAGGCTTATTGGGTTGAGCCTTTTCCTGTGCCGGCCGGCTCTGCTTCGATTTTTTAGGCTTTTTTAGCTTTCCTCCCTTCCCCACAGTTTGCCAATCTTCCTTTTCCTTCTCGGGATCCCGTCCCGAAACCTGTTGCGCAGGACCACCAGGTGGATGAGTGGCCCCAGCCACCGCATCGGCATATGAAAACGAATGTCCCTCTAAAGCAGATGGTGCCGTTGTCGCGTTTCGTTTACCCGCCCCCAATGGAGGACGGCGAACGGGAGCAGGCTTTAATCTGCCGTCAACCTCGAGACCCTCAAATCTAGAATCCACCATGAACCCTACAGACTTTAGGATATCATTCTTCATGTTTTCGAATCCTTCCAGGAGAGTGTTACTACTACTCTCTTCTCTTCCAACAACAATCTGCGTTGGACCCTCTGCACGTCTAAGGCCCGCTGCTTCTGTACTTTTTTCTTGAAAACCTTCCTTAAAAGCTCTCAATTCATCTCTCATTTTACTCAATTCTTTACCTAGTCTGGTGTTTTCCGCCCTTAGACGTCTGACCTCTTCGCCTAGATCCGAATTGAGCGGCCCACGCAGAGCTTCCAGAATTAACCCCTTGGATCTTTCTATCGAGTCCTTTTTCACTTTGGGCACCGCTACGGAACAGACCAAGGTCCAGATTGAATTCATCTGCCTACACAGCTCCTCAGAGTCAGCCTCAATTGGGGGCCCCGCCGCATGGCTAGCCTTCTTTACGCTATCCGCAGACCCCTTTCTCACGCTTTCCGCAGACTTCTTTCTGTAGTCTTCAGGGTCTGTATCCATCTTCTCGTCACCCGATTCTGAATACTCCGACCCACTGTTTTTCTTCAAACGCTTTCTGGCTGCAGACGCGCCTGTGTAAGGGCCCAGAGCCCTCTGCGATTTCTTCTTGCGAGAATCATTTCTCTGCGGCGTCTCGTTCACCGCCTTGTTTGGCCTCTTCCTCTGCGGCTTACTCGACGTCTGCGTCGTTGCCTTACTCAACTCCTTGTTTGACGCCGCATTCGGCGATTGATCCGGCCCCTGAATCAGCACTTCGCTTGGCACCTTACCCGGCTTCTTGAAAGAAGACAACTTGACATCTTTCTTTGGCCCCTCTTTGGCAACTTCCGTGGTAGCCTTATCCAGCCGTTTCGGTTGAGGTTTCCCCAAATTTTCGACGGAGCCGACCTTAGCTTTCACCTTTTTGTTCGGATCATCTGAGGGCGCAGTATCACCCTTCAGGAACGTCGAACAAGAAGGTTTCCCCAACGAGGAATTGGACCTGGTGCGAACACCCTCCGATTTCCCCGACACCTCCGACCTATCACGGTCTGGTAGTTTCACTTCGGCGCAGTTTATACCCGGACTCAGCGCTTTGTCCATCGAACAGCTGTTGCCCCCCCCAGAATACGAAGGGCTGCCGAGCACCGAAGTGCCCGGGAGGGATTCTCCAGCGGCGGAGCCACTGGTACCCTCCTGGGGTAATACCTTTTTACAATTGTCCATTATCATGGGAAAAGTAGCCTCTTTTAAAGGGAAAGGCTCCCCTTGGTTTTTATAGTGGTGTCCTTCCACGCAGCCCCCACTTAGAAGTGGCGGCCTCCAGCCCTGCACCACGTGCAGGGTTCCGGCGCTCCTGACACTACGTCCACAAAAGACCACTGGGTCCACAGAAGGCCCCCTACACTCCGACCCGCACCGCCGCTACTCGGAAACGTCCAAGACGCCGGCCGGGTCCCACCTCGCCAGACTATTAGCCACCATTGCAACTGCAGTGGCGCCCAGGGTGCACCACGTGGAGGTTGTCTGGCACGCACCCCATGTTATTTCACCTATAAATATAGATAATAAATGCTACTCAACCTCGTAAATCAATAATTGATTAGAATTATTGTAATAAGAACTCTATAAGGAATTTGGTTATGACAGAGTCTTGTAAAGGTCATTCGTTAGTCAATATTAATAATTACTTTCTGCCGACAAGGATATTAAAATATGCGGATTTACGTTTTAGTTTAAATATTAAGATCAACCAAGGTCGCTCAGCGTTTACTTAAAAGATTCCCTCGAAATAACAACAAATAACTTAGAACATTCGCAACTCGCAAAAAATACAAATTTTAACTTAACATTATTTTTCTAGAAAAGTTGGGTAAATATTATGTTGTTGTTAATTGGAAAAGACAACAGTTATAAAGAATATAGGTACCTAATTAATGTAAAACAGCGGCCGCCCGCGACCCGCGACTGCATGGATAGTTATTTTTCTATCACTCGGGAACAATACTGTTTTACAAATAATTACAGAATAGATTTAGGAGGGTTACAGGGCCAACTCGTATTACATGGATCTAAATTCCTAACCTAATTCAAAAGCAATAGGATCCTTTGATTTATAAATCCAAGTGACATCCTCTTCGAGCAAACTCCATCAAGTGAGAGCAACTATGGACTGAGAGCGATGGAGGCAAATCATAAAAGCAGCCAGTGATCACGATCCTCAGTTATGGGAGAGAGAGAGAGAGAATTTATAAATACCACAGATAACACCATCACAGAGTACTAACTTGACTTTGACTAAAGAAACAAAAAAAACACCCGAAATAAATACAAATAAAATCATTAAGCTGTCTTATTTTTTTGTGTGTGATCGTCAATTTAATAATTTTAAATTCCAAAGATGGCAGATGCAAAAAAAACAAGAATACTAAACATTGTATTGTATAGGTACGAGTATATGGATAGGTATATGGATTCCTCACGAAGGTGCGCGGCCTCCATATTTTATACCCAAAACAATCAAACAATCAAATTATTATTACTTTAGAAGTTTTTCTGTCAGTGTGGCGAGTATTTGCACACGCACTGACAACTTGTTAACACGAGCTCCTCGTACAAACTAGGTGTATTCGTGTAGATAATCATAAAAACTTTGTTTTGAAATGAAATTGGGATATAAAAACCTTTAGGTATACATTTGTTATTTTCAACCTGTCAATTTTGTTCGCATTATGCGATTCATTTTTCATAATCTGAAAAACTTTATTTAGAAGGCCTATTACATAAAAACATCGCGATAAGCGGACGATGTTCGTTCCACTCCGTGACACTATTAGCACAGCGAATTGCGTCCGTTTATCGCGATTTTTTTTTATGTAAGTAATAGGCCTGCAGATACCTACTTTGAAAATCAACGAAGGAAAATTCATCATAATAATAAATAGACGTTTTGATGTTATAAATTATGGTCAACTCCAACATTAAAACATCAAACAACAACAACTGTAAACAATATAAAAGACGTCATTTATGTTGACGTATTTTGATTACGTCAAATTACTCCTGGCTTAGGTATATAATAGGTACCTACTGGATTTTTGAGGATTAACATTGCAAGTTTTTTTTATCGAAAACTGTGATAAAGACAAAACCGGTTTAATGGCATCACGTCTGGGGGCGCCATGAGCGGCACCGAAAACATTTGTTTTCGGTGCCGCTCAAAAACATTTTTATTTTTTCTTTCTACCAAAAATTTTTTTTTTCATTTGAAAAAAAAAATTTTTGGTAGAAAGAAAAAATAAAAATGTTTTATTTCAAATTCATTTGTATGGACATGTAAAACGTCTAGTGGATGAAACTGGCTAAAACTCGCAGCCACTTTTTTACTATAGACAATAGACACGCGTTTTTCTGAAAAATCAGGAATTTTGTGCATATCCTAGACAGGCATCCTCCTTTACGTAGATGGTAACCCTTTATAGGGGGGCCACAGGGGTGGATTGCACCAAGTAGTCTTAATCCGGCACTGATTTTACCGGTCCCTCAAGTGGAAAATACATTGAACCAAACTACTAGTAAAGGTCTTGCACTATTATGTATTCTGTGGTAAAGGTCATTGGGCATATTTGACCTGCTTGATGAAAGTTCGCGTACAGAAACCAAACCAATTTCAAATTGAAGAATTCAATCCCACTTTTCAAAATATGTATTACTTTTTATGTACCGACCGGCAGAAAAAGTTATTTCACATTAAGTGTGTGAGTATATGTTTAATGTTATTAAACTTTTATTAATAAAACAGAAGTTTTTACTTTCAGCATTGTGAAAATGCGAGGTACAAGCATAATAAACGTTTGTATTGTCTTTATTTATTTATTTTATTTTATTAATTATTGAAATGCTATGATATAACGATAAAAAATGAATTATGTCCTGCAAGAATGCGACCCATACCACTGCGTAGCAGATACATCTACCTGCATCCATCAGCCATATTTGATGTCCCCACTGCTGGGGCACAGGCCTTCCTTATGGGTGGTAAGGAGGATGGGCATACCTAGCCCTATTTCGTTTGTGTACGCCGCAGGTCAAAATGTCCGAACAAATTGCCCAATGACCTTTTCGAATAGATTTCAATGTAAGTCATCATCATCATCATCATATCAGCCGCACGACACCCACTGCTGGGTATAGGCCTCCCCGAAGGATCTCCACGACGATCGGTCCTGCGCTGCCCGCATCCAGCGGCTTCCCGCGACCTTCACCAGATCGTCGGTCCACCTTGTCGGGGGCCTACCCACGGAGCAATGTAAGTAAATTACAATTATTACGGATTACGAGTATTTTATGAACTAGCCACCTCCTTCTACGAGGTAAATATTCAAAATATGTCACCACAAAATGACGTCTTTTACGTTTTACGATAAGTTGATTTTATATTGTCGTTGACCGGTAAATAATCAAAAACAAGTTTCTACAATCAACAAAAAATGACGTCAGTTGACGTAACATTATTTTGGAGACGTGACCTGGGGCAGGAAGGTAGGTGCACCAGTTCCAACTAGTAAGGTATTAATGTCTTCAGCTTGGGGCGTTAACTTATTAACGCTGTCCCTTTAAGGTGGTACCCTGAGCGAAAGTGGCGCCGCGGTGAATTATATTTAATAGTTTAATTCTAATACACAATTTTAAAAATGTTTATCGTGGAGATTTTAGGGCCCGCAGTCTAGTATTTTTAGACGGTATCGTTACATTCCCTCGTAGTCACTGCTAGAAGTAGATAGCAAAACTGCTAAAAGTTGCCGTTTTTGACACATTTGCTATCTACTTCTACGAATGACTGCGAGGGCATGTAGTGATACCTTCTAAAAATACTAGACCATGGGCCCTAAAATCTCCACGATAAACATTATTTAAATCTTTTTCTATTAATAACTTATAAAATAAAAACCTCTGAGGGCGCCACTTTCGGTCATACAACCGCCTTAAGGCGCTTTCCTGACTGAAAGTGGCACCGCGGTGACTTTTATTTAATATTGTAATTTTAATACACAATTTTAATAAAACTTCTCGTGGAATTTTAAGGAATAGTCTAATATTTTTAGACGGGTATCATAACATTTTCTCATGTAAAAATACTAGACTAAGAGCCCTAAAAATTCCACGATAAGTTTTATTAAAATCCGTTTATATTAACAACTTATTAAATAAAACCTCTGGGGGCGCCTGTTTCGGTCAGGGAATAGCCCTAACCAACATTTTATTATCATTTATTATTATTATCCTATCTGTTTGAACGCTAACATGAGCATTGAGCAATAGTCGATAAAATCAGATGCCCCAAACTTATGTAAATTACAGACATGTATTGTATGGAATTGACAAGCTTACAGCACGTCACTTTAAAGTTTACTGCGTTCAATCACTATAAATCGCTATACATACTTTATTTATAATATTTTATTTTAATGAGTGTAATTGAACACTGAACTGAATGCACACTTAGAGACCGGAAGAGATCAATATAATTAGTAAAATTGAACCGTGTTCCGAACGAATATTTTTTTTATTTCTATTTCAAGTATCAATTATAATATAACGCTTAAGGATGATAATATAAAATGCAGATGTTAAAAAAAAACACATCAGTACCCTTAGCACGAACAGCTGTCGAGAAAATTAACTCGCGTAAAATCATTCGATAGTGCAATTTAGTATTGGAAATTTGTACAACGGCATCTATCTCCGATAAGGGAAATTAAATTTTCCATAGAGAATTGTCTATCGAGTAATTTTACGTGCGTTTTTTTAAGGGTACAGTACCCTTAGCACGAACAGCTATCGAGAAAAAAAACGCACGTAAAATTACTCGACAGAGAAATATCTATGGAAATTTTAATTTCGCTATTCGGCGGTAGATGGCGTTGTACTAATTTTCCATACTAAATTGCACTATCGAATGATTTTACGCACGTTATTTTTCTCGATAGCTGTTCGTGCTAAGGGTACTGCATGTCAAAAACTGTTTACTTACGTGAAATTGATCACTTCTTTTCTTACATTGGTTAAAAAGTTTATTGACATCAAGCCCAAAGCCCGTTATACAAGGACATATTATTACGTAATGTTTTGGTAAACACTATAATATGTGAATAATGTTGTGAACACTAGAACTTTGTGGCAAAAACTGTTTTGCTGGTTACGTCACTAAACAAACATTGGTAAGTGTTAACTAATATGCACTAGAAGTGTTCTGACTTAAAACCGTCTACTCTATTTTCTCAAGGATCCCTAATAAATAGAGCTGAATTTGGAGATGTTAGATTATTAGACTAACCTAATATCAAGACATGTCATTTGTAATCAAAAGAAAAAAAAGAGTAGTGGAACTAAGTATTATAACTTGCCTATAAAGTTTTAGAGAAATAGATGGAAGATTTTTTTAGTTATTTGAAGGCTTCGAAAAGTAACGAAAATACATTTTTTTTAATATTAAAATTTATTCAATAGAGAACATAGGTAGTTAGACTTTCACTGGTAGTAATTAGTATTATTTTTATCACATTTAATTATTATAAGTATCACTTAAATGACAAGAAGAATAGTATTCCAATAGTAGTAAATAAACCTAATTTCTTAAAAGTACGATGACAATTTATTTATGTAGTAAATAGGTGGTATGTATGAACAATATAAAAACTATAGAGGCTAATTAAATAAGTTTGTTCAATATTTGCAAACACTCATCGTTTGCTCAAGCTTTACAAAAAATATGAACCGATCACTAAAATAGTTGTATTTCAAGCTATTAAATACAAGTTTTTTTTAACTTTGAACAGATGAATTTACCGTTCTTCAAACTAAGAACTGTGTTAGTAAGAAAATTATTTGAAATTTGTTTTTGAATTGAATGAAATATATTTGTATGTTCCAAACACTTATGTCAGAATAAACGATATCATTTCTTAATAACATATGGATATAATAATACTAAAGTCATGTCACGTCACAGGCACAGCCATAGCTAATCATAAATCATACACACAATAGATAATTAAAACAATTCAAAAATAATCAAAAATCAAAATAATAGGTACAATACACCTATTTAGAGTACTTTAAATACAATGACCTTGAACTGTTATATGACTATAACCCTTTTTTCACTCAATCACAATTTTAACGGTGTTATCTATAACCATTATCACACATAACTAGGTATAATTCTGATTGACATTTACCTTTTACAAGCTTTTACTAAGTACTAGGTAATTACATTTTATGGAAATGGCAATACAATTCTATGTAGCTAACAAAATCACAATTAACAGTCACATCGTTACAGTTCAATAATTCTAAGCTTTCCGCAATAGTTACATGAATTTTCACCGACGATTTCTTTCAGCCTTGTTTGATAAAAAATTCACAAAATGCACATTTTTATGTCACACTTTCGTGTTACAGCCACGATCCAAAACCGATAATAGAAATCTCATTTCTTAATCATTAGGGAAACACACCTCACCGACCATCTCGAAGCCAGGAGGGCAGTCCTTTGAAATTCTCGGGTCAATAAGTTTAGAATAATCCGAGTCAACTTCGTTTTCTGTGACGTCAGGGATGTAGTTAGTTGGTCCTTCAAAAACTATCGCGTTCGGGTCCTTCGTATCGGGGTAGTATAAAGTTCTTGAGTCCACGAAAGACGCGATGAGGAGCGATAACAGGATCAAAGTGAACTTGAACATTTTGCTGTTGTTCGTATCACGTTGCGTTGTAGAATGAACTCTTGAGTAGCACGTGCCGATATTAATAGTTATTTGAGGTATGACACGGAGAGTTATTCAACAACTTTAGGCGACATTCGTCTATAACTTAAACTAAATTATTTTTTGTACATGTTTTTTTTGTATATGTTTGTTGTAATATGGACGTTTGTCTAAAATAATAATAATTATTATTATTATAAATCTTAAGGCCGGTTTGGCGACGTAGAATTTTGATTTTTATCAAACACCAAAGCTCATAATTGTTTATAGAAAAATGTTGATTAAATGTTAATAATAAGTCTAAAGCTTGTTTTTCGAATTGAATATCGGATTCGAAATTAGGTAATAGTAGGATTATTATAATGTTAATTTTAAACTAATACTTTAGATTGTTACATATAAGTTTATTGTGATTAATATTATTATTAACTTTTTTGACCACAATTATCTACCATGTTATTGATAAGTGTTTTGCTTTTTTCTTTCATGTAAATTTAATTTGAACCAAGATACGACTAAAACAGGCTTATAAAGCATTATTCTAAGAATACGGATAGTATTCAAATAAACATTGTTTTCGTTAGAATACATGAACATTAAAGGGGTGTTTTATTTGTAACTTTTAAACTTAACGACAAATGAAAATGTGTGTTGCAGAATATCCCTATTCCGTAAAGTCCCTCAAACCGGCTAAGAGAGACCACTTTAGTTATTATTACGAATAAGTGACATACTATGATCTGTGATTAAGTTAACATTCATAGTCAATGAAACTTAGCTCAGCTTTAAATTATACTCAGTGAAGAAGCACTATTTATGATGTTTCAGGTAGTGAGTAATATTAAAAGATAATAAATTGCGTAATAAACATATTTTGATTTGATTTGAATAATAATAAAAACCTTTTATTCCCAATAAACAAAATACAGTTCATTTTACATGCATGATTTTCAATTCTAAAAAAAGTGATGTTAGTATGAATTACAAAAAAATATATAGGTATATTATTTTTGGCAACACAACATTATAACTTAAAAATATTTGTGTAATTATTATTTCATTAACATTATCGTTCAATATTTTATTGTATTTACTGCTAGTATTTATTATATAGTTACATTATGGGTATATAAAATTATTTCAGTTGTAAATTGCATTTTTTTTTGTATTGCGCAATACGTATGTAAAGTTTAAAAGATAGGTAAAATAAGTATCATTTCGACCTGTCCATTGATAGATCAAAGTAATTAAGATAACTAATATTGACACAAACAGAGAATTAAAATAACTGACGGAATTCAGTTGTGTATGAACTTATGTACAATGCTTCATTTGTTCTAGTTAAGTTTTGCAATTTTTTTTTACCTGTTTACTTATTATGAACGAAAATTTTGTTGTACTGAACACACGAAGTATTCGATATATTATTTATTTATTGTCATTTCTATAAAAAAAATAGTATATTTACGGAAATATTTTGCATCATTAAAATTTTGATGCAAAAATTGCGAAATATGTGAAGTTCACAGACTGTGAGTCATACACATTTAAACAGATTTCATCATATTGCAACCAACAGGTAAAGCTCGCTTTTTGTAAATATCGTTATTAATTAGCTTTCTGTTTTGTTATAAAGACTATAATATTCGAACCATAAAAGATAATGCATAGAAAAAAAACATACATTATTTATTACTGTTTAGTTTAGTTTTACCTAATAAAACACTTGTACATTATAGTCGATGTTGTACTTTTCTATGGAACAGCAGATTTTTTTTCGAGATTCTGTGGTTGGCCCCATAGTAAAAGTTGTTCATTCACGTGGTCTGAAATCCCCATTTCATTTTTAAATATACTTATAGTAGCATTTCCTCACGACATAAAAGTGCAATATACGGCGTTTCGTGATTGAGGGATCCTTTGGCAGAGTGAACCTTCTGAACCCTTAGATCATTTTAAGAAGGAGAGCAATCTTGGATTTTTGTATGGAATTTGAAATACGAGTCACAATTATTAACCGATTTTCAAAAAATTTTTGCCATTTTGTAGCCAAACCTAGGACTAGGACCCATTTTTTCACGGATTTTTTTTGCATATTTTTTTTGTCGTTGTTCGCGCGTATCTTCGACATTTATAGACCGATTTTGATGATTATTTTTTAGTTTGATTGAGTTTTCTAATACGACCTAAATAATATACCTACACTACATAATACAGAAGGTACTTACACTAAAAATAAAAAATTGTTTAAAAAAACAAAAAAACCGACTTCAAAAACCTGCCTCTAAAAAGCAAGAAATAATATACAAATCATTAGATACGCATTATCATTGTTATAAAAAAACACGTCTATTGAAGTCGGGTGGGGCACACGATGGTGAGATGTTGGGCTAAGTCACACCATAAGGGTTCCTTTTTGCCATTTTGGTACGGAACCCTAAAAATGAAAAAATACGGAATAACCATTTTAATTACACATATCAGTAGGATGAGTAATAAAATATTTATAAGATGTTAATCCTGTTACAACGCTGGAAGAAATGTTCATAGTAAAAATTTACGATTTTTTTTCTATCGAGAAAAGTTTTAGCTAAGTATGATGTTTTTGTCAATCGCATAACTGAGAACTATAAATCCACGTTCTATATTATTTTTGGGACCGATAAATCAAGTTATACTATTTGAAACCGTTGTTCAAAAATGTGTATAACATCCTTTTTATTGGATTTTACATAAAAAAGTTGAACATTTGTATGGCATACTTATTAAAAGCCTTTCACAGCTAGGGAAGTCCCTCCATTTATGGAAAGTTTACACGGAACACTTATCACCACAATTACCTACCCATTCCTAAGGCCCTGCGCAGACAGAAAGAGTTCATTCAGCCTTTCGAACTCTTCGTTCGCGTTCCGCGTTCTATGTAATGTTTATAACTTTATAGCGCCTCGCAGAGAGCACAGGCGCGCCGGTCAGAGTTACAGAGTATAATAGAACTTAAGAACTATCAATCTCGATGGAACTTAGAAGATTGCTTTCAGTATTACAGAAAAATAATTGATTTTGTATAACGTATAAAAATAGTAAAAAATCAAGAAAAACAACACCTTGATTCTCCTCTTTTATCTCGCTCAGTGTTAATTGGATGCACGGCAATATTTTCTTTTTTTAATAGACTCCCCCTCCCCCCCAGTAACGCCTTGACTTCGGAACCTGAACTGTCGAGTCGAGGTTCAAGTTTCACCTAAAATAGAACGTTAAACTATAAATTGTCAAAAATATCTGGAAAGATATTTCAATTGAATTTCAACGTCCTCACACTGATAAAATAACGCTGGCTTGCAGCGTAAGAGATTAGAGTATATACTAGAAGAAATTCGACGATGCCTAGTGACTTGGTAGCTCAGCGGTAAGAGCATTGGGCCGGACTTCCAAAGGTCGCGGGTTTGATTCCCATCCGAGAAATTGATCTGGCGCAAGTCCTATTTTTTTTAGTAAGTAGGTAACTCATATTATTTAGTAAAATATAAATTTCTTTTATTTTTTATTTTTTATTATTTTTTTAGTTAAAATGTACATGTAGTTAGTCAGTTCATTGACTTCAATTTCGCAACATCATAATGTTATTAGAAGACTCATGGTTGCACAATTTGACATTGAACCAGTGATCGCGTGCCACTCGTGTTTATCCTTGTATTACTTGATCATCACTAATAATTCGATTCACAACACATTTTGCCAAAAAAATATTACTTTCAACCTTAACATGTCGGATATTAAGTTTAAAGTCGATTGAGGTAATTCGACATTATAATGGTGGTAGCTTAGTTAAAGTGATATGAGTTCGTATGAGTCAGGAGTACCGGTAGTCAGTTTAATGACTTTCCTCCTTGGACAGTCATCAGAATCGTCATCAGATAAACTTTTAGAAAACTTAGATGATTAACACTCGTTAATAAGCCATAACAGGATTTCGTTGAATTTAATCGCATTGCATTGCTAGTTCAAATTCGACTTCTGTGGCCCTACCATGAGTTGATGCAAACTGTTTACGTTACCGTAAACTATAGTTTTGTCTCTTTCACTCGTAAGTGGAATAATTCGTAGTGTAAGATGTCAGTAACTCAAGTTTTTTGATAATTTATTATGTTAAATAATACAGGGTGTTAGGGACAGCGGACAGCCCTCCGCAGACTGATGGTGTGAATTCAGTATAATTATTAAGTATACTAAGATGAGAAGTACATGAAATTATTTCAGGGACATTAAAATCAAGTCCTGATTTGTTTGATGACCTCGCACGCAATGTATCGCTAACACTGCGGGCCCGTCGCAAAGCGAGCGAGTTTTCGGCTGCGTTCAGACGATTACACACGACCCGACCTCAATCCGAACTCAACTCAAACTCACCTCAACTATAACCCACCTTGAAATACATCGTTTAAAGTTTTGAGATGTGTCATAAGACATGAATAAGCTCTTGTGTAATGTTCAGGTGAGTTTGGGTTGAATTTGAGTCTAGTTCCCATGTCTACCCATTGTGTGCAAACTTTTGTTAATTATTGTGATGGAAAATGACCTCACTTTAAATGTGGAGCTCATTTTTCAATGTTGACGACTCTGTATGAAATATACAGGGAGAAAAAAGCAGCCCTTGACGAGTTTCTTGCCGGTTCTTCTCGTTACAAGGTCTCCCGTTTAGGGTTTGCGAACCGATGGCGTAGCTTCTTTGACATTCACAAGTGCTTGTAACAGCCTAGACTGAATAAATGATTTTTTGATTTTAGTTCGGATTGATTTCGGGTTCAGTTTGAGTTGAGTTCGGGTTGAGCGTGGGGCGTTTGCAGTTGCATCGACAAAATATAACGGAGCTTATTAATGTGTAATTAAGCTCAAAATTGTAAGCGATATATTTCAAGGAGTGGGCTGCAGTTGAGTTGAGTCTGAGTTGAGTTCAGGTTGAGGTTGGGTCGTGTGTTATCGTCTGAACGCAGCCTTCGGCCCCCATCGCTATGACGCCGACGACGTCAATACGCTCGCGCCACGTCCACGCGCTAGCTGATTTCTCGCGTGGATCGTTTTTTAGAGAATTTTAGAATTCAATGCTGCTTTTTTGAATAATGGAAAAAATGAGTGTTGCGTCTAAAGAAATTTACATTGAAATAAAATAATATTAACTGAAAATATGATTGAAAAAATCTTGAGGACCAGTGAAATATGGTTCGTAATAAAGAGCTGAATGCTGTCAGTTCCGAAGGGCTGTCCCTTACACCCTGTATACTAGAAAAAAACTACTTGTCAGGTGAGACTTGAACCCACTACCTTTGGAAATCTGGCCCAATGCTATTTAAACCAGTTGTGCTACTCGGTACGACAAGATTGTGTGTTTGCAAAAACAATAATAATTTTACATACCTAGGTAACTGTGAGCCTTAGAAGTTACTTATATAAAAACATGAATACTTAACTATAACAATCACCCAATATCAACATCACATTCATAGTGTTTGTGGAGAGATTAAGTTAGCTTAAATAGGGATGTTGACTATTTTTTTTATTTTATGTTACATAAATTACCTCTCAAAAAAAGAAACATTGGTAAAAGAATTAATTCGCTAGCATGAAAACTGCCCGAGATATCACAGTGTGAAATGCACACAAATGGACTCGATCAAAAACGCTCCATACTAATGGCTTGCACGTTATGACGTCACGCCTTGCAAGTTTGTATGCAACGCATAGGAAATTTGTTCAGCAGCTATATTAAATATTGTGTTTATCAAAATGGTTTCTTTGACAAATTTGCTATACATTTTACGGACTAATTAAAGGTATATATATTCTTTATTGCACTTGTAACATAATTACACAGGTAAATATAAAAGTTGTTTACAAAGGTGGGCTTATCTCTAAAAGAGATCTCTTCCAGCCAACCCAGCATTGTTTGAGATTTTTAAGTAAGCAGGTAATAGAAAGTGCATAGTAAGATGGAGATAAGTGAAATCCTAAATAAAACTTAATCTAGATCATTTTATACACATACATATACTTATAAATAAACTTTATAGTAGGTATAAACTAAACATAATTAAATAAATATAAATATGAATAAATACATACATACATACATAACATGATACATATACATAAAATAATATATACCTATGTAATATAAATATATAAAACTGGTTGTATTAACTATCTCGTGAATCATGAATGAGACAATTGTGATAGAAAGTGAGCTTTGACTTTTGATTTGAAAGTTATGATGTTCTGGCAATTCTGGATGTTTGACGGGAGTTTGTTCCAGAGCTGAGCGGCTTTAACGGAGAAGGAGTTACGCAGGAAGTTGGTGTTGCTTCTAGGCAGCTCAAGCATCTTAGTGATACAAGCCTGCCTAGGGCGGGTGGGAGGAGGAAGGATCTGGAAACGGGAAACAAGGTAGTTGGGTGAGTTAGGATCCTTGAGGATTTTGAATAGGGCAGAAAGGATGTGCATATCACGGCGAAGGCGAATGGGAAGCCATTTTAGTTGACAGCGAAATAATGACACATGGTCGTATTTGCGAAGTCCGAAGATGAAACGAATGGCTAGATTTTGCAGTCGTTCCAGCTTGTTTAGCTGT
Organism: Agriphila straminella; assembly: GCA_950108535.1. NCBI lineage: Eukaryota > Metazoa > Arthropoda > Insecta > Lepidoptera > Crambidae > Agriphila > Agriphila straminella. The sequence goes on from OX467312.1 coordinate 15,390,171, forward strand.
TCCTCAGTAGTATCCAAAAAGCAAACGTCGGCGTAGTCGAGAAGGGGGAGGAGAAGTGATTGCGCCAGCATAATTTTGGTTTTAAAAGGAAGAAAGTATTGAAGTCGCTTGAGGGAGTGAGAAGCGTAATGGATGCGTTTGCTGACTTCATTTATTTGCGGGGACCAAGATAAGGTGCTGTCCATAATGAGTCCGAGATTTTTGATTTTGTCGGTGAACGGGATAGGCAAATTGTTATAGATAAGTGGTGGAACAGATTTAAAGTCAAGCTTACACCTTAGCCGGTTGCTACCCACAATCATAGCTTGGCATTTGCTTGGGTTCACAACAAGACCAAAAGAAGAGGCCCAGTCCCGGATCGAGGCCAAATCCCGATTTAACGAATCTATCGCCTCCGCAACCTCAGCAATGGGAAAGTGTCTGTAAATTTGAAGGTCATCAGCATATAGGTGGAAAGGGGAAGATATAGCACAGGAGACATTGTTGATGAAAATAGAAAACAGTAATGGAGAGAGAACAATGGTATCATTTATTTTAATAAATTTTATACTTTTTAAATGGACTTGTCCACCCAACTTTGAAGGGTCATAAAACAAATAATATGCAATATATAAAACCAAGAGGTATACAAGCTACTCTAAAAGTTTAATATGTTTACGATTTTTATTAGTATTTCGGTATTTTATTCATTAGTCAACACCCCTATTCTTCATAAGCTGCCAAAAAACAAAGATAAAAACGTATTTATTTTTATTTGGTAGGTATCACTTTATCTTTATTGTCGATGCGATTAAAAATAACTGATGTGAAGACTGACAAACAATGTTTTTTTTACAAACAATTAGCCCAACGTTTATATTGATCAGTAAAAAAACATTTCTAAGAAGATCAAAGCTAGATCGAAGAAACGAAGTATTTTCTAAACGCTACTTAAGCTGACTAATCATTAAATAATTTATATTATTCAATTTTATTTTATAAACAAATATCTTAAGTTTATAAATGACTGAAAGTTGGGTACGAATCCCGAGGGAATGTCAAAACAGATTTTGTTAGTCAAGTAAAAAGTTTACTACAAATATTTTGCCAAGTAAGATTTCGTGAAATGAGATTTTGATGTGCAACTGTCTGTAACTGTGTTCCCCGAAGAGCTGCGGGCATAATACATAGAGTTTTCTGAAAATATACACTTTAGGCACGCAATGTCTACTTTACCAAAATTACAACAGTCCCAAATGTCGAGACATTCCGAAAAAACTGGTCAAGAGCGAGTCGGACTCGCGCACCGAGGGTTTCCGTACCATCATAATAAATACACTGCAGAGCCTGCTGTAGAATAATATAGTAGATTGTACAACAAGTGCATAAAACGCATCATTTTACCCGAGACGTATAATATATCCACCCGAGCCGTAGGCGGTAGGGTGGATAGTCAAGTCGAGGGTAAAATGGGTTTTATGTACGAGTTATACACTCTGCTTTTCACTTCGATTGTGAGGAAATTAAACAACTATTGAAAACAAAGTGACAAATTATTATAATTTTGGAATGTGCTCATCAAGGCCTTTCATTTGATACCCATATTCAAAAATTGAAAAGAAAAATTTTTGTTTGTTTAATTTTAGTGACAAATTATATAATTTTGGAATGTGCTCACCAAGGCCTTTCATTGGATACCCATTTCTCATAATTTTTTACTACGTTCCAATAATGTCTACTTTTCCATAGTGCATCTTTCTCTACAAAATCTACATTCTTATAGCAGGTAACTAATTGAAACATTTTATTCATACTTTAACACAAATAATAACTAGGTATTTTACTCATTGATTTTATTATGAATGTTTTAAAATAGCATTAGTGTCTGTAAATTAATTCCCATCAGCCAGCAGACTTTCCTTTTACTCAAAAATACTTGTTCTCAAGCTCCCTAGCGATTTCATTTCAGTTCGATATATTCAAAGGAAAGTGTTGAACGGAATCTCGAACAATAGTTCACGACACAATCTAAAAAGAAAAAATATACCATGTTGATATTCACATAGTACTGAATCACAGATTACAGAACTAGATTTCCCAGCGGATTTAAGAGTTTGTAGTTCGGTTGCCTTTCTTTAGTGAAACATTCAGAATGTGAAATTCATGCGCAGTCCTTATATTTTTGATTATGAAAATTTGCTGTCCAGAGCAGATTCATGCTAATCAGGAAATTGAAAAGCGTACGTATCGTTCTGAGTAGGTCGTGAAATGACTGAGGGATAAAATCAAGATTAGGTTTTTAGTATGCGACTGCCTGGCAACCAGATATTTTGATACCAAACCAATATAACAATTAACAAATTAGTAAATTAATTTAAAATCTGAATACTTAAATAATTATTATTTTGAATATTCACATCCAATTTTCTTTGTCATTTTTGTAATAGGTAAGTAGTACCTACTTAGTTACATAAACCCAAGGGACTTCCCTTTCTCAAGAGATTTTTGAAATGTATAAGGACCCGAATTGGTAAAAGCGACTTTATTCGGTTCTTATAAAAACTTAGATCGATTAACACAACAGTTCAAACTGCATAGTGACCTATCCACGAGCAAGTTCATTAGCTCTTTAAACTATGTCCATGAGTCAGCAATATGGCTCTATAGAGGGAATCCCATTATTTTCGTATTAACCATCAATGTGGGGAACCCTCTACTTTTCAATATTTCTTAGGAAATTTAAAGGTCATGTGTTTTTCGGTTAGTCAAAAGAAGTTTAAGCACTCATCATTGTATTGCATCGATGACACGACAAAAATCACAGCGGCCAGCGCCATCTTTTAAAATAAAATAAAAAAGACTTCCGACGTCCACTATCTAGTTTTCCGTCAATTTGCTCGACGCGTTCTACTACCGTATTTTCCAATGGACACGTTTTATGTGCATAGATTTTAGCGTGACATTTTAGGGTTAGATTTTTTAAATTGCTTGATTAGAGAAAGAGTAGGTATTACTCATTAGGATTAATTTTTCTCTAATAACACAACATCTTAAACAAAATTAACCATGATGAACATTTATATTTTTTTATTATTACGTGTATAGTGCCGTCTGTAGGGTGAAAAATACGGCGCTTTGTGAACCAGAGATTTCCTTTGGTAGGATATGGTCCTTAAGACTGTAACTCCCCCTTACCCCTACTTCTACCATACTAAAATGCTGAACGATGTATATCAATTAACTACCTATTTCTTTATATTATGTAAGTTACCTACCCAATGTTTTTTATGTATCAAATCTTATCCTTTGCTCCGATTAAATATTCAAACCTATCGTCTACTTAGTTATTCCTTGTTAACCTTTCCTACCTATAGAAATAACCTACATTACTGACGTGCTTTTATGTGGTCTGAAAGGGCTCGTGATTTCTAGGGCGGTCCCTGATTGTGAATAATAGTAACCTAGATTCTTTTCAGAAGTGCAATCATTGTTTGTCTCCCGACTATAACGCTATCATTCTTTCCTTATTCATTCCTAACTAATTCTGTTACTATGACTGTTACTAAATGATAATATCACAAATTAGCCGTTACCCTAATAAATTGTTAATAGAATTTGATATTAAATTTTACATAGATATAATCTTTATTGCACTTATAATTATTATTACCTAATTTATAACAAGACCTGTGAGTAATGAAGAGTTATCTCTAAAGAAATCTCTTTCAGCCAACCTAAGTATTTCTTTAAAGTGAAACTACCTAATTTTTACCTATATTAGAATGTTGATATTGCTTTATGGAGCTTCTTATTCTAATAACTGACTTAGTTTACTGCATACTTTTAAATGGTATAGAAATTACTCTTATGTCTACCCGCTGTACTTATATGATATTCAATATGGTACCTACTTTTTTTGAATAAGTTGCTCAGTATGTTTATAAATGTCTAGTATGATGGAATGCTAATAGATATTACAGTAATAAGAACTGAATGAAATAACCAAAAGTTATGATCACCCAAAAGTCAGATATAGAAAATTGTTCACCGCTACTAATTATGATTTTATTTTCTTACTTTCTTATTTTATTTAATTTAGGTTATCCTATGTGGTTAGTGGCTTAGGAATAGAGTAAAAGAAGGTAAAATGGTAATAAATATAGAAGTTAACGTTGTATTAATTCAGAATATAGAAAATTTATCATCGCTACTTAATAATTGTTCTAGTGTTTTTTGTCAAATATAAAATATACTATTGTGCTATAGTCAAGTACTAAGTAAACAATGATTTCTTTGCTAGCTAGATACAGAGCACCTCCCCGCTCTGTATAGTGAATCTCGACTAACCGTACTGGGACAATTCTCCTCTAGCTCCACCATTTGCTTTCATGACAACTTTAATTAATAAATTAGTTGAATTATTTAGTCTTAGTATGTCTGTCTTAATAAAAGAGGACAAGCAAAGTGCTTCAAGTGATCTATCAGCTTATCACAATGAAGAATTATTTTTCTATTGTGATGGTGGAATTGCACAACTTTAATTTAATTTAAAAATATATTTATTGTTAGCGAAACTGTTTAACATTATAACATAATTGTGGACACAACATTACTATCCATTCAAAAGGGTCTGATAGATCCAATTTCTGAAGGAAAGATAATTTAATTCATAGGGAATGTATTATTTGGTCGCAGTCTTTCCTCATCTCAACAACGGAAACTATTATAACTTCTATGAACTATGGTAATTTCAGTTTAGTCTTCTAATGATATCTAACCTGTACATTAATTGTGTTTGTCAATAAGTACTTAAATTCAATTGTGGAATATAATTCTATTGAAACAACTTCCAATTGAATTGGTAAATGAAACTTAGCTGAAATATTGATGAGAAAGTACTTTAGTTTAACCATTTGAGAATTTGGATATATTCACTAAACAGTTTGATACTTTTATAGTACATAATTGAAGTATTGTTTCTATATTATACAAAACTATTCTATTAATAGAAAAAGTCCACTCAAACATTTTGATCTAGCGTTCTAATAGCCGTGAATCAACCTTAGCATATATAGAAACGCAGGCTTTTTTCATACACCCAGATCTAGATTTCAGTACACCTTCTAGATTACTAGAATAGAATATTTCTTTTAAAATCAATAGTCTCCACACAAAATCATCATAAATCCAATCCAATTCAAAGATAAAGGAACTTTCTTTTATAAGTAGTAATAAATTAACTTTCACTATCCACTCACTGAAGTAATTAATTAATATGTACTCACCGAAACTGGTAAAACCAACACAATTAATGCTACATTGTGAATATTCACTACACCGGGCTATAGTTTAAATGGATTTTTTGTTAAGGCACCTACCTATGGATTCCTGTTAAAGCGCCTACTTTAAGACATGGAATCTTACCTAGTGAACTTACCTGCCTAACAACTACTAAATTTCTGAATTCCTATGCGACCCCCATGATGTTTCCCGACATCTTTGACGCCCACACAGATCTCACTTCAAAGAATACCCCACCTTCTTGAAATGCTACCTTTTACTTTTGCTCAATTCACCTAATAATAATATTCCTACCTTATTAATGAATTTACCTGCCTATTTGCGTCTAAATTTAGAATTTCCTATGCAATTCTTGGAATGCTTACCACCAATCCTGTTGCCCAATTCTGTACAGTTTGAGTGGCACTCCCTAATTTTCTAGCAACCTTTGACGCTCTCTTGGCCGAGTGGGAAGGAACGACCAAGACCCTACATAAGGAATAATAATACCAAGCCTGCTGCCCACAGCCATGGACAGGGATATCTCCCAACTCATTTCGGACCGTCTGATTTCCATCGCTGTAGGTAAGCTTGGTAATATTATGTGACTAGCTAGGCAATTTTCAAAACAAATGCCCATCTAACCCGCCACAAGGCTAGACTTTTCTACCTAAACCCCCCGCGAGGATCTGACAAATCGCCCCAAAAAGACACAAAACTAAATGAATACTCATCTAAAATCAACATTGTATAATAATACTAGCAAATCTAGTTAGCTTTCATCCCACAAAATAATGCAGCCCCGACCTCAACAGACTCAAGAACCAATACAGTTGTATTACCTCATGACCCCACCGAGAGAACTACATCACTCTATTGGATTTCACTACAAATCTGCATATTTTAATTATGAACTTCAATTCTTAGTAGTCCTACTATACTAATTCAAGAATTTACAGGGAAAGCTACGTTACTTTATGATTATCGCAAACAAAATCTACATACTTTAATTATGAACTTAATTATACCAGATAAGCTCAAATTAAAGCATTTATGCAAAAGATTCGCGGGACAAATGCGGCCCTATTCGTCAGAAAACCTCGACCACTTTCTTGCTGACTTCTTGAAATTTGCTTGATTTAAAAATAAACTTTTTCAGTAACGCGATCTTACAGAGGGATGTGGAGTTTCTTCAAAAATTACGTCTTGACGCTTCGCTTGACACCGGAGAAATGAATCCCCGCTTCCCTGATCCTTCCCCTTATAAAGACTAAATTAGCGTCATGACGCGACCCAAAACGGCGCCAAGTAATTTGCGCTTTTTTCATCAAAATAGCTAAAATTTCCCGCGCTAAATTGACATTGTGCACTTTAGCCCATTCCTATTGGTGCCCTATTTCTAGCTCCTCCCCTTATTCAGTGTTCCCCGCTTATGAAAATATTTCACTAACCCTATTAATGGAGATATTAAAAATTACTTACATTACATTTTGATAATTATCTTATTTAAATCAACAAAGACTATAAGTTTCATTTTATGTGAAGTCGTTAACAGTTTCAATAATTCGTCATAACCTCGAAACGCAACACTTTGAGAAAATCATTTTCGAATAATAAAATTTCACAATAATATTACTAAAAGTTACGTAATCAGTTTTTGTCTTGTCAATCTTTAATAATACGATTAATATAATTTCCTTACATAACCTAATACCCTCAAACCAACTTCATTTAGATTTTAACTAATTAATCGTTTCACTTTGCTTTACCTAATCCCGTATAATTTAAATTGCCAAAATACCTATTGCTGAGTACTAATTAATGCAAATATTCCGCTTTTCCACCTGCTTAAAATACAGTAAACTTATTATCTCTAACTAAACACACATACAAAATTGGATACTTTGCAATTTTAGTTAGCAACATTCTTATTATTTTACCCCCCGCGACATTCCGTCGCCATCAATCTGACGCGTCGGTGCTACCATATTGCAAATATAAATTGTGCAGACCGCCTAATTGTGATTGTGCAATCGTGCAATCTGTACCATAGCTGCCAACTTACTAAACCTAATTAATCGCCAAATTTTCATTCCTCTTTAAAGTATTTTTTAGAAATAAACAATTATGACGATAACTGATGAGTGCTAATAAAACTAATAATATTATCAATAATAATTATGAATGAATTATAACTTAATCCATGTTTTGAACGTCACGAGGATTAATATTTAAACCTTGGCGCCAAGAAAGATTTAAGAAACTTCCGCCTATTTTTATGACCTTAAATTACTCTTTAGACAGATTATTATAACAATTAATTACTTAATCATGTTCTATTTTACTAATTATTATTCAGTAAAATAAACAAACACAATTCAGCATTATTTAGTCACATTTATCTCTTGGTAAACAAACTTGAACGAGAATAAAATAGTTTCACATTTATGCAAACCAATATGTTTATTTAAGTTTTTCCCAACAATTTATGCTTTTAAACATTATTAATTTATCACATGAACTTATCTGTGGAAATGAAATTAATTCGTTTTGACTTCCAAAATTGGCAGTAAGGTTAAAACCCTTTGCCTTTCTTACAGAAAATTCACAATTGCTAAATAGTTCCGATTTTTATCACTAGCTGTCAGATTTACGTCATCCTATCTGTCATAATCTTCTGTAATTATCTGTTATTAATTTATAACCTTCTAAGCTAATATTATGTTATTCTTTCTCATCATCAAATTATGACAAACAAATTGTGAAGTACAACAATTTATGAGTCCAAGTAATGTTTAACACAAGCTCCTTTGAAAAATAATGAACATTTTATTAATTGTTGATTGACATCTGAAGTGCTTATGATTTACTACAAAACCTGTGTTTTTTGTGAATAACTGCATAATCAAATGCCGATAAGTTCCTGAGAACAAGGTCAGTGACAACCTTCCTTTAATATATTTCTTTTCTTTACAATTTAAGTAATATTTGAGATAAAAAAATAACATGTTCAGTTTTGAACTGTTACAGCTCGACCCCAAAATTCTTCATAGGTGACAATACTACGTACTGGATCCGGAGTAGAATTTTTCTTTCTCAATTCTCAAATATTTATATCAACCTTTCTACTCTCTCCTTTTTTTTCAAAGTTATATTTTTTTATACTTCTTTTTTTATAACCCTAACTATTATTACTTTCCCAAAATCAAAGAATTGTTGGGTGAGCCCTAGTGTAAATGAATTTTTTTTAAGATTGAAGAGTGTATTTAAACCAAGATAATATTAAAAATTATTAAGCGAGTTTCAAGTACTTTTATTGCTTTTGCCAATTCCGTCTTATGCATATTCAACACCAGAAGTGTACAAAAACAAGGTAAGGTATGGGTTGTGAAGCCATAGTCCCTATTAGACCTACCCGGACACATACGCTCTTTTCTAACCTTATGAAAAGATAGTGTAGGACACAACGTATCCGTCCAAAGTACCCCTCCATATTCCTGTACGCCTCCTTCTATACTAACAGGGCCTACTCTACCAGATAGAGTGAGCATATACAATGACCCTATATTTCCAAAAGCTTACTTAAGACTCTAGAACAACCCTAATATCACCTTGGAAAATGTGTAGTTGTCGATTGTATCATAGCTCTTGGCTTCTTGTGTAGTATGAATTTTGGACAGCTGTTTACACCAGGACAATTACAAACAATAATAGTGTTTGTTTTCTCTCCGTTTTTTTTTATTTTATTAACCTATCACCAAAAGGTCCTTCTGTACAAAATTCAAGTTTGTTAACCTTAAAACGCCAATCCGACCGCTAGCCAAGACTGAACGTTTAAAGTAGTGTGCGGATCTTATCTTTTGAGCCAATAATAATTCTGTACTCAAGCTTCACATACGTTATAATCCAAAGCCCTCCATAAAGAATCTATTTTTTTTTTTCCTAGCTACTTTTTTTTTCATTCTATTCACACTCCTAATCTAATTTAGATTCTCACTCTGTTCTTCTTTCCTCATCGCACAACGTCCACTATCTTCATTTACTAGCCTACTTTCACGCCACCTAAGATTATATCATAGTTACTACCTGAGTACAAATTAATTTGCTAAATTGAATTGTTTTGAATAATTTTTTTTTCTAAATACGTCGATTGTCACCATATGAAATTCTACACAACATTGAGACTCATTGAATTGACACATTATTTCCCATTAACTACGCAAAATATACTTAACGCTACGCACTACGCATTTCATACTATACGCTACACATTCCGCTAATACGCATTCCTATTAAATGATTTGCACCCTATTAATCCACATTTCTACGCAAAGCATCTTCATTATTAGAAAACCTTTACTCACTCAATTTCTTTAAAGTCTAAAGTTACTAGTAGGCAATTAAAAAGATTACCTTTATCTTAATCTACCTATGAAAATTATCAACCCCCCAAAGAAAAGTGGAGTTGGCGGCTTTTCTTTATTAACTACCTATACCTAAACTATTTTCGGTAAGAATGACCCAATGATACGCCATTACAATCACTGACAAAACTAGTTTTTATTTATAATGAAATGAGTATCTACCTGTTCTAAAAATTAACCAATAACAAGTTTGTTCTATCGGGAAATGTAAATAAAAGTTCAGACAACTTTAATCCGTATTTTCTGTTGAATAAAGCTAAAATTCAATAAAACTCGTGGTGACTCTATTATCCGGGACGTGTTGCGCGTTTTTCCTTTTGGTGACTGCGGGCACCGGAACGTTTGAGAAGTTAACCTAACCTACTATTAAACTTATACCAACATTTTTCCGAAACATATGCTATATCACTACACTACTTATACTAGTAAGCTACAAGACTTTCATCAAATATTTTAACTATCAATTTTGACCTAAATTCTACCCCAGTTTACTCTATTTGTAATTTCCTCACTAACTGTACTTATGATAATATTGTTAGTATTTGTGATTGCGAATATTATACCGTGATTTAGTTTAATTTGCTAATCTTAGTGAACATACTGGCGGTAGTGAGTGAATTTACAAGTGGATGTGAAGGTGAATTGGGAAAAGTCAAAGCATACTCACTTCACAATCGTCGCCGTCGCGTCACTAATATTCGCATCCTACAGTACGCAATTTTAGTCACCTGAGTTATAGCAAAGCTGGCACAAGGGACCGCACCTCCACATTGGACCGGCAATCCCAAGTTCAAATCCGCAACCAAGCGTTTTTTTTTTCTTTTTTTTTTTTTTTATTGTGTTTTTTTTTTTTTGTACTGTTATTAATCAAATCGAAGTTAGTATCAACAAAAAAAAATTACTCCATCTTTAACTTCTAATCAAATTAGATCAAATCACGTTTATTGGCAACTAAGTGTACACAGGCGTTACACTACATTAATAAAATGCATGACTTAATAACCATTTAGATATAGTAAATTTTTGACAGTATTATTAATTAACATTAAAATTTACGATTAGACATTTAACCCAGTTGTTACTGAAACAATTTTTTTTCATATCACAGCAGTATCCTAGTATACCTTAATGCATAAACTAAACATGGAAAATTACCAAAAAACTAAGTTTTCAGGAAAACCAAAACAATGTCAAACAATCACTGCGGTGATTGGTAACCAATAAGAAAAGTTTTCCGCTCATTTATATTTTTAAATTGAGGATATTCCTTATACTTATTTTTTTTAATCTTTATAACGATCGGTCGTTATAAATGGGTTTAACCAATAAAATTACAAAAAAAATAAAATTATTATATGATTCGATTAGATCCTAATACCTTTAATATATTTTATGTATTTATAAACTCTTTTACAAAGAAGTAACCCTAACTATTAAAATTATATGTTATGTTGTATTTATTAATATCTTTGTACCGCCTTCATTGATTTCTGTTTCCTAAAGTTGACTGGGAGAGAAAGCTTTTAGCATTAAGTTCGCCCTTTTGTAACATTTTGTTTGAAATGTACAATAAAGTTTGTTAAATAAAATAAATAACATCCCCACTTTCTAACTAGAAATGAATTAACTAAAGCCTCTGGCTCGTTATTTTCTAACTCTATTTTTATTTCTAAGATGACTCATAATGATAATGGTGAGTTCACGGTGAACTCATGTTGGTATACCCTAAGTGAAACTTAATTTCTATTCACCCTTGTAATGTAAATGAAACTTATTTTTTTTCTTGAGTTTAGTTTAAGGTCAGATTTTTAATCAAACAAAATATATAAACCCCTATCGACTCGATTTTATGTTACTCAACGCATCGAATAACGCAAAACCTTTCCCTCTACTCTTTGCCCACTTAGTTCTTAAAATTAATTAGTTCGACTCAATTTATTTTTAAAGTAAATTCACTAACTTATTTTTCATTAAATTTCTATAACTGACGCCTATATTATTTCTCCCTAACCATCACCGCTTCAATGACTAAACCGTTTTGATAATTAATGCTACAACAACTTCCTACTAAATATTTTTCTAATGCTATTATTGTCAACCTTAAGTATGACTTTCTTCAGATAGATATATCATAAAACATTTATGCTGTGTAACTCTCTTCATGAGGTATATCATAAGAAACTCATTTAGAAAATATTTAACCTAAGTTGAAAAAATAATCTGCACATAATCTTAAAATAAACCATTTAATCATTCAATTAAATAAATTTTAAAGTCAAATCAATATGTTTTGATATGTCTAATAAACTTCAAAAGTGTAACTAATTTAATCCACGACCCCCCTACTTTAATCTGTATCTAATATTTTTATAGTCTTGGTACCCAAAATCTATTGTTAACTATAATCAAAACTCTGAAACATTTGGTTTTTGAAGTTTGAATAAAATCTTTGAAACCAAACAATGAACTAAATCTTAATTCCAAAATTAACTTCACTATTCTTATAAATATTTAAATTATAAAATTCAATTTACCCTGAAATGATTATTGATAAGTGTCATAGACAATCTTGATTACATCACTAATTTAAGTCCCCGCACTATCACTACCTAATGATCATCTGCAATTGTTCACTAACAAATCATTTCTATCCCTACTGTTTAAATCTTTCAATGTAAACAGTCCCTAATCCTTCTTAATTATTTCAAGTTAAGTACTTATTAACTCATACCTAACCATATAATCATACCTCAACTCTATTGTTATGCTTAAAATTTTGTTAAAAATAATGGTACTGTTACCCCTGTCCATCACAAACAACAATACCTATAAAATAATTTCACACATCCTAACTTTACTTCACTAACGCTATATACCGATATTTATTATGTTATCAATCCTTTCGAAGCTAAGAGCCAATGATATGTATTTACAATTCCTCTGATAATATCAACTATTCGCTTCAACTCTGAGCTAAGCTGACTATCTACTTTACTACGTTCAATTTATAACAACACTAATAGTAAGAGCGACACAAGAATGACTCGAATAAATTTAAGTCCCGTTCACTAAATTTTAACTTTTAACTTCTCCTTAGGAACCACTAATAAAGGTACCCATAAACATTTGGTTAAGATCATTTTACTGTAGTAAAAATACTAACCCAACTCCATTCTAACTTAACTAAAAGAATAATTCTGAAAGTTATTTGCGGGTCAAATATTTAGAAAATACAAATTAAGTCTGATATTCAATAATGTACCTTAAGGTTCTAAGAATTTTATTAAATTTTCTTAAATATTACTTATCGTTTCGCTTAATTGACTTACTTAGCAATTGAATTGAATCTTGAACTTTACAAAACCAAAACAACGCATACTAACTTGCTTTAAGGTTTTGATTTTAAAATTAACTAAATGACTTTCGACCCCAATGTTAAAGATAAGGTAGTATTTTTCATAGCAAAGTTTATTCACACTGTTTTGTTAAACAACCTAACCGAATACCAATTCCGCTGTGTACTAACCTATGTTTTGCTAACTTATTTCACTCAAAATAGCAATGTTCTACAAATTTTACCACCAAGACTTGGCTATTCAAATGCAGTTCGATTTTAACTCAGTTTTATAACCACAAGTTACAATTAACTAACATCATTTAATAAAATCCACATGTGACCTTTGGCAATCATTAATAAATATTGTTTATTACATGTTTACTACACTTCTATTGTTTGTTTCTTACGGTTTCCGATACCATTTCTAATCTTATCGATGAAAACATTCTTATCAATTCTCTCTTGTATCATCTAGAACTTTTTTCCAATGCAAAACCCGACCGAATATGTGAAAATGAGATAACAATCTTATAACCAATGAATTTAGCAGAGCTTACTTACATAACATCCATTGCAATTTACACTTAATCCATACCCTACTTTCACTAGGAACCTTTTGGTTTTTTATACTTCTATACTTTATATCACTTTCTCAGTTAAAATATCGCGATAACTTCTAATCTAAAGTATTTTATTTTTCAACGTAAAATAATGTCAATTTGACAGCTATCGAACGTAAACAGTGACTGGCAATCATGAAAATCTACTCAAATTTCAACCCATTCATTCGAACTCCGTATCATTCTCTCCGAATGGCATTCGTTCCTTTTTTTTTTTTTTTTTTTTTGAAACCTGGCAATTTAGGCAAAATAAGTCTTAAAATAATCACGAATTATTTCATTGATTGTGGTAAAATAATTACCACTGACGCCATCTTTGATGTTTTTGCGTAACCGAATTAGCACGCACGCATTAGAACGCCATCTCGCGATACTTCGTGTGAACTTTGCCCGCGCGATCGACCAACTTTGATACCTTTATCATGACTGCTAATCGATTCCACATTGTACCGTCTAATCGGCCACGCCATTCGGAACGTAAATGTGACGGCCCATAAATTTAACCGACTTAATAAAACCGCCGTATTTAAACGGACGTGCTATCTGGGGCCTTACTATGAGCTCTTATAGCAGGACTTATATTGAACGGCATTACTTTTTCGTACCATGATCTCAACGGTTAGTATGAAAGCATGCCTTAAACAGTCCTGTTTAGGCCTGTTTTTGAACTGAACGGTTTCTTATTTGCTGATGGTAAGCCCCAAGTTTTCTTTCTATAGAAACACTAGTTATTTTTAAGAAACAAAAATATATTATCTCGAATAATAAAGCTAACTATGTTTGTGCTTTATGCTTGTAAAAAAAAAATATTTTTATTTTTATTATTACGCTCAAATTTCTAAATGAATCAATAACTTGAAATAAAAATGCCTTTAACTAAGTAGGCTTTATAAGAAACTAATAATTTTCAACCAGTTAATCTCATTATGTTAGTTTGATAACTAAAAATTGAATAATCTGAATACAAGTAGCGACATCTGTTATGTAATTGTGTAATTATTGCTATTTCTAATCGCATGACTTACTAACTAAAGAATTGGTACACACGTTTCTCACGAAAACTGTGCTCCGACAAAGTTTATATTGAACTGCCCTACCTTTTTTTGTACTATGACCTCAACAATTAGTATGAAAACAGGCCCTAAACAGTACTGTTTAAGTCCTGCTTTGAACTGAACGACCTCCCACTTGCCGATAGTTAGCCTATTGCAGCCATGACGACTTTAATACGTAAATAAAATAAAGTAAATGATCGCTCTAGATGCTCGTTTTTTTATCTGTACTCAAAGACAAATTTATTCTGTGACTCAAAGAGAAATTTATTTATCTGTACCGAGGCGTGTTCCAAACCCACACTCCGAGTGCAATGAATTACAACCGAACGTTTCAATGCCACTTACCATTATTATGGCGTGACGTTTAATTGACACAATCCCGCTCGATCGTTCTAAACATAACCCTAACCTAATTAATTTGCGTAGGCATTGTCAAATCAACGTGTTTTTATAAAAGTGAAAGTGTTATTTTCAGGACGTAAATAAACCAATCACATAATCAAAACCGACCCCTAATGCGATGAAACCTGCACAAGTGCAATAAATCATTGATACTGTTTATCAATAAATAAGGAAAGATGACGGGACACAAATTAACAATTGCACGAGTCCATTTTCACCGCAACAAAATGTGACTGGAACATAATTAAATGAAAACAGCCACTTTCTTTCAGGACTACACAAAAACTTGAACTATACCTACCAAAAAGTCTGTAAGTTACCACTATGAAGATTTGATACTGTTCATCCCCACAAGATCCTGGTCAAAGGCACCCCCAAAATGTAACTCCCCCTTACCCCTACTTCTACCATACTAAAATGCTGAACGATGTATATCAATTAACTACCTATTTCTTTATATTATGTAAGTTACCTACCCAATGTTTTTTATGTATCAAATCTTATCCTTTGCTCCGATTAAATATTCAAACCTATCGTCTACTTAGTTATTCCTTGTTAACCTTTCCTACCTATAGAAATAACCTACATTACTGACGTGCTTTTATGTGGTCTGAAAGGGCTCGTGATTTCTAGGGCGGTCCCTGATTGTGAATAATAGTAACCTAGATTCTTTTCAGAAGTGCAATCATTGTTTGTCTCCCGACTATAACGCTATCATTCTTTCCTTATTCATTCCTAACTAATTCTGTTACTATGACTGTTACTAAATGATAATATCACAAATTAGCCGTTACCCTAATAAATTGTTAATAGAATTTGATATTAAATTTTACATAGATATAATCTTTATTGCACTTATAATTATTATTACCTAATTTATAACAAGACCTGTGAGTAATGAAGAGTTATCTCTAAAGAAATCTCTTTCAGCCAACCTAAGTATTTCTTTAAAGTGAAACTACCTAATTTTTACCTATATTAGAATGTTGATATTGCTTTATGGAGCTTCTTATTCTAATAACTGACTTAGTTTACTGCATACTTTTAAATGGTATAGAAATTACTCTTATGTCTACCCGCTGTACTTATATGATATTCAATATGGTACCTACTTTTTTTGAATAAGTTGCTCAGTATGTTTATAAATGTCTAGTATGATGGAATGCTAATAGATATTACAGTAATAAGAACTGAATGAAATAACCAAAAGTTATGATCACCCAAAAGTCAGATATAGAAAATTGTTCACCGCTACTAATTATGATTTTATTTTCTTACTTTCTTATTTTATTTAATTTAGGTTATCCTATGTGGTTAGTGGCTTAGGAATAGAGTAAAAGAAGGTAAAATGGTAATAAATATAGAAGTTAACGTTGTATTAATTCAGAATATAGAAAATTTATCATCGCTACTTAATAATTGTTCTAGTGTTTTTTGTCAAATATAAAATATACTATTGTGCTATAGTCAAGTACTAAGTAAACAATGATTTCTTTGCTAGCTAGATACAGAGCACCTCCCCGCTCTGTATAGTGAATCTCGACTAACCGTACTGGGACAATTCTCCTCTAGCTCCACCATTTGCTTTAATGACAACTTTAATTAATAAATTAGTTGAATTATTTAGTCTTAGTATGTCTGTCTTAATAAAAGAGGACAAGCAAAGTGCTTCAAGTGATCTATCAGCTTATCACAATGAAGAATTATTTTTCTTTTGTGATGGTGGAATTGCACAACTTTAATTTAATTTAAAAATATATTTATTGTTAGCGAAACTGTTTAACATTATAACATAATTGTGGACACAACATTACTATCCATTCAAAAGGGTCTGATAGATCCAATTTCTGAAGGAAAGATAATTTAATTCATAGGGAATGTATTATTTGGTCGCAGTCTTTCCTCATCTCAACAACGGAAACTATTATAACTTCTATGAACTATGGTAATTTCAGTTTAGTCTTCTAATGATATCTAACCTGTACATTAATTGTGTTTGTCAATAAGTACTTAAATTCAATTGTGGAATATAATTCTATTGAAACAACTTCCAATTGAATTGGTAAATGAAACTTAGCTGAAATATTGATGAGAAAGTACTTTAGTTTAACCATTTGAGAATTTGGATATATTCACTAAACAGTTTGATACTTTTATAGTACATAATTGAAGTATTGTTTCTATATTATACAAAACTATTCTATTAATAGAAAAAGTCCACTCAAACATTTTGATCTAGCGTTCTAATAGCCGTGAATCAACCTTAGCATATATAGAAACGCAGGCTTTTTTCATACACCCAGATCTAGATTTCAGTACACCTTCTAGATTACTAGAATAGAATATTTCTTTTAAAATCAATAGTCTCCACACAAAATCATCATAAATCCAATCCAATTCAAAGATAAAGGAACTTTCTTTTATAAGTAGTAATAAATTAACTTTCACTATCCACTCACTGAAGTAATTAATTAATATGTACTCACCGAAACTGGTAAAACCAACACAATTAATGCTACATTGTGAATATTCACTACACCGGGCTATAGTTTAAATGGATTTTTTGTTAAGGCACCTACCTATGGATTCCTGTTAAAGCGCCTACTTTAAGACATGGAATCTTACCTAGTGAACTTACCTGCCTAACAACTACTAAATTTCTGAATTCCTATGCGACCCCCATGATGTTTCCCGACATCTTTGACGCCCACACAGATCTCACTTCAAAGAATACCCCACCTTCTTGAAATGCTACCTTTTACTTTTGCTCAATTCACCTAATAATAATATTCCTACCTTATTAATGAATTTACCTGCCTATTTGCGTCTAAATTTAGAATTTCCTATGCAATTCTTGGAATGCTTACCACCAATCCTGTTGCCCAATTCTGTACAGTTTGAGTGGCACTCCCTAATTTTCTAGCAACCTTTGACGCTCTCTTGGCCGAGTGGGAAGGAACGACCAAGACCCTACATAAGGAATAATAATACCAAGCCTGCTGCCCACAGCCATGGACAGGGATATCTCCCAACTCATTTCGGACCGTCTGATTTCCATCGCTGTAGGTAAGCTTGGTAATATTATGTGACTAGCTAGGCAATTTTCAAAACAAATGCCCATCTAACCCGCCACAAGGCTAGACTTTTCTACCTAAACCCCCCGCGAGGATCTGACAAATCGCCCCAAAAAGACACAAAACTAAATGAATACTCATCTAAAATCAACATTGTATAATAATACTAGCAAATCTAGTTAGCTTTCATCCCACAAAATAATGCAGCCCCGACCTCAACAGACTCAAGAACCAATACAGTTGTATTACCTCATGACCCCACCGAGAGAACTACATCACTCTATTGGATTTCACTACAAATCTGCATATTTTAATTATGAACTTCAATTCTTAGTAGTCCTACTATACTAATTCAAGAATTTACAGGGAAAGCTACGTTACTTTATGATTATCGCAAACAAAATCTACATACTTTAATTATGAACTTAATTATACCAGATAAGCTCAAATTAAAGCATTTATGCAAAAGATTCGCGGGACAAATGCGGCCCTATTCGTCAGAAAACCTCGACCACTTTCTTGCTGACTTCTTGAAATTTGCTTGATTTAAAAATAAACTTTTTCAGTAACGCGATC
Organism: Agriphila straminella; assembly: GCA_950108535.1. Lineage (NCBI taxonomy): Eukaryota > Metazoa > Arthropoda > Insecta > Lepidoptera > Crambidae > Agriphila > Agriphila straminella. The sequence continues at coordinate 15,408,918 of OX467312.1, forward strand.
TTACAGAGGGATGTGGAGTTTCTTCAAAAATTACGTCTTGACGCTTCGCTTGACACCGGAGAAATGAATCCCCGCTTCCCTGATCCTTCCCCTTATAAAGACTAAATTAGCGTCATGACGCGACCCAAAACGGCGCCAAGTAATTTGCGCTTTTTTCATCAAAATAGCTAAAATTTCCCGCGCTAAATTGACATTGTGCACTTTAGCCCATTCCTATTGGTGCCCTATTTCTAGCTCCTCCCCTTATTCAGTGTTCCCCGCTTATGAAAATATTTCACTAACCCTATTAATGGAGATATTAAAAATTACTTACATTACATTTTGATAATTATCTTATTTAAATCAACAAAGACTATAAGTTTCATTTTATGTGAAGTCGTTAACAGTTTCAATAATTCGTCATAACCTCGAAACGCAACACTTTGAGAAAATCATTTTCGAATAATAAAATTTCACAATAATATTACTAAAAGTTACGTAATCAGTTTTTGTCTTGTCAATCTTTAATAATACGATTAATATAATTTCCTTACATAACCTAATACCCTCAAACCAACTTCATTTAGATTTTAACTAATTAATCGTTTCACTTTGCTTTACCTAATCCCGTATAATTTAAATTGCCAAAATACCTATTGCTGAGTACTAATTAATGCAAATATTCCGCTTTTCCACCTGCTTAAAATACAGTAAACTTATTATCTCTAACTAAACACACATACAAAATTGGATACTTTGCAATTTTAGTTAGCAACATTCTTATTATTTTACCCCCCGCGACATTCCGTCGCCATCAATCTGACGCGTCGGTGCTACCATATTGCAAATATAAATTGTGCAGACCGCCTAATTGTGATTGTGCAATCGTGCAATCTGTACCATAGCTGCCAACTTACTAAACCTAATTAATCGCCAAATTTTCATTCCTCTTTAAAGTATTTTTTAGAAATAAACAATTATGACGATAACTGATGAGTGCTAATAAAACTAATAATATTATCAATAATAATTATGAATGAATTATAACTTAATCCATGTTTTGAACGTCACGAGGATTAATATTTAAACCTTGGCGCCAAGAAAGATTTAAGAAACTTCCGCCTATTTTTATGACCTTAAATTACTCTTTAGACAGATTATTATAACAATTAATTACTTAATCATGTTCTATTTTACTAATTATTATTCAGTAAAATAAACAAACACAATTCAGCATTATTTAGTCACATTTATCTCTTGGTAAACAAACTTGAACGAGAATAAAATAGTTTCACATTTATGCAAACCAATATGTTTATTTAAGTTTTTCCCAACAATTTATGCTTTTAAACATTATTAATTTATCACATGAACTTATCTGTGGAAATGAAATTAATTCGTTTTGACTTCCAAAATTGGCAGTAAGGTTAAAACCCTTTGCCTTTCTTACAGAAAATTCACAATTGCTAAATAGTTCCGATTTTTATCACTAGCTGTCAGATTTACGTCATCCTATCTGTCATAATCTTCTGTAATTATCTGTTATTAATTTATAACCTTCTAAGCTAATATTATGTTATTCTTTCTCATCATCAAATTATGACAAACAAATTGTGAAGTACAACAATTTATGAGTCCAAGTAATGTTTAACACAAGCTCCTTTGAAAAATAATGAACATTTTATTAATTGTTGATTGACATCTGAAGTGCTTATGATTTACTACAAAACCTGTGTTTTTTGTGAATAACTGCATAATCAAATGCCGATAAGTTCCTGAGAACAAGGTCAGTGACAACCTTCCTTTAATATATTTCTTTTCTTTACAATTTAAGTAATATTTGAGATAAAAAAATAACATGTTCAGTTTTGAACTGTTACAAGACCCAAGAATGTAGTATTTTTTAAGAAGTTTTGGCCTTTAGCCCAATCTCGATAGATATATTGGTTAAGCTACTATGCCCAGTTTGATGTCATATTCGTACGAATTTAGGGTGTCGAATTCATTTTTGGATGCATAATTTGTACGATTCAAATTTTAAATAATAAAAAATAAAAAAAAATACTGGCTTGATTAATTCATTAACGCTGGAGCGGTCGCTGGCGACCGAGACACAATAGATTTTCTATTGTGTCTCGTTTTCCGGGCGTTGAAGGGAAAGAAAAAAATCCATTAAATACACAAATTTGAACATTTGATAAAAAAAAGTACCTCGTAAGAGCTCTATTATCCTTTTATTTTTAAAATAATAATAAAAGAAAATATTCTTGTTTAGCTTATTAAAAAAATTAACTTCGTTACCGTTGTAAGGTAAAATTATTTATATTTTGTTTGCAAATAAGAACATCAGTTTAATATAAACGGTGACTTAAATCTCTAAAAAAATCTTTGGTTCCGGGATAGCCGTATTCTTCGTTTTTTTAACCGACTTCCAAAAAAGGAGGAGGTTCTATGTTCGTCTGTATATTTTTTTTTTTTTTGTGTATGTCCACCGATTACTCGAAGACGGCTGGACCGATTGAAATGATTCAAACGTTATTACATTAGGCACACTCCCAAGTTGGTCCCATTTTTTGAAATTTGGAAATCGGTTCAGTACTTTACAAGTAATTTTGAAAAAAAAGCACGAAAATAGTATGATTTTGTGTGAATTACCTCGATGATTGGTCGTATTACTTCTTTGTTTATGAACTGAATAAGATAATTATTTTTTTGTTGGAAGAGGGATATCTTTAGTGTAGTTTTTTAACCGACTTAAAAAAGAAGGTTCTCAGTTTGACCCGTATGTATGTTTCTCCGCGATTATCTTACGTTTGGCTGAGCCGATGTTTCTACATATATAATATACCTTACCTACAAGGTACCTACACTAAAAATAAAAAAATAAAAAATTGTTTAAAAAAAACAAAAAACCGACTTCAAAAAACCTACCTCTAAAAAGCAAGAAATAATATTCGTAATAATAAAAATACGTCTATTGAAGTCGGGTGGGGCTGGAGTACAATTCCTTTTTTTTATTCTAAAAGCCCCACCCGACTTCAATAGACGTATTTTTATTATTACGAATATTATTTCTTGCTTTTTAGAGGTAGGTTTTTTGAAGTCGGGTTTTGTTTTTTTTAAACAATTTTTTGCCTTCTACAGATGGGGGCTATAGTATTGTATCGTATTGTATGCAATTTTTTAAATCTTTGAACGCAGTTCCAGTTGTTTTTAAAACCAAAAAATAGGGTCTTCTTTCAGAAAAAAATCTTATCTTCAATATTTAAGGTAATTACTTTTACTCCATGTGGCAAAGTTTTGGGACACTCTGTATATTAGTGTGTACCACAGTCTATATAACCAGTACTAAACGTGAGTGACATTTCGTTCTAACTTCGAAGTCAGGCAACACCTAACACAGGACATTAGTTTTCCAGTCACTGGCAATTTATGATGTAGACGACCAGTGGGTTGTAAAAGGGTTTTATAGCTACCCATTCAGATTTTATAGTTGTACACATACTTTACATAACTTGCTCGCTTTTTGTTTTGCTTGTCTGGTAAGTGATTTAGATCATGACCAATATAATAAATAAAACAGGTAATAGTAGATTGTTATACAAGACGCTAAAATTACCCATTGCATACGAGGTAGTTTTATTCCCGAGCTTTAGCGAGGGAATAAATAGAAACCGAGTTACAATGGGTTTTAGCGTCGTGTGTTACACTATACTTTTTACTACGATTGCGAGAAAATAAAATACAATATTAAATAGTTTATACACCTACTTCCGTAAACGAATCCACTCGTTTCTCTATCCTCCACTTCATAATCTTTTTGTACAATATTTAAATAAATTATTTGTGCTTGACGGCAAAAGATTAAAATTATTTCTTTCCTATTACAGTCACACAATTCAATCAGTTTGTAATTATAGAAAATTACTAAAGATTTCGCGCCATGGTACCTGCTGTAGCAGCTAAGCAACACAAACACGCATTCTACGATTCACTCTGTATACAGAGTATAAATAAGTCTATGATTTCACCGAAGAGATGCTTTTAGTTCCATTTTCAAAAATAAGAATGAGACACTGGGGGCCTATTACGAAACTTGGTCACGATAGTCGTCCGCAGTTCGTCGGTTGTAGTTATTACAAATATTCTTAATGTAGCTATCGTAGTCCATAGTCTATTGAACGAATAATGACGGATCCACTAGAGAGAAACTGTCAAATTTACGCAATCATTTTGCAATATCGCATACGCAAGTGCTTTGTAATAGGAATCAATCAGAACGAAGCACGGCCGCAGCTGCGTGTATCGTATTAAACTTTTCGTAATGACCCCCAGTGTTAAGTCGAGCGAGTTTTTATTCGTGATTATGAATAAAGACTTTTTCGTTTCAGTAGGCTCATTGGTAATAGACAAACATTAAAAAAGAAAAAACTTTATCCCCTAGGGCTTATTATGCTATTTTATCTCGACTCTTGTACGTTACAATGACGCACTTTTTGAGCAAGAGGAGTGAAAAAATAATTACTTTCGTCTTTTACCACGCGGGCCTCAGTATATACCTAGCTCCGTGATCTGTAGATCTCGCAACCTATGTTGTTTAATTATACGCAGTCCTAGGTTTTGTCACAACCTTTTTATTTAAAAATTTCGAATAGGTATACCGGAAATCTTTTAATTGATTTTGAACTATAGTGAGCGTGCCGCGGCAGAGAACCGCACCAGTTGAATGTGTGTGTAGGTAAATTACCAAATCTTTTAATTGATTTTGAAGCGTGCCGCGGTAGAGAACCGACCTGTTGAATGTGTGTGTAGGTAAAGTAAGTATCTACACTTTAACTTTCGGGATTTCGAATGAACAGTCATTTGATAATCGATCTTTCAAATTTCGGTTTATCGGATACCTTTAGGATTTTCGGTATTTTGAAAATAAGTGTTTTATGCGTCGATATTTCGATCGTAATGACGTGTTACGTACTCTCTGTGCTTTTATATAAGTAAGCCACACCATTTACATAAGTAAGAGCGCATTCAGGTACACTTCATGATGTATTGATTCCCTTTCAAATTGCAAATGAAGTCGATCAGTCATTTTGAAGGCAGAGCCTCCACGGCGGCGCTTAAGTGCTAGTAAATCATTCCGTGGCGTTTGGGACAAGCATTTAAGGTAGCGTTTAAAATGGGACATTTAGTAAAAAGGTGACTTATTTGCTTTTCAAAATACCGAATTCTATTGATATAATCAAAATAATTGTATCTGCCAATGTGGCACTATAGGTAGGAGTACTATTCTTATTATGTATTAATTATTTTTAATTTCAAATTTAATCGTACGAAATTTTATTTGATTTCTATTTTCATTGACTTTTTTGTTTGTCAAGGAGAATGGAAAATTCAATACTAAAAAAGCACGATGGACATATTAGCTTTTCCACATCATTTTACACCAATTTACGCGACAGTGCTGATAAAGAACCGTATTGTAGATTGTAGCACATATAGTGGTGGCCAGATAATTAAGGACGCCAGGCGATTTTCATACAAACGAGGTAACTTTGTAGCCTTGGTTCTCCACCAGGGATTGACCTAGCTGTAATCTGATGATGGCTATCCAGGGAATGAATGTCCACCTGTCTGTATACCCTTTCTAAGCGATTGAAAATATCAACGGTTGAGCTAACAGCTATACATTGTTGTATTTCCAACCCTCTCTGTTTCAAGCTACAAATCTGCATGAGCAACGGAAATACAATTTCAATGTAAATTAAGCATAATTATTTAGCGTCGTCGCCGTACGCCGGTGATTGTCTAATTAATTATACAAAAATCTTAGACAAAATTGATACCCATCCCCTATATTTTACATATCAGTGCAATAAACTGAGTGCTATGATCTCCACGGAACAAGTGACGATCGTAATTTTAATGGTACTTACGTCCACATGATTTACGAATGTGGTACGTCTCTCTCCACGTATGCAATACTCGAAGTTTTAAAGGTTTATTAGATCAAGTTCGAACGTGTGAACTAGCCTCAAGCTTAATAAAATTGTAAAATCGATCACAATGCTTGGATGAAACTTACTCGTTAAGCATGTCTCTGCGTAAAAAAGACGCCACATTAGAGAAAGAAATTAGGGAATTATTAAATAGAGGTAGACCAGAATCTCATGAAACGGAAGTGAAATTATTTTTACTAAAACACGTGGTTGTTGTATTACAAAAGTATTTAACTGTTGTCATACAATAACACTAATTACAAAGAAAGTAATTTTATGACTTTCTTGACAGACTGTATGCAACAACTACTAACTGGCATGCAACCAGAATTGGGAAATATTTTCGCTACGATCGGCTAATAAAAATACCTACCTCATACGTATACGTACGTACCTACGTACATTTAGGAAACGTTAATAGTAATACATATATCCCTAGAACCGTATGCATGTCTGTAACCATCGTATTGAGCCGTTAATCACTCTCTTCTCATTGAATATTTTATCTGCCGTCCGTCACTGACCCGGATGGATGGCTTTTGAATAATTCTAATCGTAAGTGATTCTGAACCGATACGTCAAATATATTTACGGTGATGCGTTTTGCTAAGTTCTTGCCATGCATAGGTAAAATGAAAACGGTACCTACCTATTTTATCTCATTACATTATTACTCAATATTAATTCATAAATATTTATTAGTTATTAAATCAACACAACACATTGTGTTGCGTTCAACCAAAGAATACTTAAAGGAGTTATGCACGGTTAAGTGGTTACGTAAAAACAAATATTAATATGTTTACCAGAAATAAGGCATCAAAGATAGGTACGTTGAAAACATTGTCATGTCACTGTTATTTGAAAGAAAGAAAGAAAAATAATTTATTTTGTAAACTAAATTAAATAAGAACACAATAATAATATCTTCTTAATTACTTATTATTATTATAATTAAGGGGTTGCCTAACTTATTTAGGTTGCTTGAGCGCGCGAGTGCTAAGCTTCTCTCTATATTGTGCTTCAAGCGATTGATCTCTTCATTTCACCGAAAATGGCTTCTTATGATACGCATATGATAAGAAAAATAATATACTAGAAAATATTTAAAATGACAAACACGTTTCACTCGTAATCATTACTTGCAATATATTGCAACGTCGAAGACTTTCGTCTTGACTAAGATAAGTTGCTTGGTGTTCAGTGTTAAGGCGGTTGTATGACCGAAAGTGGCGCCCCTCAGAGGTTTTTATTTAATAAGTTATTAGTAGAAAACGATTTTAATAATGTTTTACGTGGAGTTTTTAGGGTCCATGGTCTAGTATTTTTAAAAGGTATCACTACATGCCCTCGTAGTCATTCGTAGAAGTAGATAGCAAATATCAAAAACGGCCACTTTTAGCAGTTTTGGGCAGACCACCTAGTTGGACTGCGACCTCTCAGCCGTTTGCTTTCGACCTTGCCAGGAACCAGCTCTTCGAGGTTGTACCCATCTTTGCAGGCAATGTAACCAATGATTTCCAGGATCTCTCAGACTTGCGAATATCACATTCGGTAGGTAACGTAATAAATTAAATTCGTTCCCACAAATGAAGAGCTTTGCTATTTCACGAATAGGAGGGTGACTGATATTAATTTCCACGGAGATTTTGTTTGATTTATTACGTACCTGTTTTTTATTTATGTTTAGAAATTAAATTTTATCCATGTACATTTTTTAGCACCAGGACAAAATTAAATTGTAACAGAAACTCGGATATTGAAGCTGACTTTTATTTAATTTATTTGGACCATCAACAGAGTAACAAGATCAATACGTTAAAAAATAGCTATTGAGTCAAAATGCACAACATATCAAAATTTTTAGGTACATGTTAAGCATAACATTGTTTTTGTAAGAATAAAGTTAACACAAGATTTACCCTAAGAAATACCCTAGGAAAATCTATACCTTAATAATTACCCTGCCGGATAATTGTTACCCTATATCTAGGGTAAATTACCCTTAGCTGGCACCACTTTTTTTAAATAGAAGGCAAAGAGACTCAACTCAATCTCCCTATATGGACTAGATTTTATATTTTTTTAATTAACGTAAAAATTATTGATCTAACATTCTGAAAAAAATCTATAAGCTTAGACCACTTAAATCTCGAAATGGTTTTCTAATTTTAGTACTTTCTCAAAATGAAATGTTGTCAATTGCATACAAATCTGTGGCCTAGAAACTTTATTTATTCAATTTCTCACTCGGTGGTTTAGCCCAGCGATGGCGGAGGTTAAGCAACGTTAGCAAGGGTCGGTCATGGGATGGGTGACCAACAAATTATTATCTCTAGCTCCTCCGTGCTTCGGAAGGCACGTTAAGCCGTTGGTCCCGGCTGTATTTGCAGTCGTTAACACCCACCAATCCGCATTGGGCCCGCGTGGTGGCGTATGGCCCGTCCTCCATATCCACTCATAAGGAAGGCCTGTGCCCCAGCAGTAGGGACATTAAAAATGGCTGATGGACAATTTGAGCATACTCTCGCACATTCAAGGATGCTACAATATTTTCTGCTGTTTTCTCATACAATGTAAAACAGGTTTCCCAGTAAAAGGAGATCCCTCTCTGTAGCATTTTAGTTTGGCTACGAGGAAATATTATATTCGCGTCCTAGCGCATTCTCTGAACTAGCGCCGTCAGTTTATTTCTAAAGCAGCAATAAAAATTTGTGGTGAAGTTGGAACAATTCCGTAGGGTTGAAAGAATCATGTTTTTTTGAACTTCCCCTCTACTCTCGACGGGATCGAGTTCACATCAGGATCGAATTAACGTCTAAATTCTGTTATTTTGGTTCTTTGCTAACGGTTGTCATAGTTTCCATTGTACCGTTTTGACGTTTATTCAATTCGAACTCGAACTCGATCTCGGCGGTAATGGGGTTGGTAAACTTTTTCGAAGAGAATTGTTTTATATTTGTTTTGATAGCACAAGTTTGAAGAATAAAGAAAATAATATTATGATTTTTTTATTTTACCTTGTTATCTAAATATTTTTTTTTATATTATTATCGCGATAAAATATCAAAACACGGCTGAACACGAAGTTCCTTTGCATTTACTGATTTAAAATAACTGATTAACAGATTTGACAGACAGTGACAAAGAGTAATCATACCTTTGTTTTTTGTTTTGAGCAACAACATAGAAAGTCTTTGGAGCAAAGGCATTACCTATGCATCCAGCCGTAATAGTGATTTTGGTACTTTGCTGTAAATTAAAAATTTAAATTTTTATTTAAATTAAAATGAAGCATTATAAAAATTCCACAATTTGTTATTCCTGACTCCAAAGCCAAAAGCTACCAGAAAATATATAATTCACAACAGTTTTGGAAAAGTTTACTAACCCAATTCATTTGGAACAAAAGACGATCTTCGATGATTCTAAGCAGCTTTATTTTTTGTTGCAACTTTCTACGATATATTTTAACTACTTATATATTTATTTGTAATATAAATTGTTACTATTACCTATTTCATTATTATAAATCATTGATTAAAATATTTGCAATAATAGAAATGCTATCATTCGTGTGCTTTACAAGTAAATAAAAATGTAAAAGTAGGTATTGTGATGACTATTTGAAAAAGTAGGCTAGAATTATTATGTACTTAAGATAATTAATTAATTAATTATGTACTTTAGAGAATAAATCTCTTTACCTCAATAAAGTCTGCAATTATGCAAATAACATTAAATTATAAAGCGACAAATAACACCGTTAATTAAATCCACTTTTAATTCAACTACTTAGCTACCAGCTCATTTAAAAATGCTGAATTCTTATTTCGAGTCCCTCTTATTTTCTGTAATCAAATACTACAATTTTGAACCGTAACCATTTCAAATACCGTTTATATTACCTCAAATCTTGTTTGTTGTATTGTGAATTACGTTGCTCGCTCCAGAGCGTTCTGTCAGGTGTTGCCATCGTTAATTATTCAACTTAGCAATGGTTGGGAATTCCTTCCGAAATGTGCGCGGGTCTTTACTAAATAATCCAGCTTTATCTGTATTTATGTTGATATAAAGTGAAAAGTGAAAGTTTCATTCAGTTTTCAGAATAAAGAATTTTTTACTTCACGCACATAATACGCATTTTTAAATAGTCAATTATTTTACTTTACCACCCATTGTGACGTCTTTTAGCTTACAAGAAAATTGGGAGCAAAAAACTTAAATTGAAATAAATGGGTGCATTCCAACAGACAAGCTGCTGAGTCATCGATCGCCATAGACTACATTTTCACCATGGAAAGTAAAATTGTTTAAAAAACAAAAAAACAGACTTCAAAAAACCTGCCTCTAAAAAAAGTAAGAAATAATATACAAATCATTTGATACGCATTATCATTGTTACAATAAAACACGTCAATTGAAGTCAGGTGGGGCTTTTAGAATAAAAAAAGGAAGATGTACTCCAGCCCCACCCGACTTTAATAGACGTGTTTTTTTAGAGGCAGGTTTTTTGAAGTCGGTTTTTTTGTTTTTTAAACAATTTTTTTATTTTTAGTAGGTAGTGTAGGTATATTATTTAGGTAGAAAAATCGGCTCAGCCAAACGTGAGATAATCGCGGAGAAACATACATACATACAAACTGAATACCTCCTTTTTTTCAAGCCGGTTAAAAAGACTACACAAAGGTATCCCCAACAAAAAAAATCATCTAATTCGGTTCATAAATAACAAAATTGTCAAGTTAGTTGATTTAATATCATAGTATTTTCAGGATTACTTGTAAACTACTGAACCGATTTTAAAAAAAAATTAAATGGGACCATCTCGCAAGAAAACTTAATCGAACGAAAAAAGAATTATCTAAATCGGTCCATAAATGTCGAAGATACGCGCGAACAACGATAAAAAAAAACAACATCCCTCCTTTTGATGAAGTCGGTTATAAAAATATTGAACATTCTAAACAAATTACTTTCCATTGTTAAAAATATGTTCTCTGTGGCGATCGATGACTCAGCGGCTAGTCTGTTAGAATGCACCTAATGTTTTTAAATTGTTAAATACCTACATTATTTATTTAAAGAATAACCGTGTTATTACAAAACATTTTTAAACACTGTTTAACTAAACACCTGTTTAAATGTGATGCTGTCACTTTTTTGTCAATATTGTTTGAAAGAGACAGCATCACGTGTACGGCACACAATGATTAATATCATTGACGGCACACAATTTGTTTATTTATTGTTTCACTGTTTAATTTTTATTTTGTAATACAGTGTTTACTCTTATTTTGTGTGCAAGCTTGGTGCAAATAACTAATACATTCACTTTAACTTTTCTAATTGTTATACATTATCAAGGAAACTCTCCGCCCCGCCCCACAATCAATTACCTCACCCCACCGCGCGAGTTCGTGTGCCGAGTCATGTGCTCATTCAATAGCCCTAGACTTCACGCACACAGTTGCGCGTGTGCAAAAACGTCACTGTGTAGCGTCTATGTAATAGATAGTTGAAATGAAACGCGGCGCTTGTATGGAGTGCCCGGGGTGTGGTTAAATAATGAAATATTACGTCACATATTTAATTGACAATTAGGTACCTACGAAAATGGAAGATGAGTCGTCAGATATTTCATTGTCTTTACTTAGGCTACGTTCATGAGGAACTTTGTAAGATACCTTAGTTAAAATCGACATTATTACAAAAGACAAAATAACGCTGAATTTGCAGCGCGAAGCGAATTCACAAAGAACAATAAACGCTGTTGTGGGTGAACCCTTAGCACGAAAATCTATCGAGTATCGAGTACCCACAAATGAATTTTTAAAGTAGATACAACGCCACCTATTCCATAGTGGGAACGGAACTAAGATTTTCAATGTAAAAAATGGTAACAGACCATTACATTTCGATGTAACAGACAAACAAACAAACACACAAACAAAATTTATCACAGTGGCGGGCGGACTGGCGGTACTGTACCGGAACTGTGACTCACTGATGAGTGTAAATCAAACGTACGTATCTTCCGAAGTAAGGAGGAACTCCAAATAATAGTTTTTGGTCACCCATCCCATGGTTGACTCTTGCGAAAGTTGCCACAACCGCAACGCACTGCACCATCGAGCTGTTGATAATAAATGTCATACTAACTTGGCACAGAATAGAAGCCACTGCCAAACCCCCATTAAGGTTTCTGCTGGTAACGCCCTATTAACACAGTCTCATCAAGATATCTACCGGAGTTATTAATTAACGAAACTTCGCTTGTTGCTTTTGAAGTTTCTATTATGAATCGACAGAACAGGTAGACGAAGTAACCACAGTAATTGATGATACAGAATGAACTGATCGAACGCTTTGAAGTTTAACGTACTTATATAATTATTCGTGGTAAACGATTTTGTTTGTTCCATTTGCTAAACATTACTTACTCGAATAATGGCAATGGATAAAAAAAAGATTTGATACAAAAGATTTATTATGTTTGAAAACTGTATAATAATGGACAGAATTGGTCGGAAATTGTATGAAATTAGCGAATTATGGTGTCTTGTGGGCGTGAAAATTGGTTTTGTATCCATTTCGTCAACCAATTTGAAATAGTAGATTGTTATACGAGGGTCAAAAGGAAGCAATTCCCATTCGAGATATTTAGACGCCCGAGCATAGCGAGGGCGGCTATAGTTCGAGAATGGAATTGATGACTTTTACCCGTGTTAAACACTCTACATTTCATTTCGAATTTCAGGAAAGTAAAAAAGTCTTAGTTTTTCCAAAATGTTTATTAATAAAAACATGTACCTACTTAGTAACTACATTGGTAGACCTTATAATTATTACCAATACCAACTTACCTTTAAAAACCTAGAAAAATTAGAACAATTTGTGAAATTTAAAGTTAAATTCTTGCTTGGAATATTTACAGTTTGATATAAATTATTATGATGACAGATTTGGCTTTGTTGGATGCCTGTAAATAAAAGTTGGAGATATTCTTTGGTCTTTGATAAGACAGTAAGTCCATGGCAGAGACTCTCCTGAAGTAGTTGTTTCCTATAGGCGAATTACAGCGTAGTTTTATTGTTTCTTTTATTTTTTTTGAACTTTTTGTTTTAGTTTTAAACTCATTTTTAGTAAATACAAAATCAACACAAAACTTTAATACGGCACACACAGCTCAATCAAAGTCACAGAGTTAGTAAGTCTCCCTCCAATATTTTATAGTTTTTCTTATTTTAAATTTGGAACACGTCGCGTCGCCGGCCGCTCCGCCCAATGTTTTTAATTTTGCACTGGCTGTTTATACCATGTTTTGTTGTTGTTCGTGAATGCGCCCTACAAGGCTGCAACTTTTTTTAAACCATTTGTTTTAAACTATTGTAAACTTTTTCATTGCCAAATTCAGTTCTATTTTTAAATCACTTTTCCACCCTAGGGTGGAACGAAGAGTTTTGGACCCGCTGCTCAGTTCAAATATACATCACTTTCCGAATATGAGAAATGAAAAATAATATACTTACTGCTCAAATTAGTCATAGACACCGCAACGTAAATCTGTATACGTGACGGAAAAATCTCGGAGGACGTGCACCATACGTTTTTTCCCGTCCCGTCCCGTGGTCCTTTTTCCGTTGTCCCTTACTTTGTCCTTACTTTATTTTTCGATATCCCCCAGTAGTGGGGGACAAAGTGCTCGTCCCGTCCGCGTTCTCGTCACGTATATTATTATATGTAACTATATTTTTTTCATATGCCTCGTTCCGTCCGGGACGTGAAAAAAACCGTTACGTAGGCATACCGAGACCTTAAAATTGACATGTCTTGATGGCGATCTTCGTGGTCGAGTGGCTTTTATACCGATTTTCATAGTGTCGCCATTTATGAGGTTTGATTCCCGGCTGGGTTTGATTCCCGGCTGGGTCAATATAAATTCTAACTTTTCTCTATTGTCTCAGGTCTAGGTGTTTGTGGTTCCATCGTTTTATGCGATGTTTCCAATAGGTATTTGTGTTGTGTGTTTAATCAGGGATTGAAATACCGTTAAAAAAATTAAAGATACAAAAAAAATAACGTTAAAAATACCGTTAAAACATTTTATCGGTAAATTTACCGGTAAAAATAACGTTAAAATTATTATTATTATTCATTTATTTTGTTGTAAACATGTTCCACAATTTTACAAAATTAATAAATTACAAAATAAATAAAATAAAATTAAAATAGTATTACATTATTTGCCTGCACATGTATCATGTCACAGTGATACAGGTACAGGCAGTCAAAGCGCTCGAAAAAGCTCGCAGGAGACTATTCGGGCTGGCCCGCACCCTGCGCACCAGGGATGTGCACCTCTTGCGCATGGTTGTGGAGAAACAATCCACGCGCGCTTCAGCGAACATCCCTGAGGCGCTACAGAATCGAGGCAGCCCCAACAGAGTCCTGTACCCTTAGCACGAACAGCTATCGAAAAAAATAACTCGCGTAAAATCATTCGATAGATACATTTTGTATTGGAAATTTGTACAACGCCATCTATCGCCGATAAGTGAAATGAAATTTTCCATAGAGAATTGTCTATCGAGTAATTTTACGTGCGTTTTTTTTCTCGATAGCTTTTCGTGCTAAGGGTACAGAATGCATTATTGAATTGGACGCGCAAGGCGCCGTGCTGCTTCTGCGTATAACTCGCCCACAGACTGCTTGTGTAAAAGGACGTGCAAAATGCCCAAAATTATTGTTGATTATTGTATTATTGTACTTACCAGTAAAATTACCGTTAAATATAGCGTTAAACTTCACCGGTACAATTATAGTACCGGTAAAATTATCGATAAAAAAGTAACGTTATTAATTGGAATAACGTTAATTTTAAAGTAACTGTAACAAAAAGTCAGAAATAACGTTACATTTAAAAATAACGTTATCAATCCCTGGTTTTAATGGATTCATGTGCAAAAATCAACATTGCTCAACTTTGTATTTTGGAATGTATGTTAGAAGCTGTAAAAGTACATCTAGATCATTGACTGGGTTCATAAATGTTAGGTACCGTAAAATGTTATGCGAGTATGACACGCTCCAAGTAAAGGTTAAGGAGTCATAAAGTTGTTAAGACGTTGTCATTTTGTCGAGGCAACTTGATGTTTGACTCATGGTGCATTTTTCAAGAGAAAACTTATCTTTGGATACTAAAACAAATTTAGTTAATGTAATATAGGTACGTGTGCAACTCTTACGTAAAACAGGGTAAAATTTTAATCATGGAACAGCTGATTTTTTTTTCGCGATATCAGAGTTGGCCCCGTAGTAAAAGTTGCTTGTAATCATGAGTGGAACCACTCTACTGCAGGAACCAAATGATTAAAATTTCAGCGTGTTTACTTGTGCCATCAATGCTTGTAGTTGTGCCTTTAGGTTGCATCCTACCTAATTAACGAGGTAAAGTTACGTTCCTGTAAACTACTCTCATTAAAATTTACCAACAGTATTCTGAGACAATTTTTTAAAACACTCAATACCGGGTGTAACAAGACCTTCAACGAAGCCGAGGTCTACGTATTCTGCCCATCATCAGGACCATTTCCGTTCAAAATTATTGCTGGGAAACGATTTTGATTTTTAGTGTTAAAAAAAATATTACAACATTATCACGCACTGTAACGCGTACAACAGGCCGCACCTGCGAGTGTATGCTACACAGCTGCTTGCGGCCGAGTTGAAAGGCAGCGTTTATGTGCGTGCTCATGAAATAGGCATCGAGTGACGACGTTTTGAAGGCATTGTTTGATACGAAGTACTTAAAATTTTAATAATGTTTCTTTGGACAAAAAGTAGAAAATTGTGTTTTTTTTTTAATTTGACATTCCATAACTTCGTAGCTATTGGTTTCCCAGGTATAGTCTCAAAGACAAAAAATATCCTAATGATGGGCGGAATACGTGGACTTCGGCTTCGTTGAAGGTCTTGTTACACCCGTTATACCTACATGTTTTTGTGCTGGCTGATAAATAAATGATTTGATAAATGAGGAACGACTTTTAAGTGATGTAAAAGCAGTATACAGATATCAGTATAGTTATAGGTACAGATGTTGCGATTCGTTTATCCACCACTTCTTAGTTCAATATAGATAGATTATTTTATTTTATTAGCTTCTGTAATTATTTAGCGACTAAATATAATATTATCTTCTTACACAGAATTGTAGTTAAAATTTCAGATCATTTATTATATGTACAGGGCTATTTGTAAAACGTAACCTCGCAGGAGTAATTATTATAGATTAGTTACTATGATCTTAGACAACATCATTTATTTGTTCTACGACTTTTCCGAAAACAGACGAAAAAATTCGACTCTCCATACAAATGTCCGAACAGCTGATTGAGTCTTGAATGAGAAGTAGTTTTTTTTTGTTTGTTTTTGGAAAAGTCGTAGAATTAATGTTGTTGTATAATATGATGTTACTTGATCTACTCCTGCGAGGTTGTTGGTGATTTACAAATAACCCTGTATAATGTTGAAAATGGAATCTGTAAGCAAAGTTCACATATTATGGTTGGTTTTCCAACGAGTGAAGGCACTTTGCTATAATCATAAGTGATGTCCACATCTCGCATACCGACTGCGCAATGGAACAGTACAGTGTTTCCCACTCTTGAATAAAATGAAATGTAAATTCATTTCACAACCACAACTTTGAATTTTATACAAACTTTTTAAAAAGTTGTTACATTGCTTTTAATAGTGATTTTTATCGTAATACACTTTTGTTTGCGTCGAGTTATGTTTTGTCGAATATTATTTTTAAGAGTTGTTTAAAAAGTTTGCAAATAAAATTATTTTTGTTTGGAAAGCGCGTAAAGTTTAGTTTTCTAATGCTATTATACAAGATAAATGCAGATTAGAATAATAATACGATTCTACAAGAAGGAAAAGAAATACTTGCGGTTACTAAATAGCGTTTACAAAATCGAAACTAGGTTATTATTAATTCGAATAATTCTGTTTCAGGTCTGGGAATATTGAATTATTCAGTTCCATTCTCGGCGCGAGTCGGATCCAATTATTCGAATTTAACTAAAGCAATGTAATGTATGAACCGATAGTTGATTGTTCTGCATTCAATGACCAGGATTTTGGTTTATTAACAACGTCAATATTGCTGCTCTTTGAAGGCTTACGCTATTGTTTCAGCTGGAACAGTAGGTTTCTCTGAAATATTCATTTCCTTTACCTTTATTAAGGTTATGAAACTTCATTCCAAAAAAAACTGACAATATAAAAATCTGTCTGAACGAAAAAGGGCAAAATTACTACCACAAAATGCTGCTTTTGGAGGAACTCGAAGGTGCAGTGCATTAGCGCATTTGCCCTGCGATTGCGGCAGTTGAGCGGTCGGTTGAGGGATGGGTGATCTAAAATCTATTTGTTTAGACCTCCTGCGTGCAGTAGGCACGTTTGTTCCACCTGCATTTGATTGATGTCATTTACCGACCCTTAATGCGCTTATAGCATCTCCCGGATAGGCGCGGTCTGCGATGGCGGTCGCGGTAGCGGCTTGTTGTGTACTACGGAAATCTAGGAACGTATTCAAATCCACGCGACTAGTATCGCGGTTGGAGCGCAGTTAGCCGCGGCCGCAGATATATTATAACTTAGAGGGCCGTACAACGCTAGAAGCAATTTTTATAATCAAAATTTTCGAAATTAATGTCAATTTTATCGTTTTTAATTGTCCATCAGCCAAAAAATTTTTTCCAGTTTTTTCGTTTTTATTTTTCCAGTTTTTTGGAATGTACTCATCAAGGCCTTTCATTTGATACCCATATATACCTAGGTATTAAAAAAAAGATTTTTTTCTTTTTTTTTTTTCGTTTTTTTTTCATATTTTTGGAATGTGCTCATCAAGACCTTTCATTTGATACCCATACCTAGGAATTAAAAAAATCTTTTTTTTCTTTTTTTTCGTTTTTTTCATATTTTAGGAATGTGCTCATCAGGACCTATCATTTAATACCCATATATACCTAGGTATTAAAAAAAAAGTTTTTTTTTTTTTTCGTTTTTTTTATATTTTTGGAATGTGCCCATCAAGACCTTTCATTTGATACCCATATACTAGGTATTAAAAAAAAAAGTTTTTTTTCTTTTTTTTCGTTTTTTTTCATATTTTTGGAATGTGCCCATCAAGACCTTTCATTTGATACGCATATATACCTAGGTATTAAAAAAAAGATTTTTTTCTTTGTTTTTTTCGTTTTTTTTCATATTTTTGGAATGTGCTCATCAAGACCTTTCATTTGATACCCATACCTAGGAATTAAAAAATTCTTTTTTTTTCTTTTTTTTTCGTTTTTTTCATATTTTAGGAATGTGCTCATCAGGACCTATCATTTAATACCCATATATACCTAGGTATTAAAAAAAAAGTTTTTTTTTTTTTTCGTTTTTTTTATATTTTTGGAATGTGCCCATCAAGACCTTTCATTTGATACCCATGGTATTAAAAAAAAAAGTTTTTTTTCTTTTTTTTCGTTTTTTTTCATATTTTTGGAATGTGCCCATCAAGACCTTTCATTTGATACCCATATACCTAATATTAAAAAAAAAAATAGATTGTGCTCGCTCATCAAGGCCTTTCATTTGATACCCATTATTCGTGATTCATTAAAAAGTTCGCTCCATTTCTGAATATTACACGTGCGTAATAAGTTTTTCAACACACTTGCTCGTAAAGTGAGCCTTATTACATCGCTTTTAGGGCCATAAACCGAGCTATAACAAACGCGTGCAATAATATATAAAACACTAGTTCGTAATAGAATTAACCCTACAAAGTTAAATTAGTACCTTACTGCAAGTTCTATGCGAGTAAACAGAGCATTCCTAATTTAGCCGGGTAATACAGTTATTTTTTTTGACAACAAAGAGGTTTAATACTGCTGAAAATTCATATACATTTTTGGAATAAATAAATGTGTAAGTCCTTAATTAGGTCAAATAAATATATAATTATTATCAAATTATTCATAATTCACAATATTTTGTTATAAAATATTAAAATATTTGCATTTTGTCACTTAAAATTATAATTTTGAAGTATTAGTAGTAGGCTGTAAGCTCCTCACCCCTTTGATCGCAAAATATTCTTGCGTTGGGCGTGTGAAAAAAAAACAAAAAAAAACATGCGCGCCTTTTCCCATAATTATCATATTTTGTTTTTTCCATATTTGTTGCTGTGTGATAAATTACTTTTTCAATACAGTTGCTCGAAAATGTAAGTTTACGATGACAGTCGAGCGTGCGGAAAGTTGATTTTACCGCACGCCGTGCGTTTTTGTTTACGGAGTAGTACAGCGTGCGGAAAGTTGATTTTACCGCACGCCGGCGCCGTGCGTTTTTGTTTACGAACGTTTTTTTTTATTTCTACTAGCTTCCGCCCGCGACTTCATCCGCGTGGACAGTAGAAAAATATTGCATCCAGTTTAAAATGACCCCTTTAGTATATGAAAGCTAGTACTACGGAGAGTTGAAGCTGTTTCCCTGGTTCCACCCATCTGAATTTGATGAAACATAGCTTAGATTTTAAGTTGGACCTCAATCTACTAAATTGTGAAAAATCCATCAAAATTCGTTTAGCGGTTTTTGCGTAATTCGCGCACAAATATTTAGAATTTACAGTTTTATTATATGAATAAATTACAATTTCAGCAGTACCGATAATGTTTTCTCGCAAATGTATTGAAAAACGTAGTATGGCACACGGTTGTTAAGGTTTTTTAAAACTCGTGACGATTATAAACCCTCGCCTGCGGCTCGGGCTTATAAAACGTCAACTCGTTTTAAAAACCTCCTTACCAACCTTGTATCATAAACTACTATTTAACACCCTTGCTCGTAAAGCTGATGATTTCACCGGTTTTAAATATGTAAAGCGGGTCATAAAAAACGCGTGTGTTATCAAAGCAAATAGTTAAATTATAGTCCATACAAATTCCATAACAGTATTATTTGCCATTTCAAATATGGAACTGATCGCCGCCGCACGACTCCAGTCAGCAGCGCGCTATTCAAATTTCGAACTAATCGCCGCGCGGCGCCAGCCAGTAAACAGTGTGCATTCACAGATTGGATTTATTTAAAATTTAAAAAAAAACAGTTTATTCGGTAATTTAAAAACTTGGCTGCATGCTCTAGCGTCTTTGCCAACATTTTCACGCAGCCACGGCAAAAAATAATCCTCGCGCCATTTTTCTCAAATTTTCTTTTCTTTGTACTTGTATTGTGAATATCTAAAAATGACAACTTTCAATAATGAAGATGAGCAATATATTACTTCAACTCCACCGGATATACTAACAGAAGCGCGAACGGCATGCGACAGCTTGCTGCCGTCAATATCCAAGGACAGATACATAACCACGTATGAAAATTTCTTGAAGTGGAAAAACATGAAAAATGCCAAGTCATTTTCCGAAAATGTACTTTTGGCGTATTTTTTTTCTGTTTCCTCGCAAATGTGTTAAAAAACGTCGTACGATATACGTGCGTATTGGTTATAACGCACTAATATCGTAATGTACTATTATTTTTTCCTCGCAAATGTGTTGAAAAACTCCGTATGAAACTCGTGAGCTCTTGCTTATTGCACACTCGGATGAGTTACGCCCTCGCCTGCGGCTCGGGCTGCAACCCACAGCCTTGTGCGCAATGAGCAACCTAAGCTAACTTGTCTCATAATGTACTATTAATAGAAACATTGCCGGTCAGACGCCGGCAATTTTTGTATGAAAATCCATTATTACACGTTAGTAATGGATTCTCATACTAAGATTGACGGCGCGGTTTAGGTCAGTCCGTAAACTTCGATTTAGCACGAAGAAGGTTGTCAAAATAATGATCGAATTTCCAAGCATGTTTGAGAAAAGGTCACTTTACGATGTTTTTTCTATCAAGAAAAGTGTTATCTATCATGTTTCTGTCAATCACAAAACTGAGTATCAACTTTCTACATAACGTACAGGACAGATAAATCAAGTATTACTGTGTGAAATCTTTATTCAAAAATGTGTATTTATAGCGTCGTACGGCCCCTTAACAGTGTTATATTTTGGTCATACATAATCAAAACAATTACGAAAGCACAGAACTCTCGTGAGGCGCATAAATAATTTGTTTTTAGTCGTAGTTAGTTAAAATAGAACACGCAAAACTTTCTTCAGACCCATGTCAACAAATTATACCGCTTCGGGTTTATAGTTAATGATTTCCCTAACTTTGTCAGATATTGAAATATCTTAACTTAATTAAGAACGATACTTACATAATAACTAAAGTAGATAATCTGTTGCAAGATTGCTTGATGATACTTACTCGTACGATGTAGAACAGCAATTTTCTTTGATGCCTTTAGAAATCCAACAAAAAGAGACTGCTAAATTTTTTCTAGTGAATTATTTGTCATAGAATACAACGTGTTACAATTATATTAGATAAAGGACTATCAAACTGAACAACTTTTACTATGGGACCAACTCTGAAATCGCGAAAAAAAACTGCTGTTTCTTCTTGATTATGCCCATTCAATCAGTTTCTCCTTTTTAGGGTTCCGTACCAAAATGGTAAAAAGGAACCCTTATGGTGTGACTCAGTCTGTCACAGCTGGATATCTCGAGAAATACTAATGGTATCAACTTGAAATTTGGAATAGTTTAAGATGACGTTTTCCCAACTATTTTGCAAATAAGAAAGAAAAAAATTTAAGTGGGGCGACTAAGGCATGTGGGGTATCATATAAAAGAGCGCCATTTGCACATTTTAAAACTTTTTTTTTTTAGGCCGCATAGTTTTCGACTTATGATGAAAAATGTAAAAAAAATACCGTTCCCCCCCCCTTTATCTCCGAAGTTTGCAAAGAGAAAAATCTGAAATAATTCTATGTGATAGTAGTTTATGTAAAGATTACAGGAAAAATAAAACGATGTCTCAATATAACACACTTTTTTAGAAATTCAAAAAACAAACAAAAAATTATTTAGTTCCGCTACCAGTCAACAGATGGCCCTGACCTAAGAAAAAAATATTTAGTTCTACTATCGGTCAAGAGATGGCGCTGGCCTAAGAAAAAATAGTTCCACTATCGGCCAAGAGATGGTGCTGACCTAATACTGCAATAATAATTTTATTATTCTACAGCTCTGCAGTGTATTTATTATGATGGTACGGAAACCCTCCGTGCGCGAGTCCGAGTCGCTCTTGCTTGACCGGTTTTTTATTGTAAAGATTATTATTTTATCACCAAAAACGATGCCATTGAAAAATATTTCGAAGGAACACGTGTCGTCTGTATAAATCGACAGCATGAACGAAACCACCAATTATTATTAAGGCCGAAATGTCCGGATTGACTTCATTCACGATCAAGACAAGAATACGTGACGCGATACAAATAATAAATTGGAGACCAAAATTCGACATTCATTGGGAAAAATCCATTTTTACAACACCTTATTTTTAGGGTTCCGTACTTGAAGGGGCCAAACGGAGCCCTATTGCTGTCACTCGTGTGTCCGTCTGTTCTTCTGTCCGTCCGTCTGTCCGTCCGTCTGTCCGTCTGTCCGTCCGTCTGTCCGTCCGTCTGTTCGTCCGTCGACTAAACTCTAGCAGCTAAATCATCAAAGCTAATATTTGGACCAAAAGTGCCTAAAGCCAGGTAAAGTTTTTTTTTATATATTTTAGAAGGGGGCTTCTGTACAAGTCAAGGGTGCGTGAATTTTTTTTTATCCGAACGAATGATTGTTTAGAACTTGTTATGAAAAACCGCCAAAGTCAAAGTTTTATCCATAATCCGAAGCATTTTTTAATTTCCTATTGACCTATGAACTTGAAATTTGGTGATGATGTTTATTATTACGTATAATAATTTTATCAACAAATACCAATAAAATCTAAGTTTTTCTTTTAAATTCTCTCATTTTCTTTTTACAAACCAACTTAATTTTGCGGTCAAACGCGTGGCACAGATTATAAGCCCCGCCACTTAGCCCTATTTGCGATATGCCCTATGTTTTATACGGAACCCTATGTGCGAATTCCGACACGCACTTGGCTGGTTTTTTTATATTACGCGATTACCAACGTAGCCGCAAAGGTAGGAATAGTATAGATATTTTCATATAAAAATGAAAATTATATTTACAGCGAAAATTCCGCAGATTTTCTGTGTTCGATGAATCACAAAATGTTTTAGCTCGTGACATCTAGAGCACTTAGCAATCTAAAGCGGAATTTTTGGTTTAGACTAGCAAATTCTTCCTGCAATTTCTTAAGCGAATAAGTTCCAACTTATTGTTTCAATTTATTTAAAAAGAAATATACTTAAATAATTTTACACAGTGTTGCATAAGGCCTCGGCACGGATCTTGAGCGGTGACATTTAATGCGCAGAAGTCAGTAAGGTCTCATTAGCGGGGGACGTAGGCGACTGCAAACATGTGCAGTAACCCCTCCAATTTCTCTTACCGCTGACGATTCGTGCCGGAACCTAACATAACGGGTGTAACAAGACACTCAACGAAGCCGAAGTCCACGCATTCCGCCCATCATCAGGATCATTTTTGTCTTTTAGACTATACCTGGGAAATCAATAGCTACGAAGTTATTGAAGGTCAAAGTCAACATTTTTTTTTCAATTTTTTTATGAAATCTTATTTTATTCGTTATTTCCTAATTTTTGTCTACATAAAAATTATCGAAATTTTATGTATTTCGTAACAAACAATTACTTCAAAACGTCAATAGTCAATGTATTTTATGAGCACGCACATAAACGTTGCCTTTGAACTCGTTTGCACGCAGCTGTGTAGCATTCACTCGTAGGCGCGGTCTTTTGTACGCGTTACATTGCGTGGTAATGTATGCAATGCTTTATTAACACCACAAATTAAAATCGTTTCCCAGCAATAATTTTAAACAGAAATGGTCCTGATGATGGGCAGAATACGTAGACCTCCGCTTCGTTGAGTGTCTTGTTACACCCGGTATTTAAGTCAACTTCTGCAAGTTTTATTGCTAGTCTACCTCGCTTTATCATCTCATCACATAACCTCTCAGTATAAACCTGTAAACCAAACACACTTTATTGAAGAAAAATATTAGCATAATCTCAACAAAGGAATATTATCTTCTATGTGCACCTTTCAGATAAATTCAAAGCTTATTTTATTATGTTGAAATCGGTCCCAATTTCCGGTTCCAACTTCCTTTCGCCAAGGGCGATCCAATGCACATCCGTTTTATTTTACAGTCTACTATCTAGTAGAAAAGAGGAATAATATTAATTATGGAAAGCAAACTTTTATTGTCTACAATAAGTTATTTATACCCTGTTCATTGGGAAGAAAACATATTTGGCATGTGTATTTTTAATACCAAAATGGAAATGAATTGAATATCAGAATCAAAGTAAAGAATCACACAATATAAATATTTATTTACTTAACTGTACAGCAATTTTCATCACAAGCCTTTCCTATGATAAAAAATGACCGCAGCACCCATATAGAACGCGATAAAATACGAAATAAGCAGAGCTGAATCCGTCAGCACAGCAGATATCGGTTTCGACATATATCCTAAGCTTACCACCATTCTTGATATGCTGTACAGTCTGAATAGAGTTAGTCCAAGTCTGATAGGTGGATTCGTAGTTATGTACAAAGCTCCAAGGATCCAAAAAGGGGCTAGGTGTTTAAGCTCTGTGAGGTACGCCCTCCGTACCATATCTGGGTTCGCGAAGATACCTTTGTTGACCCACGTCATAGCAGCTATCGGACTGAGAGCTAACAGTTTTAGCGCTAAAAGCGCTGAATGCACCATGTACGTTTGTGTTAAAGGTTGGTCCAGAGAAATCGTCATGGACATTTTATTTGAGATTTTTAACATTTCTTATTCAAATCGAATTGGAAATTTACATCAAAGACTAGATTTTTTAGATTTACATTGTAAATTAATTTGTCAAATAATTGACTAATAATAATACTCAGTGATTACCAGAGAGTAATCGTCATAGAGTAAGATAAATAAAATAGGGAATAGAGAGCCCTCTCGCGTTTTTAATGCCAACACATTTTGAAGCGCCATCTCTGATCGGTGTTATTTTTTGTTTCTTTTTTTTTTAAATACCTAGTCATAACCTACCTACTGCTTTTATAACACATTTTTAGAATGTTCTAAACGTCGTCACTTAGTATTAGTAATTTTTCCGAAGAAAATAACCAACACAAGAGAACAAACGTTACAAGAGATAACTAGAACAAAACAGTTAAACACATCAATTACAAAAAGGAGAGAATAAGAGGACACAAAATTAAACCATTAAGAGAGAGAAAGTAATCGTTTTTATTTTTCCTCTCAGTTTTATATAGGGCAT
Source organism: Agriphila straminella (assembly GCA_950108535.1). Lineage (NCBI taxonomy): Eukaryota > Metazoa > Arthropoda > Insecta > Lepidoptera > Crambidae > Agriphila > Agriphila straminella. The sequence goes on from OX467312.1 coordinate 15,434,337, forward strand.
ATTTTCCAACCATTGCAGTAAAATTATTTGTACGTAGACACCTGGCGCCGAAAGGGCAAATGCTTCGTCATAGAAAAACAGGAAGGATGCGGTTCATGATCGAACCAAAATAATTTAACTGACAAGGACCAAGAAGTCCTATAAATAATTACGAGATATACCTAACACAATCATTTTACCTAAACTCATACTACCTATGTTGTTTTAGGAAGGTAATATTAAAAATCTCAAAAATATTAGGTCAATAAAATAGTGAGCATGTTAAAATAACTTTTATTGACAGTCAAAAAGTAAAATATTTAAAGAAACAAATTGCAAGCAAACAGTGCTTTGTGTTGTGTTAAATAAATAAGTATCAATAATAAGCCTTCATAAGCATGTTTAGTTTTTGCCAATTAGCTTAAAAATCTGGTCCAATTAATTAATAGCACAAACTTGTTTGGTTCGATCAATCAGTCTTCAAAAACAACTCAGTATTTTTTCAACTTTCAACAATTTGTCCAACTTTCGACAAACATATTTTTATAAAGCGTCTTTATATGAATAAATGACCCATGCTCCCATGAATCCTGTTATAGCGTAAGATGCCAAGTTAGCATATTCGGATGTCATTTTTGGCATCTCCAAAATATATGTCAGCGCCGTCACAAACCTCGCTACCACATAACCTCTCAGCAAACTTAAAGCCATCGTTGTATCTGGCCCTGTCGTCATGAACAAACCAGATAACAGCCAAAAAGGAGTCAAGTTCTTCAAGTCATTTAAATTTGCTCTCTTCACCTTATCTGGTTTGCAAGCAACTTCTGCTAAAGGCACCAATGCTAGTAGTTTCAGGACTAACAAGGCTGAATAGACGAAATAACTCTGCGCCAGTTCAGGGTTTGGGAAAAATCTTTTCAAAGGCATTTTTGCACAGAAAATTTAGTTCGCTTTGTAGAAAATGCAATGATGATTGTAATGTCACATTGACAAGATTTGTTTTTTGGCACAAAGATAAATGCCAAAGGAGTTAAGCCCAAAGAGTTACATCTTCAAATAATATGTTCAACAAATTTATACCATATTCCTTTTAATTTCACTAAACATACATTCATAAACATAAGCTTTTTGTTCACATTTTTACATATCACAGAGCACATCTATACGTGTACACAACCCATCCGCTCATATAGACGGTTATCAGGAAGGACGCGAAGAAAGCACATTCAGTTGCCATTCGTGGTATCCTACGGACATACCCGACAGCTGCAACTAAACGAGCTATGACGAAACAGCGTAACAGCATCAAAGCTGTCTGCGGGTCCGGCGAAGTGGTCATGTACAAAGCGGCAACTAGCCAGAACGGCGTCAAATTCTTAAGATCACTCACATTTGCCCTTTGCACTTTCTCTGGGTTGCACACCAGCGTAGATAATGGTGCTAACGCCAATAATTTTATCGCTAGAATAGCTGAATACAGAAAATAACTTTGCATAAGAGTTGCACAAGCTGGCTGGCATAACGACGTCTGAGATGACCCTGTCATTCTGTACCAGAATTTATTTACTTTTTTAATAGGTGTTTCAGGTCACAACATTTTAATTTTTTACGACAATTTGAATTTATTTTAAATTTATTTGACTGATGTTAAGTTATGGTTGACAATTTTCAAAGATAATAAATGACGACGTGTCAGAGATATGCAGCAATCTAGGAAGAAGAAGAATATAATGAAAGAATTGGCTTTGATATAAAATAGAACGAGAATAGATATCACGTTATACCATTAGTAAAATACATAGAGTAAGATATCAAATTGTAAAAATACCATAGAAATAGAATGTCAAAGAACAACAATGTCAATAAACAGGTGATCCGAAAAACGAATGTATACATTTTAAATGAGACACGTAAAATATGACTTACATACATAAAATATGTCTATATTATGGCAAAGGAAATTACTAAACTATGTTCCATGGATACTGTTTTCTTCGTCGATAAACGAATAAATGTAGCGAAATTTGGTTTTAGAGAAATGTGTGGCAATATCTTATTTACCTGTGAAAAGTGTGATTACTTGGATTGTTGCTTTTTGTCACATCACAATCACTAACAGAACAAGACACCATGGCTCCACGATACCCTTATTTAAAATTCTAATCAAGATTACCAAATATTTTAAAGAAATCGTAATTGCTCTTTTGCTAGGCGGGACGCTAGGGGCTCTTACTGTAAAAAAAGTTGGCACATTGTCACTTGATCCTTTGTCTTTTTTTTCATAGACCGTATCCGTATAATGTTAACTTCTCTTTTCCACGCTTTGTTGGTCTTCTTGAGCGCAGCGAAAAATTTTCTAAGTCTATGAAAAATACAGTGGAAGCCAATTTTCTTTAAAAAGCTTAGCTAGAATATCTTTTTGAGGAATACCGCGCAGAAAATATAGACTTTCATACTGAATTTCGAATGAGTTCTGAAACATCGCAACAGGTAGTAAACATTCGCAATGTTTCGCAATTCGTATAGCATACTTTCTAACTCAAGAAATTTACACGTCTAAGGGCTGATTTGTCAATCCTCAGATAACAGATAATAATATCAGTCAGTTTAAATATTAACCAATCTAGACATATAAATAATCTAAGCCGAATCTTATAAAAGTCATTCAAATATGTGACAGACAAATGAATGACAAGCATTTTAAATTTGGCAGTATAATACGCTATCAAACGGCAAGAGATCTAGGTATTGAAAAATCAGCTCTAAGTCAACCCTAAGTATATACTTTCGTAGCTGTTGGTTAAACCTAGGTGTAACCGATTAGCTTACGGCTAATACTAGGTGTAGCCGGTTAAATATAGGAGTAGCCTTCTTTGTGCTTCTACTAAGGGGGAGTAATTTATGGGGTAGTAAGAAAGTTTTTCTGTTGTCTGTTAAAAGGCTCACGCTCCGCTGCGATTTGCTCATAATATTTCTAACCTATATTGCTCGCCTTATATTCCAAACCTATATTCGTGACCTACAAGAATAAAGCAGATTCGTTACACCTAGGTTTAACCAACAGCTACCGGCTACACCTAGTTTTAGCCGGCTAGAACTAGGTTTAGCCACACTTCGGTTATTGGGCGTGACGTGGCCATAACATACCCATACTATACCTATAAGTAATTAGTAATTACTTTTGATGCCCCACTGCTGGGGCACAGGCCTTCCTTATGGGTGGTAAGGAGGATGGGCCATAACCCACCAAGCGGGCCCAATGCGGATTGGTGGGTGTTAACGACTGCAAACGCAGCTTAACGTGCCTTTCGAAGCACGGAGGAGCTCGAGATAATAAAATTTTGGTCACCCATCCCATGACCGACCCTTGCGAACGTTGCGTAGCTTCCGCAATCGCTGGGCCAGGCGCCAAACCACTGCGCCACCGAGCTCCTCCATTAGGTAAGTTCAATAGAACTTCGTAGTTACATTGACCATTATGAAAATCAGTAAGCACCAAGCTTATTAGATCAACGATAGCGTAGATACAAGTACGATAAGTCTTCGCACTCATTACATTAATTCGCTAACTCTGTCGTAAAAAGTGAGCTCATAATCTCAATATTTTAATGAAAAATGTGAAATGTGCGAAGACTTTAAAGCTTCGCAAAGATTATTGAATAATCACCAATAAGTATATTAACATAAGTAGGTACCTAACAAACAACATTATGTTTGAGTCTGTCTCAAACTGTACAATGAAGACACCACATAATATAAACTAGGAAGGATATTTTAATATTATTTTTATTTAACTTAACAATAAAATTGCCTTTTCCAAATTGACAGTTACTAACAAAATGTACAGAGTGTACATAGAGACAACATTCACCAGTATAAGCCTGTTATCCCATCACAGCGCTTGCAATAATATTATATCTGTGCAGACATTTGTGTTTCCCGATCAAACTCATGAATAACTAACGAATTGGATAGATTCCTGCTAAACCATATTTACGCATAAAATAGTGTTCATATGCACGTTTTCAGCGCTGTCACGAACGTGTATCCAAAATTGGATATGCTTATTGAAATGTAGTGTCTTTTATACATATTAAATTACTAGCGGCCGCCCGCGGTTTCACCCGCGTGGTTCCCGTTCCCGTGGGAATATCGGGATAAAAAGTACCTATCCTATGTTTTAATCTAGGCTATCTATGTGCCAAATTTCAACCAAATCCGTTCAGTAGTTTTTGCGTGATTGAGGAATAAACATCCAAACATCTAAACATCCAAACCCAGTTGGATAGTAGGATTTAACTGAAAACAATTTCACTGCGTATTAGGTGGCATGGTGGCTGCGTATTTTTATCAATAATCCCGAAAAAATTGTAAAATAAGAAAAAAACATTTTTTTGTATACTTCCACTAAGCTTTGTCGTCAAGTGACCACTTCCCCTCCCTCTTCCTCTATCCCTCTACCCTAGTCAGCGAACTAAAATTTATGGAAGTGTAATTGCAAACAAATATTGCTTATAAAATCACACCACGGGGCCGAAAAAGTATACCTACCTAACCCGCTCAGCTTTACTCAAGTCAGACTCGTTCCCGGTGAATGACGTTAACGTTCTTTACAACAATTGCAGTTTGTATTGTAGAGAAAAGAGATAAAGATAGTTTATTAGAAATGACGTCATGTGTAGTCGAAAAGTGTAAAATACGCAAAGAAGGCAGTAAAAATATGCAGAAATAACGTATCATATTTTTTCGTTAAAGTACAGAAAATATCTATGAGTATACAAATTATGGTCGCTAATTTAGAGCGCAATGCTTGTTCCATAGATTTTAGTTTGCTGACCCTAGTAGAGGTTTACCTGTAAACGGTTGATTTTTATTTGACCTACGTGAAAAATCCTCACGCTCACAGCCAAAGTTGACATATTATTTAAAATTCATGAATGAAACACTAAAAATAAATTAACAATAATAAAAACGCTTGTAGAACATTTCAGATTTCATACACGATATCAAAAATAAACGAAAAATTGTTTTGGGGAAAAAAGAAAAATTAAAAGTTTGTTCTAAAATTGAGGTCACCGGTGACCTACGCGTCGTTTAACCTGTTTAACGGCTCGTATTTTTTTAACGAAACAAAAGTTAAATTAATGAATCTCGTTTGTATGGTGCGAATTTATTTCCTAATTATACTTTTTAGCTTATTCGGGGCCCGAAACCAAAAGGACCTTTAGCAATTAAAAGTTTTGTAATTAAAAAGCGAATCGTAACACAATACGCCTGCATCAAGCAGGGTACGGTCAGAAACTAAAGTCTCTCAACAAAGAAGTTCTTTATCGTGTAATGTAGTTTTTCTCTTGCCCTCTGTTCAAGAAGAGTAAGTAAATACAAATCATGCGGTACTTACCATAATGACATATTTAGGGAAAATAAAGAACACAACTACATGTAAGGTAAATACCAAAATACAGTTTTATTGAAACTTCCTTTTGATTCTATATAATAATAAATATCTTTGCAATCACTGACTGTTAACCGCTGAATTTTCACTGAGGTACACATATAAATAACACAATAAAAATATCGTCTGCTTCCCCAGTGGTTATATAAGAAAAGTGGTTAACTCTTAAAACTAACTCAAAGATAATGTGGGTAAGGAATGCCTGCCCTAAGGATATCAGGTAGAATAGTATCTTGTAAAAATCTAGCTCGAGACTTAACTAGAATGCCTAAATATTAGAGTCCGGAGACTATCTGTTGCCGAGGATTACTTGCCGCTTCGGTTAGTTTAAATGTTAGGTAGATTTTACAGTTAAATAGTACCTATTTGAACAGATTCGACGGCTGCTGATTATTGATTCCTAGGAGCCGTTAGCGAGTGACGAGTGTCAGGGTATAACTCGACTTCTTTCTCTCGACGTCTAGCCTTCAGACTACTTGGACGAACGGAGCAGTGGGCTGGGAACGTGGCCCCGTATAAGCTTCTTCACCTGTATTCGGGGAACAGTACTGTGGTTAACAACGGCGACCCAGATCAACCCATAGATTTTACTAATAGCTCATAATTTTAAAGAACATAATTATTACAAGAAAGCTAAATATTCCTGCTGTTTAAAGTGTTGGTTTTGACAATAAATATTATCCATGAAAGCATTTTCTGTTTAACGATTCTACCTGCAGCCAAAATTAGGTTTCACTTGACTAAAAAAAGAGATGAAAGGTCAAAATATTTTGGCTGATGGCCGAGTTAGATTAATAATTCTCTCAATTTGCAAGGATCTTTTACACTCTAAAAGATCTGAAATTGAGAGTAGTAATTAGACCAATTCCAGGCATTTAAAACTAGGTACCTAATAGGGAATAACAATAAAGTATAGATTGTCTCAGGTTACCTCCGGCTCCTTGTGAAACGATAAATATGGTTTTAAATCCACCAAATGGGTACAAGCACTCAGCAGCTTCTCTTAGTAGCGAAATAAGCCCAGAAATCCCTGTAAACAACGAATAGGTACCGTGATAAAACAATTTCCAAGATTCCAGTCAACGAAAATCTGTAGTAAAAAAAACCACAAACCTGGTCAAATTCGATGGTCTGAATAAATAGGCTCCAAAAGGCCGAATACTTTTAGCGTAATCAGACACTGGTCTGAATAAAATATATCAAAATGAAGTTATTTTCGAAGGAAGAATTAAATAGGTAATGTCTCAATCACACCAGCTGATATTTTAAAGTTCAACGACTCGACTTTCCTTCCGATGCATTCCAAGATTTCGGACACATTCCGGCGGGTCCAACGAGAGCTCAGCGATTGGTATGGCTTGACCGCCGACCGACAAGATCGCCGCCACTCAAACCCCGCTGCGCAGCCCGCAAGGAAGCGATGGACGTCAGCGAACACAACGGAACTACGGTCAAACAACTTCGCGGAACTAACCAACTTTTGAGGACTACAGAAAAGGATCTCAACATCAAGACTTGGACATCGGAAGTCATAACTGCACGCGCCCCGATCAGTGGGCGGCCTGGGGGAGTCGATTATATGGGAAATACGATTCTAATTCTTTTTTTTTTTTTTTTTTTTTTTTAAAGTCGATGACGCGAAAATTTAAAATGAACTTTTTACGGAAATAAGGAAAAGGACATGAGGCTTACTGCCAAACAATAAAATTTTATCATTAATAGGAAAAAGTACCTTTATACTTTGAAAAACTACTCTTTCAAGGGAAATCAACTAAACTATCATTCATTTAGTTTAATACACCAAAAAAACAACGCTACAGTAGTCCCCCGGCACGCAAGAATTCACGTAGGGAATTCTCCGGACGCCCACGTCCAACCACACTGCTCCACCGCAAATAAACTATAACCCTACTTTGCAGAAAGCAATCCATCATCAGTCAATGTAAATGCCTGTCACATATGACAAATTATAAAATTGAAAGAACAAAACTTATAAGAACTACTCGACTGTTGTGTTCTACATAAACCAATACATAAAAAAAAACTAATATAAAATATTTTAATAATAATTGACCCTACTGTTTATCATACCTAAAACCAAATATAAAAAATTACATATTTAAGTGGAAAATGTATGTGCCCCTGTGAGCGGTGTTGGGTTTGCTCATTACTCCTCTACTACTTTTCCTACGGCTTCCCCCTCTAAATGATCAAACCTACCTGTCAGTCATTCATTTTGCATCGGCTTGTCAGTCCTATTTTTATCGTCCAGAATTGATGCTTGACGAGCACATGATTTCAGTGACTGGGTGTTGGACAAGCCCATGATCTAATATTGCGATGCTTGACACGCAATAACTGACAAGAACGCTCGACTCTCCTGAAACTACTTTAAAATGATTGAAAAAATTTAGATTGTCCATCTGTGGAATAGACGTTTTAATTTGTCTATGCCCACATTATAATTCCTGACGGTAGTAAAATTGCCAAAAAACATATCAAATACCGACGACAAAGCGTGTCGGCATGATACAGATTAAATGTGTTAACTTTCCTCTTTCCAAATTACCTCAGTCGTCTAATCCCTTCAAGCCCTCAAGCAAAACTGATGTAAAACGCAACAAACTAGACAAGCCCCAACACCAACACTCGGCTCACATACATAATATAACAACCAAATAGATACGCGTAGTACGTAGTAAGATAGTAGATGGCGCTAGTTCTGCCTTGTGGCCGTTTGTATCCGCGCCACAAGATAGACTGCGCAATGCGTACGTAAAACACAAGCACCACCCTCGGCCGTTCGGAATCCGCACCGGAGTAGCACCGTACCTAAACCAGAACCTAATTATAAAAGAAAAGAAAAAAAAAAAAATTGCAGCAGTATACTGCGTATAATAAGTATGTAAGTAAAATAGTAATTATTGGTGCTATAATATGCCCTATGATCGTTTAAATCCGCACCACAGAGTAGCACCGTAATGACAAGCAACCGAATTCCTGCGTAGTACGTAGGTAATGTAGGTAGACCGCCCTTTGTGGTCGTTTGAAATCCGCACCACAGAGGTCGCCCCCTTGCTACGTAATACGCGGGCGCGATGGTAGATGGCGCTTTTACTCCCGTAAGTCGGCTCTTACGACACGCAGAGAGTGGAGTACTGCGGTGTGAGTATTCTGCACCGCCCACACACAGTGTGCAAAGAAAGAAAAAAAAAAAAAATAATAATAATAGGCACCATAATTTGACGCGCAGCGCTATATCATTAGTAGGTAAGGTAAATAGCAATATTTATCACTAAGAAAAACTAATCACTCCCCGCATCTATGGTTTTGAAGTCTTTCACATGCCATTTGCCTATCAATTTTCCCTTCTCGTCCTCCAGTTCATATACAAGTGGAGATAGTTTCCTAACTACACGGCAACGCTCGTATTTAGGTGCCAATTTGGCAGTGAAGTATTTATTCGCAGCGCTATGTTTATACGTCCTTTTCCAGACGTAGTCGCCAACGTCGAAAGACACGTCTCGACGTTTTCGATTATAATATTTAATGTTACGACTGTGAGCCTTAATAAGTGATTCTTGGACAGTTTTATATATGTCTTTGAGGTAACCTAATCTCGAGGCATAAGCATCCCTAGGCGCGCAGACTAACTCATTGACATCTTTAAAATCATTGTAAATGTTACCGTCGGCGATCGCCTCGCGGCCGTAAACTAGCATAAATGGCGTATACGATGTGGACTCGTTCACCGAGGTGTTCATTGCGAACTGTATTTTATGAATGTTAACGTCCCACGTCCTATGATCGTTATCTACCAATGATGACACCGCCGTAATCACGGTACGATTATAACGTTCGACTGTGTTAACCTGAGGACAGTATACCGGCCCCAGATGTACCTGTGGTATATTGTATTTTGCATAAAGCGCTTGCACCTCATGACTTACAAACTGCGAACCGTTATCTGAGATTACGGTTTGCGGAATGCCGTGAACTAAAAACACGTGGTCTTCGAGCCGCTGCGCAATAACTTTACCTGTCGCTCTTCGCAACGGAAACAACAAAACATATTTTGAAAAACAACAAACAACTACTAATAAATACGTGTTCTGCTGCCGCGAAGCGGGCAAAGGCCCAACCAAATCGACGCTCAGACACTGATAAGGGCGACCGCAAACCTTAGGTTCCCCCATAAAACCTGGTGTTGCTTGTGAGCTATGTTTATAAGCGTTACAAATAGAACACTTTTTTATGAATTCCGCGGTATCCTGGTACATACCCGGCCAAAAATACCTTAATTTCAAACGTTGATACGTCTTAGCGACGCCTAGATGCGCCGCGGTAGGTTTAGAATGATTTTCCTGTATAATAGACTCCCTAAGTTCTTTGGGCATTACCTCTTTCCATTGGAAATCTCCACTCAATTTGTTGTTGGACTTAGTAAAACGATAAAGCCTACCATCTACGAGCTGAAAATTAGGACACGCCCGCGGCTTTTCGGTACAACGTTTTATAATATTTAAATACCAGGGGTCATTTATTTGTGAAATATCTATAGACCCCACTGGCATAGATCGCGAGAGGGCGTCAGGTACAATATTTTGAGAACCACTGCGGTGTTCGATAGTAAAATTATATGGAGATAGCCTACAACCCCATCGCGCCAACCGACCGGCAGGACTTTTCAGATTTAAAAACCACTTCAAGCTTGCATGATCCGTTATTATGCGGAACGGCCTGTCACCTTCCAAATAGGGGCGGAAATGCTCAACAGTTAATACGACCGCCAATGCCTCGCGTTCTGTCGCGGAGTAATTACGTTCGGCGGGCGCAAGAGAACGGCTAAAATACGCGACCGGGTGTTCCTCGCCATCGATCAACTGCGTAAGTGAGCCCCCTATTCCGAAATTGGACGCGTCACAGTGAACGGTAAAGTCTTTCGTGAAATCTGGACATGTTAAGACTGGAGCATTAGTCAGTGCCCGCTTGAGGTCCGCGAATGCACGTTCAGCCTCCGGTGACCAGTTGAACGGAGGGGCCCCCTTACGTGTTGACGTCAGAGCGTTTAACGGCCCCGCCCGGTTACTGAAATTTTTAATAAACCGCCTGTAGTAGGATGCCGTACCTAAGAAGCGTTTAACGTCCTTTCTGCAAGTTGGGGTGGCAAAATCTACTATAGCCCTCACCTTATCAGGATCAGTGCGCAAACCATGTTCATCGACTACATGACCCAGATACTTTAACTGCTTCCTGAAAAATTGGCACTTTCCCAGATTAATGGTTAAGTTGGCCTCTTTTAACTTCTTATACACTTTTCGCAGTAACTCCAGATGTTCCGTCAAAGTTGAGCTAGTTAAAATAATGTCATCCAAATAACAGCTTACATTATTCGCGAATTCCGGCCCCAAAATCCGGTCCATCAGTCGCTGCTGAGTAGCCGGCGCTGATGTCAACCCAAAGCACATGACTTTAAAATGATATAGGCCGCGCGACGGAACCGTGAATGCGGTTTTTTCACGGCTCTCAGCGCCATCTAGCGGGATCTGCCAATAAGCCGATTTTAGGTCTATTGTCGATATGTATTTCGCGTTCTTTAGTTGATCTAGTATACTAGTCACGTAAGGTAGAGGATAAGCATCGTGTTTAGAAATGGCGTTGAGTTTCCGGCTATCTAGGCAAAAGCGAGACGTTCCGTCCGCCTTCCGCACTAAAGTGACGGGATTATTCCATGCACTGTTGCTGGGCTCCACGACGTCGTCCGCCAGCATTTGATCTAGATGCTTGTTCAGCTCGGCCAACCTATCCGGAGACATCGGGTAATAACGCTGTTTAATTGGCGGATGATCTCCGGTGTCGATTTTGTGCGTCACTAAATGAGTTCTACCGAGCCCTTTTTTCTCATCTGAAATACTTTCAAACTCGCTAATAACCTCTTCTGCCTGTTCACGCTCGACCTCCGTAAGTGATTCGAAATCGATTAAAAATTTATCCGTCGTAGTTATTGCACTAACATGCTGATTACACGGTAAGAACTCCCTATCTTTCAACAGTGACAGAACATCTGGCGCTATCTGAAATTCTTTCCAAAAATTTATGCCCAACAACAACTCAGTGGAGACCCCTGGAACTATATAAAATTTAATAATAGCGGTCCGCCCGTCTACTGTGACCGGTAAAAATACATAACCAGTTACAGGTGAAGCGGAACCGTTCGCGGTTTTAATTATATCTAAATCGGTAGACTTATGGATTGTGCCCATATCAGAAAAGTATTTAAAAGCGTTTCCGCCAATAATTGAAATTTCTGACCCCGAGTCCAATAAACCCCTAAATGTAATATCATATATGGCAATTTTTAAGTAGGGTCTGGTATCCCTATTTTGACATACGTGAGTCGGCGACGAGTGACATTGACGTTCGGAAATGACACCTGACATTGACATATTATTTTTCCTATTTTCATAATAGAAATTTTTCAGGAATTTCAGCCAATTTAACCACTCCTGCGCTGATGTCTTGGTCCACCGTCGTCGACTCACGCCTGCGAGTTTTTTGGCGCAGACACAAGCTTCGCTGTGGCATTTTCCCTGGTCTGCCGGCATTTGGGACATGTTCTTGCAGTCACCTCTCTTTCGCCGCATCTATAGCATACCACGCAGAAAGGAGCTTTGCAACTCTTCAGACTGTGTCCCTGAACCCTACAGCGCACGCAAAAGCCCTCATTTGTGGCTTGAACAGCTGCTACCTTCGGCGTGGGCCGGCAATACTTATAGCAGAGATCCGGAGCCAAAGAAGATGAACTCGATTTGGGGGGGTCAGCAAAATTATGAGTCCTATCTTTAGCCATCTCGATAAGCCTGCATTTGCGCTTAAGATCAACCCAAGAGTCCGCTGGATTTAGTGCCAATTGAGAAGTGTAACACGGCCTAATGTTATATAGAACAATATTTAATTTATCTTCCTCAGACAGTGGTTTTGATAAACGAATAAAATAATTTTGCATAATACTAAGGTAATTTACTATGCTTTCATCGGATCCTTGGGTGCGGGACCTTATTTCTTGCATTAATCTATGATCATAATCTGTAGGCAGATATTCTTCTAATAACAAATCTCTTAATTCTCCCCAATCATTCACCTCGGTATGATTGCCCCGGTACCAGCAAAGAGCTTCATCAGTAAAGAGTTCAGCGGCAGAATTGAACAGTCTACTCTCTGAAATATGACGTGAGCGACACAACTCATCCAATCTTTGTAAGAAAGTTTTTACACAAGTAGTCCCATTAAAACTAATCCCAAGTTTATGTATAGCTGAAACGGACTCATTAACTTTTATCGCTTTAGTAGGGCTGCTAGGCTGAATGTCACTCCCTGCGCTGGCGGGCTCATCCACCACTGATGCTGTTTGTATAGAGGGTTGTCTCTGCGACAATCCACTCTTGAAGTTATACATGATATTATCAAGCTTATGTAAGATATGGTCTAAATTTTCACGCAAACTATTCAGTTGATCAAGTGTAACTGTCGAGTCAGCCGCAGGGTTCAACCGACCAAGCCTATGAAACAGGTGGTGAGCAACCGCCTCAACCCGGTTGAGTGATTTTAGTGAACATCCCGGCTTAGCAGCCCCCAATATCAAATTGTCTACGTAAGCTAATTTATCTTTAATCACAGCATATTCAGAAACAATATCAAGATCCACTTCAGCTATTTCATCTGATGGCAGCTCTCTGCTTAGCTTCCTTAATTGGGCCCGAAGATCTGTAACCTTACCCGCTGGCTCCGCACCCCGGATCCTAGCTTCATATTCTAATTCATCTTTATGTAATAAATGAAATTTTATAGGCCTCTCTTCTTCCATCTTGTAATGAGGAAGTAGAGAAGTAGGTAAATGTAGATAGATATTTATTTAAGAAATTGTTAAGTAAATAATGTAGTTTAAGCTTATGTAAGTACCTAACTATGCAAATTACCAATATACCAACCAAGTTTAAAACTGCTAATGGCAAACTAAGTTAGTTAAAAAAAAGTATGTATATTTAATTTTCAATGCCTAGCAAGTAATTTTAACTTGTCACTTTACTATAAATATATCTATTCTGTTAAGCAAGTAAATCAATAGTGTGTAAGATCAAGTAGGTACTAATAATTTATTCTCAATGTAACAAAAATGAACTAATAAAGACTTTTCTCTAACTCAAGATAGCAATTATTGTAACTTAGGCGATCCTCCTCAGACAACTATTAAAAAAAATTAAAGCCGCTGTAGTAAGTAGTTAAAAAAACAAGAGAAAATTTTATGTAAGTCTCTGTGATTCAGCTGATATCCCACAAGCTAACAAACACAATAGGTATGGCAATCCTTCCTTATTTTTATGTATGTGTACGGTCCTACGCCAATACAATGTATGAATATCAAAGTATTTTCAACCAATAAAAAAGATATGTAATAACATGCAACTATTCTAACTTTAAAACAACCTGTCTCTATCCTGATATCCCTGGGTTTCTGTTGAGCTTAATCAATTTCAGCTTACTTGACCAACAAGAAAAAACAGAAAAAAAAAAAAAACTGAAAAATTTTTCTTATCTCTTATTTCAGGCACTCCTTTTTCCTACAATGTTCGGGCGCCAAATGTAATGTAGTTTTTCTCTTGCCCTCTGTTCAAGAAGAGTAAGTAAATACAAATCATGCGGTACTTACCATAATGACATATTTAGGGAAAATAAAGAACACAACTACATGTAAGGTAAATACCAAAATACAGTTTTATTGAAACTTCCTTTTGATTCTATATAATAATAAATATCTTTGCAATCACTGACTGTTAACCGCTGAATTTTCACTGAGGTACACATATAAATAACACAATAAAAATATCGTCTGCTTCCCCAGTGGTTATATAAGAAAAGTGGTTAACTCTTAAAACTAACTCAAAGATAATGTGGGTAAGGAATGCCTGCCCTAAGGATATCAGGTAGAATAGTATCTTGTAAAAATCTAGCTCGAGACTTAACTAGAATGCCTAAATATTAGAGTCCGGAGACTATCTGTTGCCGAGGATTACTTGCCGCTTCGGTTAGTTTAAATGTTAGGTAGATTTTACAGTTAAATAGTACCTATTTGAACAGATTCGACGGCTGCTGATTATTGATTCCTAGGAGCCGTTAGCGAGTGACGAGTGTCAGGGTATAACTCGACTTCTTTCTCTCGACGTCTAGCCTTCAGACTACTTGGACGAACGGAGCAGTGGGCTGGGAACGTGGCCCCGTATAAGCTTCTTCACCTGTATTCGGGGAACAGTACTGTGGTTAACAACGGCGACCCAGATCAACCCATAGATTTTACTAATAGCTCATAATTTTAAAGAACATAATTATTACAAGAAAGCTAAATATTCCTGCTGTTTAAAGTGTTGGTTTTGACAATAAATATTATCCATGAAAGCATTTTCTGTTTAACGATTCTACCTGCAGCCAAAATTAGGTTTCACTTGACTAAAAAAAGAGATGAAAGGTCAAAATATTTTGGCTGATGGCCGAGTTAGATTAATAATTCTCTCAATTTGCAAGGATCTTTTACACTCTAAAAGATCTGAAATTGAGAGTAGTAATTAGACCAATTCCAGGCATTTAAAACTAGGTACCTAATAGGGAATAACAATAAAGTATAGATTGTCTCAGGTTACCTCCGGCTCCTTGTGAAACGATAAATATGGTTTTAAATCCACCAAATGGGTACAAGCACTCAGCAGCTTCTCTTAGTAGCGAAATAAGCCCAGAAATCCCTGTAAACAACGAATAGGTACCGTGATAAAACAATTTCCAAGATTCCAGTCAACGAAAATCTGTAGTAAAAAAAACCACAAACCTGGTCAAATTCGATGGTCTGAATAAATAGGCTCCAAAAGGCCGAATACTTTTAGCGTAATCAGACACTGGTCTGAATAAAATATATCAAAATGAAGTTATTTTCGAAGGAAGAATTAAATAGGTAATGTCTCAATCACACCAGCTGATATTTTAAAGTTCAACGACTCGACTTTCCTTCCGATGCATTCCAAGATTTCGGACACATTCCGGCGGGTCCAACGAGAGCTCAGCGATTGGTATGGCTTGACCGCCGACCGACAAGATCGCCGCCACTCAAACCCCGCTGCGCAGCCCGCAAGGAAGCGATGGACGTCAGCGAACACAACGGAACTACGGTCAAACAACTTCGCGGAACTAACCAACTTTTGAGGACTACAGAAAAGGATCTCAACATCAAGACTTGGACATCGGAAGTCATAACTGCACGCGCCCCGATCAGTGGGCGGCCTGGGGGAGTCGATTATATGGGAAATACGATTCTAATTCTTTTTTTTTTTTTTTTTTTTTTTTTTTAAAGTCGATGACGCGAAAATTTAAAATGAACTTTTTACGGAAATAAGGAAAAGGACATGAGGCTTACTGCCAAACAATAAAATTTTATCATTAATAGGAAAAAGTACCTTTATACTTTGAAAAACTACTCTTTCAAGGGAAATCAACTAAACTATCATTCATTTAGTTTAATACACCAAAAAAACAACGCTACAATCGCTTGTCGGCCTCACCACAAAAGATTTTAAAACACTGTTTAGATGTGATGCCGTCTCTTTCAAACAATATTGTCAAAAAAGTGACAGCCTCACATTTAAACAGTGTTTTAGTTAAACTCTTGTTAAACAGTGTTTTGTGCTAAGGCCGTGTATGTCTAATACCTATTTCAACATGTGAGACATCTGTCTTAAAACATTAGTGTAAAAAACGTGTTAATTAACTTTCTTACGTTCATTTCGCATGCCTATTCAGGGTCATTTTATATTCTCCATCCAAATTTTAAGGATGTGTTTAGTCTATGAAACTAAACAACTTTGTCCAAGAAACATACCTACTCGGCCTTACCACAAAACACTGTTTAACAAGTATTTAGCTAAAACACTGTTTAAATGTGATGCTGTCACTCTTTTGACAATATTATTTGAAAGAGACAGCATCACACTTAAACAGTGTTTTAGCTAAACAGTGTTTTAAGATCTTTTGTGGTAAGGCCGACTGTGTCGAATTTCGCCATGAAATTTTGGTCATCCCATAATAAACTGTGGTCACGTGATCTCTTTGATTTGTATGGATGGTCGATTTTTTTACATATTTGGTCGTATGTTTCTTAGAGGAAGTTGTTCGGTTTCATGGACTAAACACATCCTTAAAATTTGGATGGTGAATACAAAATGACCCTGTACGTAATAATTATACTCAATATAGTTGAAGATTTTTAATATTAAATATAATTCGCCGCGGCGCCACTTTCGCTCATTGATTTGAAAGCAACTATACAAATCAAACTGAACGTTCTCATTAAAAGTCAACCGGGTTTTCAGGGCTAAAATAAAGTGTCCTTTTAGAGAATTTCTGTCTTGGAATTATTGATTAATAGTGATAACTACCTATTTACCGAGTATCTTAATCAATCTTATTATAATGATGTGATGTTAAACACCCGAATTTAATTCTTAATTGTAATGTTTAACTACCTGTTACATTTAAGCGTCTGTTAAATAGAATCACCTACTTAGCGTTCATGGACCGCCATAAAAGATAAAAGAAGAATTGAATGCTTTTCTCCACCCTTTCATTTATTTCCCTTATTATTTTATGAAATTGTAAGCGTCATGCTGAGAAACGTATAAATGAAAAGAAATTCCTACAGTAATATTTAACTTACAAAGAATCGCCCACGACTTCGTTTGCTTGAGAAACTAACAAATATGAAGTCGCAAATTCCATTTTTACTTTTGATTGGCAAACAAGTTTACGGCTCGTCTGATGGTAAAAAATCACCATGTCCATCAGCCATTTTTTGATGTCCCCACTGCTGGGGCACAGGCCTTCCTTATGGGTGGTAAGGAGGATGGGCCATAACCCACCACGCGGGCCCAATGCGGATTGGTGGGTGATGCGGAAAATCACCATAGCTCAATATAAATAGTTCAGATGTGACAGTGGACGAAAATAGCGACTATAGCGAGGTTCTGGAGGCAACAGCACACTGGAGGATTCAAAATCAAATTGAATTTTCCAGTGTGCGGTTGCCTGCTTATGTGTTCCCCGGATAGTTACAACCTTGGTCTCTTCAAGGCAAGAGTGAATAAGCATTTCCAGGGCAAGCATGCTACACCTGTCTAAGGTGTCATCACATCCTGTTTATAAAGCAAAATAGCCAAGTGCCTGCCCAGTTGCTAATAAAAAAATAAATAAAAAAAGTAAATCAATCAACGAACGACTATCGTAATTATTTTTTTTGTAATAGGCCCTCTGATAAGGTGGACTGATGATCTGGTGAAGGTCGAGGGAAACCACTGAAGCGGGCAAATCAGGCCGGATCGTCTATGTGTACATTCACCACTGTGTCTGGTGTGTGTGATAATGCCAGTAGCTTTTAAACGATTTTGGCAATGTCCATATTGTCCATCAGCCATTTTTGATGTCCCCACTGCTGGGGCACAGGCCTTCCCTATGGGTGGTAAGGAGGATGGGCCATAACCCACCACGCGGGCCCAATGCGGATTGGTGGGTGTTAACGACTGCAAATGCAGCCGGGTCCAACGGCTTAACGTGCCTTACGAAGCACGGAGGAGCTCGAGATAATAAATTTTTAGTCATTGGTCATTTTGGCAATAGCAGAATATAATTTTACCCATGTTTGCCTCATTACTTAGCTACCGAAGCGCTTAGAGTAAGACGGGCTTCTGTACCAGACGAAACCGTCGTTGCTCGAAGCCGAAGCGTTTTCGGCTGTGGTTTAAGGTTGAGCTTCTCTGTTCTTCTGTATGTTTGTTTTTTTGTGCATGTTTACCGATTACTCAAAAACGGCTAGACCGATTGAAATGATTCAAAGTTATTTCATCAGGTTTGTTCCAAAGTTGGTCCCGTTTTTTTTAAATTTGGAAATCGGTTCAGTAGTTTTCAAGTAATCCTGAAAATAATACATTTCGGTTACCTACTACATTGATGTTTTTGTTGTTGTTCGGATTTAACTTCTTTGTTTAGGAACCGATTTAAATGATCCTTTGTTTGTTTGAATGAACCTTGGACTTCAAAGATACACAAAGGAACTCCTCAAAATCAAATAGGATGTTTAAAGTGATTAAGATAATGCTGGATTTTCCGTAAGGTGCTCGAAGGTCAACACTTTTCCCCAAATGACCAGTGCTTAAAGTTTTCTTCCATTTGAAAAGGTTAGTTTCGACATAAAAACCAAAAGAATTTTAATTAAAAATTCAAAGTTCAAACATGCAAAAATAAACTTTTTGTTTTATTAACTTACTCATTAATTAACAACCGAGTAACTAACTACATATAGAAATTAAAAACACACGGACAGACGCTACCCTCTGTGTCATTAGCTCCCAAAATTGATATCACGTCAATTATGATAACGACACGTGTAAATGACGCTCGTATTATTCGCTGAAATAATATTATCAAAAAGCGTTTGATATTATTCGCATTAGCAACACCAGTGTTGCCATAACAGAAAAAGGCAAAACTGCCTTTAATTATCACCATAAAACATCGATCAACTTTAATGGTATCGATAACTCATTACTAGGTTTTCATTTCAGAGTAATGGTGTTAAATTTACCGAGAATCTAAATCAACCTTATTATAAAGTAAGTATCTTCTTTATGATCTTAAGCACCCTGCACAACACCAGTGTTGCCATAACAGCAACAGCTCCCCATTAATTTTGAAATTTGAGATTTTTGCATTCACAATGCTATTTTTACACAATACTAAATAATATAGTAGAAAAAATACGACTCGCACCAGATCAATACTCAGACGGGAATCGAACCCGCGACCTTTGGATATCCGGTCCAATGCTCTGACCGCTGAGCTACCGAGTCACTAGTGACATCGCCGAATTTCTTCTAGTATATCCTACTCTTACGCTGCAAGCCAGCGTTATTTCACCAATGTGAGGAATTACCTCGACATTCAATTGAAATATCTTTCCAGATATTTGGCAATCGATTAAGATGAAATAGCTATATAATTTTGAAATTTGAGATTTGGGGTTCGATTCCCGTCTGAGTATTGATCTGGTGCGAGTCGTATTTTTTCTAGTATATTATTTAGTATCCCCATTAATTATCATCATAAAACATTGATCAACTTTAATAATATCGGTGATTAAGCCACAGATAATAAAATTTTATAAGCATTAAAGGCCGGGTTAATTTCCCTGGTGGTGAAGAAAAACGTTTCCTTTATGTTGTAACATACGCGATCTATTTACCAACTTAGCACCGATAAATAAAACATGATCTTCTGAAATTTGTAGCATGTACTGAAGTGGACCTAAGCGAGATAGCGCTATACGCTTTTGTGTTAGTAGGTATTAGTATTTAGAACAAATCCCTCCCGATTTAAGTTAGTCCAATTCGTATGAATCGTAGGCTTCAAAAAAATCTGAGCACTTTGGTACTTTGTCACACCAATCATAATGCTTGTTCAATAACTTGCAACCCTACTTTGTGAACGCAATAATGGGTATGACATGGTAAAGTGTTGTATTGAATACATCTGACAGCCTTCCATGAGAAAACTGACAAGGACTCGAGGTATATATTATACGGCTTAATAAAACAATACAATTCAGCTATAAATAACCTAATAAATTTTCCATTCTCATTTACTTCTAATGAAAAAACCATTTAATGGAAATTCAAGGCGTTATTACATCCTGTTACAGGTACCTCCATTATATTCCAAAGCAATTTCTTTCATAACGAAGATATCAGAGTCATCCGAAATATTCACGCAAGTAAGAGCCGAGGGCGATCTACTTTGCAAGTCAAATCAGAATAGAAAAAAAATACTTTGAACGGCAGTCTGTTAACTGCGAGGGTACGCCTTAATTGTTTGTTGAGTAAGCTCAAAAATCCAAGAGTCTTCACATGATTAAAATGAGTTACAAAGAGCTTTGTCTTTCATGACTAAATAGGTATTCGTAGGAACTCAAAAACTATACAAAATACCTATTATTATCGTGTTGCAATAAATAATAAGTTAGTAGTCGGGAAAGTTCGCGGCCTTTTTAAGGTTGTATGACCGAAAGTGGCGCCCTCAGAGGTTTTTATTTAATAAGTTATTAATAGAAAAAGATTTTAATAATGTTTATCGTGGAGATTCTAGGACCCATGGTCTAGTATTTTTAGAAGGTATCACTACATGCCCTCGTAGACATTCGTAGAAGTAGATAGCAAATGTGTCAAAAACGGCCACTTTTAACAGTTTTGCTATCTACTTCTAGCAGTGACTACGAGGGAATGTAACGATACCGTCTAAAAATACTAGACTGTGGGCCCTAAAATCTCCACGATAAACATTTTTAAAATTGTGTATTAGAACTATAATATTAAATATAATTCACCGCGGCGCCACTTTCGCCTAGGGTACCACCTTAAGGCATGAATTTTGCGTGTCATATTTCTGACAATACTAAACTTAGGTGGGAACATGATTATATTGTTTGACAGCTGACTTTCTGGTAATAGCGATAAAATTGATTACTTTCTTGCTTTTTTATACTTTTTATAAATTTTAATAATACGTTTTGAAATTTTTAAATTGAGCCGCCGGCGGAAAGGTTCTTGAATGGCTCGCACGCACCGGACGACGCTCCGTGGGTAGGCCCCCGACAAGGTGGACCGACGATCTGGTGAAGGTCGCGGGAAGCCGCTGGATGCGGGCAGCGCAGGACCGATCGTCGTGGAGATCCTTGGGGGAGGCCTTAGACCCAGCAGTGGGTGTCGTGCGGCTGATATGATGATGATGATGAATAAAAAAATAATGCAGCTTGTGCTTAAAAAAAGATTTGAAATGTTAATGGAGAAACTGCATGTGAGGGTTCAGCATAATAATAAAAAATATGAAACTCGTTTGAATTTCAGATTTCATTTATTATGACTTCTATATACTTTAAAATTAAAATGATTATTTTCGCCCCACCTCGTTAATTTTTACTTTGTACCTATGTTTCTTATTGTTTAGTAGTTCATACAAGGGGTAATCTCACAAAACCAACGTCCCTTAAATTACTATAAATGGTGCGTGAAAACATATTGTCCAGTCGTAAAATTAAATTCTCCTCCACACAACAGACCTTATTCTTTCTTTAATACACAGCGTCCTACATGAAAATAGATGATTTTCATATAGAAACCCAATTTATTTAAACTGTGTTTATGATTTTGTTCACTTATATTAAAGTTGTAAAAAAATAAACAATAATATCAAGTTCAATATTAAAAATTTAGATTTTATACTAAACTTGATATTTCACACCATGCAACAAAAGTGCACAGTAATTTAATTAATAATAATAAAAAAAATATTGGCCAAAACTATTTTTACACAGCTAAGTAGGGCACTGGTTCCCACACTAGGATTCCCTGTGTCGCAGGAGCCAGTCTCTTTCGTACAGATTAAAAGGATTATGATTATGAAGTAAGTATGAATTTATACTCAATTATTACTTATTGTTATTATGACAAAAGCAAGCAAGAGAAATGAAAAAATAAAAATAAAAATATAATAATTATAGAATTAGCAAAAACCATTATCTATGCATATTATGTGTGTGTGTGTGTGTTAGTGTGAGTGTGTTTGTGTTTGTATGCGTGTGTGTGTATGCGTATGTGTGATTGTGTGTTATGTGCATATGTGTAGTGTGTTAGATGTGTTTGATTTAAAGCAATGTTTATATTTAAAAAATCATAGGGCGTTTGGTAAAAGTTGAATAATTTTCATATTTTATTCTTTTATAATGAATTTTAATGATCAACCGGCGGATCGTTCGTACCGGATATCAATACGAACATTTTCATGTTTCAAATGAAAAATTTACAAAGTTTTCGAATAAAAGTGGTTGAGAAGTGTGTATTTATTTTCAAATTTCAACAAGGGGGCGACCCTAGTAAAGCATAGAGATGAGCTAGACAAGTTCTTTTGTATTTAACTAATTCAGCACATAGTACTTACTGGTGATTTGAAAATACTTAAAATTTCATAATTTCGTGCAGCGGATCCCTTTAATCTAAATCCTTCACTATTGTTTGTTTTTTTACAATATTTTTTAATGAAAATTAGTATTTTTTTTCTAGCTGAATATGGTAGATAGGGAGTATCATATCTAATGCATGGTAATGCATACAACCCCGGAAACAACACAGACCTTACAAAGTACAAAAAGTTTTACGTTTAAGATATTATTTAAATAAAATCACTAAGTATAGCAGCGGTTCATAAAACTAAAATAAACAATTGTAACTGCACTTGAGAGAGGTATAATATAAATAACTAAAGAAAATCTTAATGCTTTAATCAGTTCCTTTCTCACCGCTAGTTCAAACTATTTCTCAAGCCGAACCGAACCGACTTGAGATCATAAATACTTCCATTTCACATGGTAGTGGCTTTGATTTATCTTCCACGAGGTAGAAACTTGGAGAACCTTACCAGACTGCAAGTTCTCAAGAATTAAGTTAAGTATATAAAGTCAGTAACACATTTCATTAAATAATCAACTAAAATAACTATAGGTCTAACATTATATTATGATTTTCGTAGCGTTTGGTATTATGATTATTATGTATTAATTATATTTTCCTTTATTTTTTTTATGTGGATAACTTGGAGAGCTTTAAATCATCAAAAAACGGCAAGTGCCCAAGACTACGACAGCAATCGTTTAACTGTGTTTAATGCCATACAAAACATTTTGAATTAATAAAAGCAAACCCTTACACATAGCTCTAAAAACGTATATTATACAAATGCTAATAATATTTTATACAACTTCACTTACTTAATTATTTCGTACTTTGAACCTCCTTTTTAAACTGACAAAAATATTTTTTTCAAGACATTTTTGAACACACGTTTAATATAGTAAGTACATATTATCGAAATCATACTGTATGCATAAATTAACTATGCTGAAAAATGCCGCGACTCGATGCAGACCCGGCAAAGATTAAATTTTGAAATTATTGCATCTCCAGAAAGTGCACTCTCTTCCTAATAAAATTGAACCACCTCATAAAGTGGCGTGTACAAGCACCTCGCTAAAAGAACTTTCAGACCGGCAGAATTTATATAGTTACTGCTTAAAAGAAAATAGGGGCCACCTTAGGATTTTCCATACAAAAGAGCTAGGTTCTGAACCGTACCAAATAAAAAATAATGCAATTTACAGTTTTGTATGAAATAATGTAATTGGCATTTATTTTGAATTGGGTTAGTATTTTGGATTTTTATTTAATAGAACCCTATAGACAAATACTGTCTTAAGAGGGTTACTGCGCTACACTATCAAAAATCAAAATCAAAATCAAAAAATCATTTATTCAGTCTAGGCTGTTACAAGCACTTGTGAATGTCAAAGAAGCTACGCCATCGGTTCGCAAACCCTAAACGGGAGACCTTGTCACGAGAAGAACCGGCAAGAAACTCGTCAAGGGCTGTTTTTTTCTCCCTGTATATTTCATACAGAGTCGTCAACATTGAAAAATGAGCTCCACATTTAAAGTGAGGTCATTTTCCATCACAATAATTAACAAAAGTTGGCACACAATGGGTAGGTAGGTTGAAATTAAATACCTACTACATATCGGATAGGTAATTGTGAGAGTAAATAACTTTCAACTAGTTGAGAAATCAGTAATCACTATGTCTGCTACTCGAAAGTGCACCTAAGTAGGCAAAATTTACCAAAAAACACTTGATACAAGACATAAAAAATAACAATAAAAAAACGCAATTCTTACAATTCAATATGCGTTAAGATAGGTACTCAGAAGCAGACCCATTCCCACTGGCAGCACCCGTTCACGAGCATGACGCGTGGACCAGCCATCGCTTCGCTCAACCATATTTGAGGGAACGTAACGACCCGCCCCACACGACACCACCGCAGAAATGATTAAAGAGAGCTTGACATACTTAGGCTACCCATCCTAAGGCACTGAATTGAAAACTAATATCCAAAAACTTTTCATAGGCCTTTACTTACAAAAACTACTGACTATAGAAAGCAAAATGATTGCAATAAAAAAAAGAGAAATCAAAACAAGGTTTACTTGCCTATTAGTTTTATGTTTTGAGTAAGAAGTGCCATACATATTGATAACATCAAATAGAGAAAATATATATATATATAAATATACGACGCCCTTAGTACAAGCAGACAGAAGCAGACCCATTCCCACTGGCAGCACCCGTTCACGAGCATGACGCATGGACCAGCCATCGCTTCGTTCAACCATATTTGAGGGAACGTAACGACCCGCCCCACACGACACCACCGCACTAGCGCCGCCAATGGAAAAAAAATCGTACTGATGCTTAAATAAAGATGAAATTGTGAATTGTGTTCTTCTAGTGTGCTCCGAAAAAGCTTTGTTGTACTTTTTATCGTTCAAACAATATTTTATCACCTGTCGTTTAGTTATCGTTTAGGTTATTGCTAAAAGTGGCCATTTTTAGCAATAAAACTCAATTAAATTAAACGACAGTATAGAATAAATATACCTAGTATAAGTGATAAAAAGTACCACAAATCTTATGGGTATCTGTGTACTCTCGGAGAACACAGAAGAACACAATTCACAACTTCGTCTTTATTTAAGCACTATGATTTTTTTTCCATTGGCGGCGCTAGTGTAGCGCATAAACCCTCTTAAATAACATTACAAGAAGAGTTAAATAACTAAAATAATTTTGGTTAGTACCTGCCTATTACGTTTGTATAGGAAGTTCACTGTTCGCCATCGCTACATACAGACGGAATCCCGATTCGGAATTCCGAAACGGTATTTTGATAATGTATAAAAATTCCGTACGGAAAAATCGCGCATGTGTAGGATAGGTCCATAGATTTGTATGGATTAGTTACCTGCGTTCGGAATGATTCCGTTTCGGAATTCTGAATCGAAATTCCCTCTGTACGGAATACCATATCATACGTAATTCCGAACGCAGCCAATCCATGCAAATTTATTGACCTACCACCACAGTCTGTGCCTACCACACACATGCGGGATTTTTCGTATGGAATTTTCATACATTATCGATATTTCGTTCGGAATTCCGAATCGGGATTCAGTCTGTATGCCAACTTAATGAAGCGGCATTCCAATGTTCGGCATTCGAAATGCTTCCGCCGCCTTCTTTTGTTTCGAAGTTTTCGCAAAACCACAGGGTAAACAAAAACTTGGCATATCTGTCGTAGACAGTAGCCAGCTCGCTTTAAACTTTTACAATTCCATATTGATTTATTGTATGTCTGTCATAGGAGTTATAGTTATAGCTCTGCAGTGTGGCTCGACGGCTCGACTCATATTAGTCCGTAAGCCCGCGACAATATTGCCTACGTCATATGACATCGCGATGAAATGCATGGCACACGATCGGAAATGTTGATTATCGCAAATAAAATTGGCCGGAAGCTTGAGAAAATCTTTCACTTCCGGTCAAAATTATAAAGTTATATTTACGTGTGCCAAGCATTTCATCGTGTTGTCATATGACGTAGGCAATATTGTCGCGGGCTTACGGACTGTATCTTCATACAGATTCAGGAAGTTTCAATTTATGTCTCACGAGTGGATTTATTGCTGCTCCTTTTTTCCGCCTATAAATAAAACTTTGCAAAGTAACTTTCAAAAGTTTTGACTACTTATAGGAAATGAGATAGGATTTCGGAATTCTGATACGACATACAAGAGACACATACTTTTATTGTAAAGCTATGGTGACACTGAGCTTTAATATTAACTTTCTGTTAACTTGTCGTAAAAAACATTGTTGATATGTCGTTATTGTACCAATAGAGGTTACACATAGCAGTGCATGTTTTTTTCGTTAGTACCATTTTTTTTTTATTAAAGTCGAGCACTAAGAATTTTTTATTATTTACTTCAATTTATACTTAAAAATAACGGTGTTTAAGATAAGAAAATCTTTTGGAAACCAAAAACCATAGGTCTACCAACAATAACAAATGCCAACTTGTATAATAATAATAATAAATAATAAAATCATTTAATTTATAAATTAACAACTTTTCTCCGCAGATGTGAAATTCAATTCAACGCAATAAGCAAAACCATTTCAATTATAAACTGCTCCGACATGATATCTCCTGAAATTTGTCGAGTTTCAGAATAAATTAGAATAATTTCTCTGACATCCTTCAAGCGAGAACTTGGAAGTTACACGTGAGAAACAATAACTGACAGCAAAACTTATTTTGTATTGTTTTCTTAAAATAATGTATTTTATAATTACCTTGTCTATTCTATATTTCAGTAAAATTTCAGCGTTAATGAATGTTTTTGCAAGACAAATATTAGTTAAAATGCTTAATATTGCATTGTACTCGTAATAATCATTTCTAATATTTTTGGTAAGGTAGCTCTTATGCATATAAATGAGGCTACATTCTGTGATTATGTGACTCTAAGAACATTTGCAACGGACTTTTCAATCTTTGTGTGTTGTATAAAATGATGTTTATTTTTTTTTCTTTTCGCCCCAACATTATACAAAAGGAATCCATACCTGGAAATAATGAAAAGGCCACGTTACAGATTCATGGCCCGTACGTGTCGGAAAAAAGGCAAGATTTGCCTAAACGCACCCTCGGGACGGTCCATTTTGGGTGGGAATAAATTAAAATTACCATTGATATGGGCTGGGCATTCTGACGCACCAGAATGATGTATCATTTGTCCCTGTGGAATGTAACAGAGTTCCATTATAATGAAGTTGGTATAAGAATTTAGGTAGGTAAGTGACGAAAAATTTTACTCAAGAAAACCGCTGTGAAAATCACTATTGTCAGTTCGGAATTTGTATCTTGAGCAGACACTCGCTATTTCGCTCCCAGCTGACGCACATACAATAAATAAATAAATAAATATTTGACAACATCACATACATTGCTCCGATTCCAAAGTAAGTAGCTAAAGCACTTGTGTTATGGAAATCAAAGACAACGGTGGTATCACAAACACCCAGACCTGAGGCAATATAGAAAAGTTCATTTTCTACATTGACCCAGCCGGGGATCGAACCCGGGACCTCAGAGATGGCGACACCTTGAAAACCGGCGTGCAAACCACTCGACCACGGAGGTCGTCAAATAATAATAACAAACAATAGTTAAATAGTGTCAAATAAATGCTACCCATTTATTTTCCAATATTAACACGTCACGAGGATAAGGAAATCAGTAAATAATACTTTTCTCACTTATGCTCTGAAATCTTATCATTCCATTTGAAAAAGGAATGCGGGGCGTTCCACATTTCCGAGGGGGTCTGGTTCATCACATTCTAAATTTAAAATTCAGGCCAGGAATGAATTTCAATACTTACTTCCCGCACCAGCACCAGTGCGGGAAGTAGGTACAGTGCGAAGATGATCTGGGTGGTCTGCGGCAACTTCTTTTTTTTGTTTTAGCTGTTCACAAAAACAAAAAAAGCAAAGGCACATTTGCACCATACAGCCATAACTTTAGTTCCTTTTTTCTGGCACGCAAGCCAACGACAAGACAGTTAATGTTATAAAGGTAAAATTATTTAATAGGTACTATAATAACGATACAATAAAAAAAATGGTGCGCACAGAGTATATTACTATAAGAATAAATAAATATTACATTGTATTGTACCAGATTTATCAGAGACAAATCCTCTAAGTAATCTTGAATTATGTACAGCGCCATCTACCGCCGAGAAGCGAAATGAGATGGGTTTTTGCTTCTCGGCGGTAGATGGCGCTGCACGTAATTCAAGATTACTCAGAGGATTTGTCTATGATAAATCTCATTTTGCTTTTCGGCGCTTCGAGCGATTAAACTGCTGGAATGCACCCAAAAAAAAAACTGGCGGGAATTAAATTTAATTAAGTTTTAATTGAAAAGTTTTTTATTTCCTCGCATTTCTTGAGAAAAGCACTATACAAGCCTTGTTCTGGAAGCTACTTGCATTGCCTCGAATGATTAAAGCCCTCGCCTGCGGCTCGGGCTTCAAACCATCCTCGACAATGCAATCGCTAGCTTCCCGTTCACGGCTGTAATGTACTATTTCTTATTCTTAAAAAGTTACCATTTCGGAGTAAATATCGTTTTCAAAGATTTCGATCTAATAACACTTTGAAAGTTACTTTGTGAGATGTGCGTGAATTGAATGTCGAGCAAAAGTAAGATAAGTACTTATAAGTAGTATTAAAATGAAATAAAATAAACGATTGTATAAAGAAAGTATAGATTTTACCGACCAGGCGCGCCTGGGGCCCTATTTTTAAAATCATTCGTTTGAAATCATTCATGGACCGTATTTATATATCGCTCTCAACGTTGAGAGCTATCTTGAGATCATACTTGAGATGTTGTTCATAAAGAAATCTCAACGTTGAGAGCTATCTTGAGATCATACTTGAGATGTTCTTCATAAAGAAATCTTAACGTTGAGAGCTATCTTGAGATCATACTTGAGATGTTCTTCATAAAGAAATCTCAACGTTGAGAGCTATCTTGAGATCATACTTGAGATGTTCTTCATAAAGAAATCTCAACGTTGAGAGCTATCTTGAGATCATACTTGAGATGTTCTTCATAAAGAAATCTCAACGTTGAGAGCTATCTTGAGATCATACTTGAGATGTTCTTCATAAAGAAATCTCAACGTTGAGAGCTATATTGAGATCATACTTGAGATGTTCTTCATAAAGAAACACAGCACACCCGTATTTATAAACCGCACTCAACGTTGAGAGCTATCTTGAGATCATACTTGAGATGTTCTTCATAAAGAAATCTCAACGTTGAGAGCTATCTTGAGATCATACTTGAGATGTTCTTCATAAAGAAACACAGCACACCCGTATTTATAAACCACACACAACGTTGAGAGCTATCTTGAAATCGTACTTGAGATCCTCTTCTTATAGGAACAGCATCTCAGGTATGATCTCAAGATAGCTCTCAACGTAGAGAGAGGTTTATAAATATGGGCCTTATATGCTGTGTTTCTTTATGAAGATCTCAAGATAACTCTCAACGTTGAGAGCGGTTTGTAAATACGGGCCTTATAGTCACATGCGTCGTAATTTTACTCATGTGAAGCATATGTGAAGTAATGTCAAATTGTATACTACACTGACAAGTCGACTGACTACTGGCCACAAAGAACGATAAAAAAATACGGATTTTGACTATATCGTTGAAAATGAGGTATAGAGCGCTCAACGCCGAATTATTTCGAAATTAGGGTCCCTATTAGCACTTCAAACTCCAAACTCTTTAATTTCCATTTTTGTACGTTTACTTTATTTTATTTTTCCTATTCGGTAACAAGCAATTTCCAAGAATCATTGCGACTAATTTGCGTCTCAGAGAAAGAGATACGGTTCATAAAATTTGCAATGTTGTAGGACATCGCCGAGTTTCACGAGACAAAGTAGGCAAGCAAGGGTCACAAGAATTATGGTGGGGGGAGGGATGGGCAAATAGGATCAACAGCGAATAATGTTCGGAGGTCTCTTCCTTTTGTTTTGTATCTAAAAATAAACACGAAGCTAGCAACTGTTAATGCGAGCAAACCTTGAATTTGAAATTGAAAAGTTACTTAATAAGTACTCGTATAAGGAACTCCTTATAATTTACTTAATTCCTATCATACACGTGTTGTTGATAGGGACCATCAAACTGAACAACTTTTACTATGGGACCACTCTGAAATCGCCAAAAAATCAGCTGTTTCATACAAAAATTAATAACGAAAATATCAAACTGCATATCCATCAGCCATTTTTGATGTCCCCACTGCTGGGGCACAGGCCTTCCTTTTGGGTAAGGAGGATGGGCCATAACCCACCACGCGGGCCCAATGCGGATTGGGTGTTAACGACTGCAAATGCAAACGGCCAGGCGCTAAACCACTGCGCCACGGAGCTCCAAACTGTATGTAACAGCTGATATTTTTTTCGCGATTTCAGAGTTGGTCCCTTTCTACCATAAACAGCATTATGGGTTACTTAGTAACACGTTGCACGACACTTGCAAATGTTTAATTTTCAAGTTATATTAGACTGGCTTCCGCCCGCGACTTCGTCCGCGTGGACATTTGGGAAATCCCTAGGGAACCTTTGACCGGGTACCAATGTTTTAATCCAGGCTATAAACTATCTGTGTATCAAATTTCATCCAAAT
The DNA here is from genome assembly GCA_950108535.1 of Agriphila straminella. Lineage (NCBI taxonomy): Eukaryota > Metazoa > Arthropoda > Insecta > Lepidoptera > Crambidae > Agriphila > Agriphila straminella. Next base: position 15,465,083 of record OX467312.1, read on the forward strand.
CTGTTCAGCAGTTTTTGCGTGATTGAGGAACAAACATCTAAACATCCAAACCCACAAACTTTCACATTTATAATATTATATAGTAGGATTAGAATACAGGAAAACAAACAAAAACTTACTGATCGACTTGTATTTTTCAGGTATTGGTATTCAACAATTTTTTTTCCTTCACACGATATGTATCTCGTCGAACAAAAGCAGTTTACTTCTTCGCAAACTATTTGGGAGAGCCGGATCCCTTGATGAATCACTTCTTTTGGGAGGCTTATCCCGAAACAAAGTTAAAGCCATGTTTTCGTCCTTGTTTTATTTTTGGTCCTCACACACAAGAAGCTAACCGACGAAATCTGATTTCGTCGGTTTGTAAAAACCGAGTGGGACCGTGGCGGAGCGGATTCGCTCTATTTTTAACCGACTTCCAAAAAAGGAGGAGGTTCTATGTTCGTCTGTATATTTGTTTTTTTTTTTGTGTATGTCCACCGATTACTCGAAGACGGCTGGACCGATTGAAATGATTCAAACGTTATTACATTAGGTACACTCCCAAGTTGGTCCCATTTTTTTAAAATTTGGAAATCGGTTCAGTACTTTTCAAGTAATTATGAAAAAAGCACGAAAATAGTATGATTTAGTGTGAATTACCTCGATGATTGGTCGTATTACTTCTTTGTTTATGAACTGAATAAGATAATTATTTTTTTGTTGGAAGAGGGATATCTTAAGTGTAGTTTTTTAACCGACTTAAAAAAGGAGGTTCTCAGTTTGACCCGTATTTAAGTATCTTTCTCCGCGATTATCTTACGTTTGGCCGAGCCGATTTTTCTACATATATACTATAATATACCCTAAAAATAAAAAAATGTTTAAAAAAAAACAAAAAACCGACTTCAAAAACCTACCTCTAAAAAGCAAGAAACTATATTCGTAATAATAAAAATACGTCTATTGAAGTCGTATTTTTGAACAAAAAAAGGAGTTTGTACTCCAGCCCCACCCGACTTCAATAGACGTATTTTTATTACTACGAATATTATTTCTTGCTTTTTAGAGGTAGGTTTTTTGAAGTCGGTTTTTTGTTTTTTTTTAAACATTTTTTTCTTTCTAAGGAAGGGGTTAGAGAAATAAGAGCGGATCCGCTCCACCCCGCTCCCACTTTGTAACGTATTGAGACATCAAGATACACTAATGCTACCCTCTGTAAAGATTTTACAAAGAGCTCTGTAAACCGGTTCCAAATAGCTATCAGAACCGTAGAAAAGGTTCGGACAACTCTGTAAACCGTTATATTCTTAAAAGACCAGAAAAACATTGGCACCCGGTTCCAAATATCTCTCAGAACCGTAGAACTGATTCGGACAAGAGAGTTCCGGTTCTGTACCCCCTTACTTACACTGTACTTAATCAAAAACCACTTATTCTTTGTAATACTCATTTAAAAGTTCCAAACAAGCAAATTAGGTCACACAAGCAAATTAACGAATAACACCTTACTCTAATTACTGAGTGGAATCTACGTGGTTTTACCGCACAACCAGAATAACTCATTAACGTAAAACAGATTCTTAACGCGTGCAGCGGGCCTATTTCAAAAAAGCATAGCGATAAGCGTACGATGTTCGTCTCACTCCGTGGCACTATTGACTCACGAATAAAGTTCAATATCAAGTAAGTTGGACGACGAATTGCGTCCGACTATCGCTATTCCTTTTTGTAATAGGCCCTCAGATTTTGGGGCTTTACAGCAAGCTGCACCTGCGCGATCAATGCGATAGTGAAGCGACGGAAACGCTACAAAAAAATAATCGCGACAATATTCGTAGAAATTAGCGAAAATAGCAGTTTTATAATTTAATTTTTTTATTTTTAGTAATTGCTTTTTTTATTTTCTTAAGGTTTCGGCACCTTTGCATCTGCCGTAACTAATCTAGTAACATGTTATAGCATTAGCAGTTATAGAGCTCACTAGATGAACCGATTACGAATGGATAAAATCCATTGAAAAACAAAATGACTCGGTAGCTCAGCGGTCAGAGCATTGGACCGGATATCCAAAGGTCGCGGGTTCGATTCCCGTCTGAGTATTGATCTGGTGCGAGTCGTATTTTTTATAGTATATTATTTAGTATTGGATAAAATCCACTTGCGATCTTACCTGGATCTTACCACATAGTTGTTGTTTTGAAGCTATAATAATATGCACTTTATTTACGCAACGCTTTAATATCTCCTTCTCGTCGCTTAGTTGCTTAAGTTTGGCCAAAGTTTAAAGAGCTTATTTGGATCACAATTACAAAACTCATTATTACGATCTACTAAACACTTTCCTGTATGCAATTAGCTTATTTGCTTCAATTTGAAAGTAAATTTAAGATTATTAATGTGTCGGCTTTACAATGAGATATCTTTCAAGAATAGGTGTAGGTTAATTTTAATCCGAGACCCAGAATCTTTATAAAGTCGGTTAAAAAATACTATTTCTTAGTGCACGCCCATTGCCTATGTTGTAATTAAGATAAATTGTAATTAAGTGAATGTTTTTTGTTATATTTTAATATGGTTATTAAATTATAAGTTAATTCATTTATAAAATATCTTTAGTTTAAAAATGATGTGATCTAGCATAATAATAAATACTTAAGGCGAGGCCAGTTCACGATCTGATGAAAAGTCTGATTTTTGAACTTCCAATGTGAAGAACTGATGTAAAATTCTACTTTACAAAAATTACTGTAGACTGAAAAAGAAACAAAGAAGCAAAGTAACCGAACAGAATATTGAAAAATGGCATGGTAACTCTGTAAAAAAATCCTGAATAACACCATAAAAACTTATAAAAATAAATTTCAAATCGTCAGATTTCGTAATTTTGATATGATTTTTTATGCAAAAAGGATAGTTTTTTTATCGATCTAACACAATAACCGAGTTCATTTTTAATAAATGCTCCAGTATTTCGGAAATCAATAAAAATGTACTAAAATTCGTCAAATTTCTGGCGAAGCGTCAATTAAAGTTATGCAATATTCAACCTTATTCTAAAGACATAGTGAAAGAGTAAATTTCGTGAACGGCCTCGCCATTTTTATTATATTTATTTTCGATTGTAATCTGTTAAGTTGTCTATATGTAGGTATATTAAATAAATAAATAAAGGTTGGAAAGCAGCTTATCATTGGTAGAATTAAGAAATGCCATTAGAAAATAAGTTTTTTAATTAGCCCCGACGGGGATCTAAAGCCATGCACTCGATCGTGAAGGTAGTCAAAAGATATGGTTTAATTTAAAAAAAGATTTTTTTATAGTTGCATCTGCTCACAACAGAAAAAACAATAAGTAATATGATATCCCTCGATCACAAACGCTGTATTTTTGACCGAGGTCACACACTACTTTTACTTGTAAGTACATCATAAATTCTGAATCATAGTACTCAGACAGTCTAACGCTGTTAGCTAGACCGAAAAATTAATAACAATTCAGGCTTTATACTTTGACAATACAAAATATCTTTATGTACCAATCTCCGTTCTAAGAGTTGAAAAATATACCCCTTGATGTTATCTAGTTGCTGCTCAATAAATAAAGCTCAAAATAAAACATTTGTTGGTGAAAAAAAATGCTATTTGTTACAGTTCAATTGTTTTCAGCCTTAAGTTTAAGCTGAAAACAATAGGGATGTTGACTAATGAATAAAATAACGAAATACTAATAAAAATCGTAAACATATTAAACTTTTAGAGTAGCTTGTATACCTCTTGGTTTTATATATTGCATATTATTTGTTTTATGACCCTTCAAAGTTGGGTGGACAAGTCCATTTAAAAAGTATAAAATTTATTAAAATAAATGATACCTTTAATTAGTCCGTAAAATGTATAGCAAATTTGTCGAAGAAACCATTTTGATAAACACAATATTTAATATAGGTGCTGAACAAATTTCCTATGCGTTGCATACAAACTAGCACGGCGTGACGTCATAACGTGCAAGCCATTAGTATGGAGCGTTTTTGATCGAGTCCATTTGTGCGCATTTCACACTGTGATATCTCGGGCAGTTTTCATGCTAGCGAATTAATTCTTTTACCAATGTTTCTTTTTTTGAGAGGTAATTTATGTAACATAAAATAAAAAAAATAGTCAACATCCCCATTGAACTGTACCAAATAGCATTTTTTTCACTCCTCGTTCATAGTTTTTGCCAGCATTAAAATTCATTCGGTGGAACTTCAAGATTTTTGTAATGTTTTTCTTTCCAATAATTTAAGTTTTCGCCCAAAATTCTCGTGTTTGGACTACTGGAGTGTCTTTTTTTACAATCATAAATTTTTAATCGCTTTAAGTCCGACTTACGTAACGTTATTTTACTTGTTAAACTTTTTTTTTAATAAAAAATAATGTTAGATAAGTATGAATTGAAATTGAAATTGAAATGTGGAGCTCGGTGGCGCAGTGGTTTAGCTCCTGGCCCAGCGATTGCGGAAGTTAAGCGACGTTCGCAAGGGTCGGTCATGGGATGGGTGACCAAAAATGTATTATCTCGAGCTCCTCCGTGCTTCGGAAGGCACGTTAAGCCGTTGGTCCCGGCTGCATTTGCAGTCATTATCATCCACCAATCCGCATTGGGCCCGCGTGGTGGGTTATGGCCCATCCTCCTTACCACCCATAAGGAAGGCCTGTGCCCCAGCAGTGGGGACATCCAAAATGGCTGATGGACAAGTATGAATTTTGTTTGTACTTACTTACATATAAAAATCAATGCCTACCAGTTTTAAATTCCATTTAAGTGTACCCGTTCAAATAACTTTCAATTAGTATTACAAAATTGTAATTGAAAGAACAATGTAACAGAAGGGTAGGTAAAGTAACATTAATCAAAATGTGGCACGTGTTTTGTTGAACTAACCCGCAAACTAATTCAAAACTTTTTCCGGAGTAACCACAGACAAAAACTCTAGCGGCCGCTGAGAGTAATTACAGAAGGCAAAAACAAAGGGGGAACTGAATGCGGCACATGTCTTAAAGAGGGGTAAAAACTCGTTGCAATTTGTTTGTCATGTAGAAAGTCATGGGAAAAACAAAATAAAAATTTAATAACATGCTACGACTCTTTTTACCCGACTGCTAAGAAAGGGTTATGTGTTTCGCGCGTATCTTGTTAGTAAGTTTGTATGTTTGTAGTTGTACAGCTATATAAAATAGGACAAAGGCGGTCTATAAGATAATTTACAAACATGAACAGATATCGGCATAATTATAGTAACGTTCATAACTTTGATGATCAAGAACTAAGTTACTAGGTATTTAGATTATTTTAATCCTAAAAGTTCATATTCGCTTCAGTATAGAATTCAGAAGAGAATCATGTTTTACCCACTTTATTTTAGTACCTACAAACGAGTTGGATTTTCTGTTGTACTCCGCGCGGGCCAATCAGTGAAGATTGTTTGCGCCTGTACCTTGTTAGCTCTCGAATAAATCAGCTGAATGTAGTGGAATTCCGCGTGCAGTGCACAATGGTTTACTATGTATACTTGCAGGCAAATACATTATACAACGTGCTACAAAACAACCCCTAATGCCGAATATATAAGCCGAATTTCGAATTTCGAATACGAATTCGAATATATTCGATTCTCCTTATTTGTTAAGTAAGATATTGCTTAAATGTTCTGGAGCTAGACTGCGTTCATGTGATACTTTCTCGGTACCTTATTGTAGAACCAATTACGGTAAAAACCGATACATACTAAGAGCTATGAAAAACTATAACGTGAATTTTAGTGATATAGATTTATTTAATACCAAATTTGCTAAATTTAAAAATGAAACTTTCAAAATTTGTATTAGTAAACTACAACCTTAATGTTTTTTGTTACCATGTCTTAACCATTTTTGTTAAAATGTTATTAAATTACTTATTTTAAATACCAAATTTGCTACATTCAAAACTTTTAAAGAAAAAAAAGACTTTTTTGTTGTAATGTAATTATTTACTTAATAATTTTCTTACATCTGTTTGCTTACATAATAGTCTGTTCAACGTATTGTACTACTTGGTGGTGGAAACTTTTTTGGCGGATGTACTAATATTTTGTTTATCACTATGTATTATTTAAAGCTGTATGTTTCCCAAAGTAATAAAATAAATAAATAAAATATAGTAGATAAGGACCATCAAATTGAACAACATTTACTATTAGTACTGTAGCCCGCGGACATCTAAATTACGAAAAAGGTTACTGCTTGCCTTTGTGTTATTGTTAATCGTAACCCACCGTAACCATAGACAGTGATAAATCTAAAATCTCCATTTTTATAGTTACGATCTTTAAGACTTCGGTTTTAGTGTAGAATTGCAAAATCTATAACAATAACACAAAAGCGGTATCCTTTTCAGTAATTTAGATGTCCGCGGGCTACAGTACTATAAGGGACCATCTCTGAAATCACGAAAAAAATATCATTTCAAACATTTTTATATTTTCGTTATAAGGTAATTTTTGTATGAAACAGCATATAATTTTTTTCGCGATTTCAGAGTTGGTCCCATGGTAAAAGTTGTTCAGTTTGATGGTCCCTATCTACCAAATTCGGCATAAGGGGTTATTTTGTAACACGCTGTTATAACAAAATAAGAATTTTTAAGGTTTATATCACTATTATAATTTTCCATAGCTCTTTATTTTTGAAAACATAGTTCATAATGTATATGAATATTGAGGGCTGGAAAGTAAGAGGAAGACCGCAGAAAAGATGGCTGGATTGTGTGCAGAATGATATGAATGTGAAGGGAGTGGATGAGGAGATGACGAGTGACAGGAAGGAATGGAAGAGAAGGACGCACTGCACCGACCCCAAATAAATTGGGATAAGGGTAGGGGGATGATGAGTTCATAATCATAATAGTGAGAATACCGAGCAAGTGAAAAATAGAGCCGAGTCTCTTCAGAATATGACGCCTAGCCACTTCTTCGTTGCGAGCTCGCCTCGCTTACCAAAGCGGTTCACATTCGCGTGTCGCGTCGCCAATCGCCTCTTCGCGTGGTAGGCCTGTCTTCGCCGAGTGGTATTCTCGTTCTTACTAATGTTTTCTTCTGTACGGGGCAAAGATCTACTGAAAATGTAGTCCATTATTACTTAATCCTTAACTACATCGCAAAGTGTCTCGAAAATATTTTATTTTGGACATTCACAAAATACATAATACCCAACAACTGACAAAGTGGGAAGTAATACCTACTAGAAGTTTTAGTCGCGACAAACATGTTATAGCGTCGGTTGTCCACTCAGGAACTTTCAGAATAGCCCGGAACAAGATAGCTAGCGCTTTTAAACAACGTCTCACTATTTGTGACAAAAAGGCTACTTGAATAAAACACGTTTACGAATATAAAGCGCGATTTAATTAAAAGGGTTTTTATATTGGTTCTTACAGACTTTTGATTTCACGATATTTTCATAGGCTTTCTTTATGAATCCTACTATATAATATTATAAATGTGAATGTTTATGGGTTTGGATGTTTGTTCCTCAATCACGCAAAAAGTACTGAACGGATTTGGTTAGAATTTGGCACACAGATAGTAGATAGCCTAGATTAAAACATAGGATACTTTTTATCCCGATATTCCCACGGGAACGGGAACCACGCGGGTGAAACCGCGGGCGGCCGCTAGTAAACCATGAAACAGTTGCCACGTGACTACGCAAAGCTTCAATGCCTAATCAAACGCAGACAGGGCAACGCTAAAATATTTGTTAAGATTAAAGACAACAAATAAATAAATCAACTACAGAAAATACCATAAAAAATATCAATATTTATTACTTTCCAGTTTCCACTGTTAAAATTATGAGCTTTTCCAACTTGCGTAAAATGTTTCCCTTACGAAGCAGCAAAAACTACTGAATGCTCCATCCATAGAGTAAAATGATAATTGTGTGAAATTATTTTTACAGTTCCATGATAGTGACACTAAACGGTGCTGCCATCTGCTCCTAGTGAGGATTTTCGACGACTGTCTTCATAAAAAAATAAGTATGTACTTATAACTAAAAGTTAATTAAAAATAATTGCATCTACTAAAAATAAATCCGTCAATTTAATATTTTTCTATTAATTTACATTAATTATTTTGTAACCGATTACCTTGTTTTTGTACAATTATTTACTCGCATTTAAAGTTAGTTTACTTATATTAATATATTCTCCTATATTTTTTTCCTTTATTTACCATTTAAAAAAACGGGATAAGTAATAACAGAGTTTATATAATCACACTAATTAATTAGTACCTAGAGACTACATGAATTGTAATTTCTTAATTATTTACAAATCGTTCTGTTCGTCATTTCTATAATTTTATACATTATATACCTAAACACCTTATGATAAAGCAATCATGTTTTACCAATGATATTAAATGTAAAGATAGGTTACCCGCGCTTCACAATGGCAAGACGAAAGTCAGGTAATTGCCCGACTTTCAATTAGTCAGGCACAAAAATTGTGAAATCCCATAAAAAAATGTCTACTTGCGTCCTTAGACGATGTACAAATTATACAGCAACGGTCAGAGATCGGAAAAATGCTTTATTTCACACGTAAGTACTGTATTTAATAAAAATATGTATTTTCTATTACTTTATTCGACCATATTGTACAAAGAGCGAGCTGTCTGCTTTGCGTGTGGGAGTGAAGGTGACAGCTGACGCGATGTCAATTGGCAGCCAATGCGCATGCAGCGGCCAATGTGTGTATCTATAGTACCTTTACGCTGTTTTAAATAGCAATGATGTTGGCGCATAACCTATCTTTACATTTAATATCATTGTGTTTTACTCTTAAAGTACGTTATCATTTTCTTCCAAAAGGTCCTATGATGAGGTGTATTTAGTCAATTGATCGGCAGTGTCTCATGAAGCCAGTTTCTTTTGCCTTCGTTGAATTCGGCGGCGGTGTGGTCGGTACCTTCTAGCAACCACTTAGTGGTCAGAAGTCCTTCCACTCCAACGGGCCCTGTAAACATAAATACACTATAAATAATCTTAACAATAGAAAAAACGAACTTGCCTTCATCTATGTCTTCAGATTAACCCACAATCTTTCGCGTCAGCCGAATGCCAACTAAGCTAATTCGCTAATTTATGTTCTTCAAAAGCAACAAAAAATATACTTAAGTCTTTTACATGTTTAAGTATATGAGCCTTAAATATTTCATGGATGAATCTATTTTAGATTCCTTTAAGCATCTATTAGTGTTAGATCACACAATTTGAAGACAAGCGTGCGATATCAAGTTAGCCTGTTAGAATCTTGAAATCGCGCGCGAATGTGGTCTGTTGTGCACCTTAGAAATAAATAATCTTGAATTTGAAATTCATAAATAATGAGTTTGACATAATTTAGTATAGTTTACATTATTAGTTTACCTAGAAATATATTATGTAAGTAGGTAGGTATAGGTATACGTTTACAAACTACTATACCAATTTAATCACAGATGAATAAACTTGACAGATGTAGGTTATTCGAATCAACTCCAACATATTATAATTAATTCAAAGCTGCATTTGCTCAAACGTAAACTTTCCAGACAAAACTAATTATCAAATTAAGTATTTGAACTAAAGGCACTTAGCTAGATAATATACTTATTCAAATAACTACAACTAATTAATAGAAAATCATCTCTTAGTTGAATCGACGACATCAGGCATTTTTTTTTTACCGACTTCAAAAGGAGGGAGGTACTCAATTCGACCCGTTATTTTTTTTTGTTTTTTGTATGTACACCGATTACTCGAAGACGGCTGAACCGATTGAAATAATTCAAACGTTATAACATCAGTAATGTTTTCAAGCTGGTCCCATTTTTTAAAATTTTGAAATTGGATGATGGGATCCTGGAGAAATCAAGGGAACTCTTCAAATATTATAGGCACACTAAAGCGATTTGGCTATTTTGGAAAAGTACCATTTTGGTGAAGTGGAACTGATGATGAAGACCATAGATGATCACTGGAACTATACAATAGGTACTATCTAGGTACTATCTACCCCACCCAACTTCAATAGATGTGTTTTATTACAATGATATGCGTATCTAGTGATTTGAATATTATTTCTTGCTTTTTAGAGGCATTTAATTTTGAAGCTGTTTTGTATTCATTTTCAGGTTTTTTTAACGTTCCCACTGGCTGGGGCACAGGCTTTCCTTATGGGTGGATAAGGAAGATGGGCCACCACGCAGACCCAAAGCGGATTGGTGGGTGTTAACGACTGCAAATGCAGCCAACAGCTTAACGTGCCTTACGAAGCACGAAGGAACTCGAGATAATAAATATTTGGTCACCCATCCCATGACCGACCCTTGCGATAGTTGCTTAACCTCCACAATCGCAGGGCCAGGCGCTAAACCACTGCGCCACCAAGAATTTAAGAAGAGTGCAAATCTAAGTGCAAATCTTGTTAACTTTTAGTAGGGGAGGCCGGGGTTCAAAGTGCCGGGGGTAACTTGTTCCGATGCAAATAGCTTCGCCAAGAAAAGTGATAGCAGTAAGTGTGAAACACGTTGTAAAACGTCATGCCATAGCGCCCTTGCGGCAGCCGTTTTAGTGACGCCATGACGGCCAGAAAGTGTGGCAGTCACTCAGCGGTACATAAATGGTACATTTGTAACTATTTTTATATTGACACTTTTTGGTCTATTTTGATTAACTTTATATCTATTAATGTCTGACTTGCATTCATTTATTGGAAAATTTATAGAGATTGTTTTTCTAAATATCACTTTTGATTATATGATACGTATTTTTAAATATTTTACTTAATCTAGAAAATGGAATTTGGGGCTCAAAGTTCCCCTGACATGGGGCTGGTTGTGCCGCGTAAAAACATACCCTATGATACAGAAACTGATTAATTTAAACAAAGTTTGCTGTAGGATAAGAACCTATAAAACAAAAATGGAATTTAGAATGACTTCAAGTGAATTAAAGATGCTCGGGAATTCAAAAAATATGTCATATTATGACATCTATGTCAAAAAGTTAATTCCAGTACTATTAGGGCTTGATAATCTTTTATCAGTTTATATGACTTGAAATTCTCATATTTTTAAATAAATGATACATGGATATTTTAGTTAAGAACTTTTGTGTCTGATCTATACATAACCATAAACTACTACTGTTCATATTTCATATTTCATATTTCATTTATTGCATCTATAAGTACATTTTGGTGGAAATCATACATTTTGGATTCATTATAGACCCTGTTGGGCACAGCAATTCAATACTGTATCAGTAATGATCGAAAAATTTATTTATATTAGATTTAATAATATATATTTATATTATTTAGCAGTGGTTTGACAGAGAAGTGAAAAGGGAGTGAGTGACAAAGTCAATATTATGAATTTGGAACTACAGGCTGTTCGCATTGACCATGAAGGTTTAACACCCCCCCGCAATGTGAACACCCTGTATCTTCCTATACCTATGTGCTCCAAAAAAATATACATTCGACATATCAAAGAACAAACACCCTATCTATTTATACTTTATACAAACACAATTCAAAAATAACATCATTATTTACACCTTACTTGCTAACCTAACAGAAACATAACATGATGAAAAATTAACGCACAACTAGAAAATTACGAACCTATGCTAAACCTAGAGAATTTGTACATTTACAATGCTTCAGTTTCGGCAAAGGTTTAGTCAATATATCGGCGATCATGTTGTGTGTAGGTATGTATTCGAGATTTATGTCGTGGTGTGCAAGTGAGTCTCGTATGAAGTGGTGTCTGACGTCGATGTGTTTAGTGCGTGAATGGTATGTATTGTTATTCGCTAATTTAATCGAACTTTGATTGTCAGTATGAATGACGATGGGATGACACGTTAGGAATAGTTCACTAATGAGTGACTGAAGGTATATTGCCTCCTTGCAAGCTTCTGCGAGAGCCATATATTCGGCTTCTGTTGTAGAAAGCGCGACGGTCCGCTGCTTGCGAGCTTCCCATGATACTGGGGCGCCGCTCATTAGGAACACGTATCCAGTGAATGAACGTCGGTCCACAAGACTGTTTCCATAATCCGCATCGACATATCCTTGGGGATAGAATGGAGCACCAGGTTTAAAATGCAGTCGGAGGTCTTTGGTACCCTTAAGGTATCGAAGAACTCGCTTCGCAGCCTTCCAGTGTACCCCCCCGTAATGTGCATTGAACTGAGATAGATATGAGACCGAATGGGCAATATCGGGTCTCGTACAAATTGCAATGTACATTAGTGATCCAATAAGTTCCTGATATGGAACTTCTGCATTTTCTTCATCTTTAGTCGGAAGGTTTAACTTTTGACCAGGTTCTAGTGGGGTGGACACAGTAATGGCATCTGTCATACCAAACTTAATTAAAAGTTTCTCTATATATTTTGTCTGGTCGAGAAATATGTTTCCAGAGTTTTGTTCTATTCTCATGCCAAGACAATCCTTACAAGGACCAAGATCTTTGATAATGAACAACTTTTTGAGTTCATTTTTGAAATGATTCTTCATGTCGTCACTTGAGCAGACAATGAAGAAATCATCAACGAAGACAGCTACGAGAAGGAGATCATCGCCTTCTCTTCTATAGTAAAGGCAGTGTTCATTGGCTGTCTGCATGAGAGATAGTTTGTGCATTGCTTCACACACTTTAGCGTTCCATTGACGCGGTGCTTGTTTAAGACCGTAAAGGGCCTTTTTAAGTAGACATACCTTGCCTTTTGCGTTGTCAGAGAATCCTTCTGGTTGTTCCATAAAGATCTCTTCATCTAAATCGCCATTTAGGAATGCCGTTTCGACATCAAGGTGATCTACCACCAGCTCACGAAGAGCAGCAAATGCGAATAACAGTCGAACTGAAGACAGTCTAGCAACTGGTGAGAAGGTTTCACCGTAGTCTACTCCGGCTACTTGAGTGAATCCTTTAGCTACCAGTCTGGCTTTGTATTTTGTGACATTCCCTGATGTGTCTCTTTTTATTTTGTAGACCCATTTGCATTTCGTAGTTTTTCTACCTGTAGGTCTGTCAACGAGGATCCATGTACCGTGTTTCTGTAACGAGTCAAATTCAGCCTTCATTGCTTCGAGCCATTTTTCTTTTTGCGGATGTTCCACGACTTCCTTATAGGTTTCCGGCTCTAGCTCTGAGGTCATATAAAGATGTTCCCCGTATCTTTGAGGACAGCGCCTGTCTCGAATCGGATATCTCCTTTGAGGTTCAGGTGCTTGCTCTAAATATTCAGAATTTTCTGATGGATTTTCAGACGTAGGAGCAGGTTCATCCGACTCTGCCAAATATTCAGAGGTTGACGTAGTTGGCGTCATAGATATACCTGGCAGGGGTTGGGGTTGTGTTTGAGGAACAGGTTCGTTATCAAGAGGTACAAAGATTTCTTGTGATTGGGTTGGGAGTTCCACTTCGCCGCTAGAGGGTCTTGGAGGTGACTGCTGCAGTGTTTTATCTTCTATAAATACTACGAGGGTGGGTCAAAAAGTTCGCGGAATGGAGGGGAAAAATTAAGAAATTAAACACAAAATTATTTTTCCTTTTCAATATATTCTCCCTTAACTCTAATACATTTATCAGATCGGTGAATTAATTTATTAATACCCTCGAAAAAAAATGTTTTATCTTTGTCGTCAAAATAGGCCTGCCTGCCCTGCCTGCCCCTGTCCCTGCCTTGCTTGAAGAGGTTGTGCCACTTGTAAATCATGGTTTTACCAGGACAAGCATCCCCATAAACAGAAAACATCTCATTCCAAATGGTTTGAGGAGGTTTTCATTGCTTGGTAAGGAACTTTATGACTGCACGAAATTCAATTTTTTCCATGTTTTAAATTTTCTTCCGGATTGACTTGTTGATTGACGTGTATCTCAGTGAATAATGACCTGTTTTTAATAAAAAATTATATTTATACCCTTAATGAGTGGCACAACTAGTGCAGGTAAAAAAAAGGTGAATTAATTTATTAATACCCTCGAAAAAAAATGTTTTATCTTTGTCGTCAAAATAGGCCTGCCTGCCCTGCCTGCCCCTGTCCCTGCCTTGCTTGAAGAGGTTGTGCCACTTGTAAATCATGGTTTTACCAGGACAAGCATCCCCATAAACAGAAAACATCTCATTCCAAATGGTTTGAGGAGGTTTTCCTTGCTTGGTAAGGAACTTTATGACTGCACGAAATTCAATTTTTTCCATGTTTTAAATTTTCTTCCGGATTGACTTGTTGATTGACGTGTATCTCAGTGAATAATGACCTGTTTTTAATAAAAAATTATATTTATACCCTTAATGAGTGGCACAACTAGTGCAGGTAAAAAAAAGTGACCTTTTCCCCCTCCATACTCCCCATTCCGCGAACTTTTTGACCCACCCTCGTACATCGCGCGCAACTATAATAGATCGAGGGTTTTTGGGATCTATAAGTCGGTAGCCTTTGCTTTCAGTAGCATAGCCAACAAAAATACACGATTGAGTTTTTGAATCCAGCTTAGTTCGTTTTTCTTTTGGAACTAGCATGTGGACTTCGCAACCAAATACTCTCAAGTGAGAGAGGTTGATTTTCGTTTTTGTCCACACTTCTTCAGGGATTTTGTTTTTTAAACTTTGCGTAGGTACACGGTTTTTCAAATAAATGGCAGTGTTTACCGCCTCTCCCCAGTATGTTTTAGGCAAATTCGAGTCTCTAAGCATTGATCTGGCTTTTTCGATTATCGTTCTATTTGCGCGTTCGGACACTCCGTTCTGTTGAGGAGTATATGGCACTGTCGTTTGATGGACAATACCGTTCTCCTTTAAAAAGGTAGACAAGTCGTTGTTGACATATTCGCGACCGTTATCTGAACGTAAAACTTTAATTCGTTCGCCTGTTTGGTTCTCAACCAAGTGCTTAAACTCTATAAACTTAGTAAAAACTTCGGACTTTGATTTCAAAAGATATCCAAAAGTTTTTCGACTAAAGTCGTCTGTAAATGTTAATAAATATAGGGCTCCGCCCCACGAGTGTGTACTCATAGGTCCACATAAGTCCGAGTGAATTAACTCTAAGACCTTACTCGATTTATTTTGCGACTTTTTAAACGGTTTTTTAGATAATTTCCCTTGTAGACACGGGATACAATTTTCAGAGAAAGTTCCGTTGTAATCTATGCCTATGCATTTATTTTTTAAAACTTGCATACTCTTTGCATTTAAATGACCAAGTCGTCTATGCCAGAGTATTGGGGACTCTTTAGTAGGCGTGTAAAGAGAATGCGACCTATCTAGATCTAGCCTAAACATTCCTTTATGGTTTGAGGCTGTCGCTATTACTCTTCCTGTCAGTTGACACCCACCTGACAAAGTAATTGACGCCCCTTCTGATGTAAACAATACATCGTAACCTTTTTTCACTATATTACTTACTGATAAAAGATTTGTGGCTAAACCAGGAACATAAAGAACTTCGCTTATTTTGGTAACACAATCGGAAATATTAATATTTACAATACCTTTCCCATTACTAAGAAGTTGGTCCTTATTGGCAACTGTTACAGGAGTGATATGGGAGGCCAAGGACTCGAACCAATCTTTCCTGTTGCTCATATGAGAGCTTGCACCAGAATCTAGGAACCAATCTTGTGAACCTGAGGATGAATGTGTAATTAAACAAGATGAAAGTGTAAATTCAGTTGTATTATTTGAATAAACCTTTGTCGAAACTTTCTTGTTTTTAATCCTGCATTCCGAAACCAGGTGACCTAATTTTTTACAATAAGTACAGAAAGTTTTCTTCCTTTGTTTTGTGAGTAGTGCCGCCGTGGTTACAGGTCCATTTGGTGTTTGGGTATTTGAAGTGCAGCCAGCTCGCGAATCTTCTTGTAACAGAGATGATACTACACCCTCCGATGTGATTTTTGCGTTGGAGTGTTCAAGAGCCATGACGAGTGGTTGGTACTTGTCTGGCAGTCCAGCTAACATTATTATTGCTAGGAACTCATCTTCGACTCCAGCTCCAATTTGTTGTAATTCCTGTTGCACAACTAGTGATGAATTAAGGTAAGTCTGCATATCACCTTTGAACTCGTTTGTTAAAAGTTTTTTCATCAGTTGTAATCTTCGCGTCAGTCCACTGTCAGCATACGCCTTCTTGAGACTTTTGAAGGTCTCAAACGCGGTCTTCGCAGATCTTATGACCGGATAAATTGATTCGTCACATGCGAGACAGATTTTGGCTCTTGCCTTTGCATCTTTACGTTTAGCGTTAGGATCTTCATCATTGATGGGTTTTGTGACTACATCCCAAAGGTCAAGATCAGTTAGCAGACATTCTACAGCGAAAACCCAAGTATTAAAATTCTTTCCATTTAGTTTAGAGATGGAAGTACCTGAAGTTGACTGGTGAATTGTTGACAACGAAGATGGTGCCGGCTGGTTCGCCGATGGAATATTATTCTCCATAGCACGATATTTTTCTTGTTCTGTCGATCACAGCAATGGGCTAACCATAACCATTTATTTATATTAGATTTAATAATATATATTTATATTATTTAGCAGTGGTTTGACAGAGAAGTGAAAAGGGAGTGAGTGACAAAGTCAATATTATGAATTTGGAACTACAGGCTGTTCGCATTGACCATGAAGGTTTAACAGAAAACACTACTGGAACTTTTAACCCCAACGTTGGAACAACCAGCCCCATGACGGGGTGGGTTGTTCCTTAGGATCTGTTCTCAAAAAAAGTATCCTGATCCAAAAGTTATTAATAATTTAATAAATACGTCTACATAATTAAAACTACAATAAATTCGGCATCAAATTATGCCCAAGTATTAAACCCCAGTCCCATTTTTGACATTATTTTTACGTGTTATTTAAAAATCGGCACTTTGAACCCCGGCCTCCCCTACTTAGGTACATCATCATCATATTATACTATCTATCAGTTATTGTTCAGTTGTCCTTCAGCCATTTTTGATGTCCCCACTGCTGCGGCACGGGCCTTTCTTATAGGTGGTAAGGAGGATAGGCCATAACCCACCACGCGGGCCCAATGCGGATTGGTGGGTGTTAACGACTGCAAATGCAGCCGGGACCAACGGCTTAACGTGCCTACAGTCCTTGTTCAGTTACCCCACTACATTAACGCGATAGTTGACATGACATTTATTACTAAAATGATAGCCGACCGTATTATGTAAGATGTATTCGGTGTTATTAATAAAAGAAGACAGCTTACCTCTAGCATGTATCCTGGCGGTAGAAATACCGACTTCAGCCCCCAAACCGAAACGGAATCCATCAGCAAATCGTGATGATACGTTGTGGAAGACACACGCACTGTCCACGGAGGTCAAGAACTTCTTGGCTGTACTCTCTGTAGAATAAAATAAAGCCTTTATTTTATAAAATAAAAGTTAAATTAAACAAAATAAAACGGGTATGACACTGCCATCACGCTGCGTCCTACTGCGTGACCAAAGTGTAGGTATGTATTTATTTATTGTTTTCTCTGTGGTGTAGGTATGTAAAATGACAAAATTGTATGTAAATCACGCTTGAAGTACGTGGAGATTTTTCTACCAATATCAATATTTTAACAGAAGTAAATGGTGCGTACTGCGTATCTACCTAGACCTAGTTTTCCAGGGGAAGATTATAACTTCATAACTTTACATTTCGTAAGATGGCTACTTTTGTCAGTTACGTGGAATTATCAATGCTAGTTACGCGTATTTGCACTATCCCCGATGATACGACGACGGAGAAAGCAAACGTAAGTGAAATACTTTATACGTTACATAATAGGGATGTTGACTATTTTTTTTATTTTATGTTAGATAAATTACCTCTCAAAAAAAGAAACATTGGTAAAATAATTAATTCGCTAGCATGAAAACTGCCCGAAATATCACAGTGTGAAATGCACACAAATGGACTCGATCAAAAACGCTCCATACTAATGGCTTCCACGTTATGACGTCACACCTTGCAAGTTTGTATGCAACGCATAGGAAATTTGTTCAGCAGCTATATTAAATATTGTGTTTATCAAAATGGTTTCCTCGACAAATTTGCTATACATTTTACGGACTAATTAAAGGTATCATTTATTTTAATAAATTTTATACTTTTTAAATGGACTTGTCCACCCAACTTTGAAGGGTCATAAAACAAATAATATGCAATATATAAAACCAAGAGGTATACAAGCTACTCTAAAAGTTTAATATGTTTACGATTTTTATTAGTATTTCGTTATTTTATTCATTAGTCAACATCCCTATTATACAGATGAGAACTAAGTAATTATTTATTTGTATTGCACTTGTATCGCTACTAAAGGTAAAGAGACATGACTCTCCTTTTTTGTTACATTTTGGCGAGTTTCAACCGCTTTGTCATAACCGTTTGAAATTCTAATGTGAAACATACATTTTCTTCAGGCCCGACTCTCTGGCATAAACACCACTAGAAAGCGACCGAGCGCCATAAAAACAGATGCATCATGCCTGCCTCAAGTCGTTCTTTTGTTTTTCGCCTTTGTAACTTGGAGGCGCTGCCGGCGGCGGCGACGCGAAATATCACAAGTGTTTGAGATATAACATGCCCCTCATTATAGTGTGAACCTCTTGTTTGATAAAACATCTTTTCGGTGAAATCAAAATGGCAACTGCTATGATGTTTAAATAAAAGAATCGTCTTTGGTTTAAGTCAAAGAGCATGTAGGCATTACGAAGTACTTATAATTTCCTTGGCATTACGTTTTAGTTTGAGTATAATACTCGTCGGTCGTCAAGTATCAAAATGACTATACAATTTTATCTTTTTTGAGCGAATGCCAAGCTGATCTTTCACAAGTTAGTTTATATAACGAAGACTCAAATAATCACAATCACATTAGATACTTACGGATGTATGTACGATGGCCTACAAGGGTCAAGGTTTAATTTGAAAACCGAAACAATCTACAAATACATCGTTACACATACGTAGATAGTGAGAGTGTGGTGTTGTCGCACGACTTAACAACAAATCTCGACGCGCTCTCCTTGAAGCTATATAACTGTTATCTTTACGACTTCCCTGTTTGTTCAGCAGTTATCATGTCATTGTATAGACGGGCCGTTTATGAGAATTTGATGTTTAGGGATCTACAATAATCTACATCTATTAAAGTTACTTAAATTTTAGTTAAGTCTCCGTTACGCGAAATCACTTGTCTCTGTCTTTTTCTTTATGTGTAAAGAGTATGGAAAATAACCTCACTTCTGCACTATTTCGATGTTTTTCGTTGTTTTTTCATCATAATCTTTAGCACAATTATCTTTCTTAAAAAAAAGTTATTGGAGCAACTGCTCAGTACGTTAAAGTGTATTTTGATGTAGAATTCAATACGTTTCCGCTATTATTTACGCCAAAAATGTGGCCCGCGACAAGCGCTTTTGATGATATTCTGTTTTTTTTACAATCATCTGTGAGGTTTATACGCAATTTAATACTTGTAGGTACTAGATAATCTCTTTAGCTTGTCGTATGTTTTTTTTTGTGGCTACAACTTTACGTTTTCTATATAAAAATATGGCCCGCGCAAACCATGTTTTCCTATTATGGCCCCTTAAATTCAGTTACTTGAATTGAAGCAAATTCTTAACATCCACTTAAACTATCACTAGTAAAGAAATAAGTAACTTACCATTTTCAGTGACGATGACGTCTGTATGAGAGCTTCCAAATTCGTGTATGTGGTCTACCGCTTCATTCATATCCTTCACTACTTCGATGCAGCATTCAAGAGCTCCATACTCATGTCGCATGGTTCTAGCAGGAGGAGGACCGAATGTAAGTTGAGTAGACAATTTAGGGCCAGCGTGAATCTTGACGCCTTCCTTTTTCAACATGTTACAAATTTCAGTGAACAAAGGCCCAGATAAGTGGTCCTCGTGTAACAACAACGTCTCCATAGCATTACAAGCGGCAGGATAATCGCATTTTGAATCTCTTACAATCTTCAATGCTTTAGTAAGATCAGCATCTTTGTCCAAATACACATGGCAAATACCCTCAGCATGGCCAAGAACGGGGATATGCTGAGATTGCTTCTGGATGCTACGCACAAGATCCGAAGAACCTCGGGGTATTATCAAATCAATATGCTTTTCCATAGCCAGCAAATCGCTTATTTCTTCTCTGGTTGAAACTAGAGAGATAGCGTCATCTGCGCCAACAGTGCTGAGAGATTCTTTAACTAGATCCATAAGAGCTTTATTCGAGTGTGCTGCTTCTTTGCCACCTTTGAGAAGTAGTCCATTAGCAGACGCCATAGCAAGGGCAGCTACTTGGGGTAACGAATCGGGCCTGGATTCAAAAATAACCAACAGAACACCAATTGGTACTGTCACTTGACGAAGAACTAGGTTTTCCGCTAGTTTTGTCTTTCTTAGTACTCTTCCAACGTTATCGTAGCTAGAATCAGCTATCTGTTTCAAGCCTATTGAAAGAGTTTTAAGTTTTCCAGGGCTCAATGAAAGTCTACTCAACAGGGGAGCAGCAAGTCCACCCTTGGTTGCTTCTTCCAAATCTTTTTTATTTGCCTCTAGAATTTTATCTTGCTTATCTACTAGTAAATCAGCTAAAGCATGTATAGCTGACGCTCTATCAGTTGGTGATAACTGTTGAAGAACTCTACTGCCAGATCGAGCTAAAAATAATAATTTATTTATAACATTTATTTGTTAGTGTAAGAACATCAGTTAACAGACTACCTATCTCTAAGTGCTTCAACTTACCATTCTCAGCCAACTCATCGACTGAATTCGATGCGTTAGTAGTAAGGCAATCCGTGAAGAATGTGCCAACTTTTCTTCCATTAATGATAGTTTTGATTGCTTTTTCCTGCATGCCGTTGCAAATAACCACACTGACTCCCCTCGCCATTGCCCACGTAGCAGCATTTACTTTGGAATCCATGCCTCCAGTACCAACCTATGAAGAAGTTGGTTAATTTTCATGCTTCAAGGACACCATCAAAATATATTTGGTATTATAAGGGTAGTTCTTCGGAAAAGTGTTCTCCGTGTAATTTCCACAGCATTTTTGAAATCACTAAATTAAAGTGAATTACACAAAAAATTAGAAAGCTTATGCAAATTCAAACATTATATCAAAATTCGCCACGTAGCGAATGCATACTTTTGCTAAAAAAAATAATAGAAAATTTGCGATCCATGGAAATTACAGTAAAGACCACGGAAATTACCCAGCAGATAAAATTTTGCTCAAAATCATGTCAGATATGAAATTAAAGCTCAAATAAAAGTTAGTTGGGGTAGTATTAAGAACTACATTGTATTATAATTATATTTAACAAAAATAGTAGATTAATAAAAAAAAACTTACAAAGGAACTCAATGTAGAAACATAACAGTAATAAATAATAATGTTATTAATTAATAAATTTCTTTTAGAGTATATTATTGATTGCATATTATGGATGAGCATCATAATAATAAAAATAACAAATATTTGGTAAAAAGTATCAACAATCTGTACGACCTAGGTCAATACTCGTTTACTAAAGACTAGTTTTCACTAATTATGTATGGTTTTCAAACAATAACGCTGACTAAGTTTACCAACCTGCTCTGTATAACGATACAAGTTCTAATGCAGATCAGTTGGACTGCAAGTCCCGGGCACAGACTCCTAGCCCGGCAGAAGTACATACTTCCCTTTTCGCTGAATATACGACGTGACCTGCCGTCCTCAACAATGGTGACCTGACCACCGACACTGGACAGCAGCAAGGTATACCACCCCTCATGAATGAAGATTGGAGTTAGCTTTCTAGGTCTGCAATTAAATGCAACTAAGCCCTGCAGCAGCAACTCGGCAACTGGCGGACGACGGTAACACGGCAGCCCACAGCCAGGTGATAATGCGACCTACACCGGTGTGGCAGTTCTGCATACGAAGCCATACCGCCCATAGAGTAGAGTAACCACCAGCACATATCGTCATATCGGGAGACTGGAGTGTAACTGACCTATGTACGAGTATTTCAATCAAAAGCAAAGCCACTTTATTTGCTTTTGATTTTCTTTTTTGAGTAACGAAGAAATTAATACAGGATCGACGAAAGCCAAGCTCACCCGACACTTTACCAAAGATATCCAGGACGCCAGCCTGAGAATAGTATGGCCCTCAAACAGCTAAAAAACAACAAGGTGGCGGGTGACGATGGAATCACTAGAGAACTTCTGAGAGCTGACGAAAAGCCGATACTCAGAGTTTTCTAGAAGCTTTAGGAACAGTGTACTCAAATTATCCAGGCTATTAATTATACCTAGGACAGACAGTCCTAGTAAAGTGAGTCCAATTTCGAGGAAGAGATCTCTCGTCAGATCCAACTCAAAGCTTCGAAAATTGTTTGCGTCCAACTTACTTCAGTGTCTCAAAACGACAGTGTGTGTGTTGTTGCCAACTTGCCTTGTTTGGCGACAGAAATGAAGAGATCCGTAGAAGAACTTAAGTAACCGACATCACTTGAAGAATTGCACAGCTGAAGAGTAACCGACATCACTTCAAGGATTTCACAGCTGAAGTGGCAGTGGGCGGACATAGCGAGACAAACCGGTGGCTCTGGAATAGTGATCGCGCACCGGATGCCCCCACCCCCTGACAAAGTAGTCCGACGATCTGGTAAAGGTCGGAGGAAGCTGCTGGATGTGGGCAGGACAGGGCCAATCGTTTTGGAGAACCTTGGGGAAGGCCTACACCCAACAGTAAGTGTCGAGCAGCTGATATAATAAAACAAAAATAAAACAAAGTAATTTCCATGGGCTTTATGTAATTTCCATGGTGTTTTATACATGGAAATTACGCCATGGAAATTACCAAAAAGCATTAATTTTGAAATTTATCGGCATTGAAAAGATATAACCTGCTACTTTGTTACTGGTTAAGTACATTTGGGAGTAAGGTATTGCACCTCAGAACCCGTTTACAAAAAATAGCACAATTATATTGCAAAAATGTAACATGGAAATACATTAGAAATGAGAACCAAAATTTTTAAAATCGTAGAACTTAGTCTTGCACCAAAAGCGTGGGAAACAGCAACACAGCCATCTTACCTGTCAGTAGCGGTGTAACTGTCGATTCGAAAACATCAATCACTATTTGTCTGTGCCTAGCCAGTCCAGAGCAATGGCCTTCGCAAGAGGGCTCAGTGAAAAAGTAGCTAGGCGTGTGACATACTTACTTAGGTCCATAAAATCAAAAGTTTCCCTCCGATAGGATTTAAAATTTGATCAGTATATAACGTGATATGTCTATTTTAAATGTGTGTACAAAACTGATTAAAAACGTGGGTGATTTCAAAAATATCCGCGATTTCTCATAAGCCGGCGCCCGTGTGACACGTAAAAACGTGCAAAATAACCCCGTTTTTGAGGTGTTGAGGGTGAGTTACTCCGATCTACGTAGTTTTTAACCAGTGAAATCTATATGACACGATGCTTAATGAAATGTAGAAACGATGTAATGATAGTTTTAATCATAATTATTTGTTTTCATAGGAGATATGAGTCTGTGACACTCAAAAATTGCTCTCCCAAGAACTACCCATAATATACCAACTAACTATTTAATTATTGTATCATTAACAACATAGGCACCGCAATCAAACAATAGTTTAATGTCTTGTAACGTAATATAGAGGTACGCACGGCAGCACGTCAGGTTATACAGTTAAACTGCTAAAACAGCTTTTATTACGTAGGCCATAAAGGTGGTCTCAAGGTCAACATGTATAGTCTGAGGTGCCGTCGTGTGTACCTATACCAATCTAATTAGAGGGTAAACCAATTATATGTATGCTCTGAATATAACATCATTATAAATAGGTACGAATGTTGCCAGCACCATTTTTAAAATATGAAAATAAGAAATTGTTGCCACCGCAATGGCACAAAACTGAATAAACAACGATTCTTACTAATCTCTAATTAATGTTACTGGCAAGATGAAAAAAAATGCTTTATCATTATCTAGGTTTTTTTACTATTTATAACATCATACGTTCTTAAAAAAATAAAAATAGAATATAATGGAATTACTGGAACACCTCTAATTCAGAAGGTCAATAATGTACACTATACCTACTGTTTAGAAATTTTAAGTCCTAAAAGGCTATGTTCCCCTAACTAAAAAGTGGTTAATTATCTTTTTCATTATTTTAGGTGTTTACCTTAGATTTCTGTCCGAACTGAACTTGTTCCTTGGACGTGTATGTATGCAGCATCCTGGCACCGTCTTCCCATGGAGGTTTGTTGTAGATGCCGTCCACATCGGACATCATGATGAGCAGGTCCGACTGGATCTCAGCAGCCAGCAACGCTGATAGACTGTCGTTGTCTTTGATGCCGATACCCTTTTGTACAAGAATTATAAAAAATAGAAAAATGCGTAGGATTAAGGCGATGACTAATATATTTATTATTCTATATCCATGGGCGTACCGAGGCCCCCCCCCCCTGGATTTTGTTTACCTCCAATTAACTATCAATTTTACAATAAATTTTCCCCCCTGGGGGCGATACAATAGATTTGCCACCCCCTGGCCCAGAACCTGGGTACGCCCATGTCTATATGAAATCAAATAGTCAGCAAAAACAATTTTATTGACAACGCTCAAATAAGGAAAAATATCAATTTTCTACATTACCAATCTAAATTGAATTGCCTTGAATTCAATAGCCTTCTCGCTCAGTCAAGGGAACCGTCAAATGCAAAAAAGTATCGCAATAATAAGCCCTTTAATTTGACACCCATATTGCAGTATTCTAAAAAAAAATTTTTTTTTTCACTACGTATAATAGCACCGTACAGCCGCCATGTTGGTTTTTTTATAACGCCACCTTCTTAAGAACACTTGGGCTGAAAAGACCAATCTAACGATATCTTAATCATAGAAATCCGTTCAGCCGTTTGAGAGATATGAGGTAATAAAGAATATTACATACATACTTACAAGATACGCGCGAAATACATAACCCGCAGTCGGGTAAAAAAATTGTGTTGTATTGTGTAGCCCTACGGATACAATGCCCGTGCGTTTGGATGATGAAATAACGGGTGTAACAAGACACTCTACGAAGCCGAAGTCCACGCATTCCGCCCATCATCAGAATCATTTTTGTCTTTCAGACCACACTTGGGAAACCAATAGCTACGAAGTTATTGAAGGTCAAAGTCAATTTTTTTTTAATTTTTATGAAATCCTATTCTATTCGTTATTTCCTCATTATTGTCTACTGAAACAATATCAAAATTTTATGTATTTCGTAATAAAAAATGGCTTCAAAACGTCATCACTCAATGTATTTCATGAGCACGCACATAATAACGTACATACTTACGTGTTACATTGCGAGGAAATGTATGCAATGCTTTTTAAGCGACTTCCAAAAAAGGAGGAGGTTCTATGTTCGTCTGTATATTTGTTTTTTTTTGTGTATGTCCACCGATTACTCGAAGACGGCTGGACCGATTGAAATGATTCAAACGTTATTACATTAGGTAAACTCCCAAGTTGGTCTCATTTTTAAAAATTTGGAAATCGGGTCAGTACTTTTCAAGTAATCTTGAAAAAAGCACGAAAATAGTATGATTTTGTGTGAATTACCTCGATGATTGGTCGTATTACTTCTTTGTTTATGAACTGAATAAGATAATTATTTTTTTGTTGGAAGAGGGATATCTTAAGTGTAGTTTTTTAACCGACTTAAAAAAGGAGGTTCTCAGTTTGACCCGTATTTAAGTATGTTTCTGCGCGATTTTCTTACTTTTGTCTGAGCCGATTTTTCTACATTATATAATATACCTTACCTACAAGGTACCTACACTAAAAATAAAAAATTGTTTAAAAAAAAAAAAACAAAAAATCGACTTCAAAAAACCTACCTCTAAAAAGCAAGAAATAATATTCGTAATAATAAAAATACGTCTATTGAAGTCGGGTGGGGATTTTAGAATAAAAAAAAAGGAATTTGTACTCCAGCCCCACCCGACTTCAATAGACGTATTTTTATTATTACGAATATTATTTCTGGCTTTTTAGAGGTAGGTTTTTTGAAGTCGATTTTTTAACACCAAAAGTTAAAATCGTTTCCCAGCAATAATTTTTAACAGAAATGGTCCTGATGATGGCAGAGTACGTAGACCTCGGCTTCGTTGAGGGTCTTGTTACACCCGGTAATATTTGGATTTTAAAAATTTTTTTCTTTGTATATTTCGAAGGTCTCTTTCATCGCTGATTTTTACAATAAATTATTATTGCACAGGTATTTGTCAATTTATCACTCCAAGAAACAATTATAATCACGAAACATTCTAAATAACTTTTGTAATTTTCTCACGCTCGTTAACGTTAAAACCAAAGTTCTCGGTACACAATTTTGAGTTAATCTTCAAATAAATTCACTTCGAAGCGAGTTCTTACGTTAAAATTTGATTTGCTTTAATCTTAATAGGAGAATCTTGTGAACAGCCAATTTCGTAATTAGATAATGACCATATTAATTAGTAACTTGAAAAATTAGGTGAAAATTTGTTTTCTTCAAAGTTTTCAGGGCTATTATGCTAATGCTGATGTGATGGTCTAAGAAATGTATACAATTTAGTCTGGACAGTATTAAATTAATAAATCTTACTAAAGCTAGGGCTTCTTAGGATGACGGTGCCGTAATATGACGGCACCCTCATCCTAAGAAACCGTAGCTTAAGCGGAATAAGCTCAAGAGGAGGACAGTCATTTAAAAGTACTTATATAAAAAAAAATAGGAATAAAATGGAATATTAAGTTTATGGAATAAATACCATTCCTACACAAAAATCTAAAATTTGGAAAATTACGGAACTACCCCAATGATTGAAAGGGAATTAGATTGAAAGAGATTAAAGCTTCATGAAAAATTGGGTCGATTTAGAGCTTTTATTTAAAAGCATATCCATAAGGGCGCGATCAGAGGTTGTTACAGCCACAATGATATTGCGTGGATGTATGGATTCACCTGAGTGTGTCGAGCAATTGTCCCGCTTATATGTACCAGATAAGTATTTGCGTATTCGTTCTAATCGTAGACACCGGCTTTTCGCAACACCCCAATGTCGCCAGTGGCACGGGCACAGTCCCCACTTTGTCGTATGCAAAGCGCACTTAACACACTCTTGTCAGCTTATCCTGATTTCGATGTATTTGTCGATAATGCGAAATTATTTCTATCTCAATGTGATATTGTAAATTTTGATTAGAGCATAATTATGTAATTGGGCATAAGCCCGTTTAATTATGATAAATAAAATAATAAATAATAAAATAATAATACTTAGGATAATATAAATCACACTTCTGTAAAATTATTATATAGGTACTTACAACTTTTATACCTACGTCCACGACATTAGTAATGTAATGAAAAATGTTAAATTATTTTTGAATTAATTTGTTTATTTGTTAAAACTAAGTACCTATGGAGTGCACACACCTATTAGTTAGCACGAGTTTTAGTAATAAATACGTACTTACTTACTAATAAATAATCAAACAACATCAGTCTTACTGGGGTACAAATTAATGGCAATTCACCGTCTTGTAATAAAGTCTTAGCCAATTTTACGATCACTGTTCGCTTAAGTCTTATTAATTAACTTCTGTTGCAAAAGATAGTACCAACAACTCAAAGTTTAAGGGAAACTTTTGGAGTTTAAACATCATTTTGAAGACAAATAATTCAAAAACTTTGATCCTTTCACAAAATAAAATTAGATTTTAGCTGATAATAAAGGTTTTGTTTTGTTTTTTGCAAACAATTATATGAGATTTGTAAAAAAAAACTGATTTTGTATTTATAAAAAAATATGGTAAGTATTTCAATGATAGAGAGAAAGGTACACTCTAAAAATCTATGCATGTAATACAACAGATACCTATACATAATGCTTGTTGAATTATTAATTCGGTTAACACTACTATTTGTTCACATTCAGATTAAAAACTTCGCCTCGAAGTTAAAATAACGAAAGAAAAATTCTGTCAAATGCCATTGATTGGACTCATCATGCAGCTGGTGCTTTAGTTAGTTTAGTCAGTTCGTAAAATTTTGAAAAGTACTTGATCCTATTGACAGTAAGACCGAAGTCGAAATCGAAATCCATTTCATGCAAATCTAGGTGTCGGATAAGCCAGACGTCCGATTACCATAGGATCAATTTCAAACAATGTTAGCACAACTGTCGCATTGTAACTTCAGCGGAAATTCAGACTCTGTCCCCTGATTTTGTAATTTGTTGCAATCAACTCTGACAGAAATCGCAGTTACATTGCTGCTTTAGTAAGAACCAATGTGACAACTATCTTACTTAAAACAGCAATGTAACTGCGGTTTCAATCGATTTCAATCGAGAATTGATAGCAACAGAGTTGCGTAATCAGGGGGCTGTTACCTATGTGGCGACGACAAACAGCTTTTTAATATTTCAGCAGATTAACTGGGGATTTTTTGAATATTAGAAAATAATCCCAGGCATAGATTGGATCGACTCGATATTGAAAAATGATCTCTCTGTGCCTAAATAACGGCTTACGTGGAACCATTTAAAACTCAATTGCTAATTTCGTATGTTTGTTGATTACAGTTCTCAATTTGCCATTCTACTAAAATTAACGCTAGTAGAATAGAATGACAGTGTATGGGACTGACTGCTAAGCGTTTAGCTTATGTCATTCCCATACATTGTCATTCTATTTTATGCGTCAGGCCAGCTGCACTGTGCGCCTTATGATCGTGTTCTTAAGTCAAAATTTAGCTTCGCTAGTCACATTCGCCTCACAAAAACCAGCTCAACTTTTAAGGGTCGCCGTCGCCGGGTACGGTGAGGAGGACATGAGTGAAAGAGTAAGAGGCGTTAATGTTAGTAGAATGACATTTAAGTAGGGCCCCATGTAACATTTTTGTAAAGTTAGGCCATAGTAAGAGTTCCAAATTGTCAAAAAAACTCAGTACTTATTTCAGTCAACAAATTGATTCTCGTGTATGGTTAGGCAGATTTTTTTTGCGTAGCGTAAGTGACGAAGTACCTCCAGCTAACAGAAGATCGCAGTCAAATAATCTTTTTCGGTATTGTCGTAATTAATTTTCTCTTACCTTCTTTCCCGTGCCCGGTACCATTGTATCGTCGTGGATGTACATTGGCGGGCTCACAGCATCGTTCGTGTTGACAATTGGTACGATGTTCAGCGATATCAGCTCCGACAGTGTGCAGAACAGATTCTTGCGAGTCTCTTCGTTGTAGAAGTCGGATTTTGTCACTAGCACCTGAGAAAAATATTGGTTATAGTACTTATCTCTTGTGTCATTGGATCAGCACAACAATAATAACTAAATAAATAAAAAGCATAAGAAGCGAAATGAAACGAGGTTTCGCTTCGCTCCGCAGTTCGCGGTATGAACTCAAGTGCGATAGCGACATCGACATGAGAGAAACGAACTTCGTTGCACTCTCAATGTAGCCTACGCTTTAGGCAATTTTGTCTTTTTCATGCTTTTGGAGGTGGTCTAAAGGAGCGAGAGAATCGCGAAGAGTCCGTTCTTCTACGATCGTCAGAAAATCTCCACGAGACGACGGCGACGCGGCGACGATTATATCGGGTGCCAATCGCGACTCGTTAACGGTCTAATCTTAAAGCAAGACGTGCTTCAGAAGCCGTGTTGCTCTATGGGTCTAATAAATCTGTGGTCGTATCATCTGGACCCTCTAAACGATCAAAATTGCTTGTCAATCATTTACATTGCATTGCTTGTCAATCACATTTTGATCGTCTAGGAGCGGTGCTTGACAAGCACCACAGAATAGATAGATTACCGCGGCCAATTAAAAGTAGGCCACGCCCCCAAATAGTAAATGCAATGTAAATTATTGAAAAGAAATGCTTGATCGTCTAGGGGCTCCAATCGTGTGTTGTGGCGAGCGGCTCGGCATCTTGGGGCCCAGCTTGGGCCCAGCCTAGTCCGCTATTGTTAACGCCATAATGTGTTTCAATTCTGTTTCGGTTTTGGGTTTAAGAAAGAAGAACTGTGTCCAAAAAGCATTACAATTCAAACACAATCGAAACACGTTTATGACATTAACAATAGCAGCAGACTTTAAACTTGTTTTTGTTTTTTAAACTAGAGGTGTTGGAATTATTATAATTTATTTATTAATTTCTAATAGTATCGTATTATTGCCATGTACTAGGTGCTAAAATAAGAAAGTACAAATCGATAAATACATAAGATTGGTAATTATTTGATCAGCTTACCGATATTTTCTTTCATCTAAATCTAGGACGGCCGAAAAGTTATAAAGTATTTTTTTTTCAAGAACATTCCTTTTTAGACATAATTTGGTACAGAAGCCAATAAAGTAGTACACGAGTAAGAATCACATTTCATTCATCGGAACAGACGAGAATTCCTGGAATTAATTCTCTGGTGGTTTAACACAAAACCCAACTATTTACTGAAATCCTCATAGCCAGAACGCAAACAATTAATTCGACATACAGACAGACAATATAACTGCAAAGTTAAATCGCAGTGAGTTTAACGTTACGTGTAAGTTTTGTGATCTAAGAGATATGTGTGTGTGTGTGTGTCTACAAAACTTAGTTATTTATTTATTTTAGTTATTAAGGTAACAGATCTTAATCATAGAGTAAACAGTAAGAGAACCTAATGAGTAATAAGTACTGTTAATAAGGTGTTAAAACAACTAAAATATGAAGGTTTTTATTATTATGACGACATTCTTATTAAGTGATTAATTGATGATCTAGGTATGTAATAATAAAATTCTACATCATTTTACAACCCCGTTGAATGAGTGCTAATTCCATAGAAGTGAAGAATTTGATGATGGGGAATGTCTGAAAAAAATCAAATTGGCTGAATATTTTTTTATAGGTAGGAACAGCAATAGAAAAAAGTTTCAGAATTTTCGGTTGCGTTTTGACATTTTTGACATTTTGTGATGAAACTTTTTTTAATACGTGTTGTGGTTGGTGGCAAAGGTAAAATTTCATTCTGCTGTTACTTTTGCACATTTGTGAAGTCGAAGAGACTTTAATTATTTTGAATTTTTTCATGCAACCGAAAATTCTGAAACTTTTTTCTATTACTAAGGGAGCTTATTCCTCTATAAAACAATATTCATTCAATTTGATTTTTTTCGGACATTCCCCATTCTAATCCCAAAACTTACAAAAGGTGAAAAAGATTAAGTATCTTCGTGTTATTATTATTATTGTTAATATTATTTGTGTTAATTGTGTTTTTAAATAAATAGAGAAAACAATAAAATATTTTAACTTATAGAGTTGAAATAACCAACCACCTGGATAGTAAGTAAGTACTTAATTTAATTAGAATGACCATTAAGACAAAAGCCATTCACATTAAAACTAAATACCTAAATTTAATTATTTACTCCAAAAGTGCTTCATTTACCTCGACTTCAATACCTTTTGTATTCATTACAGTATTAAAATTCACGCCATCTACCGGCTATTAATTTAAGTATTCCATAAATTCCAAATAATTATCAGGGCCCAGACAGAATGTGCTTTATAATTCTTAGTTCGTCGTAGTAATTAAAATACCAATTCTTACAAGAAGCCCATAAAATTTTGCGCCAATATTTTCTCCACGTTTACGTGAGACTAATATTGAGTTGCTAATACCACCACGAGCGACAAAAGAATTTCACCAATTTCTTCACTTAAGGCGACTATATCCCTCAATTGGCGCCCACATCTTGATTAGAATTGCAAAAGGGGCAAAAGTGCATAAAGTGGCCACTTTATGCACTTTTGCCTACTACTACTACAATGAACTATATTTTATTGAGGTTATTGTTTGTAAGTAAACTATAGAACCTTAGCTTCAATCTATACTTACTTGTGAATTGTCGATACATTATGTACTTAACAAGCAATAAATTTTATTTAAGATGAGGGGGCCTCTTTGATTTATTTATATCTGGAACGGGTGGTAGGAAAATATAGACGATTCAAAAGTACTTAACAATTAAGTTTATTTGAATAAAGCTTATTTCACTTTCACTTTCACTTTCACTTTATATAGGGCCCTTAAGGCGTGGAATGGTAAGCAACTTCAGCTGATTAGAGGTGGAAGATAGTTTTTGTTTTTTAAATGTTATTTACTTGGACTAATAACTTTTGCAAGTTAATTAGTTTAAAAACTTTAATTTTAACAACAAAACTTATTTAGAAATATAACGTAGAGTTTTGTCAAAACTAAATTAATAGAACTAAATTCGTTCAAAATAATACTCCATCAGATATGTCCAATCAAACTAAAAGCTGACATAATAATTAACATACTACCAATCCAGTCAAATAAATGATTAAATTGAAACCGTAACTGAAACAAAGTTTATATCAAAGCTCAAATAATGTTCAAACAATTTACGTGTCATCACTCAAACCAATCAAGCTGAAAAAATTATTGGATCATTTCTCGTAACTCAAAGATGATTTGGTTATGCTAACCCGGCCGGCCATACTTGAATAAACATGCTTCATAGCTAAGGTTTCTAAAGCTTTTCAAGATCACTTTGGCAAAAAAAACTTCTCGTGATTTTTAAGCTACATTTTGAACATAATTTAATTGAACCCCCAAGTCATATTTTTGAGAGGTAAAACTATAGGTAATTATACAAATATGATTAAGATATCGAAATTTGTAAGCACTGTTTAGAGTAATTAATAGCATTACATTAGTAATTAATAGTATAAAGCATGTAAATACATTACTGTAGAGGCGCGTAAGGCAGGCATTGATGGACCAACGTGAAAATGAGCATTTCACTTTCACTTTAATTATAAACTAACTAAAAGTATAATAGCAATCAATTTCAGTGTCAAGTTTATTATTTTCTCAATAGGATTTCTCAAAATCAGCAACTTCCATCGCACTATTACAATTAGGTTAGGTATATACTTACCATCAATCTTCTATACAATAAATATGGCGTCTTTTGTCTGTCGTGAATTATTTATAAACCTTAGCAAGCAAGAATGTATAATTTATCATGAGACAAGAGCTTGGGAACTAAGAACGTTGTTTTTAAGCCAGAGAACTAAATCCAGGGTTTAATTGCAAGTCCTTTTTTATGTGGAACAGCGGGGTTCAGTTTGTTAGGGAGTTTTAAACGGATTTTTATAAAAGAGATTCTCTAAGAATCTCCGGAAAATGTTACCTAGCTTTTGTGTTCGGAAACCTGATGAGTTATTACGGTTCTAACGACTTTTAACTAACTACGTTTGCATGTCTGCGAGGAGGCTAAACACACGCGCATATTTATATTAATTTAAGATCTGTAACAACTGTGTTTTGTGCAAATAAAATATTTGTATATTTTGTATTAAAAATATATTTTCCTTACAGCATGCGGCATGGTGCAAATCACTGCAAATGATAGTAACAAAATATCTTTTCCTTATAGCATGGTGCAAATGCTTTCCAAACTATCAAATTCACATCACACCATAAAAAAAAATCACATCAAACCATAAAAAACGTCAATATTCCCGTCCCCTTTATCAAACGCCTGTTTCAAGTCTTCCGACAAGAAACTATATCAAGTCAACGACTCTTGAAGCGGCAGTGAAAAGGGTTACGTATGGATACGTATCGACCTTGGACCTTTGGTTATGAAACTAGGTCTAGTTATATCGTAGTTTAATCGTATCATCACAGAATAAAAGTATTATACTGGAAGGGTAGGTAGGAGTAGGAGGCAAGAAAGATCATTCTAAATGGGTTATATTATGCAGTTTAAAAAAAACGAAAACACCACTAAGAAAGTTTTCGCGAATGAAAGAAACATGGGTCAATGACATGACTATAAAAAGAACATCTACAACAGTATCGATGGATAGAAGTGTCAATATTCCCGTCCCCTTTATCGGACGCCCGTCTCAATTCCTACAAGAAACTAAATATATCACGTCAAAGACTCTTCAAGTTTTCGTGAAGATTGTTTGAGGGTCGGACGCGATGCTTTTGAGACCTTGGTTTGAGACCAGTTATAATGTAGATAAATCGTATCAATTGTATAATTATATTTTTTTAAACATCGCTTTTACTAGGAACTTCGTTCATAGATATAGAGTACTTTTATAATCCGAATATTTTACTCAGAAAAGAAACTACCAATTTAGGCTAAAATGCGTATTAAAACTCGTGCACCATGCAATCCCTCTCTTTCTACTGTTTTTTACACATTTATTCTTATGGGAAAATGTGGTTTTGGTAGAACACTCTATTTATTGTAAGTTTGACGTGAGCTAACCAGCATAGCAGCGCAACTATATTTTTATGAACAAAAGTGGACACTTCTATTACACCATTTTTTAAACTCATGAATAAGGAGTTATTATTACTTTTATATACGACACATGAGAAAACTTGGTTGTTTCCTTTTTAAAATGTTACTGATTACGTAAGACTGTTGCTAACACAAACCATACAACAGGTAGAAATTGAATAGAGAGAGAGTACAGTAGAGATTGACAGGTTTATTTATTAGCAAAGTGCTATTGTAGCACTCTGTTATCAGCTGAAACTGTTTCTAACCTCTCTCGTTTGAAATCGATTGAACCCGTTTGAATCATTGGAAATTAATGAAATCTGAGAGTTTCATTTATAAACAAAGTGCTTTTATGGCACTCTGCTATCAACTGGTACTGTCAAATTTCATTAACTACAAAAGTTTTAAAACGGTTTCAATCGATTTCAAACGAGAGAGTTACATAATCAGCCCCCTGATTACGTTACTCTGTGCTAACAATTCTCGATTGAAACCGCAGTTACATTGCTGCTTTAAGTAAGACAGTTGTCATATTGGTTCTGTACTAAAGCAGCAATGTAACTGCAATTTCTGTCATAGTTGATTGCAACAAAGTTGGCGACAAAATCCGGGGTCACGGGGCTGGTTTAAGAGTCATGCAATAAAAAGTTGGCTCATGTCAGCCCCTTAAGACCCATGGTAAGGACCGTGACCTTTTTACACAAGGGACATTAACAGTTAACAAGTTACGGACGACTTGTAAAAAAGCCGTTAAACTTCGGCTAGGGCGCGAAAAGTCGGGAAAAGAAAATGATCCTTTGATTCTGAATACCTATACATATGTTGAGAAAGAGGAGAGCTAAATAATTTTATTGAAATCCTTTTTTCATAAAATTCGTTCTATTCTATACCCATTTTTATCATGAAAATTTTATTTAAACAACGATATAATACACGAATGATGCATCTACGATGTTGGATGGATTAAAAACCTAATCGTGTATTTTGCAGTCAATAGGTGTATGGATAGCCGCGCTAGACGTAATAGTAGATTGTTATACAAGACGCTAAAATTACCCATTGCATACGAGGTATTTTTATTCCCGAGCTTTAGCGAGGGAATAAATAGAAACCGAGTTACAATGGGTTTTAGCGTCGTGTGTTACACTATACTTTTCACTACGATTGCGAGAAAATAAAATACAATATTAAATAGTTTATACCTACTTACTTCCGTAAACGAATCCACTCGTTTTTCTATCCTCCACTTCATAAACTTTTTGTACAATATTTAAATAAAAGATTTGTGCTTGACGGCAGAAGATTAAAATTATTTCTTTCCTATTACAGTGACACAATTCAATCAGTTTGTAATTATAAAAAAAATCTAAAGATTTCGCGCCATGGTACCTTTTTTTAATTTCTGCTGTAGCAGCTAAACAACACAAACACGCATTCTACGAATCACTCTGTACACAGAGTATAAATAAGTCTATGATTTCACCGAAGAGATGCTTTTAGTTCCATTTTCAAAAATAAGAATGAGAAACTGGGGGCCTATTACGAAACTTGGTCAAGATAGTCCGCAGTTCGTCGGTTATAGTTATTACAAATCCATAGTCTATTGAACGAATAATGACGGATCCACTAGAGAGAAACTGTCAAATTTACGTAATCACTTTGCAATCTCGCATACGCAAGTGCTTTGTAATAGGAATCAATCAGAACGAAGCACGGACGCAGCCGCGTGTATCGCATTAAACTTTTCGTAATAGACCCCCAGTATTAAGTCGAGCGAGTTTTTATTCGTGATTATGAATAAAGACTTTTTCGTTTTAGTACGCTCATTGGTAATAGACAAACATTAAAAAAGAAAAAACTTTATCCCCTAGGGCTTATTATGCTATTTTATCTCGACTCTTGTACGTTACAATGACGCACTTTTTGAGCAAGAGGAGTGAAAAAAATATTAAGCCCGCCGGTAACGATCAATTGCGATTGTCAATTTTTTCGTCGATGCCATTGTTGGAGCAATTGACAATTGACAATCGCTTCAATTGCACGCGTAAACGATAAATTTTCGCATCAATGAGCGTCAATGACGTATAAATTCAACCGCAAATGATCGTTACCGGAGCGCTTTAAAACCACTGAAAATATAGTGTTACTTTTAATAACTGTTTAATAGTAAGGCTCTTAAAATCTTACTTACTTCCGACAAAAAATTCCTAAAAGCGGGAAAAGACAAGTAGAGTAAGCTCATAAAATATTTTTATCTTTCCCTGGTTAAAAAACTTTGTGCAGCGAGTTATAAAATTATGCAAAATATTTGCATTCTTTGCGACAAGGTTGAACTAGTTTTTACCAAATAACATAAGTAGATAGAAATTTTGGAAATAACCAGTTTTTTAGTTTTTTTTTTATATTTAAGTACCTGATAGTTCTTGAACCAACATTATTATGAACCAAACTATTAAACTAAGGTTTATGTTGCCGCCTGTTTATAACATCGGGCTGCTTTCGGCCGCAACTTTGATTTTTAAATTTGAGATTTTAGCATTCATAATGCTATTTTTATACAATACCATAATAAATATACTTACTAGAAAAAAATCGACTCGTCACCAGTTATCTCAGGCGGGAACCAAACCCAAAAATCTTTTACGCTGCAAGCCAGTGTTATTTCTTCAATGTCAGGAATTACCTAGCGATCTTGATTAAGATGAACAATTCTGGTGACGAGTCGAAATTTTTCTAGTATATTATTTAGTACTGCAACTTTGAATAGGTATAAAGACCATGCGTTATACCTGAGCGATCTTCACGTTGTACTGTGAGAACATGGCGTCATACATGGACATCAGCTCAGATTGCCCGACCGCTGCTGCAGCACGAGGGTCCAAGATGCTGCCAGCGTCCTGCAGGAAAATAAAAAAAATAATAATACGTAAATAGAGTGTGATGGCTTAGCGCATTCGGATGATGGCCGACCAGTAATTTTGCGGCCCCTTACACGTTTGGCTGCGGCCCGGGCCAATTTTAAAAACATCCTCTTGATGCGGCCCCTTAGCGTTTCTCAATAATATTTCAACTCAAAAGTAACACTTAACCTATGCAATGAGTTTTATTTTTCTTTAAAGTTAGGTTTTGCCGCTCACTGATTCTACGGTCAATTATGCGTTTGGCCCACATGGCTGCGCATAAGTATATGTTGTGACGTAGCATATTAAGAACATGTACAGTCACGAGCAATAAAATGTATACGACATTGACCCATCTGGCAACGTTATGGCCCTTCATGCTTATCTCTCCATTGGGAGGGCCTGAGCCTCAACAACACTCACAAATATATATATTTTTTTCTAAAAAAACGTTACCTCTCTAGTATGGTCACTAGGAGACAAAGTCTCCCTCATCGAGAGAGACATCAAAAGCTCCTGAGTCAGCTTCTGTCTCCCAAACGCCACCGCTCCGCTCGTCACCATGATACACTCACGACCTTCTTGGTGGCATTCAGCAACCTGATGAAATAAAGTTAGATTAAAAACTTCTTTAGGTGTATCTTCATACAGTCGCTTTCCCTTTCACTTTCATCTGACGCATGCCTCAAGGCATTTAGTAGCGCACGCTAATCGTGCGCTTTCGACAGAGGCAGGTCTCGGGGCATGCGATAGCACATATATTATGCCATATATTCTCAAAAATAGTTACGTCAAAGTATGGCAGAAATTTAAATGTAAATGCGAACGGTTTGGAGGAAATACTGCATGCAAACGCAAGTTGGTTTAAAAGTTGAAGCGACTCGTTAAAGACAGACCATTATTTTGAGTTTAACCAAATGGACAGTTTAACAGGTTTCCGTTTTTTAAGGCCTAAAGCTAAGGTTTCCTAGGATGACGGTGCCGTCATATTACGGCCGTACTTTAGCGGCGTAGAACGTTGTCTATGAAAACAATATGGCGCGCCGTATTATATTTTGCCGCCGCCATATTGTTTACATAGACAACGTTCTACGCCGCTAAATTACGGCCGTAATATGACGGCACCGTCATCTTAGTAAACCCAAATCTAGCCATAAGAATAGCTCTTCTCTGGGTTAATAAAAAAAAACGGAACAGAAATCTGTGTCATAAGTTTTCAATAAGTGCTATAAAAAGACAACTAATTGAAACTAATTAGAGGACAGACAGAAAGAACACAGTTACTTCCAAAATGATATTCTGATTCTTTGATCTTAACTTACACTAAATTTAATAAAATATAATAAGAACACTGTAATAAAGAACGCACAGTTCCTACACAAAGTAAAAGCTTGACAATTTAATTTCCGTTTTGCGTTACATAAGTATATTTTTAGAGGTAATAAAGTTACAGCAAAGTAGTCTCGTTCCTTTTATGTAGTAAAATATTATGTTTTGCCGGTAAATGGTTCTGCTTCATCAGAAAATATAGTAATATTTTGAACCGACTTCTATCTAATGTAGCTGTTTGAGAGACCTTAGTATTACTAACATACTCTGTTTTTAGGGTAGATATTTATTGTAGCAGGGATTCGAGTTTTCGTCAGTTGGACCATAGGTACATTTTTCCCCAACGGACCAATCAGTTGTGTAGAAGGGAATCAAAACGGTACCACCACGGCACAACCAGTTCAGTTTTGTTAAACACATACCCTGAAATGAGGGGTTTTCAAATTGACATTTAAAAAAAGAAAAGTAACTATTTGCCTTACTAGATGGCGTTGATGGAGTACTTTCGAAGCGTAGTAAAAAATACTTTGAATCCCCTATTTTTTTCAACGCCATCTATCGAGCCTACAGCTTTTTGTCATTTTGAAAAGCCCTCATTCCATTTATTTGCAAATATAGGTAGTACAGAGGTAAGTATTTACGATTAGGTTCAACTTACATAAAGTTTAAAATAATTAGAGACTTATTTATAACATTTCTAAATCGTAATATAAGTATATCCGAATGCTGACAATTATTACAAACCATTTTAGGTTAGGAATGGTTTTAGATTAGGATAAAGTTTGATTACATTTCATTAGGTACGAATCTTTAAATTATGCATTGAGTCTTAGAAAAATCTTAACAATCTGTCTTTGATTAATCGATAGTAGGTACTTACCTATTCTCTTAACAAAATATTTTACCGTTAAACAAAAAACTTCCAGTTTATGGAGAGCCTGTAAACATATTTTTCAATATCCTAGATACACAAATCTAAAATCTACAAACGGGAAAAGTTCAACAAAACAATAATTTTACAGGCCGCCGGGAAACAATAAGGGGCTCTTTTGCTTTACATAAAGAAGAATATTAATAGCATCTGCCGCTCTCCGATAATAAATATCATTGTGCCATGATATTCCATCAGATTTCAGAACAGTGTTGCCACTCTACCATTCCGGGTTATGCTTAATTGTTTAGTTAGTAAAAACGAAATATTTTTAGAATATCAATCTGTTTCTAGGTAGCTATAACTACATTAAGGCTCCGTTATGCGAAATCTTTTGTCTCTGTATTTTTCTTTACGTGTAAAAAGTATGGAAAATAACCTCACTTCTGCACTTTTTCGTTGTTTTACCATCATTATCTTTAGCACAATTATCTTTCTTGAAAAAAGTTATTGGAGCAACTGCACAATACCTACGTTAAAGTGTATTTTGATGTCGAATACAATACGTTTACGCTACTTTTTATGCCAAAAATATGACCCGCAACAAGCGCTTTTGATGATATTTTGTTTTTTTTTACAATCATCTGTGAGGTTTATACGCAATTTAATACTTGTAGCTACTAGATAAACTCTTTAGCTTGTATGTTTTTTTTTGGCTACAACTTTACGTTTTCTATATAAAAATATGGCCCGCGCAAACCACGTTTTCCTATAATGGACCCTTAAGTTTGAAAAAAATCCAATACATAAATCACAAGCTTAATATCAATGGAGGATGTAAACTGAAACAATTTTGATGGTTTAACTTACAGGTTTCGATTACTTTTTAGAGGCAGAGCTTTTCTATGCTGAAAACGATAAAGGTTTACCAAAACTTTACTCAAGAAATGCCTACTGAACAATAAATTTATTGTAATTCGTAAAGTTTCTGTTCATTCTACTTTAAGTAGGTAATGTAATGAAAAAGTGAGGTGGCAACACTGTTTCCGAACCCTTTGTGATGGGTTTATGCTCGAAATGATTGTTAAAAGTTTAATCTAACTCCAAATTGAATTTACCCGATTCACAGAATTATTATTGCGTCGAAATGAGACTGCGTTCCTACCAATGTCAAACTTTAACTTTGATTAATATCTTTTATCTCGAGTTTCATTTTAGACGTTTAATTTGCCGCATAACGAAATTGATTATAACATTTTGTTATTTGTTTGATGAAAAAGAGATGTCTGGGCCACGTCTATGTACAGTACCTTATACCAAAAAATAGGTAAAGAGGGTTCTAATTTGGTTGGAACAATATAACTTGTCTATTAAGGGCGACACAATTTCGTAATACTAAATTGTGTTTAAGTGAAACTTAAACAATATTTAATTTATGTTGCAAGTCGCCCTTAAATGCAAACACACAACCAAGGAAATTATAATGTAAGTAGGTACTTAATTTCCTTGCACACAACAAATCATTGTAATTTTGATGCTATTGGTTTTTCACTGTCGTCTTTGACATTTCGATTTTGTAAAAACTTTATTAGACACGTAACGGAATCGAGTAAAACATTATTGGTTTGTTTTTGTCACTTAACAGTGCCTTATATAAAAATAATTGCATTATTCTCAGAAACAATAATTTTTTCTCTATGTTTGGAGATGGCGTAGGTACTACATATTATTATACATGGCGCAGGTCGGGACATCACATGATTATTATACGTCCTATTCTAAGTAACAAAATTAAAACAACAAAGTTGCGCAATAGAAATACCAATAAATTTAAATTTAATTGGTCTTTCCCGGAATCAAACCCGAGGCTTCGAGAAAAACGCACACGCACCAAATTCTTGGTGCGTGTGCCAGCAGGCGTGCTAGCCTTTCATTATGCCACGGAGTCTGTCTGAAAACAGTAAAATCGTACTTATTCCGGATGAATGTTCGTCTTAGCAGTGTTTATAGTCTGTTCAAACGCTAGATTAGTCAAATTTGCACTACAGCTGTCGCAAACCTGCAATGTCTGCTTAGAGCGGATTGTTTGCTTAACCCACCTAAGCTGTTTTCTTTACGGAAATCCTCAAGATTTTCAAACGTAATCTTTAAAACGGATTTAGTACGTTCCTTTTTCTTTTTTATTGGAATGTATTCTTTCAATTCAGTGGCTGATTGAAAATCGGTACATCGCAATCACCTTTACTTTCCTTTAATAAATGAATGAATAGAAAAGAATTCTTTCAATGCCTTCTCACAATGAGCGGAGGGTCTTTTTTTAAGTTCAGTTCAATATTTCAAAGAGAAAATGAAAATGTGTTTCGATGGAAATGTAATTTATTTTAATGGCGTCTGGCGGTCTAAATTGGCAGACTATGCTATGAGGCAAGACACGCTGGTTGAACTCACCCTTAAGGACATAATGATTTTTTTAGATGATATTTTGATATTCAATGGCGAGGGAGGGAGGACTATGCACTGATGGCAGCATTCATATTTTAGTACACTGACTGACGGTCTTAGGTCAATCGCACACTCAGTTATACGTATTTTGAAAGTCTAAAGGTGTCTCTATGTGCTTTCCCGTTCCCATTCAATTTCATCTCGCTGATCGCTTGTTTTCCCTTTCTTCTTGCGCTTTCAATAGAGGCATGCCTCAGGCAAAGCAGGTGGTATATAATATTGTGCCTCAGAGCATGCCATAGCGCATGCTCTATCTTCAAAAAAACTAATATGGCAGAAAGTTGAACCTGAAAGCGCACGGTTTGGGGAGGCAATCAATATTGCATGCATTTGACGCAAGTTGAATTGAAAGTTGAAGCGGCTCGTTGAAGACAGACCAGAGATACATTTCAATTGGCATTTTCTGTGAGTTAGAACGAGATAAATCTTGGTATAAAACAAACATAGTAATTAATACCTTTTCGACAATCGAGGGCAGTTTTCCCAGCGCCAAGCTGATGCCATCCTCCCAGGTGATGACAGCGCTGCCCAGCTTCACGACCAGTCTTCTGGCAAACTTCAGCTGAGACCTGTCCGTGAAGTTTATCTGCTTCCTCTCCGCGCTCACCCGCGTCCGCTTGTCTACATTTACACCCTGGAAAGCTTAATACCTGTTCGACAATGGAGGCCAGTCTTCCCAGCGCCAAGCCAATGCCATCCTCCCAGGTGATGACAGCGCTGCCCAGCTTCACGACCAGTCTTCTGGCATACTTCAGCTGGGACCTGTCCAAGAAGATTATCTGCTTCCTCTCCGCACTTACCAGCGTCCGCTTGTCTACATTCACACCCTGGAAAGTTAATAATACCTGTTCGACAATGGAGGCCAGTCTTCCCAGCGCCAAGCCGATGCCATCCTCCCTGGTGATGACGGCGCTGCCCAACTTCACGACCAGTCTCCTGGCATACTTCAGCTGGGACCTGTCCGTGAAGGTTCTTTGCTTTCTTTCCGCGCTTGCCAGAGTCCGCTTGTCTACGTTCACACCCTGGAGAAAAGATTTTTTCAACGTTAAAACTCACGATCTTTTAATCTCGGGTGTAAAGGGCTAAACGACGTCTTCCTTTCGATGTTATTGACTGAATTCGTTGCTTAGCTGTTTGATAGAATAGCTAAATATCATTCAGCCACTGATTAAAAGATAGGCTATTACGAATAGCTCATTTAGTTGTCGACATACATTACAACCAAAATACAAAAATTATTGCGAAAGTCTAAAATGTTCGCCATTGATTTATTAGAAATATTAGACAGTATTCGATCGATTTTATTTGTCTATCGCAAACAAATCGCAAACTGACGAAACAGGAATTCTCCTAACAAAAACAAAACAATATTAATTACTAAGGCAATATTTTCCGTACAAAATTAACGATAAAAAGGCTATTATTTCGCCGAAGTTCTATGAAGGAGCGATCATTACATTATGAAGTATATAAATAAGTCAGGTTAATGTCTCATATTTTGTGTAATGGGCAATTTTTCATCCCGGATGATTATAGGGGTTCAAGGAAATCATGATTAATGGCAGTGAAATGTTGCTTTCATTTTATTTTTATCACCATAGATTAGATAGGTACTATTAGCCTGAATTCGAAAAAAGTTATTGGTAAAAAATGTATCGATAAAGAGTTAAGGAAAAAAAATCTAAAATAGCTATGTCTTCAGTAATGATTAATAAATTATTAAATTCTTAATTTTTGTACACTACAATCATAATAAATTAAACAATCATATTACGGACTAGTTTAATTATGAATTAACTGGACATTCTCAGAAAAAAAAACAGGAAAGATTGTGGTGTTAACAATCAATCAATCAATATAACTTATTGTAGCGTTCAATCACAATTTCCGGGAATTTTATAGTTTGACCAGCAAAGCAGTAATATTGTAAAATTCCGGTTTCTGCAAAAACCGTGCTACATACATACAACGTAAATTTTCAATAGAATTTCAGTGGTAAAGTGACAAGGCAATCCAATCATCGTTACTGAAAACAGGAGCGCGTCCAATTTGCAACGTAATATCAGCAAAATTAGAAGCTGATACAAATCGCTCATCGGAGCTGTTTCCACTTTGGACCCACTGAACGGGTTAATTGATTCACATGATGACAGACAGGACCAGAAAAGAAATTGATTTTGCATTTTACATAATTCGGTAAACTGAATTTAAGTAAGTATTTTGTATTTTCATCATAATAATATCAGAAAAAATTAAGCTGAAGCCCATGTCTGCTATTTTAACGTCGTGATCGAGTTCCAATTGTGTTTCGATTTTGGGTTTCAGAAAGGATTAGGTCCCTGGGCCCAGTAGCAAGTGGACCATTAGCCATTTAACCCTTAAGAAACAAGAACTATGTCAAAAAACACTACAAATCAAACACAATTGATCACGATTATGACATTAACAATAGCAGACTTGCCCCTGATACAAATCGCCCGTGGGAGCTATTTCCACTTTGGACCCACTGAATGGGTTAATTGATTCACATGATGACAGACAGGACCAGAGGGGAAATTGATTTTTCATTTTACATAATTGGGTAAACAGAATACTGTAAGTACTTATTTTTTACTTCGCATTTATTTTCATTGTAATAACATCAGAAAAAATGTAAGCTGATACAAATCGCTCATCGGCGCTGTTTTTCACTTTAGACCCACTGAAAGGGTTAAGTGGTTCGCATGACGATGGACTTGGGACCAAAGAGGAATTAGATTTTGTACTTTACATTATTTAGTTAGATGAACAGTAATATTAATATTGTATTTTGTACAGTGAAGTATTTCGTACTTCGCATTTACCAGCG
This sequence comes from Agriphila straminella, assembly GCA_950108535.1. Taxonomy (NCBI): domain Eukaryota; kingdom Metazoa; phylum Arthropoda; class Insecta; order Lepidoptera; family Crambidae; genus Agriphila; species Agriphila straminella. The sequence goes on from OX467312.1 coordinate 15,510,014, forward strand.
TTATCAGGTAAATGTCAGTCAGTTTCCACTTTGATCCCACTATGAACGGGGTTCACATGACGACACGACACGGACGTAGGAAGTAGGATAGTATCAAGGAAGATTTTTATTATTTTATTTATTCGCTTACGAAATCTATTTTTAAAATTACAAGCTTTTTGATATCCTCATATACCCACGCTCTGTATCGAGGACACTGTAATAATATTGGTAATGACGCGTTTCTATAATAATGTTATAAAAATAGCCTTTCGTTTTGCTAAGTGAATAAATATCCTTCAATACCTTTGTTTGATTTTAGCTACATAATTTTAATAATGGCTCTAAGTAAATCTATTTCTGGAGCATAACCATTAGATAGGTACTACAGAAATAGAATTAATTACCTTACTTACTTCACAAAACTCGAAAATAACAATCAGGTACTGTCATCAATCACTTATTTTTATTGAAATAACTATGTTCATCTAATAATTGTAGTAGGTATTTAATCATTTATATATATACTCTACTAGTTTTTGCCCGCGACTTCGTTCGCGTTTAAAGAACATGTAACACCCTGTATAACGGGAATTTTCTAAAATCCTTTCTTAGTGCTCACCTACATCATGAAAGGAATCTACCCTCCAAAAATGGCGTATCTATCTTCAACCCTATACAAATTCCCATACAAACTGGAACACCCTGTAGCACCTTGTATAACGGGAATTTTCCAAAACCCTTTCTCAGTGCTCACCTACACCATGGAAGGTATCTACCCTCCAAAAATGGTGTCTCTACTTCAACTCTATACAAATTCTCATACAAACTTGAACAACCTGTAGCACCCCGTATAAAAGGAATATTCCAAAATCCTTTCTTAGTGCTCATCTACATCATGAAAGGTATCTACCCTCCAAAAATGGTGTCTCTATTTTCAGCCGTTAGGGCTCCACGCCTATCCCAACAATGAATCAGTGAATCAATAAATTTAGAATTTTATATGTATAGATTAAAAAGTATTGATGAGTTGTTCCATAAAAATAAGCGTGCGGTGCGGGGCATTTTAGCATGGGGCATGTTAGCATGGGGCATGTTAGCATGGGGTATGTTAGCACCGCGCCCGAGCGAGTAGCGTTTTTCACGTTCAAAAAACATCACGCCGCGCCGCCGGGGCACCGCCCGCCCGCCGCACCGTGTCAGTGTCCCTTTTTCATAACACTATGAAATGAAACAATCCTACGCGAACCGGCTTCGAAAACGCCTGTAAATTTACGAAACCCGTCGGTTCGCGACAGACAGTGACGTAGGCAAGCAATTACTACGTGAGGGCTGCAATAAACGTCCGTAGGCTGATAACTATCAGAGGAACACATACATTACGGTATTACAAGGCAGCGAAATGGCTCGACGATGTAATTTACATAGCGATTGTAATTTAGGGAATTGGAATTGGAACCAGCGCCACGTATCTTGCAATTGGTTCGCATTGGATGAATATTTCGCGATAGATTCTGTGGAATGTCCACATTTATACCAAACTTGTTACTAGGAGACGTGAGGGAGCAACGCGGTTTTACCGGTTTTCGATATAATTTAAACTTTCGGTACTAATAAGTAACTAGTGGCTCTGTGAGCTGTAGACCTGTACACCTCGCGTTAGTAAGTTTTTTTTATGCACAACGCGTTAGTGCTTGGCCTTCACCTCACCTGATGAGTGAAGATAAGGCCGAAGGTGGAAGCGCACTACACCCGGAATCCTCATCACTTAGAATAACTTCCACATAATTATGGTAATATTTTTTTTATTTGAATGAGTTTTTTTTTAAATCGGTTTCGTAGTTTTAAAAATTATATAGCAAGAATTTCTTCTTAAGGCTCGCTTATGCGAAAACATTTATCTCTGTCTTTATCTTTACGTGTAAAGAGTATAGAAAATAACCTCACTTATGTACTTTTTCGATGATTTTCGTTGTTTTTTCATCATTAGCTTTAGCACAATTATCTTTCTTGAAAAGAGTTATTGGAGCAACTGCAACGTTAAAGTATATTTTGATGTAGAGTAGAATTCAATACGTTTCCGCTATTATTTACGCCAAAAATATGGCCCGCGACAAGCGCTTTTCATGATATTTTGATTTGTTTTACAATCATCTGTGAGGTTTATACGCAATTTAATACTTGTAGCTACTAGATAATCTCTTTAGCTTGTCGTATGTTTTTTTGTGGCTACATCTTTACGTTTTCTATATAAAAAATATGGCCCGCGCAAACCATGTTTTCCTATCATAGACCCTTAAAAGGAAAAAAATACACTTGCAAACATTTTGCTTGCCGCTTTACCGTCCGGCTTAATCTACTCAACCGATATCCTATCTCCGAAAATATTTGCATGGGAAAATACAAGATCCCCTGGGACACAACACCTGGACCTGAAGATCCACGTAATCCCACTCAGTTGCTTATCAATATTAATTTGTAATTGAATCCGACCTTTCGACTTTCACAGAACATTATGCTGTTATTACACGCTTAAAGATCTAGTTTAGGAGCTACAACTTTTTTGAGCGTGGAAAATGCTATTTCCTTATGAGAAAATCATAAACGAACTTGTATAGAAAACTTTTTGAACGATATTGATGCTGAAACCTAGTATTGCATAGGGATTTCTGAAACTTCAATGATGATTGATACATGACTGCGATTAAGTATCTAGGTATTAATTAGTATCATCGTCCTGTATTATCTTTTTCAACACACTTGCTCGTAAAGTGAGCCCTAATACATCGCTTTTAGGGCCATAAACCGAGCTATAACAAACGCGTGCAAAAAAAAAAAAAAACCTGCGCGCCTTTCCCCATAATAATTATCATATTTTGTTTTTGTCGTATTTGTTGCTGTGCTCTGTGGTAAATTACTTTGTTTTTTCCTCGCAAATGTGGTGAAAAACGTCGTATGAAACTCGTGAGCTTTTGCCTATTGCACACTCGGCTGAGTTACGCCCTCGCCTGCGGCTCGGGCTGCAACCCACAGCCTTGTGTGCAATGAGCAACCTAAGCTAACTTGTCTCATAATGTACTATTAAAGTGGTTGTACCACCGAAAGTGGCACCTTCAGAGGTAAGTTGATAACAGAAAATGATTTCAAAAAAACTTTGCGCGGAATTTTTAGGGCCCATGGTCTAGTATTTTTTTCCTCGCAAATGTGTTGAAAAACGTCGTATGAAACTCGTGAGATTTTGCCTATTGCACACTCGGCTGAGTTACGCCCTCGCCTGCGGCTCGGGCTGCAACCCACAGCCTTGTGTGCAATGAGCAACCTAAGCTAACTTGTCTCATAATGTACTATTAAAGTGGTTGTACCACCGAAAGTGGCACCTTCAGAGGTAAGTTGATAACAGAAAATGATTTCAAAAAAACTTTGCGCGGAATTTTTAGGGCCCATGGTCTAGTATTTTTTTCCTCGCAAATGTGTTGAAAAACGTCGTATGAAACTCGTGAGATTTTGCCTATTGCACACTCGGCTGAGTTACGCCCTCGCCTGCGGCTCGGGCTGCAACCCACAGCCTTGTGTGCAATGAGCAACCTAAGCTAACTTGTCTCATAAAATTGTACTATTAAAGTGGTTGTACCACCGAAAGTGGCACCCTCAGAGGTAAGTTGATAACAGAAAATGATTTCAAAAAAACTGCGCGGAATTTTTAGGGCCCATGGTCTAGTATTTTTAGAAGGAATCTCTATATTTCCTCGTAGTCATTCGTAAATGTAGATAGCAATTAATGTGTCAGGAGGTGAAATCAAAGTGATGGCAATCTTTTAAACTATGAATCTAACCACGTTATTGATAACTTTAGGACAAAAATGTATTTAATCAAAGTGATTACTTTTGACTTTTCAAAGTCAACACATTAGGACAAAAATTTCTTAAATAAAAATTTGATGCTATTAAAATAAAGATTGTTTCTGTTTAACTAATTATAGTTAAGTTCCTGTGATTTTTTTAAGTTATTTTTCACCGTGAATTTTAGAAACTTTGATTTAAGAAATTTTTGTCCTAAAGTTATTAATATCGCGGTTAGTTTCTTACTTTATGGTGGTTCGTTGAGCTCAGTAGCGCCACCAATGGAAATAAATCATTTACTTTGTATCAAGGGCTTAGAATAAAAGTTTTGGATATTTTGCGCAAATAAACGAGTAAAGTGCAATTTTAAATATTTTTTCATGGCCTCAAATATAAACAATAAGTTATGAATGATATTGCTAAATGTGGCTACTTTTGGCACTAGTGACATGCACGACTTATTGCTTAAGTTTGAGTTCTTGAATATGAAGAAAATGCATTTTAGTCTTTTATTTGCGCAAAATCATCAAAACTTTTAATCTAAACCCTTGATAAAACGTAATTGATTTATTATCATTGGTGGCGTTACTAAGCTCAACGAACCACCTTAAGAGATTGCCAATGATTTCGAATTCACCCTGTATATTATATTCTACTAAACTACTATTATATCCAATTCATTCGGATTATCGGATTAGGCGGAGTAACATATTATGTTAACATGACCTCCATTATAAGAAAAATATAGAAAAGTTCCAAGTAAATTATGATTGAATAGTAAGTTACAGATTAAGATCTAACGGGGTGTAATGCCAAGTTCCATTTAACGTTCGTGCTGTACAAATTATTAACCAAAAACAGAAAGCTCTGCCTACCCATAAAAAATCATAATCTTTAGGGATCTTGGTATAATGGCCGCGAAAATTGTGGTAGTTTTTGAAAAGCTATGTTCCGTGGAAAATTCACTTATAATGATTGCTGATAAAACAAATTAGTTTTATTCGTTGATTACTTTTGTTTTAGTTTAGTTTGCTGATTGATTATTTATAACCAGATACTCTTTATTCTCAATTAGCTTTTCTTTTTAAATACGTTGTTTTAACATACCTACTGCTTAAACAATAATTCCACAACAAGTGATTGATCTTCCTTCGCATGAATTTAAAAACCATGTTAAAAAAACGCTCATGGGTAAAGGTTATTATAAAGTTGACGAAAATGCGTGGAAATGATGTAACACATAACTTGCTAATATAAGAACTTTGTTGAAGTAATATAATAAGTCTATGTTGTTGCCAATAATCCTGTCACCCTGTTGTAATTATCTGGTAACGATATATTCAAGTTTGTAAATATCGTTACTTATGGCTGTTACAGCTGATAAGTTTCTTGCGCCCGTTCTTCTTGTCAGCTAAAAAAGTCTGGAACGGGTGGTAGGAAAATATAGACGATTCAAAAGTACATAATAATTAAGTTTATTTGAATGAAGCTTATTTCACTTTCACTTTCAATTTCCACTTTAGGAAAATAAATGCAACAAAGAGTTGTAGGGACAATGCGATTTATTTAACCAGTAAAACAAACTTTCACATTTATATATTCTTATTATTGTTTTTACGAGGATACTCAAAGTGAATTCGCATTACAATTAAGAATAAGATTATCGAAAAGCAAAAGCATGTACCTACTGTTGTTAACGTTAAAACAATAGTTAACTATTTAATTAAAGTAAGGAAGGACACTTTTTATATAAACTGTAAGGAAGGACATAATACATACACGTTACTGTTATAATAATTTATAATCATGCATCAGTCACATGACATGACCATATTAATTGATATTAGGGAATATAAACTTTATTGCAATTAACATGAAGATACTACCTACATGGCTGCGGTTTTTAATCCACGTTTATAATTATAAATAGTATCGATTACCTGCTCATTTATAACCACCACATATTACTTATTTATTAAGGCGGTTGTATGACCGAAAGTGGTGCCGCGTATTAATTATACAGCATGAATTTTTAATCATTTGGTTCCCGCAGTGGGGTGGTTCCACTTACGATTACAAGCAACTTTTACTATGGGGCCAACTCTGAAATCGCGAAAAAGAATCAGCTATTCCATACAAAAGCGCAATGCCTACTCGACCTTAAGTATGCAACAGCTGAATTTTTGTATGGAATTTTTCAATTTTTTTTGTCACTTTTGTATGGAACAGCTGATTCTTTTTCGCGATATCAGAGTTGGCCCCATAGTAAAAGTTGCTTGTAATCATCACCTTAAGTATTATTATTCTATCTTTGAAATAGAAAACTTTCATGAAATATTTATTACCTTAGTTAGAAATGAATGCCTATCATTACAGTCGAAATTATTCCACGCTAAATCCTATTTATACAAGAAATCTGTTTATTTTTAGTCTTAGTAATTATGGTACGAAGATTTCACCTGCCATCTCTAATATGATTTATAACTAGTAGCTCTGTAAGCTGTAGACCTCGCTTTGACATATCTCCGCAATTTAGAAAAATTTCGAAAAACTGAATCGACAAAAAAAACTATTACTTACCTTTAATATCAAACCTGCTCACAAAATTTAACGAAAATCGGTTAAGAGGATTGTCAAGCAAACGGTCTCCATACAAACGGCGATAACGTTTCCCACCCTCTAAACCTTAACCTACAGCAATGAAATTTTTGGTATGTTTTTGAAATGCCTAAAAACTAGGGCTGTACGTTTTGATTTTTAAAATATTCATTGTAGATTTAAATATAGTGGCACTTCTGTGTTTTGTATTAAATCACTATTATAGATAAGTATTTAAAAAATCAAAACGTATAGCCCTAGTAGGTATTTAGGCATTTCAAAAAATACCAAATATTAATTACTGTAGGTTAAGGTTTAGAGGGTGGGAAACGTTATCGCCGTTTGTATGGAGACCGTTTGCTTGACAATCCGCCTAAGAAATGCGACTTGCCTCTGAAAGAGCAGGCGGACAGCCGGACAACCCGATGGACATACAAAAGCATTTTTGCCTATGTTTTAATTCAGGTTATATATAAACCATCTATTAGCCAAATTTCATCTAAATCCGTTTAGCAGTTTTTGCGTGATTGAGTAACAAATAGCCAAGCATCTAAACATTCAAACTTTCACAAATAAAATTGGTACTTAATAATAATAATAGGATTACCTATAGTAAAGCGCCTGCGACTTGTCCCCTACCCATTGTTCTAGCCTTTTAACATAAATAAAATGGATAATTTATATTACTTAATTATAATTAAAAGCAAAGAATACATAATAGTACCTACTAAACGTGTTAGTTAGTACTCAATAGCAGTTATTGTATGAACTTAGATACGATAAAGCGCATGGAATCGCCACGTGCCGAGTTCATTATGAACAACTGCGGAAACAGCTTTTATTACGTAGGGCATAGAGGTTAGAGGCGGTCTCAAGGTCAACATGTATAGCCGATGTGCCGTCTTATGTTCATCTTCATACCACATCATTATTTAAGTACGTACTTTCCATGTTATCGCAATATGCCTAATCTATAAACGTTATCAACCATTTTTTAACCGACTTCATCAAAAGGAGGAGGTTCTCAATTCGATTGTATGTTTTTTTTTTTTTTTTTTTTTTTTTTTTATCGTTGTTCGCGCGTATCTTCGACATTTATGGACCGATTTCGATAATTTTTTTTTTGTTCGATTGAGTTTTCTTGCGAGATGGTCCCATTTAATTTTTTTTCAAATCGGTTCAGTAGTTTACAAGTAATCCTGAAAATACTATGATATTAAATCAACTAACTTGACAACTTTGTTATTTATGAACCGAATTAGATGATTTTTTTTGTTGGGGAAGGGATACCGTTGTGTAGTCTTTTTAACCGACTTCAAAAAAAGGAGGTAAGTTTCAGTTTATATGTATGTATGTTTCTCCGCGATTATCTCACGTTTGGCTGAGCCGATTTTTCTACCTAAATAATATACCTACACTACCTAATGCAGAAGGTACTTACACTAAAAATAAAAAAATTGTTTAAAAAACAAAAAACCGACTTCAAAAAACCTGCCTCTAAAAAAAGGAAGAAATAATATACAAATCATTAGATACGCCTTATCATTGTTATAATAAAACACGTCAATTGAAGTCGGGTGGGGCTTTTAGAATAAAAAAGGAAGATGTTCTCCAGCCCCACCCGACTTTAATAGACGTGTTTTATTATAACAATGATAAGGCGTATCTAATGATTTGTATATTATTTCTTCCTTTTTTTAGAGGCAGGTTTTTTGAAGTCGGTTTTTTGTTTTTTAAACAATTTTTTTATTTTTAGTGTAAGTACCTTCTGCATTAGGTAGTGTAGGTATATTATTTAGGTAGAAAAATCGGCTCAGCCAAACGTGAGATAATCGCGGAGAAACATACATACATATAAACTGAAACTTAGCGTATTGCATAGGCCCTTCGTTATGGATGGAAAGGACGATGAGCCTACGGTTACCGATGCCTGGATTTGTCCTAACATGTCAGGATTTTCGGTCCCTTTCAGAATTCCGGCCGGAATGGGAAAAAGACAGACGGACAAACCTACACTGAGAAAAATGTCATTTTGGGGTAATCTTAAAATATCGTGGCGTACGTTTAAATTAAGTGCGTTGTCCTAAAATAAGGAAATAATAGGTTTATATTACGCTATCTTGAAACGTGTTATGATGTAGTCGAATTATATGGTTAAATAAGGCAATATTATGACACTTATCATCGTAAAAATTGGTCATCAAAAATAATATTATCTTCTTAATATTATAACACTATGTAATAGAAAATAGCCCACTGTCCTATAAATATGTATGATAATCTATAAATAAGATTATAATTCTAAATCACAATGAAAGTGCCACCTTCCATAAAAAGATGTCATAGTATTTGAGAAGAAGCATCTCTAGAATACGATGACGTCCCCTTATAGTAGTATGATAAAATTATGTGCCAGTTCCTTTTATTTTGAGATTACCTTCACTTAAAATATAAGGAATTGGCATCAAAATTTAAAATGAATCCTACAAAAATACGATTACAGAAACTTATTTAAGAGTTTTGGTCAAAATATTATATCGTAAAAATTGGTCATCAAAAATAATATTATCTTCTTAATATTATAACATTATGTAATAGAAAATAGCCCACTGTCCTATAAATATGTATGATAATCTATAAATAAGATTATAATTCTAAATCACAATGAAAGTGCCACCTTCCATAAAAAGTTGTCATAGTTTTTGAGAAGAAGCATCTAAAATACGATGACGTCCCCTTATAGTATCAAAATTAAAATGAATCCTACAAAAATACGATTACAGAAACTTATTTAAGAGTTTGCATCAATTTTTGTATGATTCCTAAAAAATACGATGACAGCACGTAAATTCGCCGTTCATTACTCATCGACTTGTCGTTCGTTTTGTATATTCTCTCCATTCAGTCAGTCGGAGTCGCAGAGTCGCAAGGACAGTTTTTAGCGTGTACAGAATTTATTTATATTTGACTATTTTTTTAAATGTGAGTGAGTGCAAAGTGCAATACTTATGGATAAAGCAACTCATGACTTGCTAAAATAATGGAATCTAGCTCAATACTTATATACAACGTTTTGAAGGTAAGTTGCCAAGCCTATGTAGTGCGCGTGCGCGTGCACACTTTATTGGGGGGGAAGAAAATTAACTTTTTATATAAAACGTATCATTTTGGAGGACAAAAAAACGTATTTGGGGTAAATTTTAATTTTCTCTTCATATAAAGTGTACTTATCATTTGAAGGAAAAAATCAAATGCATATTATTGCCATTAAAATGGACCTAAAACATTGAATTCTTATCACAAATTACATGTTTGATTTTAGCTTAAAATCCGGCGGTCTCGACAGCTTCGAAGCTTCATCTGACACCATTTAAAAGCTGCCCGGCAGAAGCTGAACACCACAAAGCACAAGTTTCTTCGCAAAAAAATAACAGACACACTAGCAGTTTGTGACGGTAAGGATTTATGTAATTATTCTGGTCTGTCCTCGTTTGACGAAAAAATAAATAAATAATAATGTGTAGTGTTATATACAATAAGCATTTTTTTTTTTCAGATACAAAACCAGAGACTAAATTTCATTGCTGTCATATTACTCCTCGGTTGCTTATTTAACATACCTCCTGCGGCTCCTGCCCGTCGCTCCAGGAAAGATTGGCAAACATCACGAGCAGAAATATTGGAAGGATTTGACGGAGACGGTGGGTGTAACCCACAGTATCTTGCAGAATGCTGGGTGGTTCTTATCTTAAGTCATTGAAAGCGAATCATGATTTTACTTATTAAATTATTTTGCGTATTTTATGGATTTTCCAAAAGATTGTTCTTAGTGTCATGAGTATAATTAGGTACGTAAGTAAGTTGTGACATGCTAAATAGGTATTTATTTTTAACTATTTAAATTATTTTTGACTGACAAATACTGTGATTGTTATAAGCATAAAGGTACGGGATTATAAGCATGGGTATTAAGCCGAAAGGGGGGCATTGTACTCATCCATTAAATAACTTTTACTATCGGGTAAACTCTGAAATCGAAAAAAACTGCTGCTACTTAAGGCGGTTGTATGACCAAAAGTGGCGCCCTCAGTGGTTTTTATTTAATAAGTTATTAATAGAAAATTATTTTAATAATGTTTATCGTGGAGATTTTAGGGCCCTTGGTCTAGTTTTTTTAGAAGGTATCACTACATGCCCTCGTAGTCATTCGTAGAAGTAGATAGCAAATGTGTCAAAAACGGCCACTTTTAGCAGTTTTGCAATCTACTTCTAGCAGTGACTACGAGGGAATGTAACGATACCGTCTAAAAATACTAGACTGTGGGCCCTAAAATCTCCACGATAAATATTTTTAAAATTGTGTATTAGAATTATAATATTAAATATAATTCACCGCTGCACCACTTTCGCTCAGGGTACCACCTTAAGTAAATTTCGTCAAATTATGTTGTGCCCAAAGTAAGAGTTGTTCACCATAATGAGTACAATGAGTCCTTTTCGGATTAGTACACCGTAAGCTTATAAGCCTGTGTTATTATAATTAAGTACTATTATGTGCTCAATTTGCGAATAGGTAGGTACATTATTTTTGGTGTCTTTTTTTCTGTTGTACAATACATTTATTAATAAATAATTACTTATATAAAAGTAAAAAAATAATATTGTAAAAATTTACGTTACTTACTTTCAAAAAGAAATATTGATATTGCAATAATTAAACTTTCAAAAATAAATAAAATTACTCTTGATTACTATTTCTGTTTTTTTTATACACGTGTCTTCCTGTTCTCTTTAAGTTTTTAATGCAATTGCATATTGCCAAGTTATGAAGGTACCTATTACTTTTTCTATATTTCACATGCTTTAAATTGTTATTTTTTACTTATGCGCGATCCTCTTTTTTAAGTATTTTAGGAATGTGAATTAGGTAAGAAAGAAGTAGTAGGTACAGTCGTCTTTAGATATATTGTAGCAAATAAGGTGACTCATATCCTTAGATAAGTCCAACCAATTAAAATAGACTTTTCTTGTGTTTTGGGTAAGATCCTACAATTTAGCAACGATTTCCTCATATGTCCGGTTATATCCTATTACTTTACGTACCTACTATTTATTATTAGGTACATCCTCTTACCTTGGTTATCCTAGTACAGGCGCCATCAGATATACTGTAGCAGAAAAGGTGATCAAATACTTCTGAACAGTTTAAAATATCAATAAATTCCATACACTTCGTTTACACTTTGTATGGAATTTATTGATATTTAAACTTTTCAGAAGTATTTGATCACCTTTTCTGCTACAGTATATCTGATGGCGACTGTACTAGGATAACCCAAGGTAAGAGGATGTAATAATAAATAGCACGTAAAGTAATAGGATATAACCGGAGATATGAGGAAATTGTTGCTAAATAGTAGGATTTAACCCGAAATACGAGAAAAGTATATTTTAATTAGTAGGACTTCACTAAGGATATTAGGAAGTCACCGATAAATAGTAGAAAACAACCGAATATATGAGGAAATAATTTCTAAATAGTAGGAAAAATATTAGGACCTAACTGGAGATATGAGGAAGTCATCAATAAATAGTACGAAAAATAATAGGACATAACTTGAGATATGATGAAAGAATATTATATTTTTTGACATAAGAGGATGTCATCGAGAAATAGTAGGAAAAATAATAGGATATAACTCGATGTACAATGACAGTAACCATAAGTAGTAGGAACGAGCATACAATATTTTATATTGTAGGACGAGCATACAATATAAAAAATATTGTATGCTCGTCCTACCAAAGGTATGGTGACATGTCATCTTAAATACCGTTATCATCAGCAACAGTAGTATCATCGTACTTTTTGGTGATATCAGTATACTCCGTGCTTTAAGTGAATCCATCTTATTTTAATCTGAATTCACGTCATTTATGATGGGCATTTTTCTCAGTGTAAGAAATTAAACTTTCTTATTTTTCATTCTTTCACAACAGTGACAATCAATTATGTTTTTCAGTGAATAATCAACACAAAAGCTAAAAAAACTTAAAAAAACGAAAACTGAAACGATTTTTTCTGTCTACTTAAAATTTTAAATTTGTCAGGACTTTTTAGTAAAAATCTGGCTTTTTGACGGGATTTTATAGGTAGGTAAGGTACGTATACCATCTGGCATCCATCCCACGACGCTACTAGTAATTACTAATTACCTACCTATATAGTAAAACTTTATGTAGGTACCTAGGTAAGTAAACTAAATTAAAACTTCTCGTCAACTTGTTACTAAAATAATAAAAGGTAACATGTGTTCCAGATTGTTTTATAAATAGTTTTTCCAATTTCAAAACTTTCTTGAAAATAAGTAAAAACTCATGTGTGTAGGATGATATTATGTTTTCGTTCACTTCTTTTATTTTCGATATTTCTAGAGTTAAAGGAGATTATTTTTCTGTGTGACACAACACAACACGTGTGTTTGGCAACGATATATTTTGATATATCGTAGGCGTTTGGGTGTTGTGTTAACGCTGTTTTTTATGCCGATTCCCTAACTTTTTAAAACTTTTTAAATGTTTTTGAGAGAGAGTACTTTGTTTAACGTTTATTATTTAAAAAAACGACGGGTTGCACTCCGGGAGTGCCGGCAGAAGTGAAAACTTGAATATTAACGTTGTGCATTTTTGATATTTTGGAATGGTGAGGGAATAATTTTGCACGAATTTATTTAATTATCAGTATAAAAGTACTATCATTTATGTGTAAAATACAATATTTATAGGTAGTTTATCTCTCAGAAAAATCAACTTCCATCCATAATTTCGACGAATTTTTCACCATCATTATTACGTCACCTTCTTACGAATTTTCGATATGTATCCTTGGTTTTTGAAGGAATGTTTTATTTATTTTCTAGCCCTAAGCACTTACAGGAATTTGTCACTTATTTCGTTACGCTTTGAAGGAAAAAATCGAATATTTGGCAAAATGTTTAGAAAATTAGATCGGGGAACATCCACGTGGGATAGATTTTTTTCTGTCACGTGTCCTGACGCGAGTTTAACATTTTAACCCATTACAAAAAAAGTGTACAACGCCGCTAAAGAAGTTTTCACTTCAAAAACTGAAAATGATATAAATCTCGATCGAATAGCTCGTAGGTACCTAGTAGGAACATACTTGTTTAAACTAAGTAAGCGATTCACATACCTATCGCCTTTCCTCGAAATTCCATCTAGTAACAAATTCATTCATTTGGGCAATGGATCTACAACGATCTTATCAAGTTTATCTGTAATTGGACGCCGATATCTTGTCCAATAAATACGTGCCAATATCCGGTACCTAGGGATATGATGACGGGACTTGTGATGTTATTTCACATCCCTAAGGTAAGGTAGGGTACAGTACAATGCGATTAAATTGACAATCGACAGTGATCCGCCGCAACTTCACTCCAGATCGAGAATGTATGGTAAAGAGAAAATTTTACAGTTTAAAATAGATGCGTCGTTTTGTCCCCCAAACGCTCTGAAGTTGGTCACTTCAGAAGATTAATTATTGTGAAAAATAATAACTTCACTTAACTATTTATTAATGAACAATATTTTTCATCAAAATTTTACTTTTAGTTACCTTAATGCTAATTCATTCTTCTTATTTTTTAACAAAAATTGGAAAACAATAAACCCCGCCGGGTCAAGCGCTTCCTGTTTTTTTCATAATGTTAGAATTAGGTACAAAAACAACATACTCTTTAAGCTCTGAATAGGGATGTTGACTATTTTTTTTATTTTATGTTATATAAATTACCTCTCAAAAAAAGAAACATTGGTAAAAGAATTAATTCGCTAGCATGAAAACTGCCCGAGATATCACAGTGTGAAATGCACACAAATGGACTCGATCAAAAACGCTCCATACTAATGGCTTGCACGTTATGACGTCACGCCGTGCAAGTTTGTATGCAACGCATAGGAAATTTGTTCAGCAGCTATATTAAATATTGTGTTTATCAAAATGGTTTCTTCGACAAATTTGCTATACATTTTACAGACTAATTAAAGGTATCATTTATTTTAATAAATTGTATACTTTTTAAATGGACTTGTCCACCCAACTTTGAAGGGTCATAAAACAAATAATATGCAATATATAAAACCAAGAGGTGCTACTCTAAAAGTTTAATATGTTTACGATTTCTATTAGTATTTCGTTATTTTATTCATTAGTCAACATCCCTATTCTTTTTCATTATCTCAATACAACATCGATATGACCAATATCATTATCGGTGCTCTGTAATGAGATTGCGAAACAATCATACATGTTCATTTTCAGCTGATTGTAGTAGGTAATAGTAGAATACGATATTACGATGAATACTTGCGTAACACACGCAAAGGAATATTTTCAATGTGGAAGATTATTTTCAAAACGTCAAAAGTCAGAACTTCAAATGGTCGGAATTTTAAATCGTTTTCCAAATGGGCAAAATATAGTAAACGATACAAAATATTTTTACCATTGAAAATGGTTATCAGATGCAAATCGCCTGAGACGTATTTTTAGCCATAGCTCCAAGGATTTTGGGAAGATCGAGATGGGAATAGTACCAAAAGTTGAGGAATTTATCGAGACACGTGTAAACGTTTGAATTTTGAAAATCGACGGGTAAAATTTTTCGAAATTTTGCTAAATTGTAAATATTTCGAAAAAAAAAACAGACTGAAAAAATTTAAAAATGGGTAGGTAGGTATAAGTTTAGTTACAAAATAGTGAACTTTTTGAAAATCGGTTAATAATTGTGACCTGTAGGTGGTCCCTTTAGATTTGGAATGGGGTTGGTAAACTTTTTCGAAGAGAATTGTTTTATATTTTTTTTTGATAGCACAAGTTTGAAGAATAAAGAAAATAATATTATGATTTTTTTTATTTTACCTTGTTAACTAATTTTTTTTTATATTATTATCGCGATAAAATATCAAACATACGGCTGAACACGAAGTTCCTTTGCATTTACTGATTTAAAAAACTGATTGACAGATAGTGACAAAGAGTAATCATACCTATGTTTTTTTTGTTTTGAGCAACAACATAGAAGTCTTTGGAGCAAAGGCATAACCTACGCATACAGCCGTAATAGTGATTTATTGTACTATGCTGTAAATTAAAAATTTAAATTTTTATTTAAATTAAAATGAAGCATCATATAATTTCGCAATTTGTTATTCCTGACTCCAAAGCCAAAAGCTACCAGAAAATATATAATTCACAACAGTTTTGAAAGTTTACCAACCCGTAGAAAAATTGGTATTTCCGTAAGTATAAAATTGATGTAGCTTCTATGATTATTGACCGATCGTCATGGTAATGGTATTAAAAGATGCGGAAGCAAACGAGAAGTGCATTCGTTGGATTTTAGAAAATTGGTTAATAATATTTCGGTCGCGTCACAGAATACGTCGAGGCCAGTCAGCGGGCGCTTAGGTATACCTACCTAATTAGATACCTTAGAAAAATAATAGGATTTTGCATTTGATTTGATTTTGTTGTTTGTAAATTTTTGTTTTCATTTTCAATGCTCCGATTCTTGCGGGGACTGCAAAATCTGGTATTTTTTTTATTACGAGTAGGTAGGTATATTACCTAAAGTTTCTATTTCTACATAATTATTGTGCAGTAACTTTACATACACATCTAAGTAATTTATAATTTAAAAAAAATTGTAGAAAAAAAGGTCAGAACGAAAGACCTCACGAGCTAGCAAGCACCACATTCCATTCCTTAACTGGTACGTATACAGACAGATACAGTAAGATTTTGCATAGTTAAATAACTATTGCTATGTGCAATGGAATTTCAACCCTACCTTTATCACAATAGAAATTAAAAAAGTAGGCCTAATTAACTAATTGCAATGTACTTAGACTAGTGGCTATGTAGAGCTGGTAGACCTTGCGTTTGTGACATTTTTAAAAATGGCCCAAATATGATTTTCCCCATAACTCCGCCATTTTGAAAAATTTCGAAAAACTGAATCGACATAAAATCTATAGATATAAATAGAGAACCTGCTCACAAAATTTCAGGAGAATCGGGTGGGAAAATGCGACCTGTAAAGGAGAACAAACGGACAACCGGACATACGATTTTTTTTTGCCAAAGCTGAAACGGAGACGCTCCGCGCACACATCGCGCTCGCTCGGTCTATAAAAAGTTAATAATGACAATTTTAAACTAAGGTACCTAGGTATTTGTCAATAGATTAGTTTTATTATAAAGACTGTTTCTATTCGTTCTCTTATGATAAAACGTGTATAGCAACAGACTTACTTACTTAAATATAAACTTTTCAAGAACCTACTTAAAGCCATTAAATATCGGAAGATTCTTGACACTGAAAATTATCTTAAAACAAATAGACAAAGCAAAGATTTGTTCATTAATTCTCTGGTAGTGTTAATAGTTTCATAATATGACTGTCTAACTAATTTATGTTCTTTCTCTCTTTAATTTTTTTTATCTAGATGAATTACCAGATGAAATCAAAAGTGTAAAAACTAAAATTTATGGGGAAAGGCATAGCCTTCATTAATAAAGTTCCACAACAAGTGATTGATCTTCCTTTGCATGAATTTAAAAACCATGTTAAAAAACGCTCATGGGTAAAGGTTATTATAAAGTAAACGATTATCTTTAAGATCAAAATGCGTGGAAATGATGTAACACATAACTTGCTAATATAAGTACTTTGTTGAAGTAATTTAATAAGTCTATGTTGTTGCCAATAATCCTGTCACCCTGTTGTAATTATCTGGTAACGATATATTCAAGTTTGTAAATATCGTTACTTATGGCTGTTACAGCTGATAAGTTTCTTGCGCCCGTTCTTCTTGTCAGCTAAAAAAGTCTGGAACGGGTGGTAGGAAAATATAGACGATTCAAAAGTACTTAATAATTAAGTTTATTTGAATAAAGCTTTTTGACTTTGACTTTGAAGTTTGGAAAACAAAGTTTTTTTCAATCTTAAGATGTATCTTTTTAATAGGTAAGTATTTAAAAATTATAATATAATATAAATAATAGCCTAAAATTATTAAATCCTTATTCTTGAAGTTTATTACTTAAATAAAATAAGATAATAAACCAGCGCTAGGTACTTCGTTGAGTGTGTGCGTTACACAAAAAATGTATTACAGATAAATCTTACAATAAGGCAACTTCAAACAACTTCAAAATCTGGCAACCCCACAGTACTTCGAGAAAGATAGCTATGTATAATATTTGAACACCCGCCAAGAAAATTTATATTGCAAACTTATAATGCCAAAACGCTTTATATGGAGTTCTTCTTAACCTATTATAACAAGAACCAACCAATAATTTGGCGCTTAGGCACGTATACTCCAAGAACAATTTTATTGTCACATTTATTACTTATTTTTATTTTTTAATACAAGTCAAGCGAAATAACTAAAAAATAAAGTTGTGCTAACAAAATCAGTAGTCAGTACCCATAGCATAAGAATAAATAAGTCGATGCTGTTGGTTTTTTGGTTTTTTTCCGTTTCAGCTTGGGCAAAAATTATTTCGTATGTCTGTCCGGCTGTCCGTCTGTTCCTCTACAGGTCGCATTTCCCAACCGATTCTCATGAAATTTTAAAATCAGTTTTTCGAAAGTTATTGGAAAAAACATATATTTCAGCCATTTCGAAAAATGATCAAATATTTCAGAAAATCCGAGGTCTACACTCTACAGCTCGAGCCACTAGTTTATAAAATTCCTGCTACCGTTATAAACAATGCCCAACTCTTCCATAATAAAAACTTACCTCTTGTGGACTTAATTTAGGTCGAATAACTGGCAACTTGTCATATCCCACAATGGTGTAAAACCTTTTTCCACAAACTTTTTTCACAGCACGAACACCCAAAAGCGACATTTTGCCTTTTTAAATTTAGAACACAAATACAACTTGCACGAACGAACATTAAACTCACTATGGAGATAAACGTTCAAATAAACTTTTATCAGTTCGGTTTATAACTAACAACAAACAACATTCAAGTAAGTATTTACGCAATTAGTTAATTCATAGCGGCAAATTAACAGTTATTATTTGGTTAAATTTGGAAGTAGATTGTCATTATCCTCTTTCTTATATAAGGCGTTCTATTTTTAAAATTTGAATTTTCTAAAAATAAATCAAAATGTTATTTACATTAGCTGTTCAAGACTAAGTATTCATTATTGTGTCTTAAAACATGAATATCATGAGTTCATTGAACTTTTGACAAGATAACATAAAATGTTTCGAAATACATTGAGTTTATTCGATGCAATTTTATTCGAGCTAGTTAAAAGATACGAGATGCACGTTGCATTGCAACGGTTTGCTATTGCTAATAAGTGGTGAACCTTGGTCCATACGCACATACAATTTACCTTGTTAACACTGTACCTAGGTACCTCTCAGTGCATACCTAAGTACCTACTACATTACAAGTAAAAGTTGTTCATTTTGATGGTCCCTATCTACAATGTTCGGCATTAGGGGTTTTTTGTAACAACTTGTATAAGGTGGAACCAAATTATTTAATAATACTGAAACAGGTGATATATACATATAGCTGCTTAACTCTATTTCTTTTTTCTCAATTATTTCAAAAGGTGGTGTTAGAAAAAGCACATTGCCTCACGCTCGCAACAGCAGCTGCGAGTTTTTACGCGCAAAAAGCGCGTGTGAAAAGTGAAAGTTTTTTATCATTCATCATTGTCATATTTAGCTCTATGCGGGTCCATGACTAAAAAATCGCCATCAAATAAAAAAAAGAAAATTAAGGCTATTTAAATGAATCTAAAAAGGGAGTTTTTAGCGCCATTTTGTCGAGTTCGGTTCGGTGACTATTTTAATTATTTGCAAATTGATCATAGTGGATATTGTGTCTAAAAATTTTGTGGTACAAGTGTCTACGCAACTGAACAATATGTGGGATAATTGAAATAGGCGCGATCTTGCGGTTGTATGAAGCTGAGACTTTTATTGTAGTGGTGGCCACCTCGGCAGAACTAACCAAGTAAACTGTCTTGATATACTTGGTCCGAAATGCTCCAAGCAGCATTGGAATGCGATGCACCCGCATTCTTATGAAAATTGAAACAATATCTACCACTGAACTATATTCAACACTTGACACTGGCAAAAATTACTCCCCAAAAGAGGAGAGTAGATTGCCAACCTAAAAATAAGGAGAATCTAAAAAAATATGATAATTATTTTAGAAGTTATGAGGTAACAGATGATAGGTACCTCAGAACTCTTAATGATGATACCTATAAGTACTTACCATACATTCCAGTCAAAATCATATTAAGTAGACCTACCTACCCTCCGTTTTGCTTCGCCGTAGTCGGGTAAAAAAATAAAAAAACATAGGTCTACACGACACCACACCAAGATAACAGTGATAATAACAAACTGTAATAAAGAGGATTATCTTTAACAATCTATTTACTATAAACATGCAACTTATCGTTTTAATGCTCTTTCGAAACCAATAATGTATAGAATTACGATATTATCAGCTGATAAATAAGTTTTGTTTTGAGATAGGTAAGTACCTAGAGGGAAAAGTCTGGAAACTACACATTTGTAATGAAGTCATAAACTGTCTGTCTGTCAGTTCATCAGTCTTTCAAGACCTTTTATCTTAACGCGTGGAGTTATCGAGCTGAAATTAAAACCATATTACTCAAGATTACAGCCTCTTGTAGCTGTAAAAAAATCAAAGTTTAATTAAAAAAAGATACGGCCGTTTATGCCGCAAAAAACGCATATTTCGACACTCTCAAAAGAATAAAAATTCATAGGGTACCTACTTCCCTTTGACCTAGATCTATGAAGTTTGGCAAGTAATATCGTCTTATACTACAAGTACCTACAGGGAAAAGTCTGGAAACTATACATTTGTAACTAAATCTTAAAAAATATAATTCTATATCAAAGTACCTACTTTGTACGGAACCCTCGGTGGGCGATTCCGACTCGCCCTTATCCGGTTTTTTTTCTGTAAAGATTTTATTCATACTCCGGACTGTTAAGATAAGAATATAAGTAGTTAAGCCATATCGTGGGTCCAAAGGAAAGCAGATTAGTTCTATTCATGCCGTAACCTAAACCAACAGCGGAAGCACTCTACTGCTTAGATGATATTATGAATAGGGATATTGACATAATGGAGAAATTTCATGATGTTAAAAGCACTTTATTTAACATCATAAAATTAAAATATACTTAGGCTTAAAAAATTGAAATCCGTCAGTAAATGGCAGAAATCTGAATTTACGAAACTAGATAAGAGTCATAAATTAATGTCAAAAAACTCATGTAAAATTGTGAATAAGGCTTTATGAAATTACACCTCTCTCTGCGATAGTTAGTAGGTACAATGCGATTAATTTAACAATGTAGGTACAACCTCAAATGGCTCACTTCAGAGTGCTTGCGGTACAAAACTTTATTCTTTGCCTACATTCTCGAGTGAAGTTGCAGCGAATCTTTGTCTTTTATCAATTTAATCACACACGCACGACCCGACCTCAACCCGAACTCAACTCGAACTCAACAACTCAACTCAACCGGAGCGCACTCCTTGCTTACAATTTTGAGTCTATGACACATGAATAAGCTCCGTTATATTTTGTCAATAAAACTGCACACACGCCCCGCGCTCAACCCGACCTCAACTCAAACTCAACCCGAACACAACCCGAACTCAACTCAAACTCAACCCGAACTCACCTCAAACTCACCTGAACATTACACAGGAGCTTATTAATGTTGACACAATTGTAAGCGATGTATTTCAAGGTGGGCTGCGGTTGAGGTGAGTTTGAGTTGAGTTCGGGTTGGTGTCGGGTCGTGTGTTATCGTTTGAACGCAGCCTTAGAGGCGTTGGATGGACCGGACGTCCAAAGGTCGCGGTTCCGATTCCCGCCTGAGACAATCCTGGTGACGAGTCAAATATTTCTAGTAAGTACTTATATCTTGACTTACGCCTAAATTGATTCCCCGCACAGTAAAACATCTCTGATGCTGAACTTTTTTCAGAGAATACCTGAAAAGTTTATACACTTCAGTACGCCTCAAACCGAAAACCAGCGTATTGTAACACATTTTTATCACTTTGTTTTATTTAAAACAATATTTTAAGTTTAAACTAGGAAATTGTTCTCATAATGTTTGCACACAGTGTTCCTCGCGGATATCGCACTGTTACTGATTATGTTTATGGAAGTAATGTTTATTAATTATGTTGTAATTCCTGATTTGATAAAGTATCTTACCAACACAGTATAATAATAACATTGAGATAATGCTCTATTAGTTTCTAGCAATAGGTTAGAAACTTTACATAAGTACATTTAATTTCAGTAAGTAGGTCTTTAAAAGCACCTAAGTATGTAAATATAGTTTATTATGAGACAAGTTAGCTTAAGTTGCTCATTGCACACAAGGCTGTGTGTTGCAGCCCGAGCCGCAGGCGAGGGCGTAACTCAGCCGAGTGTGCAATAAGCAAGAGCTCACGAGTTTCATACGACGTTTTTCAACACATTTGCGAGGAAAAAACAAAGTAATTTACCACACAGCAACAAATACGACAAAAACAAAATATGATAATTATTATGGGAAATGGCGCGCAGGTTTTTTTTGTTTTTTTCACACGCCCAACGCAAGAATATTTTGCGAACAAAGGGGTGAGTGAGCATACCTAATGCCTTTGCTCCAAAGACTTTCTAAATTGTTCATAGATATAGTATAAATTGTTGCTCAAAACAAAAAAAAACAAAGGTATGATTACTCTTTGTCACTGTCTGTCAAATCTGTCAAACAGTTTTTTTAATCAGTAAATGCAAATGAACTTCGTGTTCAGCCGTATGTTTGATATTTTATCGCGATAATAATATAAAAAAATATATTTGGTTAACAAGGTAAAATAAAAAAATCATAATATTATTTTCTTTTCAACACACTTGCTCGTAAAGTGAGCCCTAATACATCGCTTTTAGGGCCATAATCCGAGCTATAACAAACGCGTGCAATCTATATTTATAAAATCGTAAACTGAATGACTGACTGACTGACTGATCTATCAACGCACAGCCCAAACCGCTGGGTCTAGAGACTCCAAATTTGGCACGCAGGTTCCTTATGAGGTCTAGGGGTGCACTAAGAAAGGATTTTTCAAAATTCACCCCCTAAGGGGGTA
The DNA here is from genome assembly GCA_950108535.1 of Agriphila straminella. Lineage (NCBI taxonomy): Eukaryota > Metazoa > Arthropoda > Insecta > Lepidoptera > Crambidae > Agriphila > Agriphila straminella. Next base: position 15,532,707 of record OX467312.1, read on the forward strand.
AAAAAAGGGATCAAAGTTTGTATGAAAGTCCCTCAGTTTTGAAGCTAGGATCTTCAAATTTTGTGTTTAGACTGACCATTGAAAATAAATAAATACGGGTCTCAGCGTTTTTCAAAATTCTACCCCCGAAAAGGTCAAAAGGGGGATGAAGTTGTGTATTGAAGAAAATCCTTTATTTTCGAAGTAAAAATCGCTAAATTTATAATTTAGGCGTATGGATAGAAATCTAACGCAACGTATATTGTTATTGTTAGTATTTAAACCCCTATTGGGATGAAATGGGGGTGAAAAGGGGTAAAAAACCCCAAAAATAGATATGGATGTCGTTATTGGGGTTTTCTGGGATGACGATTGCAAAAATGACATTTATTTTGAAGTCCAACACGGTGGACATGATTTGACCCCTAAAGGGGTGAAAATGGGGTTCAAATTTTGTATGGAAAAATTATATAAAATAGACATTACAACTTTAAACTTCGTTGGAGCACATCTAAAAATAAATAGGCAAACATATATTTTGTAATTTTGAAAATCAACCACTTAGGGGTAAATGGGATGAGTAAACATAAAAATCAATATGGATGTCGTTCTTGAGGTTTTATGGGATGGTGATTGCGAAAATGAGGTTTATTTTGAAGTCCAACACGGTGGACATGATTTAACCCCTTAAGGGGTGAAAATGGGGTTCAATTTTTGTATGGAAAAATAATATAAAATAGAAATTACAACTTTAAAATTTGTAGGAGCATGTCTAAAAATAAATAGGCAAACACATATTTTGTTATTTTGAAAATCCTCCCTTATGGTGTAAATGGCGTAAGTAAACATGAAAAGCGATGTGGATGTCGTTCTTGAGGTTTCATGGGATGGTGGTTGCGAAAATGACATTTATTTTGAAGTCCAACACGGTGGCCATGATTGGACCTGGACATGCACATCCAGGGGACGGGGACGGGGACGGGAACGGGAACGGGAACGGGAACGGGAACGGGGACGGGGACGGGAACGGGAACGGGAACGGGAACGGGAACGGGAACGGGAACGGGAACGGGAACGGGAACGGGAACGGGAACGGGAACGGGAACGGGAACGGGAACGGGAACGGGAACGGGAACGGGAACGGGAACGGGAACGGGAACGGGAACGGGAACGGGAACGGGAACGGGAACGGGAACGGGAACGGGAACGGGAACGGGAACGGGAACGGGGAGCCTTGTGCGAGGTCCGCCACACGCGGCAGATGTCTCAAGCAGCGCGCCTAATTGCGTAAAAACGGCTGGTCTGATCCTGGTTGACGGTTCCCTAAGGATTTTCTCTAATATCCACGCGGACGAAGTCGCGGGCAGAAGCTAGTAATATATAAAACACTAGTTCGTAATAGAATTAACCCTACAAAGTTAAATTAGTACCTTACTGCAAGTTCTATGCGAGTAAACAGAGCATTCCCAATTTAGCCGGGTAATACAGTTATTTTTTTTTTGACAACAAAGAGGTTTTATGCTGCTGAAAATTCATATACATTTTTGAAATAAATAAATGTGTAAGACCTTAATTAAGTCAAATAAATATATATTAGTATCAAATTATTCATAATTCAAAATATTTTGTTATAAGATATTAAAATATTTGCATTTTGTCACTTAAAATTATAATTTTGAAGTATTAGTAGTAGGCTGTATGCTCCTCACCCCTTTGTTCGCAAAATATTCTTGCGTTGGGCGTGTGAAAAAATAACATGCGCGCCTTTTCCCATAATTATCATATTTTGTTTTTGTCGTATTTGTTGCTGTGTGATAAATTACTTTGTTTTTTCCTCGCAAATGTGTTGAAAAACGTCGTATGAAACTCGTGAGCTCTTGCTTATTGCACACTCGGCTGAGTTACGCCCTCGCCTGCGGCTCGGGCTGCAACCCACAGCCTTGTTTGCAATGAGCAACCTAAGCTAACTTGTCTCATAATGTACTATTATTCTTCAAACTAGTGCTACCTATCAAAAAAATATATAAAACAATTCTCTTCGAAAAAGTTTACCAACCCCATTGTTGTAAGTGCAAACTTACACATAGCCAACATAATTGTGTTTCTTGTGTGTTGCTGAATATACATAGGTAGGTACTTAGGTATAAGTATTGTAAAATTAGGAAAATCAATATCTGCCATTATGAAGTTAATTTTAAATAATGTAATTGGTTGAATGCTCTAAGTAATGTAATTTCAAAGGCGATAAAAAAACCTATTAAAAGTTGAGTTGTACGTCTACACCTTTCATCCATGCTATCAGCTCCCCAATTTATCTAAATAATTTTGTTAAAAAAACAAACAACGAATGACGCACTAACAATTAACTTTATCATACTAGACAACAAAACATGTTGCCATACGCATAATAGTGTCAATTAACAGATCACGGACTGTTGATGCATATTATTACATTGCAAATGCAGTTTTATTAACGTAATGTAGATTATTCATGTTCGCAGAAGCGACAATTTTGACTGCGAGCAGTACCTATACATTCATCTGTTTCGCCTAATCTACCCATACAATTTATCTCTTCCTACTTATAAAAGTGAAGGGGTGACTGACAGACTATTGCCCAGCCCAAACCAGTAGACCTAGAGAAATTTAGAACATAGATTATACTTTATACAGTGTAAACACCCACTAAGAAAGGATTTATGGAAATTCTACCCGTAAAGGGGTGAAATGGGGGTACAAAGTTTGTATGGGAAAAATAAATTCAATGGACATTTAGACCTGAAACTTCGTAGGAGTACTTCTAAAAACAAATAAGAAAACACGTTTTTCGCGGTTTTCCGAAACTCAACCTCCTAGGGGGAAATGGGTAGAAAAAGCCCAAAATAGATTGAAAAATCAACGAACAGCCCAAATCATTGGACCTAGAGACTTGAAAATTTTCACCTAGATACTTTATACTTACAGTGCAAACACTCACTAAGAAATATTTTTTGAAAATTCCACCCGTAAAGGGGTGAAATGATGGTTCAAAGTTTGTATGTGAAAAAAATTAAATGAACATTTCTACCAGAAACTTCGTAAGAGTACTTCTAAAAACAAATAAGCAAACACGTGTTAGTAATAGCACACGTATTCTCAAACATTACTATGAGGACTCACAGTGCCCGTGGACGCACAGAGTTCCAACTCGACCAAACATACGCAATACGTATAACTCCGGCTCCACACGTTGGCCACATATTGCCAAATTCATCTACGTTGCCGGTTTTGTGACAAATGCTTCAGAGGTTCTTTAAAAAGCATCAACGAACGATAAATTGGCCAATATTGTGGCCAATATGTAGAGCCGGCCCAATCACAGAGCTCTATTTCAACGCAGTGCGTTCGCATATGTAGGCAAACGACATGCACCAATGATGCTTCCCTTCTCTATGACTATGACGCTACCTCAGTGGAATCAGCCTATTTACATAAGTATTAGGTATGAAGGCTAGTTTAATTCTATACATGGACTAGGTAGGTAATAAATTTACCTACCTATCCTAGGTACCTATAAATATGTATAATATACCCAATAAACATTTAACCTGGAAATAAATCTTTTAACCAGTACAATAACAGCTAGAAGTTCTATAGCTGACCCGATAGACATTGTCCTGTCCCACATTAAAAATAATACCTAGGTACCGCGTCATCCATTAAATTTGCAACGATTCTCGATACGCAAGAGTTACTTACATTTGCATTGATGCATATGAATTGGTTGAGATCCTACAAATTGAATCGTGTCCACCACAAACCACGCCGACCACAGCAGCATGCAGTTTGCATGCCTGTTCAGTTGCATTGTTGCATACCCACATTACCCACCCACCTACATCCCTGTCATCTCTAAATAAGTAGGTCCCTATAAATTCTGTGTCCCTACCAAGAATCTTATATTATAACTGGATGTTGCATCATTTTCGCAAGGCTTGAGGAATGAAAAAATGTCCTAAATGCCCTTGTAATATTAATATAAGATTCTTGGTCCCTACTATTTAGGGAAGAATTACACATTTCTAGAAGTGCCATCATCAATTAATTTATGGAAAACTCGAGTCCTATTCCAAAGAACTTAGATGAATTATTACTACAGCAAGAAAAGTCTGCTAAATGGAAATAAATCATTATTCGATATCAAGAAAAGAAGATTTAGAACCCCGAGCACTTAGCTAACTCGCTCGAAACGAGCTTTCTCGGGAAACAAGAAAACCCCATTATTATCCTATGACAATTTAACCGTGAAATATAGAGTGTTCAGTTTCAATTACGACACTAACGAAGCTAAGCGGAGACAGAGCTTAAAATATTCATAAATTTAAGATTTAACCCGATGGGATATCTTACAGAAGTATTTGTTTATTCCCGATCAAAATGTCGAGTCGTGCACTGCATAATGTATCTCCCTCCATACATCTTCTGTTCTTGTGTCTGAATAAAAGACAGTGTCACGGTGTTTGTTATGAAGCTCGGAATCACATGAGAATTCCCCAAATACTTGAAAATACTTGAGATACTCCACCTTCGATTTGATTATTATTCCTATTCTCATATCTAACTATATTAAAGGTAGGTACGAATTTATCATTAGTTATCTACGAGAAGGTATTAACGAGTACCTAGGTAATGTGATGTGTGTAGGTGCGCGTACCTACATTGGATGGAATAATAAAATATTCTTTGACCTCGCGAAAGCATTCGACACCGTCTATATACTTATCCCACACCGTCTATCCAAATTGGAGAACATAGCAGGAGTAAGAGGCCTTCACCTGAGCGATAGGACATGGACAAGCGATGGAGCTATTGTTTCCTTTGGGGCCCCTACGCTGTCCCTTATGTTATGACCACTTCCATGGTTTGACGATAGGTATTGAGGATTCCTGTCTGTAAACTTATTCTGGTACGCTCAATCAAGAGGTAGGTAGTTTCCATCTTTGGTTTTATAGAGAATATCAATCTTTTCACACAAAACTCTTTCATTACGATGACAAAAATGACATTATGGTCCTCTCTAAAGACATTGACAGAAACCATAAAATCATGGAGTACCGTACAACGCTGCTAATTTACAAATAAACAATATTTTTAACCACCAAGGCGCTCATTTCCATCAATAGGAGCAATAGGAAACAATGCTCTTGACCAAAAAATCATAAAACCATCGAAAATAGTTGATTTCGATCCCATCTGTGACAACTTTGTTCCAAAAATTGCAAAATCAAATGAAGTTTCATGAAACTATAGAGATAGGTACATGTATCTCTATAGAGTGGCGAAGTACAAAAGGTAGGTTCATGGTGTGAGCTGAACACCTATGCTAGCTACGTTCCTCGAGACTTGTATCAAAATGGTTTCAATCGAGAATATTGTACAGGAATTACAGGATGGTCTTAAAACGCAAGAATCGTGAGAAACCAACGTTTCGTTTCAGGTGAATACTTATGAGTGATAAATACGTAGGTATCTAGATACCTACCTACCTACACATTAATTTTAATGTTTTCATGTGTTTCTGCCACAAAAACTTCAGAGGGCCTAGCCAAAGTAACATTTGCAAATCTTCGTTATCGCTTCGCTTTCGAAACATGTATGGGATTGACGTAAGATTTCGTTAACTATCGAAATTTAAAACGTCAAATCCATACATGTTTCGAAGCGAAGATAACGAAAATTTGCAATGTTACTTTGGCCAGGGGGGCAGGTTTGCAACTAATTGCATAAGTTTATTAATTACAAGAACTCATAGATTTGGAAATGTGATCCAGTTTATAGATGAAAATAGGTAGGTACTTACCCAAGTTTTCTAAATAAATGCTAGAATCCGATTCGATTGGAACAAAACCCAGGGCTCTGTCACTCGGCGCGCGAGTCTGAAGTCGGCAGTCGGCATCTTCCGAGAGGACAAATTTCATACTTACATCAGAAAAGAATAGACCACGCGATAGAAAGTACAACTACTAACTGAATGTTTTGGAGCGAAGGGAACGCTGTGCGACCTGAATTTTATTGTACTTTATTGTGTCTGAGCAAGAGTCGCAATTTATTTCAACGATTTTGCGAAGTGCAACTTCTGTACGCTAGTACTATTATCTATTCTGTAACAAAACTGAAACCATTATTTCTTTGTTTCAGACCTCAAATCTTCATAGGAGAGCCACACCAGCTACCCGTTCCGATAGTAATCAGTCGCTACAAACATTTGAAACCAAACACTGTGAAAAGGACTACTGAAAAAAACAGGGAAAATAGTTCCATAAGTTTATTAACTAGGTAGGTATACTTACGGACGATTTCAATAATCTACCTCCACTCCAGTAAGAGATAGGCCTATTACACTATTACATCTCTTACTGAGGATAGGTAATTGAAATCAGCCTTTTTTACAATAAATTATAGATTTGGAAATCCACGATCCACTTTATAGCTAAAACCTATCCATACTAATATTAAATGCGAAAGTTACTAGGTATCTACCTAAGTACTTGAATAATAATATGTCTGTTACATTTTCACGCCTGGACCGCTGGACCAATTTTAACGAAATTTGGTTCGGATATACTTAATGGGATTTTGGGGAAGGACAAATTATCAGCTACTGGACAAGGCGGAGCTGCGGGCAGAAAGCTAGGTAGTTTAAATAAATGCTACAATCCGATTCGATATAGATTAAAACTCAAACCATTATTTCTGTTTCAGGCCTCAAATCTTCTTAGAAGAGCCACACCAGCTACCGATTCCGATAGTAAATAGTCACTTGAAACCAGTCATTGTGTATAAGAGTTCAGAAAAAACCACGGCATTCCGGATCAAGGAAAAAGATGTGAAATTAGAAACACCAAAACGTGGAGCGACAGTAAGCCGTTGGGTCAAACAACAGTGGGGCTCGAATAGTCAGAATATTGAAAGAGAGAAAGAACGAAAAAGTATTTCAAAGGAACTGATAGCAAAAGCACGGGAAAGAGAAAAGAAGATCATCAAACAGTTACAAAAGGAAGAGGAAAACCGAAAAGAGATTGACAGAAATCAAAACAAAATCCTACCACAGACTGTCCAGACATCAATATTCGCAAAACTGCGCAAACGAGCGAAAAAGTCCCGACAAGTTAAAACGACGACTGAACAGCCAAAAGCCCAATCGAAATATGTGAATGTACAGCCAATAGCCCAATCGAAATATGTGAATGTAAATAAACAGTAAGTTTACATTTCACACATATATAAAATGGTAGTGCGTTCAAACCTGTGCATAATCAGAGGTTATCCTAAGAGGTTAAGATATGGCCAAAGAAAACCTGTAATTAACTATAGCGTGAATGTACATAGAAATGAAGCAGTTATGGATTTCACGGAGTATTATGAAGATAGCGAAAAAAAGTCAGTCAGGTACGGCTGATTAAACAACGCAAATGTATTCGAAAACAGAAACAGCCACCTAGTCCCTTTCGTTGCAGAATGTTCTTTTCGCAAAATGTCCCCTGGTCGCAAAATGTCCCTTTCGCAGAAGGACAGTCGATAAATTCCAGATTCTACAAATGCCATGAGTTTAAAACGCCCAGACTACAAAAACTACCAGATTCTTAGTAGGTAGATATGGAGAAATAATATTTTCAATCACTTTTTGATATCTACTTATATTTTTTTTCTTTCCTTTGTAAAAAACGTCTCCAAAGTACCAGGATCACATCACATAAAATGGAGATAAGTAATTTTCAAAAAACTTTATTAGGTACTTTTTATAATGTTGTTTGAAAAAAAAATGTTCAAACAAAAAACCCCGTAATAAAGAAAGACTTACTAAGTAAAATCCTTTTATGTCAAGCGTTTTTTTTTAATGTGCTGATCCCCCCCAAAACACTGGCCTCGACCTCTTCCGAAAAACTGGCCTGGCTACGCCTATGTTAAAAATATATCCAAAAGTGACTGAAGATAAAAAAAATATCAAGAAGTGATTGAAAATATCATAAAAAATATAAAAAAGTTTTTGGAGAAATTGGAGGACCAATTTAAAATTCTAGAACCTTCTCCATATGTATGTGATCCTGGTACGGTCAGCAACGAAACTTATTCTTATGGTACTACTAGTAGTAAAGGTTGTTCGTATTTTATGGGCACACTCTTTCACACCCTGTAAATGTTTGAAGAAAATCGAAAAATATGAACTTTAGGCCTACTGATTTTTTGTGATCAATAATATGAACAATATTTTTTTAATGAACGCTAAAATAATACGAAAATTTTGCTAAAGAGTCCATTTTGCTATCAGGGGGCATTCTTCGAAAGGGACATTTTGCGAAAGGGGCATTTTGCGCATGGGACATTTTGCGACCGGGGGACATTTTGTGAAAGGGACGTTCTACGACGAAAGGACTTAGTCAGACTGTCGAAGTAATAGAGGTAGACTTATTTCTTTGATCGACAGATGTTTAAATCTGTTTAACAAAATCCCCTAAAATCACCTTACCTTTTTGTAAGAATTAATCGAAGAGATGCTTTAGCTAGGTATCTATAAGTACTAGGTAGGTATAGAAACATAACTAATTTAATACAAAACATCAGTAAGTAGATAATCAAAAATCACTCAGCCTAGCCTACTAACCCAACCAAAATAAGCAAGAAATTAAGCTAACTACGAAAACATGGAACGAACAAACATCGACAACAAACAAGTCACATTAGTAGGGTTAAAGATAAACAAAACTAGGTAGGTACCACGACACGACATCCCCGTGTTTACCTTTAGTTAAGTGCTTAAACTTTAATTTATTATTTTGGAACACCTTTAATAAATTGACCGCTTTGTTTTCCGTTCCTATTACTCGACAAGTTTTAGAATTAGGTAAACATAGTAAGTACCTAATTTTAAAACTTACACTTACTTAGTACCTACCTAGGTACTGACAAACAAACTGAAGGAAGTAGGGTTAAAAAAAACACTAGTGACCTACTTTAACCATTCCATGGTCTTGCTGACATAAGTAGGCTACTTATGTCCCTATATCCACTAAGATCCATTGTAAAAATCCATTGATGGATCTTAGTGGATATAGGGACTTACGTCAGCAAGACTATGGAATGATTAAAATAGTTATGCTGCGGCCACTATCGCATTGTCGCCCAGCTTTTCGTTGTCGTGTTGTACAATTAGAAGCTTCGATACAAGGAATTTGAGTTTAGTTTCTCTTAAGGCGGTTGTATGACCGAAAGTGGCGCACCCAGATGTTTTTATTTAATAAGTTATTAATAGAAAAAGATTTTAATAATGTTTTACGTGGACTTTTTAGGGACCATGGTACAATTTCGTCTTTATTTAAGTACTATGATTTTTTTTCCATTGGCGGCGCTAGTGTAGCACATAAATGCTCTTAAGCACCAATAAAAGTCGGTCTGTGTTCCTAAAGTGTCCCCGTATCTTGTTTCAGTGTCTGCCGCACCTTCAGCGGGCGTTTCGTGAACTGTTTCTACCGTATTTGCTGCCAGTTCTTTTGTTGTTTATCGGTCATCCTTGTTTTAGGCATTTTCATGCTACTTTTAATAATATAATGTCCCATTCCCAAGTTTAATGAAATATTTAAGTATAGTAAACGATTTTTAAGTTATCTTGCGACGTTTACACTTACCCCCATCTATTCCGATACCTTAAAGCATAAATAAAATATTATTACAGATTATAATCTTTATTAACTATTTAAATACTTACGTATTACATATCACTGTGATGTATAGGTAGGTACCCATTACAAAAATGAAACCTAATTTACATCATCCACCAAGATTGTTTAAAAAATAGGTAGGTATTAAGGTGCATCCATATCAAAACTATTTTTAGTAGAGAAACATTTTGTAACACGGTAACACTAAGGCTGAGTTGCACCATCTTAACTTAACCTTAACTTTTACAGATACAAACTTATCTAACTCGATGACAGCGTCGCTGTCGTCTATGGCGTAACCTAGGTAACAATTTGTACTAACACCTTAGTTCCACTTTTGACCACTGGCTCAGATAAGTTTGTATCTGTAAGTTATGGTTAAGTCAAGATGGTGCAACTCAGCCTAAGTAACACTGATTATCTAGCCCGTCGTAGACTTGATTCACCTGGGTCACCTGGGTGAATTAAGTATACTTATTAGTATCTAGAGATTGGAGCAAAGTGGCTACAATTTTCTTGTCAAAGTGACAGTTTTCATCCTACACACGATCAGTTTTAACTGGCAGTTTAGACTGGTCAATGAAAATTATATAAAGCCCATGGCTTCCAAAGGGGATAAATTTATTACATAATACAATGTGATTAAATTGACAAAAGACTGATCCGCTGCCAACTTCACTCGATAATGTATGGCAAAGAAAAAGAATTACAGATTATAATACGTCATTTTGTATCGCAAGCACTCTGAAGTTATAACGGGTGTAACAAGACCCTCAACGAAGCCGAAGTCCACGCATTCCGCCCATCATCAGGATAATTATTATCTTTTAGACTATACCTGGGAAACCAATAGCTACGAAGTTATTGAAGGTCAAAGTCAATTTTTTTTTCATTTTTTTATGAAATCTTATTTCATTCGTTATTTCCTAAATTGTGTCCTAAGGAACATTATCAAAATTTTAAGTATTTCATATCAAACAATGGCTTTAAAACGTCGCTTCAAAAAGTGTATCTCATGAGCACACACACACTCGCAGGCGCGGTCTGTTGTACGCGTTACATTGCGTGGTAATGTATGCAATCGTCGGCTTAACTGTCAAACCTCTTAACTCCACTTTTTTTCAAAAATGACATTTTGATACCATTTTATTGCTTATTTCGGAACGCATCCAATGGCAAACCTCTCAAATCAATTAAAAAAGCAGTTAAAGTTTAAAATGCAAAAAAGAAAACCTCTTAATTCCGGGCGTCCATTTTGTTAAAGTCAGACCTCTTAAATCCCCCCCGCTCAGTACTTCACAGTATGGCGTAGTGAACTCACGTCGATTTTGCGTCTGTTTTGTGTAAATAAAGTAATTAAGTATTTTTTTTGTAACTTTACGTTAACAAATAGCAAGACTTTTTTTTATTGTTACCAAAAGCAATACAAAAAAATACAATTCAAAAATCACTCGCCAAACTTTAAAGTTTGATGGCGAGATGCGCTCTTTTTTAACTATCTTAACCTACCCTTCTCCACAGTTCTTTTACAAGGAATTTGTAACAATAAATAATAAAGTTAATAGCTAATCTAATCTATCGAGAAACACACCCTTCAATCTTGTCTTTAACAAATTTTTACTTAATTTATGGTCCTGTCTCAGTAAATCTATCTTATTAAATAATTTTGGTATTACAAATTTTGTCAATCTTTTCCCTGGGAATAACGAATTTCTTCTGGCGTACACTTCTTGTATTATATCTATTTTCAACATTGACATTATACTGGTCACAGTAGTAGTGTTCTAATCCTATCAAAAATTCAACCTTTTTATCTATAGGTAATATTTTACACAATTTAAATAATTTGTGATATTCTTTGTTACACATTTTTTTACGTTTTTACTTACTATGAATTTAAGTAGTCTTATTTGTAAATTCTTAATATTTTTACAAGACACATGGTTTCATAAATATTATTAGTTACCTTAAGAAGTTGAATTTGCTAATAGTTTTAGAAGAGATTTTTATAAAGCTTGACCTATATTATAAGAAATTGTTAAAAAAAAATCATTTCATTAAAAGTTTCTTTTGTACGCACCACATTCTAGAGATAAAAATATTTAGATTAAGTTTATTTTCTTGGTACACCAAATTCAAAAAATAGTATTAAAGTACCTCTGTTGATTGTATATCTCTCATAAGTGATATCATTTAATACCTACTAGCAATTTTTTGAGGCCAGAGGAGGTCTTTTTTGATTTTCTATTAAAAACATAATTCCATTAATATCGTGTATTTCTTTTGACAAAACTCGTATCTCCGCAATTATGTGATGATTTTTTCTTGAAAATCTCTCAACTCCATTTTTACACACTTGCCATGAATTTTTGGCAAACTTTTTAACGGAATATTATTTCTTACAATTTTAATAAGTATGTATATATAAAATTAAAACAAACCTTCATACAAAATTTTTCGTGATGAAGTTTTTTGTGCCTCCTGTAAAATTTGCTCTGATGTAGTTAAGAGGTTTGACAGTTAAGCCGACGCAATGCTTTTTTAACACCAAAAATTAAAATCGTTTCCCAGCAATAAGTTTGAACAGAAATGGTCCTGATGATGGGCAGAATACGTAGACCTCGGCGGTGTTGAGGGTCTTGTTACACCGATGACGTCTTCATAATACAAATATAAATTAGCCTAAGCATGGGCGTACCCAAGTTCTGGGCCAGGGGGGGGGGGGGGGAATCTATTGTATCGCCCCCAGGGGGGTGGCAAATTTATTGTAAATCAAATATAATAACAATTAATAGTTAGTTGGAGGTATTCAAACAAAATCCAGGGGGGCAGCTGCCCCTCCCTGCCCCCCTCGGTACGCCCATGAGCTTAAGTATTTTTCGCGTTACATTACAATATAACACAAACTTCGTGCATGTAAATTCGGTTTCATTTATTTTATCGTCAATAGTCAAGGCACTTCAGTATTAAACATAATCTTAGAAATAACTAAACAACAAAATTATTATGAATGTCAAATAAAATAGGAATACGCGTAGTAACATATTCATTTCATATCTTTTGAAAATGTAAGGGGCCCGTTATTAACAGTTAAAGCGATGCAAAAAAGTGCTAGGGATTTTGAGACATTGAATTTCTGATTTATCATAAATGGCAAATCCTTCAAATTTGAACTTAAAATCAATAGGATTATGGTTTAAAATAGACTCTAACACTAGAGGTGGCCCTATTCCTCATTCGATAAGAAATAATGGTTTAAAATCTGTTGGAATTGAAATTTGTAGAAAAATACTGATGTTCATATTTCTCCAATTAATTTTGAACCTTAAAATGTTACGAGTTAAGATTTAATGTAAGCATTTCTGTTGGCTCTTCTAGCTTAGCATCTATATAGTACTTTTACAATGTTAACTGCTGGGGCCTATTTTATAAAGATTACAGTTTTGTAATTTACTACGGTGATTCGCGTCCATTGCAGTGTCTGTGACTTATTTATTTTCTAGTTTCAAATTCACCACGCAATAAACACCAAACGATCGTTGTAATTTACTACGGTAATGTTTATGAAAGAGGGCCCTGATGGAAAACCCTCATAAAAAGGTAAAACAGAATAGGGATGATGACTAATGAATAAAATAACGAAATACTAATAAAAATCGTAAACATATTATACTTTTAGAGTAGCTTCAATACCTCTTGGTTTTATATATTGCATATTATTAATGTTTGTGGTCCTATTTAAATAAAAAAAATAAAAAATATTTGTTTTATGACTCTTCAAAGTTGGGTGGACAAGTCTGTGGCGAGCATCCGCTCCCACAACTACACTTGGGCAACCGCCTTACAATTTCAAGAAATCCGCTCCGCTTATGCAGCTTGGGCCATACTACCGCTGCAACGATTATCACGCCCCGTGCGCGTGATCGTATGCACCTCCCTATCGCACGCGCCGCTCGCCTTATGACCGCGCATCCTTCTCGCTTGCTTGGAAAATGCAACAGCCGACGACAGAATGATTTGCATAATTCACTCTTGCTCATATGACGCTTGCGCTTGGATGTTTTTAATTTTCTATAATCAATTGCTGTTTATTTCTAATTGTATGTGCCGTGGTAATTGTTATTATTAATTATAAAGTAGTTTTCATCGTTCTCAGTGTGTTGTGATTGTTTGGTTCCCGTCTACTGTGCCGTGCTGTGCCGTTACTATAATTATTCGTTCGGGTTCGATCCCCGAAATATCCTATGTGGTAGGAATTAGTAGTGCCCCACAAGTCCATTCAAAAAGTATGAAATTTATTAAAAAAAATGATACCTTTAATTAGTCCGTAAAATGTATAGCAAATTTGTCTAAGAAACCATTTTGATAAACACAATAGCTGCCGAACAAATTTCCTACGCGTTGCATACAAACTACTCAGGCGTGACGTCATAATTGAGTAGCCGTTAGCATGGAGCATTTTTGGGCGAGTCCATTTGTGTGCATTTCACACTGATATCTCGGGCAGTTTTCATGCTAGCGAAATAATTATTTTACCAATGTTTCTCTTTTTGAGAGGTAATTTATATAACATAAAATAAAAAAGTTGTCATCATCCCAATTGTATATAAAAATAATTGTTATTTTGAAACTTTCCCATGATTTTAACTGAATTAAGTAAATAAAATTAAAGCTCAGTCTCTCGTATTTGGAACATCACATTTTCAGACTCGAAATTCACCTTTTCGATCACAATTTTTTTACATTCAATTTCTTCAACTTCCTTTGGTAACGATGAACTAGCACACCGTTTTCTACTCGGACTTACATCTATATTTACAATGTTATTAATACTTTTCAACGGTGACCGTTTCGATTCCTTATCAACAGCTAAATTACTGATCGATAAAGTAAGGTCCGATGGAACGTTACCATCTAAGCAGTAAAGTAGAGAATCGGATATTTTATCTTCACTATCACTCGATTTATTTAAAATCGATAAATCTACTGGTGTTGCGGTTAATACTGATCTGCTTAGTAAATATTCTCTGAATGGCTCGGTTAGTGATTTCGTCTTTTGCTTGGTTAAATTTGTCTTTTCATGGGAGACAATCATCTTTGGTATTAATGCTGCATCAATTAAGGTAGTGTTGAGATCTTGTAATTGTGGCCTATCATGGCTGTTGACAAAACGAGTGTTTTCTGAATGTAAAGGACTGACATCGCCCAATGATAGTGACCGTCTCTCGATAGCTGGCTTTGGTAACGAATGATGAGACCTGAAATATCCAAAGATAAAGAAATGGTTATTGACAAGCAAATTAAATTAAAGAAATTAAAATTAAAAAAAAAACGTAAGAGTAGGATATACTAGAAGAAATTCGACGATGTTACTAGTGACTCGGTAGCTCAGCGGTCAGAGCATTGGACCGGATATCCAAAGGTCGCGGGTTCGATTCCCGTCTGAGTATTGATCTGGTGCGAGGCGTATTTTTTCTAGTATATTATTTAGTATTGTATAAAAATAGCATTGTGAATGCAAAAATCTCAAATTTAAAAATTAAAATAGTTTCAACCGATTGTGCCTTTAGCCAGGCCTCTTTCACCCGCTCAAGGTCGCGCGATAAGCCTTTAGACGCATAATACCACATACGCAAAATACCAACTACGCATAACACCAACTCTGACTTACGCAAAATACCAACTACGCATAACACCAACTTTTTCGTAATCGACACGCAGTTAGGACTCCTGCGTTGAGAGCTGTCGGGAAAATGCTGACCGGATCTGATGAACAGCTTTGATTAGCTCCTATACATTCCTGCTAGCCTGGTACTTTTAGTTTTAATCATAGTCACAGATATAATAGTCACCTAGCTAGGATAGCTGAGGAACCTTAGCGAAATAGTTTTTTTGGCCACTCCACCTCAGTCCCAGGTGGTGTTTTACGTTTATGGGATTTTACGTACTTGGTATTTTACGTATTTTTTTTTACAAATCCGCAAAACACTACAAAATCTCGAGTTGGTATTTTGCGTATGTGGTATTATGCGTCTAAAGGGCGATAAGCACCTACCTCTGGGCGTGCCTTCGAAGGCACAAGCGAGCAGGGGCCGCCACGCGCCCGCCGCCGTACAAGCGCTTACTGCCCAAGTAGGTATTGCCACTTTATAATAGTAACAATGTCGAATCGACCTTACTGTGCCATGTATACGTACAGATGTCAAAATAAAAAAACCAATAAACAATAATTGTCTTTTTTCACATTATGATAGATGCTATGCAGTTCATTAAAAAGAAGAAACGTTGCGTCGTCAGAAAAGGTAAGATCACGCGATAGAAAGAGAGGCAACTACTAGGTGAACTGCGCGACCTGAATTGCATTTTATTGTGTCGGAGCAAAAGTCGCTATTTATTTAAATGACTTTGCCGAGTGCTGCTTCTGTACTTGTACTATTAGTTATTCTGTGTTTTAGCACTCAAATGTATAGAGTACAAATTTTAATGCTTTATTGCTAAATTACCTTTCACAAGAGTACGACGAGCGGGACATAGCGTCGTCGTCGGACGACACGAAGTCGCTGTCGTTGTTGGGCGACATGGAGTGGAACACGTCGTCGGGCTTGGTCGGCTCCGGCTCGGGTTTGTTCTCGTTAGTTTCCGGCAAACTGTCGCGCTGTTCCGACGTTATTATGAGGGGCTTGCGGGAACGAGGCGTCATTATGGATTCCTGAAATATTTGGTTTTTGTATGAATAAACTACACCCAGTATGTTATAGTAATTCTATCTCATAAAGTCTGTTCGGCTTTGAATGTGTTAGGCGTGCAGATGCACATTGTTTTAGACCCGTATTTATAAACCGCTCCCAACTTTGAATGTTACCATGAGATCATACCTGAGATGCTGTTCCTATAAGAGCTTCTCAAGTATTATCTCAAGATAGCTCTCAACGTTGAGAGCGGTTTATAAATACAGGCGTTAGTGTGCGTAATACGAGAGCGTACAGACAGACGCACATTAAAACAATATACATGCACGCCTAACAACATTCACGGCCAAACGGACTCGTAAGATAGAACAACTATAGGTACTACTAAATACAAGACCAATTAATTTTGAATTTAATATACTAAACATTAAGAGAGCGTACAACACTGAAAGAAATTTTCAAAGTAAAAATCATCGAAATTATTGACAACATTATCGAAGTAATAAACCTTTTTTTTATTTTATTTTGGAAAACTGTCAATCACAAAATCAGAGCTAGCTAAGATTTTTTTTATTATAGTAATGGACTAAATGAGGAATGGACATTATGCGAATTAGACTAAATGCGAAATAGACGTTCTGCGAAATGGACCAAATGAGAAGTGGACCAAATGCGCCTAAACGGTCTCGGCACCATAGATTAATTATTGGTTGGCACATCAGTGAAAAACTACAAAATTAAAGGTCACTTTACGATTTTTTTCTGTCGAGAAAAGTTTTAGCTGTCATGTTCATCACATAACTGACATTGTACGGCCCCTTAAACAATATGTTTTTCTTAAATATATTTTGATTGAGAAGCTTTTTGCAATTTTTGCTGCTAAATTGGCATGGAAAATATATAGCAATTAATATATTAATATAATATAATAGACTTTCAATACCTAATACATTGATTTAATTTCAACATCATACTATATATATATAGATAAATTCTGCTTTATAAGAGATGACATAGTTTTGGTGAATAGTAAAAGAAAATATTTTAACAGATTAACGGTCAAATACTTAAAATCTTAAAGTTAACCTTAAATTCAAAAAAGTTGTCAGATTTGACAGAAACACTATGAAACTGACATTCCTTAAAGTTAAGGAGACCTTAACTTAAGATTTTAGCTAAGAAGCCTTTGAGTATTCGGCCGTAATAATGATAGAGTTATGGTTAAAAACATGTAAAGCATGACACATGTAAAGCGAGCATGGACAAGACAAACCTGCATAGCTTTAGACAACTTCTGCGTAGATTTAGTTATAGGCGACATCGAGGCTCTTCTGAAATTGACTCCAAATGGCGTAACGCATTCGTCATCAAACGCCACAGCTTCCGAAATCCCCGGCGTACTCGTCAAGTAATGCATTTTCAACTCTATCTCTTTGTCACAGCGTCGCGTTTTCTTCGGCGTATCCGTTATCGGACTCCTGTCATCGCTGACGTCAGACGCGTCATTTTCAGAAGCGGAATCTTGATCGTCTACACACGAGACGCAAGTAGGCGTCCCGCGTATCACATTACTGCGTTTCTGATACTTTTTATTAACGTTATTCGCCGAAAGCACTTTCGAGCGGAACAACCTCGTGCCTCGCTTTTTGGTGTTCTTCGGCGTTCCCTCATTACCATCGATCATGCTCAAATTCGGTTCAGAAACGAATTTCGGACTCAATTTCTTGGATCTATTCAACGCGCCTTCCGATAACGTGCTTTCATTGCTTGCGTCAGAATCGTATTCTTGGTCATCTAAAGACTCGGTACTGGCTATTTTGTTAGCCAAGTTCTTTAATACTATATTTTTATGCGACACATCGACTTTACTGTCGTCCGTGAAACGTAGCTTAGTTTTGCTTGATTTCTGTAATAAGCGCATGCGATTAGCACGTGGAGAAAGTTAGGATAGACATGTTATAGAAAGAGATACAGACGACACGATGCATGGTTAAGTTTGGGGATGAAAGATTAGGCTCGCAATATAGAATCAAACTCACTCAGATCTCTGCTTGAGTATTAGAAAGGGATGGCGCTATATGCGATGAATAGCACCATCTCTTACTAACTGTACTCAAGCAGGGATTTGAGTTTGATTTTATATACAAGCCTTAGTTTGTGTGTAAGGTTTATGTGGTGTCTTTGGCGCTTTAATTTTGTAAAAAGTACACAATTTACTGGATAAAATACTCAAGTGTTATGGATAAAATATCGAGTAGTAAAAAAGTGTTTTTTAAGAAATATTCCAAGATATTTTTTTTACAATGTAATTATAATTGAAAATCATTGAATTAAGTTAACTGTAATGTTCACTATATATAAATTCATCTACTGTTATGATTTATTTTTATTTAAGTTTAAGTTTTATCAATAAAGTTCTCGCAACAACTGACACAAACGTATCCCCACCCCGAATGCGTACAAAACAAGACTCTCACATAATGCACATAGAGTTGATTTTCACTCACCTCCTCTACCGTGTTGATGGTAGATACAGATCCCTTCTTAGGCGTTTTGTTGAGTAACCCCTTGTTAAAAATGTGTCGTTTGATCGAGTCTCCGAAACTGCGCGAGCCGGCGACTTTACCCGTACGTTGGATTTGAATGGGTGTACCTTGAATTAATGTATAATAATACTAAATAATATACTAGAAAAAATACGACTCGAACCAGATCAATTCTCAGATGGGAATCGAACAAATCAAATCTCAAAAAAATATATAGCTATTTCATCTTAATCAATTGTCAAAATATCTGGAAAGATATTTCAATAGAATATCGAGGTATTTCCTCACATTGGTGAAATAAAGCTGGTTTGCAGCGTAAGTAAGAGTAGGATATACTAGAAGAAATTCGACGATGCCACTAGTGACTCGGTAGCGCATTGGACCGGACATCCAAAGGTCACGAATTCGATTTCCGTCCGAGAATTGATCTGGTGCGAGTCGTATTTTTTCTAGTATATATTTAGCATTGTATGAAAATAGCATTGTGAATGCAAAAATCTCAAATTTAAAATGTAATTATTTTAGCACTGATACGATACAATAACTACCGAGTGAATGATTTATGCTTATTAAGTGCTTTATTAGAGTTCAGTTAGTATTATGGTTTTTTTTCACTCACAGAAAATATTGTTTAATAGAGGATGCACGTTGTTGGAGTACAGTCTAGTACTTAAACATTGTACAATCGTAATTATCAGTCCCCTTACTCGCGACGGGAATTAACGAGATCGATTTCGTATCAGAGGGCCTAGCCAAAGTAACATTGGCAAATCTTTGTTATCACTTCGCTTTCGAAACATGTATGGGATTGACATAAGGTTTCGTTAACAATCGAATTTTAAAACGTCAAATCCATACATGTCTCGAAGCGAAGCGATAACGAAAATTTGCAAATGTTACTTTGACTAGGGGGCAGGATCGAATAAATTTTGTAGATTGAAAACAGTTGCCATGATTTCCATTGTAGTGTTTTGACGTTTACTCGATACCAATTCGATCTCCGATTCTCGTTCGTGTTTTGGGAGTAACCCTCCTACTTTTATGACTGTATTTGATTATACGTGTCTAATTAAGATAATTAACATAAGACGTACGAAAAAACAAAGAAACGGGCACACATACATAGGCCGCGTTCCCTTTTGCGCCAACAGCGATAATATCACTGATATCGCGCTCACACTTCGTTCCGATTTGTTGTGAGCGCGCCAACGATAGCAGTATTTACGTCACGGATGACGTCACTATCGCCGCCATTTTGCGATCACGGTGATATCGTTCTCGAGCATTAGCACCGTGAGCAGTCTGTCATATTTGACGTTTTGAGTTGTTTTGCATTGACCTATTGGTTTGTTTATCTTATAGTTTAATTTTTATTGGATTCTATAACCCGAAGCAGAACAGCAATAATACAAGATGATAGTGCATATTAAAGACGAAACTACGGGTAGAGATATTTCTCTAGATTTAAGCACGGAACAGTATGAAAGAGAGCAACAAGGTACCTAAGTTTATTTTCAACTAACAAATACAACTTTTCATGTCCTTTCACACTTCTGATTCGTTATTTACTTTGATCGCGCGCGATGCGTGCGATAATTGCCGTTCCGAATTGAAATCGCGTCAACAGTGCTGTCAGCGCGATAATCAAAACGGAACAGCTTTTAGCGCTCACAGCGCCAACAGTACTATTGGCTCAAAAGGGAACGCGGCCATAATGTGGGTATAACTTACCGTATCCATTCTGCCGGTTAAAGTGCTTAATAAGGCGTCGCTTGTGGTGCGAGTCGGGTAAAGCTTGTATGTGCGCGTAGAGTTGCGCGAGCGCAGTATCTGTGGGGTTAGTCGCGTTTTCTGCTTTCGTTCGACTGCGATCTACAAACGTGTATACTGTGTTTGCTGCCGTTCTGAAAATGTTGGAATACGAATTGAGTTGAAATATACAATGCGATTAATTTAAGAGCCCGTACACATTTTGCTGCACATTTCATGTTTTCTCAAGATTTCTTAAATCAGAGTGCGTAATTGAAAAATGTGTCTCGGCCACTTTTCGCAATATAAGATTACGGATATCCTACTTATAATATTATCCAGTATTATAAGTGTGAAAGTTTGTGCGTTTGTTAGGATGTTTGGATGTTAGTTCCTCAATCACGCAAAAACTACTGAACGGATTTGGTTGGAATTTGGCACACAGATAGTAAATAGCCTAGATTAAAACATAGGATACTTTTTATCCCGATATTCCCACGGGAACGGGAACCACGCGGGTGAAACCGCGGGCGGCCGCTAGTTTTAAATTATATTTCAGTTTTTTGTTGCTAAAGTACAAAAATTTATCGTTTTTGCCAGGTCATATTACTGTTAGCAATTTGACAAATTAGAAAATTACTAGTTAAAAACACAAGCAGTCGAAAGTCGAAATCCACTGCTTGCGGCGCGTTAGTACGATTAAGCGCTTGAAACCGTACACAACTAGCCGCCCATTTTAAATAAAATTAAAAATACTTTAAATAATAAAATCATTTAAAAACTATCAACATAAATACATACCGGTCAAAATCATAACCCTCCTTTTTGCTTTGCCGTAGTCGGGTAAAAAGTACAGCATAATACAAAATAATAAATTCTCTTTTTATTGAAAAATAATTAATAAGATTAAAATATATTCTTTGTTAAAACAAAGGATTAAGTAAGTAGGTACAACTTTTTTATTACTGGTAGTCCCCAAACTAGGCAATCAACTATGTAAAAATAATTTTGAAATAATTTAAAACTCGAGGTGCAGTGGTTTAGCGCCTGCGATTGCGGAGGTTAAGCAACTTTCGCGAGGGTCGGTCATGGGATGGGTGACCAAAAATTCTCTCCCAATTCGTTGGTCCCGGCTGCATTCTCAGCCGTTAACGCCCACTAATCCGCATTGGTCCTTCGTGGTGGGTTATGGCCTGTGCCCCAGCAGTGGGGACATTAAAAATGGCCGATGTCGACATAGAAAAGACTATTGAAAAGCTCACCTATCAGAGATACTCTCATCCAAATCCACATCAGGCGATAACACTCTCCTTCTCTCTCTAAGCGTGAAGTATGCGGCGGCGTCCGTGGCGAGGCGCGCGGGCGCCGCGAACAATCGTGATGACTGACGGATCATGAAGCTGATCACTGGCGCCAGTGCTACCGAGTCTGTGTGGAAGTGTTCTGGGGACAACTGGAATGTAAAACCTCTTTAGAACTATGGGCTGTAGAAAACTCGGGTAAATGGTAAAATAGCGAGGCGCGCGGGCGCCGCGAATAATCGTGATGACTGACGGATCATGAAGCTGATCACTGGCGCCAGTGCTACCGAGTCTGTGTGGAAGTGTTCTGGGGACAACTCGAATATATCCCATTGATATTAAAACCTTTTTAGAATTATTGAGTACTGGATATTACGCAGGAATTTAAAATGAGATCTTTTGGTGAAGGAGCGGGGCGCGCGGGCGCCGCGAATAATACTTAGATCCACTTGTAGAGGCCTATTTTGGCATGTATTGTGTGTATAGTTGTTCTATATAACAAAGACTACAGAGTCTACACATGCATGCACATTGTTGTAGTGTGTGTCTGCACACTCTCGCACACTAAAATAATGTGCATGTGCACGCCTAACAACATTCATGTCAAACATTCTTCGTGAGATAGAACAACTTTAGTAACTACAACGATAAAAAAAAAAAAAAAAACATACAATCGAATTGAGAACCTCCTCCTTTTGATGAAGTCGGTTAAAAATTGGTCACAAACACAAAATAGCCAACCGAATAATGTCGGTTTTTCACGCATAATAAAATATCAAAGGATCTTGTCAATGTATTTTAATGTTATAAACAGCTTAAAGACCCAATACGATAAATATTACACTTAACCTATCTTGTATGATATGAATGCAGAAAATTGTACCTTTCTTGGACACAGTAAGTGCGGTGTGAACATAGTAGCCAATGTATCAGGTGACATTCGGTTAGATGCTTCATTGTCAGCAACAAGTGTCAGCAACTTCAATAGTCTCTCTAGAAAACTTCTATGTGAAGGTGTCAACAGCAACAATAGCAATTGCAATGCTGTCAAAAGCTTCTCTTCTGATGACTCAGCATTTGGTGGGTATTGTGCTGAAATGAATAACTGGATATGAGAAGTTGAGAAGAATCAATTTCCAGTTTCCACTGAAAAAGCATTGGCGCACAATGATTTTTTATATCACATTACATTTTTAATCTTAAACTCTTTCATTTGACTTTTCAAATAATAAGCTTGTATAAAACTTATAGTAGACATATTATTTAACAAAATAACAACAACAACAACAATAGAAAAACAAAAAACCGACTTCAAAAAACCTACCTCTAAAAAGCAAGAAATAATATTCGTATAATAAAAATACGTCTATTGAAGTCGGGTGGGGCTGGAGTACAAATTCCTTTTTTTTTATTCTAAAAGCCCCACCCGACTTCAATCTTTTTCTTCTTTTTTTGAAGTCGGTTTTTTGTTTTTTTTTTAAACAATTTTTTATTTTTAGTGTAGGTACCTTGTAGGTAAGGTATATTATATATTATGTAGAAAAATCGGCTCAGCCAAACGTAAGATAATCGCGGAGAAACATACTTAAATACGGGTCAAACTGAGAACCTCCTTTTTTAAGTTGGTTAAAAAACTACACTTAAGATATCCCTCTTCCAACAAAAAAATAATTATCTTAATCAGTTCATAAACAAAGAAGTAATTCGACCAATCATCGAGGTAATTCACACAAAATCATACTATTTTCGTGCTTTTTTCAAAATTACTTGAAAAGTACTGAACCGATTTCCAAATTTTAAAAAATGGGACCAACTTGGGAGTGTACCTAATGTAATAACGTTTGAATCATTTCAATCGGTCCAGCCGTCTTCGAGTAATTGGTGGACATACACAAAAAAAAAAAAACAAATATACAGACGAACATAGAACCTCCTCCTTTTTTGGAAGTCGGTTAAAAAAGACTAGATATCAATGTAGATCTTAAATTGTAGATGTCAGACTAGACACAACAGATAAATTTAGTTGTGCTCTGTAGATTAGTCTAGTCTAGACTCTTGGAGTGTTGAATGTCATCGCTTTTCATCAGCATCATTAATTATAGCCCATTTAACCCAATACAGGATGTGGGATCTGATGAGTTCTTAATTTTGATAACATTGAAATTATTTGTGGTAAAGCTCTAGAAAATACGAAATTTTCAATTACTTACTAGCTAATGTACAGTAAGTTTGATAGTACTGATCCATAAGAAGTGGTTGAGGCAACTCGGCAAGGAATCCTTTGAGTACTGAAGCGCAGTCATGCACCGAGAACTTGCTGTCATCAAGCCCTAGGGTGGAACCGGTCTGGAGAAGTTGCCGGAGCTCCTGTTGCCTGCTCAAAGAACCAGTGCGACGGAAAATGCCCTCTTGTTTCACATCTGTAAATGATGAAAATAAATAGTTGTTTTAGTAATTTTTTACTTTAATATATGACCAAATACAGTACCTATTGGTAAAGCAATGTAGACCTTTGGAAGTCCGGTCCAATGCTCTTCCAACTGATCTTCTGAGCCTGAGAATATGATCTGGTGACGAGTTGATTTTTTTCTAGTATATTATTAACCCGGCGAGCATGTGGTGAAAAAAGTTACACCTAGCATGTGGTGGGGTTTGCCAAACCCCAACATATAATTACCTATAAATGCCAATTTATTAAACCAAGACTTAAGAATTTATTCGTATTTTGAAATATGGTTTATATTTAGTGTATAAAATAAAAAACAGTGTATATTTATATACTTTTATTGTATTATTTATTAGAAATACTAAAATATAACATTTACAAAAAAACAAAAAAAGGAACTTCTGAAAAAGGAACTAAAATCAACTAATTCTTTAATAAAAATATAAAATCAACTTTAAAAACTTAAAGAATATAAGATTCTCAATAACATATTTTTTTTAAAGAATTAGTTGATTTTAGTTTTAGTATTTTTGATAAATAATACAATAAAAGTATATAAATATACACTGTTTTTTATTTTATACACTAAATATAAACCATATTTCAAAATACAAATAAATTCTTAAGTATTGGTTTAATAAATTGGCATTTATAGGTAGATATATGTTAAAACTAACACGGAGCATGTGGCGGGGTATGACGCACCCCACGAACGTTTACACGCGTGTAGCTCCTGCGCCGGTTGACGCGACACTGCGGTCACACCACTCTCCCCCCGCGGAGTACATTGGCTCCAGCTACTCGAAGCAACAAACCAATTGAGGGGCAAATTTGAAAAATACACGACATCGCGCAAAGCATGGGCATGTCACACCCCACCACAAGCTCGCCGGGTTAAGAATTAAAAACATGAAATAAAATTCCTACTTTTAATGAGGTATTACTAAACCAAACCAATTTGAAGTTGGTAGTGCCAAACAAACAACTGAGTAACCTTATAGAATAAAGGGAGTAACATTTCATGATTTTCTGAGTGTCCATGGCTGCCTGCACTCATGCGCAATATCACGCATCGTGCGCGGTTTTGCAAGTAGTGGGAATACATCCTTGAAAAAGCCGGTTAGACAAAACCATACTCACTTTCAGGCTTAGAAAGGAAATCTATCAACTCATTTAGCCGCAAAATACCCTCTTCAGTAATTGAATTCACCTCAGCAGTGTTCTTGATTGAATTTATTGTGTTTTGGCTAGTTGTGGAAGACGAGTTCTTTGATTTCTTGTGGAAATTCCAACGGAATTGCTTCGGCTTGTCTGAAGAACAATCAACACTGAAAAAGATAAGAGTTTATAAAGAATAATTAACGATTTTACCCAAAAATCATCCTTAAACCTACTGTACTGTAATACTTACTCATCTGTGTTGATGTCTACAACAAACGATAAATGCATACGCACTAACGTAAAATACTGATCTAGATTTTCTTTCCGCAGTCGTTCTATTAAATTTTCATCAAAAGAACTCATTTTCTAAAGCACTAACCACCAAAATACCTAAAAACTTCACTTTATTGTACACACATTTCTAAATGTAAATATATCACTTCCTAAAGTATCAAATTATGAGAAATTAACATAAATAAGCTAACATAATTAAGAATAAGTATCACATTTGTGTTAAATGGTATTTTATTATCTTTTCCTTTTTTTATCCTATCTTTTTCTCAATTTCAAGAAATCAATCATCAATCAAATCAAATTAATTAACGAAACGTCACTTTTGCACAACGGATAAAAAGAGTAGAGAGAGAGAAAGAAGAGAAGACAGCACAGCCACAGAGTAGCCACCTGGCACATGTCGTATGTCGTACTCGGTATTCTTGGCGGCGCACACTGGTTCGTAATTGAAAAACATGGGACATGGGAGTTAAAATGTACAGAGGCGCTTGAAATTTTTTAGCACTTTTCTCTAAAATGACTTCTTCATGGTTAAAAAAATTCACAAAGATTTTTTTGTATGGAAAAAAATACATTATGGGTTTTTACCCGAAATGATATAAAGTGTTACACCAATGAGATATTGTGGAGGCTAGAGGAGCTTATTGTGAACAATTTTTGTCTTGACACCGAATGAGTATTTTTGCGTACTTTTGAGATACAGGTGATTTTACTTAAAAAAAAATTATATATGAAAAGATCACACTTCCATCAATCCCTGACGGTGAACCATTGAAAAATAATTTGAAAAGTTGAAAAATAATTTATTTCCACCAGGGCTTCAATGTTACCTCATTTGTATGAAAATCTAATATTTTTTCTAATTATCAGTCCACCACTGTTTATTGGTAGAAAACCAACAAGTGT
This sequence comes from Agriphila straminella, assembly GCA_950108535.1. Classification (NCBI taxonomy): domain Eukaryota; kingdom Metazoa; phylum Arthropoda; class Insecta; order Lepidoptera; family Crambidae; genus Agriphila; species Agriphila straminella. The sequence continues at coordinate 15,559,473 of OX467312.1, forward strand.
GATATTTCATGTTCTTCTTGTGCAAACGAGATGTTTATGAATTTAATGTGTCATATTATGGAATAAAATTACATAAAATCAGCAGGACTGACATCACGAGACATCAATGTCAGAGCAATTGAGAGTTGCATGCAAAATTTTTGATGTTTTCTGCAGGCATAATTACATAAGTAATATCGGTTTATTATTCTCTGGGATAAGAGCTTCTTCCTCAACTTCGGTATCATTTAAAATGAGTTCGTTAGCTTCAGGGAACATCGCATTTTGTAAATGGCTTACTTTACTTAAGTTTTTATAGATGTGTTACCTAAGGATTGGAAGAAATCGGAATCCGAAAGAAAAATATAAATTAGATCAGTATTAGATCTCTCCTATTATCCTTGTTTGGAATGAAATATCACATGTGGACGAATAATTAGAAACACAAGTCGATTTTTATACAAATGAGGTAACTTTGAAGCCTTGGTTCCTCGCCAGGGATTGATGGAGCTGTGACGTGACAAATGAGGTAAAACTTGTACCCGTTTCTCTGGAATCGCCATCGACAGAAACGTCAAGTATCATACTCAAATATCTTCTAAACCATAGTATCACTATTTATATGCTATGGTTCACTATTTATCACTATTTACTAACAATAACCGAACGCTCTAACGGCGTTCCAAACATTAGAGCGTGACGTTCGGTTGACACAACCGTCCCGATCAAAACGTCAGAGCGTTGCAACTTTTTAACCATCAAAATGGATGGTTGTAAAACATAGATATAGTATTTGTAAAACGCTCTGACGTTTGTCTATAGAAAATGTACGCACTGGGTTGCGTTCAGAACGTTAGAGCGCCGGTTGTTTGGTTGTTTTTTAACTCGCTCTAAGGTTTGGAACGACTAAGAACTTTAAATGTCAATGTCAATACAAAGTCTTCGTTTTCCATTTGGAATACGAATAATTTAAACTTTTCTTTATTCTAAATCAAATAAAGTCCGTTTTTTTGAGGATCTACCATGATAATTTTAAGAATTAGACTCAAAAACATAAAAATATAAAATAATGTCAATTTGACATTGACATTTTTTCTATAGACAAACGTCAGAGCGTTTTACAACCATCATTTTTGATGGTTGATTGGTTGCAACCAAAGGTGTTCATAACGGCTGTTTTCCAATATTATATTAAAAGCTTTAAGCTTTAATAATTTATTAGGCTTTTTTAAGAGCTTTAATAAAGCTCTAACCTCAAACAAAATAAAAGCTATATAGCCTTTACGTTTATTGAGGTTATATTAGATAGAGCTTTATTATTTAAAGCTTTATATCATTTTTACGTTAGGTTTTTTTTTTCGCTTTTCAGATTCGGAGTCGAGCCCTTTTACAATTGTTTTCTCGTTCATTCCAGTTCTATTATTTCATGCCTCTCGTACTTTTAAGTGGGCTAATCAAAGCACTGCCGCAGGGCCACTGCACGCAGGTCTTTGTTTGTGTAGGCCGTTTTTTTTTATCTATAATATCGGTCCTGCATGTCTGTCTACACAAAGCCCGCTTCATACTGCATACGAGTTTTCTTTCATCCATCCACATTATTTCTTTTAAATAGTGGGATGTCAGCCTAACTATTCTTATCTTTTTCTCTATTTTATTCTTTATTATTGAACTTCTGTTTGTATGTATGTACCTCCTTTACGGTCAAGCATGGCTTGTCAAGCACGTAAATTTTTCGGCTTGTCAGTCACATTTTGATCGTCTAGGAGCGATGCTTAACAAGCACTTAGATATCACGTGATTATCGTGGCCTATCAAAGGTAGGTAGTGCCCCCAAATGATAGTGGTGGTGGTAATTACGTGTACATGCTTAACAAGCCATGCTTTGTTATATGTTCTTTATCATATATGTTTACGTTTGTTGAGGTAAGAGCTATATTTATAAGGGACGTAAGTATCCGAGATTAATAAAATATTTTAATAATTACCTAATAACATTTATTATTTAAACCACAGCATAGGTATAAAGGGTAAAAATAATGCAATTAACTTTCCTTCATACTTTTCAGGCTTAGTAAGTACAAGTAATTCACTATCACCAACCTACCAGTGTCCACCACCAGAACATAATTTTTAAACATAAGCTTGTACTTACTCCCTCTTGTCAAGTCTTATCAAATACTATTAAACTTAACAAAATTACAAATAGCACAACACAATACGACAAAATCAGAGACTTCGCGGATAACACAGAGCTGACAGAGCCAAGGAACGTTATTAAACTCACCGAATAACCTAGCGCAGGTTTGCCTCACATGATAAATGACGTAGTCTGTTCTGTGGTTAAAGCTTTATTATAACTAATATATTAACGCCCTTTCAAATCACTCACTCAGTCACTCACTCGCGCAACGCATAACGCTCTCATAACATTTCATAACGATAAGTCCAAAGATTATAGAGGAATATAATATATTAAAGCTCTTTGGGAGCTTGAATATAACGGACGTTATACGTTATATTTATAAAGCCTTTATTTATAACGGCTATATGATATATTAACCACCACTAGTTGCAACGCTCTGACGTTTGGAACGACACGGTTGTGTCAACCGAACGTCACGCTCAAAACTCAAATGTTTGGAACGCCCTTAGAGCGTTCGGTTGTGGTTAGGTTGCACTCGGAGTGTAGGTTTGGAACGCGCCTCAACGCTATTAGCGTAATTCGGAACGCGGCCTTTGATTGACAACAAAGTTATGTCAAAATAAAATTGTCAAATAGAATAAATCTAAAAATTCCACACCTGCAATAAACATTATTCAATTAATTTTATCTCAAAGATACATTTAAAACAAAAAATAGACTTATAAAGTTTAGAAACCTTGAGTCTCCGACCGAAACTAGTTTTATTACATTAACAAACATGGTTAGTAAATAAAAGTACGTGTTAAATCAGATAACATTTCCAATTATTCCCATTATAAAGGGTTTCTCATTTACAGGAAGTTCTGTCGAGGCCTGCGGAGGAATTCGGTAATGACGAAACGTTGGAGCACTTGTGGGCAACCAGAGCTATGGAACATAGCGATATATACTTCAATGTAAGTTTTTAAGGTTATATTCCAACTCGGTTGCAAAATTGACTAGGTAGGTATTTAAAAAGTAGTGAAGATGTACTTAATTTTGCAAGCGTCTTTAAGTAATGTTGTTTGTCAACAACGAAATTTCAAAATTGTTGCAATGAGTTTGAAATTTAATATTCTGACGGCTGATTACTGAAAGGCTAAAGTTAAGATCTGCTAAAAGTAAAGCTAAAATCTTAAGCTCCATAACTTCAAGGAAGCGATCAGTTTCAGAGTTTCTGTCAAATCTGACAACTTTTTTGAATGGCCTTGGTGGCCTTGACTTTACATTTTTCAACATTAGTTTGAGTATTTGGCCGTTAATTTGGTTGAGCTTTGGAGTGTGCAAGGGAACTGCATGACCTTGTTCCTCCAGCCCCTTTCCACCATCAGAGTAAAAGATGCAGGTTAGCATAATATCACTCTTACATAGTAGATACACTAAGGGTCCGTACCAAGCGCCTTGCTAATACATTTCTTTATGCTTACTAAGTTTCGATCAAGAATATCCTAGATGTCCGTTCAGAGTTTAAAAAATGGTACCTCAAATCGTGTCCCACTTACAAACTGGGCGCTTATTTTGCACAAAGTAAGTGATAAAAGATGTGTTTTTGTACAAAATAAGTGATAAAAAATGAGTTTGTACAAAATAAGAGGTGATTATGTACAAAATAAGCGCCAAGTTTCTAAGTGGGACGCTATTTGAGGTGCCATTTTAGCGTACTGTTTTAGTTCGTGAAGCGTTATCTAGTATATTCTTGATCGAAGTTACCAAGCAAGATAGTGGTCAAATGCCTACCCATTTGCCAATAAAATAAATTAATTTCAGGTTCTCTGCTCAGTGGATACAAGATGGTTGCGACTAACGCCAAACGACGATCTTATTTACACACACTTCAGACAAGATTTTCCCGACTTAGATGTTTCCTACATCAAAGAGAATGAAATCAAAAACAACACAAACAAAGCTAAATGGAGAATGTTTTGTGAAAAGTTTAAAAACATAGTTGAAGATTATAGTTTTGGCACACTTTTGAGAGCAGATACGAAAGGGGATTATTCAGAACAAAACACTATGCTAGTCCCAAGAGTACAGTTTTATGCGATAGAAATAGCAAGAAACAGAGAAGGACTGAACAATGAAGTGAAAAAACATTACAAATGCGCGTCTAAAGCCAATTCAGATGTTCCAGAAAAAACAGAAATTTCCGTTTAAGTAACAAACTACTCGCATAACATTAAAGGCTTTTGGAAAAGTATTCCCTTCATAAAATAATTTACTATAGATAGATAGACAAAAGACTATAAGTGTTGATTCATTGGCAACAGTAATTTGTGCCTTATGTTTCTCTAGCATAGACTGCTATCTGCACATTACTTCTCACATTTTCTAGATAATATTATATAACACCTTTGTGCTGCTAAAAACCAGTGGAGCAGACAGTCTACAATATGCTGCACAATAAGAACCAAGTGCACAAGGACTCCAATTGTATATTTTACTGTTCAGTTTGCTGATAAAGTTCCTGCATCTGTGACATAATCCTAACAGTGGCGGATTTGGAAGAAGTTGTCAAGTCGACAGTTTATTTATTTATACTTAAAGGCCTTGACACAGCGCAGAAATCCTTTTTAGGTCTCATTGGGGGGCGACTGCAAACCTGCGCAGTAATCCAAAATTCTCGCACTTTTTTAATTTCACAAACTTTTAATGACAAGGTGAACATGGAGTCAGGAGACAATCCTCGATTTGCCCCTGGGGCTGTACTGGCTAACTTACATGGCTATCGTAATCGCTTTCATTTGACAAATGGATGTGATACATTGCTACTTTTCTATGGTAAGTTTTTATTTATGCCAATAGCAATGTGTCACATCCATCTGTCAAATGAAAGCGATTACGATAGCCATGTAAGTTAGCCGATAGGTACTACAGCCGCCCCTGTATTGTATTCTAATATTGAGTTCCCTGATGTTCACAAATAGGTATATGAACATAAGCCATTTTCCTTGGATATTATCTTTTAAAGTAGCTTTTTGTTAGCTCAACATAGGTAGATGTAAAAAAAGTGTTTTAATTTAATGCAATAATGATGCAGCCAAATCAAGTTGACAGAGAAATTGTTCAGGTGTTAATCATTGTTCCTGCTAGCTAGCTAGAAGCACTGTACAAATGTCCATCCTAACTTTAAGCAGTCATGTATTGTGTAGTAGGTACTTGATATTCTGAAATGTTAATATACTTATTCATACTTTCATCGTAACTCGTAAGCCTAATAAAATTAATGTTTGATGATTGCGGTAGGTATTATATGAATGATTCATGAGCATGTAATTATGCCTAAAAATACGAGGTGCTCAATTACTCATGCATTTTGATCAATAAAAAAGTTTTGTACTGCAATTTTTTTTGTTATTATTCAAACCTTTGTATAGGCATGCCCTAATGATTCGCCGTTTCCGTTTAATTCTATACTTTAAGACTAAGACAGATATATTATTTAGGTACCTACATAATTATACGGGATAGACCCAATTGCGTAATTATGTGGTGGTAGGTGGATGTGCGTGTGGTGTGAGTGTTCCTATCCTAGAAATTGATTTGACCATACAAAGATTTTAAGAAATAATTGTGAAAACTTGATGGTGAAATCGAAAAATTTGTGAAACCTATGTAGACTAAGTTATTGTCGATTTTATAGAACACTCACACCGCCAGTCTCGCGAAAACGCCATACTTGATATCATAAAATATACTAGACGTATGTTAATAAAAGATATATGGAAAATTTGTGCTGAATTTGTGACAACTATTCACAAAATAATCAATTCATTATCATGATTAATTTGGATTTTATAAGGGTTTTTTAGGAACACTCACACCACACGGTGTGTGGTGTGAGTGTTCCTGAAATTACTAACTTTAACTGAATAATATTGAAATTTTATTATTGTATATGATAATTTGTATTCAGAGTAAATTTGTGACACATAAATCTTGTCACAAAACGTGATAGATCAAGAGCAATTAAACATTTTGTTTCTTTTTCAATGCTCGTGTGAGTGTTCCATATTTTGGCATTTATTTGATTAACCAGACCTCGTATACGAGTGGAGGCTGCAGCCAAAATTGTGAAAAGTTTGTTCTTAAAATTTAAAACATCTTCTATTTCCGTAAGTGTTATACTTTAATAGTTATATTTTTTTTACATTTTCAAAGGAATATTTTATGTAGGGTGGGTATGCTTTTTTATTTTGTCGGACACAATTTTCGTCTACCCTCGTATTGGCTAACCTTTACTCGTAGTTTGGCGTTGTAATAATTCTATTTTTATTGCAGTCTGTTGTTAAATTCTCCAGTGTTTCTGTTTACTAATAACAAGTAATCATGTAAGTTATTATATTTTTCTATAGGTACTTTTTATTTATTTTATCTAATACTAGCTTTTGCCCGCGACTTCGTCCGCGTGGATATTCGGAAAATTCCTAGGGAACTTTTGACCGGGGGGTAATTATGTAACTCTGTTGCAATCAAATCTGGCAGAATCTGTGTGCCATTCCAAATCCGTTCAGCCATTTTTTGCCCCCCCGACGCAAAAAGAGAGGGGTGTTATAAGTTTAACGTGTCTGTGTATATGTCTGTGGTATCGTAGCTCCTAAACGGATGAACCGATTGGTAGGGTAACCATGACCTGATCAGCCGTTTGAAGATCATCAGCTCTTTAATAGTTGATGAGGGGATCTTACTAACTTCCATATATATCCTATCGATTTGAAATTTGGTACAGTATTACTTCAATGAGCTTTTGATGAGAGGATCTGACTACCTTTCATGTGTCCTATCGATTCGAAATTTAGTATCATGTTATTTCGATGAGATTGGAAGTATATAATATGGTAAGGTAACCATGACCTGATCAGCCGTGTGTCGGGGGTTGATTGAGTAACAAACATCTAAACATCCAAAACATTAAACTTTCACATTTTTAATATAAGTAATTCCCGTTCTCGTTCCTATTCCCGTTCCCGTATTTTACTTAGGGGAAATTTTTTACAATAGTAAAGATGATCCTGTTATTTTACATTCTCTGTCATACGGACTTTTAAACTTAAATAAAAAAGTGACTGTGACATACAGACGGACAGACAGACAGACATGACGAATCTATAAGGATTCCGTTTTTTGTCTTTAGGCTACGGAACCCTAAAAAGATGTTATCGAGCCCAATAAAATGTAATACCTAGGTACTATAGCGTAAGTAACAAAATAACCGTTACATAAAGATGCTGGTAACAATAAATGCAACCCTTAATTGCATGTTATCAACCATAAATATTTTTTTTTTACATTTCGTGTTGTATCTATTTTTTGTAATAAAATGCTTAAACAAAGGTTTTTTCCCGCTTTTTGTTCATATGCATGGTCACCCTACATAAGACTTTCCTTTGAAGATGTAAAAAAAATGATAACTATTAAAGTATAACACTTACGGAAATAGACGATGTTTTAAATTTTAAGAACAAACTTTTCACAATTTTGGATGCAGCCTCCACTTGTATACGAGGTCTGGTTAATCAAATAAATGCCAAAATATGGAACACTCACACGAGCATTGAAAAAGAAACAAAATGTTTAATTGCTCTTGATCTATCACGTTTTGTGTCAAGATTTATGTGTCACAAATTTACTCTGAATACTAATTATCATATACAATAATAAAATTTAAATATTATTCAGTTAAAGTTAGTGATTTCAGGAACACTCACACCACACACCGTGTGGTGTGAGTGTTCCTAAAAAACCCTTATAAAATCCAAATTAATCATGATAATGAATTGATTATTTTGTGAATAGTTGTCACAAATTCAGCACAAATTTTCCATATATCTTTTATTAACATACGTCTAGTATATTTTATGATATCAAGTATGGCGTTTTCGCGAGACTGGCGGTGTGAGTGTTCTATATAATCGACCATAACTTAGTCTACATAGGTTTCACAAATTTTTCGATTTCACCATCAAGTTTTCACAATTATTTCTTAAAATCTTCGTATGGTCAAATCAATTTCTAGGATAGGAACACTCACACCACACGCACATGTAGGTGGTACTACAAACATAACTCGATTTCGAATACCAGAATGTCTAATAGAATATTTAAAGTCGAAAGTTGTTCTACCAAGCTGGCTGGACGACATTATTTATACCTTAGCGCAGTCCTATATAATAAAATTAATTATAAACTGCGTATTTACAGCTTATCTCAACGCGAGTGTAAGAAAGTTTTGTGTGAGTGGTTATTTAGCCTGAATTACGAAGATGTCGAGTCTCTTGTTTTACATTACGAATGACATTTAGCACGCACGCACGCACGCACACACACACACACACACATAACACACACAACACACACACACAAACACACATACTAATTTTCATTTGCATATAAAAGAAAGTTTGTTTTACATAGTAAGTTCCTTCTAGATTCAACAAATTTATTTTTGTGTTTTACTGTTATAATTCTATAAGTTCGAGGTGGGCGCTAATAGCTGCGACACAGTCTTTGACTAATGTGGTTATTAACGTTAATTTGATTTTGTTAAAAATGTATAGACACAAATAAATAATTTTTGAAATATTTTTTTTTTTTGGTTAAAGGTGCGTTCCCACCTGTGCGTCTTGAGACGCACGAGAGCGCACCGCACTAGACAAGACGACACACCGTGGGAAACGACGCGTTCGCCGCGGTGCGTCGTAGTTTGTCGATCCATCGAGAGTCGTCGGTAACTTTAAAGGATCGGTGCGTGGCGGTGCGTCGCGCTGTGCGTCCGCGTTCGTTGCGGCCCGTCGCCTTTGTCAATATGCCGCGCGTCATAGTATGATATCTTTCAGTAGTCCATCGGCCCTGTCCGGTAATAACTACCTACAGTATTTTAATTTCATCTAAGTATCGTTCTAGTTTTGTGATTATAGTTAGGTATATGTAAATTGCTATTTAGCAATAAGGCCGACTTTTTGGGCTCTCTCTATTTGTTGTTTTTCTTTGTAATATGTCCTGTCTTAGTGTGCAATAAAGTGTTTTTATTATTATTTTTAATAATAATACTATTTTAGAATCCATATTATATAGGGTCTACCTTCAATGCGAAATAATTTCTAAGCAATAATTACAAAACTAATGGTGAAAACAAAAAACTGCGTAATACCTATACAGGGTGTTTAGTAATAGCCTAAGAAAGCCGAAAATGGTAGATTGGGACCATCAAACTGAACAACTTTGACTATGGGATCAACTCTGAAATCGCGAAAAAAAATCAGCTGTTCAACATCGATTCATAATCGATATAAATGTAAACGGCACATTCAGCAGGCAAGTAAGTTCATATATATGTTGACATCTGTCGCAGCGGAATGATCTATTCCTTTCTAAAGTTTCTTATAACAAAAACTCATATCTTTTTGTTAATTTGTATATAAAACTTGATTTAATTTGTTTATTATCGTAATTAATTTTCTATTTAGAACGAATAGGTACCATTCATAAACGAGTCCTAAAATAAGTTAAATGAATAGATTTTCGACTGTTTGTATACTGTGCCATCATCGCTCGTGCGTCGTTGCACGGACACGGGCACACCGTGGGAACGCTACCGCGGGCCGTGCTCCGTACGGCGCACGGGCGTGCCAGCGTTTCCCACGGTGCGCCCGTGTTCGTCCTCGCGCGGTTCGTTGCGGTGCGTGGTAGCGCGCACAGGTGGGAACGCGGCATCATGTCCGCAAACACATCCAAGTCAGGGTAAGTAACCAGGGGGCTTACCATCAGCAAATAAGAAACCATTCAGTTCAAAAGCAGGCCCCAAACAGGACTGCTTAAGGCCTGCTTTCATACTAACCGTTGAGGTCATAGTACAAAAAAGTAAGGCAGTTCAATATAAGCCCTGCTATAAGAGCTCATAGTAAGGCTCCAGGGGGCTTACCATCAGCAAATAAGAAACCGTTCAATTCAAAAGCAGGCCTTAAACAGGACTGCTTAAGGCCTGCATTCATACTAACCGTTGAGGTCATAGTACGAAAAAGTAAGGCAGTTTAATATAAGCCCTGCTATAAGAGCTCATAGTAAGGCCCCAGGAGCGTGTTAAGTGCTTCATGCATGCGACACAGCGGTGCGGTGACTGCGCACGCGCCACCGTGCGACATGGTGGTCGCGCAAACAGTCGATGCCTGTGATGGATGCCTACGACTGGAGCGAATGCGTAAATAATATTATTGACCGAGCGAGCACGAAGTTCGAGCGAAGCGTCTCTGCTTCAGCTTGGGCAAAAATTCACTCACTTTCACTTTCACCTCCTACAGGTTGCATTTCTCAACCGATTCTCATTATATAGAACTTTTTTGTCGAGCCAGTTTTTTTTTTTTTCAAAATGGCGGAGATATGTTAAAAAACATATTTCAGTGCTACATTCCAGCTCTGCCTGTTCTCCTTTACAGGTCGCATTTATCAGCCGATTCTCGTGAAATTTTGTAAGCAGGTTTAAAAATGATGTAGATTTTTTTTGTTAAACCAGTTATTTGAAATTTTTCAAAATAGCGGAGATATGTTAAAAAACCTATTTCAGTCCGGTTTTCCAGCGCGCATTTCTCAACCGATTCTCGTGAAATTTTGTGAGCAAATTTAAAAATAATATATAATTTTTTTGTCACGCGTTTTTTGAAATTTTTCAAAATGACGGAGTAATGTTAAATAAACATATTTCAGTCCGGCTTTCTAGTGCTGTCTGTTCTCCTCTACAGGTCGCATTTCTCAACCGATTCTCGTGAAATTTTGTAAGCAGGTTTGATAAATATACCTATACTTAGAATTTTTTTGTCGACACAGTTTTTCGAAATTTATTAAAATGACGGAGATATGTAAAAAACCATATTTCAGTCCAGCTTTCCGGCTGTTTGTTCTCCTCTACAGGTCGCATTTCTCAACCGTTTCTGGTGAAATTTTGTGAGTTGGTTCGATTATCATATATATAACGACCCACATAATAAAACGATGTCTCAATATAACACTTACGGCCAAATACTCAAACGTTACTTAAAGTTGAGGCCACCTTAAATACATAAAAGTTGTCAGATTTGACAGAAACTCTATGAAACTGACAGCTTCCTTAAAGTTTAAGGAGACCTTAACTTAAGATTTCAACAAAGAAGCCTTTGAGTATTCGGCCATTAGAAATTCAAAAAATAATAATAATTCGTTCCTCTACCAGTCAACAGATGGACCTGACCCAAGAAAAAATAATTTAGTTCCACTAACGGTCAAGAGATGGCGCTGGACCAAGAAAAAAAAATAGTTCCACTATCGGCCAAGAGATGGTGCTGACCTAATACTGCAATAATTTTATTATTATACAGCAGGCTCTGCAGTCTATTCTTAGCTTAAATCCCCATGCATTGATGTTTTGTGTGACTATATAATATCTAATAATATAAGACTATAACCCATCTGTAGTTATTAGATATTTACTAACAACTGTTTTATGTGTGGTGTGTATGTCCTTATTCCAGATATTTCCAGAACAGTCAGTACAGTATTACTACTACAGTCTCAAAATCTAAGCCTAACCACTTTTACTTGTACTCTCACAATACGCCTCGTAAAAATCAAAGTCTGTAGGGACAAATAACTGAGCAAACAACTGAGGATACTGGCGAAATCCAAAAGGGAACCGCCAAAGCACAAAAAGAAGAAGAAGGCTCTGCAGTGTATTTCAGAGTACATTAAGTGTATTTATTATGATGGTACGGAAACCCTTGGTGCGCTAGTGACTCGCTCTTGACTAGTGGTCCCCGAGCACAGTCACCTAGCTCGGTGGAAGTACTTCCTTTTTCGCCGAATAGGTACCTGCCGAAGAGATCCTTCATCGACAAACCCTACATTTTGTATTGCCAGCGCTCTGATTATAGACAACAAATGGAATTTGGTCCTTGTAGTATGGTCTGTGTTATCATTGAAATTCATTACCTAATCCAACAAGGTTGATTTTCCCTCACATTTAGTTATACAGAAAGTTTTTTGTCAAAACTGGTAGACAACCACTTTCTTGACAGACATTAATTGAATTAGTTAGTAGTATAGGTACCTACAGCGTGAAATTTTAATCATTTGGTTCCTGCCGTGGGGTGGTTCCACTCATGATGACAAGCAACTTTTACTATGGGGCCAACTCTCTTCATCGCAAAAAATCATCATCATCATCAGCCTATCATCGTCCACTGCTGAACATAGGCCACCCGAAAGCACGATCCACGGCTATACTCATCCAGTTTTTGCTAGCCATCACCTTGCGAAGATCATCGCTCTACCTTGTCTGAGGGCGTCCCACACACTACGTTTGCCGATACGCGGTCTCCACTCAAGAACTCGTCTGCCTCAGCGGCCATCGGTTCTACGGCTAATATGGCCGGCCCACTGCCACTTCAGCTTGCAGCAAGTATTGTATTGTAGATCCTGCAACGTTTCAGCCACAATTACGATGTCGTCCGCAAATCGCAAGTGTGACATGTATTCGCCGTTAATGTTAATACCGCGTCCTTCCCAGTCCAGCGTTTTAAACATATCCTCCAATACATTTGTGAACAATTTGGGGGGATATCACATCCCCTTGTCTCACACCTCGATGCAAGGGGATATGCTTAGTCTGCTGGTTCTGCAGTTGGACGGCCATGGTTGCGGCATTGTAGAGACATCTCAACACTTGAATGTATCGCCAATCGACTTGGCACCGTTGCAGAGATCCTAAAACAGCCCAGGTTTCGATAGAATCAAATGCCTTCTCATAGTCCACAAATGCTAAAAAATACAGCTGTTCTATACAAAAGTGCAGTACCTACTCGACCTTATTTATTTATTTATTAAATGTATGAAACAGCCGATTTTTAGGGTTCCGTACCAAAATGGTAAAAAGGAACCCTTATGGTGTGACTAAGTCCGTCTGTCTGTCACAGCTGAGAACTACTAATGCACAGCTGGATATCTCAAGAACTACTAATAATAGTTGATACCCAACTTGAAATTTGGAATAGTTAAAGATGACTTTTGTCCAACTATTTTGCAAATAAGAAAGAAATAAAAACAATTTTTTCTTAGGCCGCATAGTTTTCGACTTATGATGAAAAATGTAAAAAAAATACCGTTCCCCCCCCCCCCTTATCTCCGAAGTTTGCAAAGAGAAAAATCTGAAATAATTCTATGTGATAGTAGTTTATGTAAAGATTACAGGAAAAATAAAACGATGTCTCAATTTAACACACTTTTTTAGAAATTCAAAAAACAAACAAAAATTATTTAGTTCTACTATCAGTCAAGAGATGGCGCTGGCCTAAGAAAAAAATAGTTCCACTATCAGCCCAGAGATGGTGCTGACAGTTGAAAGTTGCTTGTAATCATGAGTGGAACCACCCCACGGCGGGAACCAAATGATTAAAATTTCAGCGGTAGTAGCACAGAATACATAATATAATTAATATGGCAAGAGCTGCAGATAAATTGTGGGTTTCCATAACAGTTTAAATAAGTTCATCTAATCCAAGTTTTTGAATGAAAAAAAAAACATGGTTGTTCCAAAACAAGTAGGTATGCACTTATGAACCGGAGGGACTAGAACTGCTACTCATCTTTTAATATGATCATAGGATTAATGGGACAGATTTAACTGCACATGTTTTAAGAAATAAAAGAAATATGTGCTTTTTATGTTTTTTATTGGTCTTACAGTCTATGTGTTCACGAGGCTTCCATTGCGGTGGCGGTTTCCTCAGTGTATTTGCCCTTGTCCTTTCCGAGGGCAGCCAGGCGTCCCTTCGCCCTACGGTCAAGGATGGCTTTTCTGTCCTTATTCATCTTTAGCTTGACAACCACACACTGGAAAAGAAAGGTTTAGGTTAAAAAAGTTCAAGTAATGTTTCAAAAAATGCCTTCATTAATTTTACATCAGAGCCATGGAAGTGTCGCAGCATTATCCATGTCCATTCTAACTTAAAGCCTTCAGTCGTAACATCAAGCATCAGTTAGGTATGAAAACATGACTAAGGGAAAGATTTTTCATCATTATAACGAGTAAGAGTTTACAACACAATAATTCTGAATAAGGTTAACATAGTACCTAACAATTTTTCCACATAATAAATTAAAAATGAAGTAGGTACATTGTAACAATTTCTAATAGGTTATATAATAATGTTACCACTTTTAACCAATAAGGTACAGATACCGGCATATAACTTTTTCAGTAGTTCACCTGTCTATAAGAGTTGCAACTACTGCAACTAAATGGTTGTCCATCAGCCATTTTTTGATGTCCCCACTGCTGGGGCACAGGCCTTCCTTATGGGTGGTAAGGAGGATGGGCCATAACTAGAGATGGGCGGTGGGTAAATACCCGATGGGTATTTACCGGGTAAATACCCAATTTGGGTATATACCGGGTATTTACCGGGTAAATACCCAAAAGCATGGGTAAAAACAATAAGCACGATGTGGTTTAGTAGTATTTTTTCTTTTCGTCTTTCTTTTTATTCATTTAAGTTTAGTTTTATGTTTAAGTACAAAAAAATATATATTATTTTGATTATTGACTAAACTAGAGAGATGATTTTCATTTCCGACTATTTGGTTAGTTGTGTTCTATAACAAAAATAAATTAAAAAATAATAATTTAGTTAGTTACATTATGAATTGAATTACTTTACTACATAATTTTAAAAAAATGGATATTGTACTGGTAGTTACGAACAGTCATTAATAATTATAGCGGTATTGTTGTTAATCAGTCTTTTCAAAATATGCCCTACTCTAACCGCTCGGTTGCCCCGGGCGCCCGTCGTAATCACTCGAGCTTTGCCCGTCAATTTTCCACCCTTGCCGGCCCCTCGCCACCGGGCAGCTCGATTCCCGTTAAAGCGTTCATTGCGACTTAACTCGATATGTTACACTATCAAGTGTTGTGTTTTTATGATAAGTAGGAATACAGCTATAGAATGCAGTTAGTGGGGCCGGAAATTGATAAAATTGTGCGCATCGTGATGAAAGATGATGAATTTTTACCATGCTTAGGGGACACCACTGTGATTATTTTTAGGTGTGGAGGCTATCTGGATTTGACCCCTAACGTACTTTAGAGGTCAAATTCGATATAGAGGACGTTTTATTCCGTATTATTCCGTTTTATGTCTTTTTACGAAGCTAATACCCTTCCTAATTAGCTGAAAACTGACATATGAAAACACATCTACACATCACCCCCTTTCCAATGACACCTCAATCATCAAAATCGGTTCAGTAGTTTAGGCAGCAAAAGTGATTTTTTACATTTGAGAGATATTCAAATGAGTACTGAATTGTACTGATTACTGGTTGCTGAAAGAAAAAAGTACAAATATCGGCATAAAAAAATATGATTAGAAAGCCACATTAATATAATACAGATTTAAAAAATATAAGTTTAATTGGAACAGTTTGATAAAAAAACGCGTTTAAAAATATTATACACAGTGCGGTAATTACATAAAAAAATCTTAAAAATGCGTTCTGTTAAAGGCCGGTGCAGTTATCTCTGTGATACCAGCACCAAATTTTTATATGTTGTTTAACATTTTGTTTTCTCTTAAAAACCGTCGGGAATCCACCTGTGAAGTGCCTTGTTACAGAGACATAACGTCATCAAAATGGCGACGAACGTATTTTAAAAAAAAATTGATAATTATGATTCTGTGAATCCTATATACATGTATGGGGCACTATGGGGTGTCAGATTAAAGGTAATTAAGTGTTCTATAATGTTATAATACAAAACATAAGCTGAGTAGTACAGTTACGAAAATATATTAAACTATATGGAAATTCAATCTTTAAAAACTCCCCATTTTTTATTTTATTTTAAAATACCGTAAATATTAAACTGATAATTTTAGTGCAAACAAAAAATATGTTGATAAATTCCATTTAATGCAGATTTAAAAAAAATATTTTTAATAACCTTTACAAACAATAAATAGCGATTTTTTTTTAAATAATATCTTTTTATTTCAAAATTTCTTATAAGTAAATTAAGTAGGCTTTACAAAAGTATAGGACCAAGTGACTTAAAAAACACTTCATTAATATAGTTTTTTTGAAGAAACTGAAAAAAATGGTAAGTTTTTCGAGCAGCACAGGGTTGCAGAGCTGCATACTTCGGTATGAACTACTTTCAAGGGGCATAACAACATTTATACAATCGTGTTACCTGTGCGATTTTTGCCTTTTTGTGTTGATTTTGAGTGGCCTTTTTTGGTTTTTCAAATAATTTACAAATATATCGTACTTCTTAGTTTTCGATTTTTTTAATTTTCTTTAAAACAATAACATTAAAGTATTATAATATTTATAGTATATTTGGAAACAGCTATTTATTAGCTTTCATTGGATAGCCATATTGTTATACTTTAATACAAAAAACCTTTTATAAAGGAAATAGACGGCGCACTTTACATTTTTACATTTTTAGTTTCAGACGGTTTACATTTTTTTTTCGCTATTTATTGTTTGTAAAGGTACTTGAAAATTATATTTTTTCAAATCTGCATTAAATTGAATTTATCAACATATTTTTTGTTTGCACTAAAATTATCAGTTTATTATTTACGGTAATTTAAAATAAAATAAAAAATTAAAGTTTTTAAAAATTTAATTTCCATATTATAATTTAATATATTTTCGTAACTGTACTACTCAGCCTATGTTTTGTATTATAACATTATAGAACACTTTATTCCCTTTAATCTGACACCGGATTCATAGAATCATAATTATCAGGTTTTTTTTCAAAATGCGTCCGTCGCCATTTTGATGACGTCATATCTCCGGAACAAAACACTTCACAGGCGGTCTCCCGACGGTTTTTAAGAGAAAATAAAATGTTAAACAACATATAAAAATTTAGTGCTGGTATCACAGAGATAACTGTAACGGCCAGTGGCGGTACCTCCATACAAGCCCAAAAGCCCGGCATGCCCTAACAATAACTTGCTAACACTACACCAATGAATCGTAATTAATTACAACACAATATTATTAACAAATGTTAATTTTCAATAATCAATAACCACAAATCCAATTTTTACAACAACTGATCGATAGACAAGTCGCTAAACTGCATTACGTTCCTCAATAAACCCTCGACAATGCATTTATCTCCCTCGCACTCGTTGGCTTGCAACCGGGCTTTGCGATCTGTATATATCCGCTCTCTTCTAACATCAACAAAAGTGCTACCCGCATACATAGTACTGCTGTACGTATCTATAGATTCTATGAGAACTACACAATGCCGAGCGAAAGCCGGCTTGCCTCCGAAGTTCGCTCAGTTCGGTAGACAGACTGCACAACGCGCTGAGCAGTGTGAAGTTTCAATCTGTGACGACAGCTGTTTAGAAACAACAAGTGTTTTGCCTAAAATAGTGTTTTTGTGTTAAAAATGAGTTTAAATTTCAGTTTAATGATTGATTATGGTTTTTTGTGATGGATTAAAATGTTTATTCTCTGTGAAAGTGTCCACGAGTCGAGTCGATCCAAGAGAAATACAAAATAACTCTTTCCTTGCAGTCCGGTAATAAACCTTTTCATTTGAGTATTTTGCAAAGAAATATAATATTCTTCAATGTAAGTATCGTAATTTTGTAGTGGACTTGTTTACATGGTTGGTTGTTCTTATAAAAATAAATAAGTAAGGTTAGTTTTGCGTCTTTCATTTGAACGACAATAATGTTTGTTTGGAATGCAGGAGATAGGATTGGAATTATCTAGCAAAAGCTCAGGGACGCTATTATTTTGTGAATTGATTTAGATATTTATTATGAGTGACACACGAGAAATTTAGTTTTGATTACACAATAATATAATTCGATAAAGTCACGCCATCTAGCATTTGTGAATAATTAAAGTAAGCTTAAGGGGTGTGCTTTTGGTGATTTTTTGAGAGTTATCTATGAATTAGTCTAGATGGCGCTGGGGTGTGTCGCATCGATATTTTGGTAAAGATCATCGTATGAAAAAAAATTATGCATTGTTTTTTTGCTTGAGCTGGTAAAAAAATTTGCTTGATTTGAGGGTTCGGGCTTGCTCTACCCTGTAGGCCTGGGCACGCCACTGGTAACGGCCTTTAATAAAACGCATTTTTAAGATTTTTTTATGTATTGCCGCGCTGTGTATTATATTTATAACCGACTTCCAAAAAAGGAGGAGGTTCTATGTTCGTCTGTATATTTGTTTTTTTTTGTGTATGTCCACCGATTACTCGAGACGGCTGGACCGATCTTATTGAAATGAGATGATAAAATTATTCAAACGTTATTACATTAGGTACACTCCCAAGTTGGTCCCATTTTTTAAAATTTGGAAATCGGTTCAGTACTTTTCAAGTAATTTTGAAAAAAAGCACGAAAATAGTATGATTTTGTGTGAATTACCTCGATAATTGGTCGTATTACTTCTTTGTTTATGAACTGAATAAGATAATATTTTTTTTGTTGGAAGAGGGATATCTTAAGTGTAGTTTTTTAACCGACTTAAAAAAGGAAGTTCTCATTTTGACCCGTATTTAAGTATGTTTCTCCGCGATTATCTTACGTTTGGCTGTGCCGATTTTTCTACATATATAATATACCTTACCTACAAGGTGTACCTACACTAAAAATAAATAAAAAAATTGTTTAAAAGAAAACAAAAAACCGACTTTAAAAAACCTACCTCTAAAAAGCAAGAAATAAAATTCGTAATAACAAAAATACGTCTATTGAAGTCGAGTGGGGCTTTTAGAATAAAAAAAAAGGAATTTGTACTCCAGCCCCACCCGACTTCAATAGACGTATTTTTATTATTACGAATATTATTTCTTGCTTTTTAGAGGTAGATTTTTTGAAGTCGGTTTTTTGTTTTCTTTTTTAAACGTATTTTTTATGACACTGTTCCAATTAAACTTATATTTTTTTAAATCTGTATTAATGTGGCTTTCTAATTATCGTATCGTAATCGTTTCTCAAAATTATCGTAACTGGAAAATATTTTTTTGTGAATAACATTTTCGATTTTTGGGGTTCGGAATTTCGGTTATTTATTTTCTAGTATGTAAAGGTTTGTTTTTTATTTCAGAAATCTATTGGCCGTCTTTTATTTATCCGAAAATGATACCACACTTGCCCTAGTAGCTGTAAATTTGCAGTTATTACGACAAACATCATGCGCGTCGAAGTGATAGGTCTGTGATGAACAATTTGACCTCTATAATCTGTTAGGGGTCAAATCCAGCTTGCATCCACATCTTAAAACGATCACTGTAGTGTAACTTACGAATGGTAAAAGAATCACGCTTTCATCACAATGTGCACAATTTTAATGAAAATAAGCGATTTCCGGCTCCACTACGTCTTTTGTTTCTCAAAACGCGATTCCGGTAAAGTATTACGATGAGGTAAACATTGAGATGGCGCGTTTGAGAGCGCACTTTTATTAAAAAAATCGTACCATAAATTAAAGCGATGACCTATGGTTTTTTATTTTAAAGTTCGTCAATAAGATAAAAAATAAATAAAATATAAAGATTATGTTAAAAAATAAAAACATACACTTGTCTATACAAAATACTAAAATCACTCAAAACACAATACACTTTTCGACAGACCACCACGTCCAATAAGAATTGTAATTTTTTTTTCTCTCAGAGACCTAATGCTTGTTTATGGATTGTACAGCTAGCAAATTTCACAGAATAACGAGACAAACGTTCAGAAATGTCCCTAAGAGTAAAAGAGATAAGTATAATTCAATAAATCGAGGCCTCTCTCGCGCGCTAGCCCATGTCAACCAGTAGTTGACACGGGCATTTCAGGTAGGTACTCAAACTCGTGTCAACTACTGGTTGACATGGGCAAACTAATCGCATTACAGAGTAAAAAAGTCGTTGGACCTGTTTTTAGCAAACATGCCAAATGCTCTACACCTCTATGACAGATCAAGCAACATTTAAATAGTATAAGAGACTAATAAGAGACTTAAAAAATAGTTGGAAAGTAAATACCCACCCTTTGGGTATTTACCTGGGTAAATACCTTCATTTTGGGTACGTTGGGTATTTACCCGGTATTTACCGGGTAGAATCCCATCTCTAGCCATAACCCACCACGCGGGCCCAATGCGGATTGGTGGGTGTTAACGACTGCAAATGCAGCCAGGACCAACCGCTTAACGTGCCTTCCGAAGCACGGAGGAGCTCGAGATAATAAATTTTTGGTCACCCATCCCATGACCGACCCTTGCGAACGCTGCTTAACTTCCGCAATCGCTGGGCCAGGCACTAAACCACTGCGCCACCGAGCTCCACTAAATGGTTGTTCAGTTCAAAATAAATTCATCACAAACACATAAAACAACACAAAATCAAACTAAAGAATAATATAAAAAGAGTACCAGGGTCACATAAATGTAGAGGAGCTTCTTCATACATATTATTTTGAATATAGGTACTTAGAAAGATTATTATTTGAAATTCTGAAGTAATTAATTGGTAAACTTTTTTTATTAAAGTACCAGGGTCAGATGAGTCTAAAGAAGGTTCTAATACTGATAGACACATTGTTCTGACACTCCAAAATGTTAGATCCATTTTTAATGAGTTCAACCATTTAGTTGCAGTAGTTCAACTCCTAGACAGGTGAACTACTGAGACAAAAAAGTTGCACTAGTTCAACGGTTGAACTAGCCGGGTGTACTAGTGGGAGCAAAGGTATGAGTATACTCATAGATTGGCAGTCATCATGCTAAATCATAACTCATAACCACTTTGTGATACAACAAGGTCAGTATGCGAGGTGTGTTTACAAATTAATAAATGCTTGGACAATTTCACACAGCACAATCCAGCTCCAATTTCAATTTCTGCCCAGCAAGGAATTAGAGATGCGCGATTATTACTAATTTCAATAAACAAATGTCAGATTAGTAATACACTAATTTCAATAATCGAATAAGTATTACTGAGTAATACTTTTAAGAAATGGCTCTACGCAAAACTTGGTGGCTGCGAAAGTTACTAATCCAAATGAGTAACTCATTATTATCAATGATATTGAAAGAAAGTTGTAAGTTTATACAAAAATCAAAATTAAAAAGGCAGTTTCCTCCTTTTACACTAACGTACCACAGTATTGCAGTGGCGCTAGTATCAAATCAATAAAATATCTACACTGCTAATTAGTAATACATGTAAATGGTCATTCGAATGATTGAGATAATCGAATAATAATCAAATGATCATTCATAATCGCGCATCGCTACAAGGAATTAAACCCAGGACGACTGGTGTGGTAGATCAGCATGTTGACCACTATACCACTCAGGTTGACAAATGATTTGTTTAGTTTAGACAAAGGGCAGCAAATTTTTCAAAAATTATATAGAATGATTATTTTATAATATTTGCCCCCTAGCATGGCCACCGAAACATGACATGATATAATAGTGCTTTATCACTTTTAAAGTTTTAATATGCCAAAAGAAAATGGATTCAGACAGTCAAGATCGTCAATAACATGATAAATCACAAGACCTTATATTGTGATCCAGTGGTCATGCTAGGGCAGTTGGTTTAGAAACACTGCACTTTAACATACCTTTGAGGGGTGGATGCCGACATATGCTGTGGCACCATTGGCCTTCTCACGCTGAATCCTTTCAATGTATACCACAAACTTTTTACGGTATACTTGGACTACTTTCCCTACTTGTTGGCCTTTATAATGTCCACGTACAACCTGCAACAAATAATGAGAATTGTGAACGAAGAGAGAAGGAAAATAGCATCACTAAGCATGATTTTATTAAAAGTGTACTTAGTAATATTGCAAAACGATCAGAGCCAATTTTTGAACCATGGTGCAGACTTGCTAGCCTAGTCAAGAGTTTACCAAAGAAAACCTTTAGCTCACAATCGATTCAGCAGCGGTCGTCTACAGTCTGTGAATGGTTTGTTTTCATCATTTTGTTTTGCATTTACTTCGAAACACATGACATGTGACATCAAACTTTCTCTAGGTTATTGCGACGGAATTATGAACAAAATAATATTGCTTACCTGAACTTCATCGTCTTTGCGGATTGGCATGGATTTGACGTTGAATTTCTGTCTCAATTCCTTGGATAACGGAGCGGACATGAGGACTCGTCTAATGTGGGATGGAGCGCTGAAATGCCTCTTCCTGTTTTTCCTCCTCGAGGACGTGACGAGCTTATTAAACTTCATTCTGGCGCTCTTCACTGAAATTCCAAAATACCACGTTACAGCCCAAACTTTGGATAATTTAGGTTATCAGTTCACTATGCGTGCTAAATGTCAAACTGCAGCGGCGGAAATCTTTATCAAAGTTATCCATATTTGTAGAAATATACATTGAATGTGCCACGATATTTATTGCGAAAGAACACTAGAACAATTTTATGGATGCAAAGTAACAGAATTCAGAGATTAATGCGGATTCCCAAACGTACCCGAAACGACACGGCAAAGAACCGAAACAAAAAGAAATGTCACGTCAGTGTTGTCAGTAAACGAAACGAAGTTGGAAAATGACTGTCAGTCAAGTTGTTTTACTGATTTATGAAAATAATTATTTTATTTTTTATTTTTTAGTGTACTTATATGTAATTCGTTATGTAGTGTTTCTTTTGGGTTAAAATTATGTTAAAATAAAGATATGTTTATTTAAGGACATTTGGTGAATTCTTTAATAAGGCAACATTTTCAATTATTACGGTTCATTCTATGCAAGATTTTCCATTATAAAATTATTACTAATATTTTATGATTAAACACTAGTGACAGTCTGACAAGTTTGATGCCTCATTTAGATTATCGGCGAACAATCTCGCCTAATAACTTGCCGAGTAAATGTGCGGGCATATTTGTCTGACGCCACGCGTTAACACGTGTTAACACGCCGTCAAATGACATCGGTTTTCATAGTAAATTTAGCACTTGGATGTTGGATCATACTCGTCCATGGATACAAATACGGCGCGTTGAGACGTGGCGTCAGACAAATTGTTACTCAATAAGGGAGACCGAGAAAAGTTGTGACTTTGAAGAGTTGAAAATTATTCAAGTATCACCACAGCAAAAAAGAACAACGGCGAAAATATACCTACTGAAATGTTTAGCGTTTGGAAAAATGATTTTAAAAAATCTGAGTAAAATAATAGTTTACAAATTTTCAGGACGCGAAACTATAAGGGTTCCCTGTTGACTTTGCTATAGCGCCTGTACATAAGCTCGCAAACGTTATTGCTCTCAAATTATGGCCAGGCACTTTAGTCGACTAAAGTTAAATCTGTGTTTAAACTGCATTCAACTAACTTTAAAAAAAAAAAAACGTTTTTTTCTGGTACGTAACTCGTACAGTAGCCCCCCATATAAATAATGTCATAATGTTAGCTATTATTGATGATAGAAGCGTGGCCGGGCCAGGACCAGGATCCATGGGTTGTAGCCGGGCTACAAAAAAAGTGCATCACTCGTGAAATATAGTGATACTGGTTTTTTCCTTTTAGGTACCATAAAGTACGTACCCGTACAGTATACTGACAAAACCACAGCCTTTTCTGGCACCGTGGCCGGGCCTCGACCTATCACACTGGGCCTCTCTCATTAATTCCGCGTCATTAAGGTGCGGTCCCACGGCCTGTCTGTTGACACGCCGCGCCGCGCCGAGCCGAGCCCGTCTGTATACACACAGGCCGTGGGACCCCACGAACGCCTGGCTCGGCGGCCGCGGCCTGTGCAGAGTGTTCCCACGGCGCGTCCGCGTCTGCCGCGGTGCGCGGTCTGCGCAGAGTCACAGTTTAATAAATTATTATTATTATTATTTATTTATTTATTATTAAAAAGTAATGTACAAAATAGTGAAATAGAATATGCTATAAGTCAAATTCGATAAAATTAGGTGTGTTTCACGCCTTTAAATTATCGCTAGTTTAAGACCAAAGTTGAAACTAATTTGTTTCTTCCTTTAATATGTAGGTATTTCGCATTTTTTTAGTTTTTTGTTTTCATCATTATTTTTGTTAACCAAGATATTTGATTGATTAGAAAATTATTATTTAAAATTTTCCACGGTCAAATTTTCACCCTTCAATAATTTGGAAACTATAAGCGCAAAAAAGATTTTTATCGCTGTCAATATCACTAAATCTGATCGTCTGAATTGTTGAACGATAAAATTCCAAATTTTTCCAAAATTGTAGAAGTCGGTTTTCAAGTTGCGTTGTTTTACCAACTTACATTTGCGCTCACCTTACAACTTTATAAAAGTTTGGGTGGATGGCGCTCGGAATCCCGAGGGTAAATACAGAATGTCTTAAATTTATATTATAGAGGGCAATCCGGGCCTTCCCGTGATGTGTCAAAAATATTTTTTAATTTATATTTTACTATAAATTAAAACGTTACTAACAAAATATAAAATTTTGAAACCTACAAAATTGTATTTGTTTACGCCTTATACTAATAACCTAATTATAAAACTAATTTCACGGGATAGCCCGAGTCGTTTCCTTTCTATAGTAAACGAGAATTCAAAAGTAATATATTTACAGAGATACAACGTTTTTTAAAAAAATACTGTAAAATTGAATTAAGTCTATGACGGGATTATTTAAGTTTTTTGTTTTCATCATCACTTTTGTTAACAAAGGTATTTGATTGCTTAGAAATTGATTTCGCGGTGAAGGTAGACCCTATAATATGGATTTTAAAATATTACGTACAATCACTAAACTAGAAAGATACGAAAGTACTTAAATGAAATTAAAATATGTACTGTAGCCGGGCGGCTCTAAGTGTAATTTGGTATCTCAAGGACAGAGCTGAAATTACAATACTGATAGTTATCATTACTGTGACGCGCGGCAGATCCCGACAGGCAACAGTCGCCGCGCCGCGCCGGTCCTTTGAAGTTACCGACTCCCGTTGGATCGGAGTTCGGACAGACGACGACGCCATAGTAGAATCAAATAAGTAAGCCATCTTACTCATTATACGCACCCAACGCGGTTTGTATGTGAGCGCGCCCCTGTATATGCGTCGTCGCACGCACACACTGACAACATTTAAAGATGATAAAGATGCGTCAGTCGTGGCTGCGCCGCCGCCGCGCGCCGTACTTAATACCGCCCGTCCTCACGCACGCTCCGCCGCCGCGCCGTACATGTACATACATACATACTTACTTCCGTTAACCAAAGATTATATTAAAGATGGCTACAAATTCGAGTAGCTGTAGGAGATATTGCAGTGTTTATGGATGTCTCAATAGCAGTTTGTCCAATCCAGAATTGTCTTTCTTCACATTACCTAGCGAACAAGAACGGTGAGTACCTATCTAATCTACTACCTACTATATCATACATAGGTACCTACGTAAAGTCTGTTATCCTTACTTGTCCTATTTAGTAAACAGTTTATGACAGTTGTCATACGTTTTTTAAACTTTATTACTGTTCAAAAATATGTTAGGTAACTAAAGTATCAATCAAATCAAATTGTCATTTGTAGATATTCTGTGCGTGGAATAGCGTTTGTTTTATTTTATAAATAATTATTTCAATAAAGAGTTGGGTGAGGATTGTTTACCAAATACTTAGGATTAGGATTGTTTACCAAATACTTTTGAATTAGCTATTTACTTACCTACCTATCTGAAAGTGTTTAGCAAATACATAGTTTCTGCTCCAGATTTCGTTGACCAGATACCAATTTGTGGTTTAATTTAATAGATCACTATTATGTATGCCCCACCGTGAAAAAAAGGACCAATAAAGTAGAAATTTGTATAAATCAAACTAAATCTTTTAACAGATATTAAGCAATAAACTTGAGTAGGTAGGTACTTACCTAACTATGTTTCATTATATATAAGCAATAAAGATTAAATAAATTAAAATAAGATTAAATAAACCTCAAAATCACGAAAAAAAACAGCTGTTCCATACAAAAGTACAGTCAGCACCAGCAGCACATGAGGATAAACAAAACTGTCAAAAATCTGTAATTTATTTTGAACTTAATAGCTTTGCATTTAAGTATAAAATTGATTGAATATCATTACGCTGTCGTGGAAGCCCAGCGTGCCGTTGAATGCCTACTCCATCGAAATGTAGGAAACAGCTGACTTTTTTCGCGTTTTTAAGGTTGGTCCCATAAATGAAAGTTGTTCATTTTGATGGTCTGGTCTGATTTTATTTTAATAAATACATGATTTACACGTTTTAATAAATCCTATTTCCATCGTAATTTTTTAAATCACTAATCAGATAATATGACGTAGATAATGAAAACATTGTAGTCAGCTCCTGGTCTATATGTACAAAAAATAATTAAAAAACTTTGTGTTATAGATCCCTGATGCTTACCCTACAGGGGAAAATTGTTTTACATAGAGATCGACTACCTATGCATTTTTGACTATTGAATAAACTATAAGCGACAGCCCTAACAGTCAGCCAGTGTTTAGGCTATTATCGCTCGCTCACGGCCAGAGTTGGCCTACTTATTTGATTCTACTATGACGACGCGCCACGGCAGACATCAACGGTTGCGTTGGATCCCACGGCGCGTCGGCGCGGCCTGGCGCGACCGGATCTGTGACAACACAGGCCGTAGGACCTCACCTTTACGTTACATTTTAGGGTTCCGTAGGCAAAATGGCAAAAAAGAAACCCTTATAGATTCGTCATGTCTGTATGTCTGTCTGTCCGTCCGTCCGTCCGTATGTCACAGCCATTTTATTCCGAAAGTATTAAGATTACACAGTTGAAACTTAGTAGGTAAATGGTATTCTGTTAACCGCTTAACGATTTTAACACAAAAATAAAAAAAATAAAGATTAAGGGGGGGTTACCCATACATGGAACTGACGCTGAAAAATTTTTTTTCTTCATACCAATACGTGCGGGGTGTCTATAGATAGGTCTTCAAAAATGACATTGAGGTTTCTAAGACAATTTTTTCTCAAAGTCAACCGTTTGAAAGATAAACACTGCCAAAGTGGTAAAATGTGTGTCCCCCCCTCTAACTTTTGAAATAGGTGAGTGAAAAATCAAAAAAAAATATGATATAGATCTTAATAAAAACTTTCACTTAAAATTGGTTTGAACGAGATATATAGTGATTAGTTTTCGAGATATATCATATTTACCACAACCGCAAATATAACTTTGTCATTCATACCAACACTGTGAAAAACAAAGTTATTTTTACAGACGAACGATTTTTACGACGGTTTTCTGACAGCTGAGAATTTTAGTTTATTTTTATGTTGACAGATGGCGCTATTCAACTAGGTAGATTTTTTTAAAAAAAAATCTAGCAGCTGAGTATGTACCACTGAATTATTTAACACTTGATTCTGGCAAAAATTACTCCCTGTAGAGGAGTAGATTCCCATAACAAAAATCAAAGTTACGTACTTAGGTAGTTGAACAATGACATCTAGCCGTCTTTTAGGTACTACTGCCTTTAACCGCTCGCGACTGGCGGGTCTACCGGCTAAAAACAATGAAGTTAATGTTAACTGTAAGTATGTGATACATTGCTACTTCGTTTTGGCACAAATAAAAACTTACCAAAGAATAGAAGCAATGTATCATATTATCTATCTGTCAAATTACAGTTAACATTAACTTCATTATTTTTAGCCGGTAGACCGGCTCATAGAGTACATTATTATACTAGAGATAGAGTTATCAGTCAGACCTAATGATCAACGTCATCTAGCGAAATGTGACAAAAAGTGTACGATATTATATTATAATATAGGTACTAACTAGTAGGTAGGTAAATAAATCTTGACTTGTTATTTTTATGGGAGGTAACCGCTATGTCATGAAATAAATTTAAAATAATTTAATTTGTAGTTAATCAGCTTTGACTATATAAAACTGTGAAAGCCACACGATACCGCGATTCAGCACGGGATAGCGACATCTATCGACTGTTTGACAAACGAAAAATGAGCGCCATCTATCAAATCAATCCTCAACTAAAATCTTAGGCCGCGCTCCCTTGTAGTGAGTCAAGTACTAAGTGAAAAGCCCCTGGACCGGCTGATCTGTGACAATGACAACACAGGCCGTAGGACCTCACCTTCACCGCTCATTCAAAAAACAAACAAAAGTTCATAACTTCTTCTACCAGTCAACAGATGGCCCTGACCTAAGAAAAATTAAAGTAGTTCCACTATCGGTCAAAAGATGGCGCTGGCCTAAGAAAAAAAAAATAGTTCCACTATCGACCAATAGATGGTGCTGAACTGCTGACCTAATACTGCAATAATAATTTTATTATTCTACCTCTGCAGGGTATTTATGATGGTACGGAAACCATCTCGGTGCTAGTCCGACTCACTCTTGACCGGTTTTTTTTAAATTTAAACTCCTCAAAGTCAAATAGTATATGTAAAGTGATTTATATTTTTGTAGGTTTATGATAATCCAAAACAAACCAAACCATGGTCTGCGATGCAACGTTCTGGACTAGACTTGGACTACGAAGACACAACGGAACTCCTCAAAAACAAACAGCGTAAATTTGGAAATTGCATTCTGGGCATTTTACCATTGAAAATATTACAATATTAAGTTAAAAAATATTTACACTCTGCGCTTACATACCTACCTATTACTAAAAAGTTAAAAATAAAAAAGCTTTTTTTTTAAAAAAGGAAAACCTCCTTCAAAAAAACCTGAAAACAAAAACAGATCATCAAAAATCTGTATAAAACTAATTGATCGGCGGGACGCAGGACAATATTATCGAAATCGGGACTGTCTTTATGCCTAAACTCTTGAATTTTCGCGGAACCCCAGGGTTCCGCGGAACCCCATTCGGGAACCGCTGGACTAGACCACAGGGCGGTTGATTTACACTGTCTGTACCTACCTAAAATAAGAAATATTTATTTTATTAACTTATACAGGTTAGGTACACCTACCTAACTTTCTTTAAATCACTAAATAAACCTTTCCAAGTAATAATCCACGCGAAATGGCGTGCGGCGCACTCCAAAGATGGGACATTTGCCGAATGTTGCTATCAACATCTCTCAGGCGCTTTTTACAACACCTCTTAACGAAGTACCTCAGCGAAACATGGCGTACGGCGGTTTGCACACCGAAACCGATCGTGTTTACCTTATCAGTGGTAGCTATCACTTTAACTACGACCTTGTGACCTCTGAGTCGGCATGCCCTACCCGGCAGAATGCGTGGCTCTCCAAAACAGAGGGAGCTAGTGGATCCTCAACGCATGTCCGAGTCTGCGCAATCCATACAAGTTGCCCGGGCAGGCCAGTGAATGAAACGAGAGCGCGGCGGACGCACGCCACAACGCCGCGTTGTAGTCCGGTCAAGCCTGATATGAGTGACGTGCAGTGTTGTGTTGTGTGATGAGGTGCCGCTGAGCAGAGATGGCCGCGCGCTCGCTAGAGCCCGGCCACTACCGACCATGTGCTGCCTTCTAGGTGAGCGCTCCTCCCTAGCTCAAGGTCACCCCGTAAACAATATCCTCTGGTGACACCCCGTGACTGAGATGTCTTCGTCTCACATAAATTAAAAAAAAAAGCATTAACCCTCCAAAAGCGTTTCAATCTTACAGCCAACTGAAAAACCTTGTAAAAAAATACATTCGATTTTTTAATAAGCGGTGGAATCAGACAGCCTCTAGAGAGGTTCTGAGACGATTAAGCCTTTAAATAATAGCGCCCTTAATGCTCCCTGCCCGGCCTTATCTTTACTCATTAGAAAGAATCTTCGTCGCGCCAGGGATCACTTTGTCTCGACACTGGTAATTTCCATCCATTGTTAAATTAAAAAACGGTTCGCGGATGAATGAAAATGCGACCGGAAAAAGGGTAACGACAACTGAGTCAACTTAATGTAGCAGAAATGTAACTTTTGGAAAAATATTCGAACTATTTGGAAATATAGCCTGAGATGGCAATTTTGCTCGCGAATCATGTTAGCTGTAAGTATAGTAACTTATTCGAGATACAAAAAAAATTGTGAAATGTAGGTACCTTAACATAAAATAAAAAACAAATTCAAAAATTTTACCAAAACTTACAATTGCATGCGATTTCAGTGCAGACGCTAAGTTCATTCGAACACTTAACTACAATTACTTAGGTAACTTAAAAGTTTGAAACTATATTAATTATAATCAAAATATCTTATTGATTGTGTGATTATGAATAGTTATTATTTATGCTTTAAGTTTGCCATAGCGATAAAACGCATAGAAAGTTTAGTATAGTAAGTAAGTTTTAGTAGTATAAAGTCATATTGAGTAGGGGAGCTAGTGACCACACATATCCTCGATTGAAATAGTGACATAAGTGACGAACTGACGAATTATGGAAACAATAACACCAGAGCTCAAGCATTGAATTATGCGATGTTCTTGTGATTACCTACCATGTATGTAACGGCTTCATTATAAGATGCTATTGTTCACAAACCCGGAAATTAGTTTGCATGTAATTGCTATATAATCTGGACCTTGTTTGATAGATTGAGGAATACCTTGTTCAAGTTAGCTTTAATGAAAAACAATAAAAATTGTAATATCTACAAAATTTTACAAAATTGCACACTGAAGTTTCAGTGTGACGTCTTCTATAGCAACTAGTACTTTACAGCGCGTCGTCATCGCATCCCCGCCTGTGCTCTAGCGGTTAACTTATATTGCTATCGTAATCGCTCTGATTGCAATTGCAATACACTGCTACTTTTCTTTGGTGAGTTTTTGTTTGTGCCAAAACGAAGTAGCAATGTATAACATACACCTGCCAAATCACGGTTTAAATTAACGGTCTTCTTTCGAAACCGGTTTCGGACAAGGATAATTTTTTTCTTCATTCGTAAAAAATTGCTTACGAACATACAGTTTCGATTGCGGCCAAAGGGGTTATTTTTAGCCGATATAGACCCGCTGTTCGTTGTCTAACCATGACATTGACCTGATTTTTTTTTGTGTAATATATAGAGGTCAATGAACCATGCATGACCAAACTAAAAACATAAGTTAGAGTAGAAGAGACAGTCCAGCACAAAATGTAAAGTCTGTGTGCAGCCTCGCTGCCAACTCTGGCCGTAATCGAAACCATTTCGTCATATTTTGTCAGTTTCTTCGATGTCCCATGAAATAAACAAAAGAAAAGAGAGATTTTTTCAGAAAATCGATAATGTATGAAAATTCCGAACGAAAAAATACCGCATGTGTATGGTAGGTCCATAGATTTGTATGGAGAGCGAGTAATAAATATACTATCTCCGTGTTATTACAAAAGATTTTTAAACACTGTTTAACTAAACACCTGTTTAAATGTGATGCTGTCCTCTGTCAAACAGTATTGTCAAAAACGTAACAAAAATTTAAATACGTGTTTAGTTAACTGCTCTCGGAATGATTCCGTTTCGGAATTCCGAATCAAAATTCTGTCTGTTTTTGGCCAGTCTTAGAGTGGTCATACAGTAAAATCCGTAAACGTAATTCCGAACGCATCTAATCCATACAAATCCATGGACCTACCAAACACATGCGGGATTTTTCCGTTCGGAATTTTCATACATTAATTCCGAATCGGGATTCCATCTGTATGTGGCCGGCCGGCTTTATCACGGAACTCAATTTTACGACTCAACTGCTGCCTTTTAAAACTTTGTGGTCAAATCAAATACAATTTGTGCTTTCAAGATATTTCATTAAAACTTCAGAATCCCTAATGCGTCTATATCAGTGCGTCTAGCAGTGGGCGTTAACTCTTGTAGTAGCCGAATAAAGGTTATTCTCGGCAATTTGGGTTTTTATGGCCCGCTGTTAAAGTGAGTGGTTGTGAGGCTAAATTTTGGTGTAAAAGCTTCTTTTTTTCAGCAGGAAAATGGTGTCTGGCTCTTTATGGGACCACACTTTAGAGTGCTTAGAGTATCGTGGTACCTGTAATGTATTTTTTCTTATTTCTTTGTAGATAATAGGATATTGAAAAAGTAAACCTTATCAGCCTATTCGAAATGGCTAAATTCTTTAATTGATACATAATGAAAATCAGTAAAAAAAGAATTGTTTGGAAAAAGCTCACCTTTGTTGTCGATTGCAATCCTATTTTATACAAAAATGACTTAATTCTACTTACAACTAGTGGCTCTGTAGAGCTGTAAGCTGTAAACCTCACGTTTGGGACATTTTTAAAATTTTTCGAAATGACTCAAATATGATTTTCCCCATTATATTAGCCAAAAACTGAATCGACAAAAACAATCTATATAATTGCAAAACTTCACCTGAATCGGTTGATAAAAAAAAACATGGAATTGACGAATAAGGAAACTGACCAGTTTGAAAGACTGACGAATTAGGGAAACTGACCAGTGACAAGGGGGCGTCCATAAATAACGTGAGATGTTTAAGTGGGGGAGGGGGTCGAGTCCTAATCTTACGTTGGAGGGGGGGAGGGGGGGGGGAGTCTCGGCAAATATCACGCAATTTTTTTTCTGATTGAAACAAAAAAAATATACTATTTTGGTCCATTTATTCCAGATTGTCCATGCTTAAGATTTAATTTTAAGCGTATATCGTAATACGATTAAGATATCACGTGAGATTGGGGGATGGGGGAGGGGGTTGAATAAAATCTCACGACATCTCACCAGCGGGGGAGGGAGAAAATTAAAAAAAAACACCTTACGTAATTTATGGACGCCCCCTAACCCGATCCGAGAAATGCGACCTGTAGAGGAGTACTAACGGACAGCCGGACAGCCGGACGGACATACGAAAGCATTTTTGCCCAAGCTAGGGGCCTATTACGAAAAAAAAAACGTTCGCAATTTCGTAAC
Organism: Agriphila straminella; assembly: GCA_950108535.1. Lineage (NCBI taxonomy): Eukaryota > Metazoa > Arthropoda > Insecta > Lepidoptera > Crambidae > Agriphila > Agriphila straminella. The sequence continues at coordinate 15,592,540 of OX467312.1, forward strand.
GTCACATGGTCACTATAGTCGTCCGCAGTTCGTCGGTTGTGGCTATTAAACACATTTTCAATTTGGCTATCGTAGCCCATTGAACGAATGATGTCGGATCCGCTAGAGAGAAACTGTCAAACTTACGCAATCACTTTGTAATAAGAAAAAAACAAAAAACCGACTTCAAAAAACCTACCTCTAAAAAGCAAGAAATAATATTCGTAATAATAAAAATACGTCTATTGAAGTCGGGTGGGGCTGGAGTACAAATTCCTTTTTTTTTATTCTAAAAGCCCCACCCGACTTCAATAGACGTATTTTTATTATTACGAATATTATTTCTTTTTTGGAAGTCGGTTAAAAATCAGAACGAAGCACGGACGCAGCTGCGTGTATCGCATTAAACTTTTCGTAATAGACCCCCTGAAACGGAGACGCTTCGCTCACGCTTGGCGCTCGCTCGATCAATAACGGGACAACGTATTTTTTTGCAAATAGCTCCTTTCTTTAGGTTCAGTGAAATCATTTATGAAGTTAGTACAAAGTGAAATAAAGTGAAAATATTTACTTACGGATTCTGCGCTGGCCAGCAATAAATGCTAGCAGTCACAATAGGGATGTTGACTAATGAATAAAATAACGAAATACTAATAAAAATCGTAAACATATTAAACTTTTAGAGTAGCTTGTATACCTCTTGGTTTTATATATTGCATATTATTTGTTTTATGACCCTTCAAAGTTGGGTGGACAAGTTCATTTAAAAAGTATAAAATTTATTAAAATAAATGATACCTTTAATTAGTCCGTAAAATGTATAGCAAATTTGTCGAAGAAACCATTTTGATAAACACAATATTTAATATAGCTGCTGAACAAATTTCCTATGCGTTGCTTACAAACTTGCACGGCGTGACGTCATAACGTGCAAGCCATTATTATGGAGCGTTTTTGATCGAGTCCATTTGTGTGCATTTCACACTGTGATATCTCGGGCAGTTTTCATGCTAGCGAATTATAGTAGTTTATGATACAAGGTTGGTAAGGAGTTTTAAAAAACCTTAACAACCGTGTGCCATACTACGTTTTTCAATACATTTGCGAGAAAACATTATAGGTACTGCTGAAATTGTAATCTATACATATAATAAAACTGTAAATTCTAAATATTTGTGCGCGAATTACGCAAAAACCGCTAAACGAATTTTGATGGATTTTTCACAATTTAGTAGATTGTGGTCCAACTTAAAATCTAAGCTATGTTTTATCAAATTCGGGTGGGTGAAACCAGAGAAACAGCTTAAACTCTCCGTAGTACTAGCTTTCATACACTAAAGGGGTCATTTTAAACTGGTTGCAATATTTTTCTACTGTCCACGCGGATGAAGTCGCGGGCGGAAGCTAGTAGAAATTAAAAAAAAACGTTCGTAAACAAAAACGCACGGCGCCGGCGTGCGGTGAAATCAACTTTCCGCACGCTGTACTACTCCGTAAACAAAAACGCACGGCGTGCGGTAAAATCAACTTTCCGCACGCTCGACTGTCATCGTAAACTTACATTTTCGAGCAACTGTATTGAAAATTCTTTTACCAATGTTTCTTTTTTTGAGAGGTAATTTATGTAACATAAAATAAAAAAATAGTCAACATCCCTATTGCTATTTTGATTGGACAACCTCGTGATTTAATATGTTGTGTTTCTGTTTCTCTTCTTTAAAAAGTTACAAAGCCAAAAATGTTTCTTTAAAGTCAGAACGGAGAAATGTTACGGCTGTCTGTTATGTTTATTATACGTCACAGTGATCTTATAGATGACTTGGAGGTATAAAAGACAGGCTTTCAGAACCAATTTGAATAATATGTATGTTAGATATACTAAAATATCATAAGTATGTAAAAAAAATACTTACAACAAAGATTGATAAAGAAAATTGACGATCAGTTGTGTAATCAGTAGCTCTTTTCCTTTACTATCAGTAGTTAGCAAAAACAGTTACCTACTACCGTGCTACACTACAGGCGCGGTCCGAAGGGGGGGTCACAGGGGACATGATATTTTTATCTATTTTTGCAATTTTTATTATCTTACACGGTTACGAATAAACTATATCAGCTACAGACCTTTTATTTCCCCTTGGGAGGTTCAATCAATGTTTTTATTTCTAAGGGAATTGTTAATATCGTTACTCACCTGTTTCACATGAGCCTCACGTTTTCCTTGTGACCCTTCGGCCCCAGCTAATTCCTGCGTCCCTTTATTACCTAAACGGAGTAACTTGCTATTCGCCATAATTACACGTAACATTCTTTTCTACACTATTTCTTACTTGTAAAAGTTCTCGTGAAAAGGTGAGTTTTATTTTTGGTATTAGGTTTACTTTTGTACCGAAAAGTAAGTACCTAAAGGGCTGGTAAAGTCAGAGGTGATATTTTTGGGAACAGAAATAAATAGGTACCATACATACATATTATACTACTTCTCTAACGTTAGTAAAATAGATAGTAAGATAAAACAAAATTAACCATCGTTAATGCGTCATATTTAATATCATAACATAAGTGTCATAACTGTTGTGTTGTACCTTTTGTTGTCGTTTTTCTTTTAATTGTTTTATTGTATGTAAATGTAATTGTGTTGTGTGTATTAATTGGGGAACAATCAAACCATTTCCTTTGTTTTTTCTTTACCTCTTTGGTGCAACTGCAAACTTATGATTTTTGTGAAATCAGAACAAATAAGCAAGTTAAAAATACACGAATTGTGATGATGATCTAATTAAAATTTAATTTTATCACCTTATTGTGATTTTACTATTGTTACTGTACTACGCGTTCATTTTGCGATTGCCGTTACCACCCGGCCCGCTTCGTAACTGCTACGCGTAGTTGCTACGTGCTACAGAAACAAATTAACTGTAGCAGAATAAGTTCTGTCATTTTTATTTATTAGTTAGAGTATCATCTACAATCCCTTATTGTTGCGTTCCACGTGAAACCGTAGCTTTGCGTAGGTGAGAAACATTATTTAAAAACCGTAACGCGTAACTGCTGTGCGTAGTTGCTACGTGCTACAGAAACGAATTAGTAATTTTTGACAAGATTTTTTGGCAGAGTTCCGTATTTTGTTTACTTTCTACAATCGCATCGTCCACTTTCATGGATTTGGATTTTACGTACTCGTACCTTCCACGTGAAACCGGATAGAACTTTTGCTTTTCGATATCCATCTTTGTGGTCTAGTGGTTCGCCTACCCGTGTAAGACGCAGGGGTCCCGAGTTCGATTCCAAAGAGGGGGGTACAATTTGTACTCGGTTTGTTTGGTGGTGCTGGCTACCACCACCATCTTACCTAAGTCTGACGCCATAACAACAATATAAATGTTGTTGTGTTCCTGCAGTTAGATGTAAGATAGCCAGTTCCTCAGTGATGAGGATTCCGGGTGTAGTGCACTGCCACCTTCGGCCTTATCGTCACTTAACATCAAGGCCAGGCACATATCCCGTTGTTCATTACGTGAAATAAACGCGTAGGTCGTACTTGTAATTTGCAATAAACTATTGAGTACCGATTACCTACATGTTTCATAATAACTTGGTGGTAAGTTAAGAACCGAAGTCTCATTCAAGTAACAAGAGCAATTCCAAATTAGATTGCATTGACGTCATCAAATATTTGAGTAATTATTATTCTCCCTACGTAATCTACGCAAACGGTCCCCGTATTATTGAACACGAGCGTTTTGCAAACAGACCCTGAAGACATAATAATGTTAGTATAACTACCGTTAAATACATATCGGGTATTTTATACAGGGTTATTTGTAAAACACCACTCGATTATTCGGATATTTGTATGGAAAACAGTTTTTTTGTCATTTTTTTTTAGAAAAGTCGTAAATCAAACGTTGTTTATGATGTTTATAATCTACTCCTGCGAGGTTGTTGGTGTTTTACAAATAACCCTGTATAGTATTAACAGGAGTAATATGAATGTCTTTAAATTTTAAGCGAACATTTTCAGATATCCGTTCGTGATCGCCTAAATTATAAACGGAAGTCTTGTGCAATTTTTTAATTCATCTTTCTAGGCCCAGCTTAAACTGTGCACGTGTGTGCTTGAAATCAGTCAGCCAGTTTCTTTGGACGATACCATTTCAAATAATTTGAGATATTTTAGTTCTACGAACATATCGAGACAACATTGGGCCGTAGAGCGTAGCAGTCTCTAGCATTTTTGTTGATTCATACGAGCAATCGACTACGATGGATGTTTTCACTGACACTAGCATTGGCTGACATGTCTGGTAACAAAATAGATAATACTAGATCGTGGTGAAATTTTGGCTACGTGTAGCAGTAAACAAATTTGAAACTGCAACGGTAATTGCTACGCGTAGCTGCTACGTGCTACAGAAACAAATTCATTGTAGCAGAGTTAGTTGAAAGAAAGGAAGAAAGAAAATAATTTTATTCAGCACACGCAAAATGGTACAAAATATTATATAAAACTAACTTTAAACGTGTGTGTGTGTGTGTAATACGTGTGCTAAAATGGCTGCCACTGAGCATTATGCCACGGCACCCTAGAGGAGCACCATGGCGCTGATTTTCAGTGGTCACCCGTTCTGGAGAAGAAGAAGGCGCCGAGACTTACATTAAATGAGTATGAAGTACTAAAAACATTATAGCTAAATATTAATGGAAGGATATAAAAATAATAATTTACAATTATTTACAACTACGGTATTGGGCCTATTTATATAATTACGATGAATTATAATGAAGTTCTGTAATTTTTATTTGTTAGAGTATCATCTACAATCCCCTTTTGTTGCGTTCCACATGAAACCGTAGCTAAAAAAACATGATTTAAAAACCGTAACGCATAACTGCTACGCGTACTTGCTACGTGCTACAGAAACGAATTAATTGTAGCAGAGTAATTTACGACAAGATTGTTGGCAGAGTTCCATTTGCTTACTTTCTACAATAGCATCGTCTACTTTCATGGATTATTTTCCGTAGGTACCACGTGAAATAGAATAGAACTTTTGCTTCTCTATGTCAGTAAATGAGAAGATAGAGAGAGAGAGAGGAGACGAAAAATGTTCAGCTAAAATTATTTTTGTTTTGCACTCACACGTGATTTCACAGTGGAATTGCTGTAAGTGTATACCTTTCGTCAGACGGTAAATCAGTATTTTATACGTAAACATTGATCCTGCAATTCAATTTTTGATGCTTTTCTCGAATCTGCTTTGCACTTGTACATTTCAACGTAACTAGAGACCAAAGTTCTCAAAATTTTGTCGTAGGCCTATAATTTATAGATCTATATGAATGAGGCCAACATCATCATAAAAGACGGAAAAAATTAAAGTATGTAGGCCCTTTTATAACTTATTAAAACATTTCGTTGTACGAATGAAGTAATCAGACATAAGCTCTCGAATCTGGGCCCCAAGATATCTCCCCGGGGAGAACTCTATATTTACACGTGTCTAAAATTGGGGGAGCGATATATCGATTTTGTGCTCCATTTGTCGGTTCTAATAAGCGGGTATTTTGCTTTAATAATAATATACTTATTTAAAACACTTTGAACCTAATTTCAGTTACCGACCGATAATAGGTAAGTCTTGTGTTATGCTTTTACAAGATAGTAGAGTCTGGGCAACGAAAGATGAGATTGAAATGGCGGCGCCACTTTCCCTGTTAAAATAATGTTTAGAAGTTAAATTATTTTAAAATTAGTACCATTTCCAACCGAGTCTCATCTTTCGTTGACCAAACTCTAGTAACGACGTATTTAATTTATTATTTAAATTAAAATACGTCGTTACTACTTTCTTGTGTAACACTACTTTGCTCTTAATTTATTTACAAAACATGTTACGTAATTTAAAGGAAGACCTTGAGTGCCAACAAATATGTAATAATTATTTAGTGTTACAGAGCCGAAATAGGTAAAGATTTAAACAGATGTGTATGATAATTGCTAAAATAAAATTTATTTATCAAAGACATAAATTAGTTTGATATCCTTCTTTCGATTCTATCCTTCGAAGGTTTTATATAGTTATACTAGCGACCCGCCCTCGCTTCGCTTCGGTTCCTTCCTTTTTTGCCAATTTCGACCTTCCAAAAACACCCCAAAAGAAAACAAATACTTTCAAGTCGTCACCTACATTCACTTCAAAGATCTCCTGTAATTGTTCGAGTCCCGTCATCGGTGTGAGAAACGCGCTGATGGTTAAAATTTACTCTGTGGTATTCAATTTTATTTTAGCGATTGGTCTGCTGGAATGCACTGTTGTACTCTTTGACCTTCTGTCACGCGGAATGGCAATACCGCCATTATGCGGAAATATTTAGAGCCAAATTTATTTCCTTTTTAATTATTTTTAGAGGTAATTAACTACAACAATATTTAAAAGAATCTGATAAATTAATAGTAATAAATATTAATATTTAAAAACTAATTATTGGCGCGTTTATCACATAGATAAGTATTTCTGATTAGCACCATGGCAGATTTAAAGAATTTCAGACAATATTATGGACTCATGACCAAAATAACTTTCAATTATAACAACTCGTTTGGTAAATTAAAAAATAATGAATTCATTATGGAAAATAATTAAGTGATTTATACAGTAAGACAGCGTTTTCAATGAAAGCTCCCAGGTAAGGCGGCTTGTATTTTTCCGACACTTCCAACAAATATCGTTATATTTCTACCAATTAACATAAAACCTCAACTTATTATACACCTATAACCTTCCTCAGGAATCACTCTATCATTTAGTGAAAACCGCATGAAAATCCGTTCAGTAGTTTTTATGTTTATCGCGAACAGACAGACAGACAGACGCGGCGAAGGACTTTGTTTTATAATATGTATAAGGATGATAAACAATTTCACTGATTTGTGAAAGGAGGATAAGTAATCCAATCGTAAAAATAAACCGTGCTGTGCTAGTGGTGGCAATACCTGAAAAAAAATAGTACCTATTACCTACTAATAATTATGAAGATTGAATTAAATTCATTTCAAAAATTGTTCAATGTAATTCACTCAACGTCTCAGAATCCATTTACACATCTGGAATTCTGCACGCTGCAATCACCGCATATCTTGGGCAGAATGCTTGAGTCTCGAGATAATAACATTCCTGGGGAATCTACTGCAGCCTTTGTCCAGCGGATTGATGCCGACCAGCCTTGCAGAAGCTAACTGAATTGTATCGCTAATGAAGCCTCAGTATCCTTTAGTCTCAAGGTTAGTATTTGCCTAGGGTCAATGTTAGTTTGCATACAATAGGGAAGCTTCCATTTTTTTTATTTTCTTTACGAAACATCACATTAAGGTTGCAATGAAACACAGTAATATTTTTTTCAAATATCTCTGAAAATGACGAAGTAATTGAACTTTTCCCTTTCGTTAAAAAATTAATGGCGTGACGTTATGCTTACTGATTCTGACTGACACGGCAACTTCGCTATTGCAGACGTCTCAAAGAGCAGCGAAAGTAAGTAAGTACCTATTTTACTAGTTTTGTATCTTAATTACACACGAAGTTGACAAATTAATAATTCAATAATTATCAAAAAGAGTTAAAAAAATAAAAATATACCTAATGGAAAACTTTTGTAGCAAAAACCGACTTCAAAAAACCTACCTCTAAAAAGCAAGAAATAATATTCGTAATAATAAAAATACGTCTATTGAAGTCGGGTGGGGCTGGAGTACAAATTCCATTTTTTTTATTCTAAAAGCCCCACCCGACTTCAATAGACGTATTTTTATTATTACGAATATTATTTCTTGCTTTTTAGAGGTAGGTTTTTTGAAGTCGGTTTTTTGTTTTTTTTAATCAATTTTTTATTTTTAGTGTAGGTACCTTGTAGGTAAGGTATATTATATATATGTAGAAAAATCGTCTCAGCCAAACGTAAGATAATCGCGGAAAAACATACTTAAATACGGGTCAAACTGAGAACCTCCTTTTTTAAGTCGGTTAAAAAACTATACTTAAGATATCCCTCTTCCAACAAAAAAAATATTATCTTATTCAGTTCATAAACAAAGAAGCAATACGACCAAACATCGAGGTAATTCACACAAAATCATACTATTTTCGTGCTTTTTTCAAAATTACTTGAAAAGTACTGAACCGATTTCTAAATTTTAAGTAATCGGTGGACAGCGGTGAAAAAAAAAAAAAAAAACAAATATACAGACGAACATAGAACCTCCTCCTTTTTTGGAAGCCGGTTAAAAATCGTTTTAGTTATAGTAAAATAGGACAAACAATGAGACACATTCTTGTCGTACGATGTAAAAAATAATAGTAGTTTATGATACTGCCACATAATGAGGGGTATTTATGTGCAGTTTCATACACTACTTTATCTACACTCATACATTTAGGATTGAACCTACATAAAAGATACCTAAATAAAAGATCAACGTTAGAAAAGAGAGTGAGACATTGTTTGTATTAGCTAGGTATTAGGTACCTTGTAATAAGTCATTTCCTTAGCTGCATCTAAAATATCGAGCAGAGTCAAATTTTCTTCACATTTAAATCAAGAATTAAAAAACCTACGAAATTCAGTACAACAAAATGTTAAAATTGAAATCAAAAGTTTTTTTGTAAAGCTCTAAAAATGGCGCGCATTCCATTAGAAAAAATTATGAGATCAGTGCACTTTGTTGCGTTCAGTACCTACGCTCCGAGCGCAACCGAAAGCTCTAACGGTGTTCCAAACATTAGAGCGTGACTTCCGGTTGTAACAACTTTCCCGTTCCAAACGTCAGAGCGTTGCATCTTTTTAACCATCAAAATCGGTGGTTGAAAAACGCTGACGCTGACGTTTGTCTTTAGAAAAAATGTCAGTGTCATTTGACATTATTTTGTATTTTAATGTTTTTGTGTCTAATTTTTTAAAATATTCATGGTAGCTCCTCAGAAACAGATTTTATTTCATTTCATTCATTCATTTCATTTCATTTCAGAATAAAGGAAAGTTTAAATTATTCGTATTCCAAATGGAAAACGAAGAATTTGTACTATTAATGTCATTTAAAGTTCTTGGTCGTTCCGAACCTTAGAGCCAACAACCAAACAACCGCACTCTAAGCCTCTGAACGCAACCCTGCAAACTAATCGCACTTGTCATCGATCACCATGGGAAGATATCGTTGTTTTTTTTAATATCACGGCACTGCCTTCTTCTTGGATTTGCCCTGTATCGTAATGAGAAAAAAAGTTATTTTATGATTCAGTTGACTGCATCGTAATGAGTTTTTTTTTTAATTTTTCGTGTCCACGAAAATAAAGTACGTGTTTATATTACCTCTTTTGAATTCATATTTGGAACATTACGTTGTGAGTGTAGATATTTCAAACTAGGTTTACGAGTGCCACACAAATATGTAGTGACCTATAAATTATGCGCATATAACTCGCCCAACAGTGAACTCAAGAGTTGCAGCTTGAAGAATGGACAAAGATATATGGATACTTTACAGATTTTATTACTGGTTTTTAGTTAATTATCTAAAAATAGCTTCATAGGTAAATCGGGAAGGATGTTACAGTACTTACTGAAAACAAATTCATAGGAAGGTAAGGTATAGTAACTTTGCCAGTTTAGAATTTTGGATTGGTCCTTGTTTACCAAAATTCCTGCAATATACGAAATTCAAACCGGTTTAAGTCGTGGAAAAAAGCTCTTTATATAATGCAAAATACATTAGTTAAACTTTAAATATGAAACCAAATCTGAATAAACAATAAATAAATAATTGTTTTCATAAAATTAAGCTTAGAACAATTAGTCGCATATGAAAATATATGATACGCACATTCACACAAAAACAGCTGAACGGCTTTAGATTGGCACACAGATAATCCTACTATCCTACTTCCTACTATAATATTATAAATGTGAAAGTTTGTGGTTTTGGATTTTTGGATGTTTAGATGTTTGGATGTTTGTTCCACAACCACGCAAAAACTACTGAACGGATTTGGTTGAAATTTGGCACACAGATGGTAGATAGCCTAGATTAAAACATAGGATACTTTTTTATCCCGATATTCCCACGGGTACGGGAACCACGCGGGTGCAACCGCGGGCGGCCGCTAGTTTAAAATAGAGGAGAGTTCCCTTTAGAGATTTTCCTAATGTCCACGTGGCCGAAGTCGCGGGGAAAAGCTAGTACCAAATAAATATCAACTTATCAAAAAATAAATTAGGTATTGAACTTTTAGATTTTAGGCATTCACAATGCTATTTTTTTATATTAAGATAATTGTTATAATTGAAAAAAAACTAGAAAAATCGACTTTAGCAGCTCAGACGGGATTCGAACCCGCGCCCTTGGGATTGGAGTGCATTGGGCCGGAACGGAATCCCAAGGGTGCGGGTTCGAATCCCGTCTGAGCTGCTAGAGTCGATTTTTCTAGTTTTTTTTTCAATTATATTATTTAAAGTATGAGACGAGAGGTGATGGCAGAACTAAACTTAAATGCTAGAAATGTAAGCATGTTCCATGGCATTCTGTCGTCTCCCACCAACGATGAGGCTAGAATTGTATATGTTGTTGATTGATAGTTTTAGATAAGGTTATGATGGGGCTGACATGCATGACCTTAAGTGTCAAAAGTCCCCAAAAAAAAAGAATAAAAAAAGGTAAGTATTTGTTTTCATTATAAATCGTTTGGTATGAAAGAGTTGTTATCGAATAATTTATAACTAGTTTTCCTCTACTCTATACAGCACCATAAATAGATAAACGAACTGTTGCTCTGTTTTCTAAGACTCGCGCGACTTTTCCCAACAATTCCCATTTCACAGGCAAGTTGCAGCATCCGAGAAATTAGTCAGGGACGCGGCAAGACCTGCATTTTAACGACACCTCCATTGCATAATACCTAATATAAAACTATAATATCTCTTTGTAGCGAAGGTTTTTTGCCGGGCATGACTCTTTTGGAACTTAGTCTTACTTAAGTATTGTAAGTACAATACATACATAATATTATTATAAAAATGTCAAGTTTGTTAGTTTGTAGGTTCGCATGTAATCTCAAAAACTTCTCCAATATCTACCTTTTTAATACTTTTTCCTGATTTCCTACTTCAATGTCATTTTTCAGTTTTTTTGGTCCCTTGGTCGGTATTGATATTTTACTATGATTGATAGTTTACTCCCTCCACGTTTTGTTACTAGGTAATAATGTTAATTAATAGAGCTGTTATTCCAATACAGTTTATAGTAATGTTTATTAATAATCTGTTGAGTATTTTAAACAATCTGGTAATAAAATTACAGTCGGTATTCAAAATACAATTTGTCGTTCAAAAATAGGAACTTCAGAACTTAGCAACAAAGTTCAATTTATTAAACTGCGCTTCGTTTCGCAATGGCGTCCATTGTTATTAAATGCAAGCTCTGCCACCGGCACAACTTTATGATATATCGCCTGTTTACATAGCTAAAGTATATTCGTGAATTCCTATGGAACTGAACAACAGTTCAGAAACTAAGATAAGGTTCTCGAATTCTAGGAGTAACTTATTTGTGGTAGGTAGGTAGTAACTTTTTTCCCGCCGAAGACTAAGTGAGTCTTGACTTGCTGAGATCCCATGGTTTTTATTGTTTTTTTTTACTGTACAAATTACAAAAAAACACCGATACAAAAGCCGTTTCGGAGGGGTTCAGTTGCAAGTTTACAAAAGCGTGTTGATTTGGGCCAGGTGTAAAATTTTACTCCAAAAGCCAGAGCGTTTCGTCCATGTACTTGGCCGAAATCAACAGGCTTTTTTGTAAGCTCGCGGTTCAGTTACAAGAAATTAGTGCATGAATAATCATTTTTAACCTACACATGATATTAAACAGAAATCGCAGCTATTAGAACATAATGTGAATCAAATGGTTTTTTTTAATATTTATACATCTAGTTAAACGTGAATTATTAATAGTTTACCTTTTGTTCTAAACGTTTTACCATTCAGAAGTATTTTCCAGTAGGCTGATTTAATAATTTATTTGATCGTAAGCTAATTCCTTCAAAATAAAACTTCACTAAAATCTTAAAAAAGTTCGATATGAATTTTAAAGTACCACAGTATAAAAATTAACGCTTTGAACAATTGTTCAATGTGACCACTAGAGCGCGTGCGTGGCTCTCGAGCGTGCGATTCCAACTTCAAGCGAAATGAAGACTTATGTATTAGACTGAAGGCTTAAAATTGCTTGTCTCGTATAGTTTCAGGCACGCATGGCAGCTTGCTCTGGTGATCAAAGTAGAGTTGGGTTTACGTGCATTTTTTTCAAACGGTACAGAAATAGAATGTTTATTTGTGATCATTTGGAAAACAGCACTATTTAGTACCTTTATGTATAATATTGTGGGAAAGACTGGTCGTTGAGATGGGTTTTTTATTTCTTCAAAACTAGCTGACTCGACAGACGTTGTCGTCCTGTCTTTGTTATGAATATTGAATTCGAATTTCAGTTTTTTTACATCCTCTTTGACGATATTTGCAGTACGCATTCTGTCAATTCTATATGTAAAACGTAACATAAGGCTACATTAAAAAGTTTATATTAAGTATCCAAAATAATTTTATATGGTGGGTGGGTGGGTTTATAAATTTATATACAATTATTAAGTATACTTAAATTTTGTAATTTTCTGCCCAATTTTCTTAATTTTTTGTTTCATAAGAACCTTCTCCTGATAATAACAAACACAACAAAAAAAAATTCACGCTTGATGGCTTGACCACGCGAAATAGGGATTAATTTTTATATTGTAAGTAATACTTAACAACATCCTTTTAATTTTGTGCCTATACTGTGACACTGAGTAAACAATATTCTGTAACTGTGGTGAGGACCATGGAGTAAAAAGTCTTTGATTAAAGTATTAAATCTAGGTGAGGGAAATGTAATACTTAATTTAATTTTAACGAACTTATTTATGTATCACTCAAAATTGCATTTTTACTTCTGGGCTCTTAATAATACATATATTTATGTCAGATAGTGGTGAGGTAATTTGCGATATTGTTGTGTCGAAACTGGCGATAATAGGATCAAGATACTGGTACGAGATAGCTACGCAATTAATTAATTAATGGTAGAGGTAGTAAAGCGCTTATTGCAACAATCAAGATAAGCTTGAAGTGTTACAGAAATTAAGGATCAGGGCACCTACGAAAAATTATACAGAGAAATCAATTACGCATTACGCCCTATAGTGAATAGATACTAATCAAAAGTATTGGAACAGCTGAAGTACCTATTCAAATAGATGACTACGATAGTATCACTACGAACAATGACTACGAACGATGACTACGAACAATGACTACGAACGATGACTACGAACGATGACAACGAACGGTGATTACGTACTTTTAAAGATGTAGTTGAAAGAGTACATTAGTTGTATAGTAACCATAGATTATGATCAGTTTGGATGTTTCCAAATGAGGACGTTTATCTTTCTATGCTAGAGCTAATAAAAACGCTACAGATTGCAAAGGCAAAAAGATTAACGGCTTACATTGCCTCTATTTCCATATAACCTCTAATCAACGTCAGTAACACATTCCATGAATACCCTCGCAAAACGGCCGTGCAGTTATTAAATACCTCGACGCGACAGCGGGCAGACATTTGCAGCACTGAAATGGCGAAACACATAGGTCAATGTCAGATCCCTCTTTCACCTCATAAATATCTCGCCTCGGATATTTTTTAATGACCTCACTGCTTGGACACAGCGCTTCCTTATGGGTAGATATTTTTTAATAGCATAAAATATTTATATCTTACTGATACCTGAAGCGAGTCTTTGTAAAGTGAGGCAAAAAAACTGAGCCATTCAGATTTATGTCATTCATACATTACCTAATCGTAATAAAAATCCAAGAAAATAGTGACTAATCCCCTAAAGGTAGGGAAATCGAAACTTTTTCTTTCTTTTAGGTACAATTAGGTAAAGTAAGAAGGATAAAAATCTGAAAACTGAGCCATTTTGGCTCATTTTTATTTACCTCACTTTTGACAGTGCGCCTTGTAGTGAACTATCGTTCTAGGTTGTTATTATTCTAAAGATGCACGTTATTGTTTGTTAACAGTAAATCTAAAAAAGATTTGGAGAGTTAGTCATAATGAACAACTTTTTGTATGGAGTGAAAACAACCCTAAAATTACACATTCACACCTTCATTAACTATTAACTGTTCCAATTTCACTTAATGATGTTCATAAAACTGAGTATTAACGCCTCGGGGTACAACGTACAACTAATTACCCAAAATTTGTATGACGGAAGGATTATAGTAATCAAAGGAAAGTAGACGCTGTGGCTTATAAAACACGATTCTAATTAGTGCAATGTAACAAGATATGTAATTTTCTGAAACAATTATGTATCCGCGAGAATTATATTGAATAAGATACCTTGTTTTTAAGGATCGTTTGCGATTATAAGGATCGTTTGCAGAGAGTATAAAATCACTCTTCCCTGTTAAGCTTATGAAGTAAAGGTCAAATGGTTTTTGTGAATAAATTAACAAAAACGTTTTGACCGTGAAGTCAGTAACTACACTTTATAAAAAAATATCGGAAAAGCTAGTGTATTATATTTTTTTTACAAAAAACAAGAGCCGTTCTGAGACGTTACAAAATCAAAACACATAACCATGATGCCATCGATAGTGAGCGAAAGTGGCGCCGCGGTGAATTATATTTAATATTATAATTCTAATACACAATTTTAAAAATGTTTATCGTGGAGATTTTAGGGTCCACAGTCTAGTATTTTTAGACGGTATCGTTACATTCCCTCGTAGTCTCTGCTACAAGTAGATAGCAAAACTGCTAAAAGTGGCCGTTTTTTACACATTTGCTATCTACTTCTACGAATGACTACGAGGGCATGTAGTGATTGATACCTTCTAAAACCATGGGCCCCAAAATCTCCACGATAAATATTATTAAAATCTTTTTCTATTAATAACTTATTAAATAAAAACCTCTGAGGGCGCCACTTTCGTCATACAACCGCCATAAAAAATATTATGTACACATTTCGATTGTCTCCGATTACTGCACACAACTTACTTTTGATGGTGGCTGTACCACCATGTCCGCCATCAAAAGTAAGTGTCCAGGTTTAAGACATCTATTGCTAGGCACATAGTCATTATGTGATGTGTCAGTCTCCACTACGATCGATAGATCAAGAATCAGGATACTGCGCTGATCACATCTAGCGGTTTTCCGGCAACTTCATCAGATCGTAAGACCTCTTTGTGGGATGTTTGTGAATAAAGAATTACTTACTGCTTAACAAAACTGGCTCAAAGCTTAATATAATCAAAGCTTGCGGCGAAAGAGTAGCATTACAAACACATTATTACAGCTAGTCTCTTTACAAAAAAAAACTCCTTTGTTTCTTTTTTTCTGTAGGCTAAAAGAATATTAACTGGAATGGAACTGTTTGCAAGAGCATTCATAGGAGATGCCTTTTCGAGATTTTTTTACCGCAGAGTAGACACTTAAATCTCGGTTGCAGCCTTTTCATTTTATCGATTATATACGTAGCCTTTTTCATGTATTTTATCGGTTGTGAAAAAATAAACAGTACAGGACCACCTACATTAAGTCCCAACCAAATACCAAATAACATCTATATTTATAAAATCGTAAACTGAATGACTGACTGACTGACTGAATGATCTATCAACGCACAGCCCAAACCGCTGGGTCTAGAGACTCCCAATTTGGCACATAGGTTCCTTATGAGGTCTAGGGGTGCACTAAGAAAGGGTTTTTCAAAATTCACCCCCTAAGGGGGTAAAAAAGGGGATCAAAGTTTGTATGAAAGTCCCTCAGTTTTGAAGCTAGGATCTTCAAATTTTGTGATTAGACTGACCATTGAAAATAAATAAATACGGGTCTCAGCGTTTTTCAAAATTCTACCCCCGAAGGGGTCAAAAGGGGGATGAAGTTGTGTATTGAAGAAAACCCTTAATTTTCGAAGTAAAAATTGCTAAATTTATAATTTAGGCTTATGGATGAAAATCTACCGCAACGTATATTGTTATTGTTAGTATTTAAACCCCTATGGGGATGAAATGAGGGTGAAAAGGGGTAAAAAAACACAAAAATAGATATGGATGTCGTTATTGGGGTTTTCTGGATGTTTTTATTGGTGGTCATGATTTGACCCCTAAAGGGGTGAAAATGGGGTTTAAATTTTGTATGGAAAAATAAAATAAAATAGACATTACAACTTTAAACTTCGTAGGAGCACATCTAAAAATTAATAGGCAAACATATATTTTGTAATTTTGAAAATCAACCACTTAGGGGTAAATGGGATGAGTAAACATAAAAATCGATATGGATGTCGTTCTTGAGGTTTTATGGGATGGTGATTGCGAAAATGAGATTTATTTTGAAGTCCAACACGGTGGACATGATTTGACCCCTAAAGGGGTGAAAATGGGGTTCTAATTTTGTATGGAAAAATACTATAAAATAGACATTATAGCTTTAAAATTCGTAGGAGCATGTCTAAAAATAAATAGGCAAACACATATTTTGTTATTTTGAAAATCCTCCCTTAAGGTGTAAATGGGGTAAGTAGACATGAAAATCGATGTGGATGTCGTTCTTGAGGTTACATGGGATGGTGGTTGCGAAAATGACATTTATTTTGAAGTCCAACACGGTGGCCATGATTGGACCTGGACATGCACATCTAGGGGACGGGGACGGGGACGGGGACGGGAACGGGGACGGGGACGGGGACGGGGACGGGGACGGGGACGGGGACGGGGACGGGGACGGGGACGGGGACGGGGACGGGGACGGGGACGGGGACGGGGACGGGGACGGGGACGGGGACGGGGACGGGGACGGGGACGGGGACGGGGACGGGGACGGGGGTAGGGGACGGGGACGGGGACGGGGACGGGGACGGGGACGGGGACGGGGACGGGGACGGGGACGGGGACGGGGACGGGGACGGGGACGGGGACGGGGACGGGGACGGGGACGGGGACGGGGACGGGGACGGGGACGGGGACGGGGACGGGGACGGGGACGGGGACGGGGACGGGGACGGGGACGGGGACGGGGACGGGGACGGGGACGGGGACGGGGACGGGGACGGGGACGGGGACGGGGACGGGGACGGGGACGGGGACGGGGACGGGGACGGGGACGGGGACGGGGACGGGGACGGGGACGGGGACGGGGACGGGGACGGGGACGGGGACGGGGACGGGGACGGGGACGGGGACGGGGACGGGGACGGGGACGGGGACGGGGACGGGGACGGGGACGGGGACGGGGACGGGGACGGGGACGGGGACGGGGACGGGGACGGGGACGGGGACGGGGACGGGGACGGGGACGGGGACGGGGACGGGGACGGGGACGGGGACGGGGACGGGGACGGGGACGGGGACGGGGACGGGGACGGGGACTTGGTAGGAACCCGCCTAAATGCTTAAAAATGGCTGGTCATGGTCCTGGTTGTAGGTTCCCTAAGGATTTTGAAGGTTTCCTAAGGATTTTCTCTAATATCCACGCGGACGAAGTCGCGGGCAGAAGCTAGTCTTTTTATAACTGCAGAAAAAGATATCAACAAGACTAATTCAAACACTAATCGTATCGCCCAATGAAAACTGGCGATTGGTTTTGACCTCGTTTACTTAGTCACTAGTTGCAAAAGGCTAGTCAAACTCAATTGAAACACCATTGACCGCCACTTTGCCGTTGATTTGATTCGTGAGATTGGGACTTCAGAACCATCTGGCTTGAACTTCAATTTGCAATTAAGCTGAACGGATGTGTTGGCCGGCGTCATGCAGTATTTCAGTGCACTTTTGAATATTCCCTGTACACACAGCTGGGCACGCAATCTACGCTTCTTTTTAATGCAAAGTCTCACACTGCCTATATGTATATTATATACCTACCTAAATATTAGTGTTTTTTATATTAATTGTGGAAATAATTAATTAAGATTGCGTCCCTTTGTGCGAGAAGGTATCCTATAAATGACACAAAATAAATAACACATACCTACTTACACATTAGTGATTACGTACATAGGTTACATACAAACCTTGGTTTGTAAAAATAGGAAAATTATGCCTTTCAAAGTTGCGTTTAAGATCTTTTAGCTGGAAACGGAACCAAACCATTCTAAATATTATGTATATTAGAGATTTTCTAATACCTACGTGCTAGTAGTTTAATCAGATTATCTTCATTCCCCGTAACGTAAACTGTTATATTCCCATTTATTTACATGTATGTATGGTAAGTGAAAGTGAAAGTGAAATAAGCTTTATTCAAATAAACTTAATTATTAAGTACTTTTGAATCGTCTATATTTTCCTACCCGTTCCAGACTTTTTTAGCTGATAAGAAAAACATGTATGCAGGTATGCATATGAACAGGTATGCATCGCAATCGCTGAACTTTACACATGAATATGATATGCCATGCCGTGATGCCTAACAGCAAACAGTTGATTCTATAGGTAACTATTTAGTATTCAGCCAAAGCCTGCTGCGAAATATCAAATTTGCAGGTTGCAGAACGATGAATATGCATACAGCTAGCCTGTGTTGCAATACAAGCCCGGAATTAAGTTTTAAAAAAGAAAGGGGTGTTATAAGTATAACGTGTCTGTGTATCTGTCTGTGGTATTGTAGCTCCTAAACGGATCAACCGATTTTCGTTTAGTTTTTTTTTGTGTCATACATAATTTTATCCCGAGTGTTCTTAGCCATGTTTCATGAAAATCTGTTCAGCCGTTTGAAGGTCATCAGCTCTTTTCTAGTTGATGACGGGATCTGACTCAATGATATTGAAAGTAGGGTAACCATACCTGATCAGCCGTTTGAAGATCATCAGCTCTTTAATAATTGATGAGGGTCCAACTTAAAATCTAAGCTATGTTTCATCAAATTCAGGTGGGTGGAACCAGGGAAACAGTTCGAACTCTCCGTACTAGCTTTCATACACTAAAAGGGTCATTTCAAACTGGTTGCAATATTTTTCTACTGTCCACGCTGATGAAGTCGCGGGCGGAAGCTAGTAGAAATTAAAAAAAACGTTCGTAAACAAAAACGCACGGCGCCGGCGTGCGGTAAAATCAACTTTCCGCACGCTGTACTAATCCGTAAACAAAAAACGTACGGCGTGCGGTAAAATCAACTTACCGCACGCTTGACTGTCAACGTAAACTTACAATTTCGAGCAACTGTATTGAAAATAAAGTTTTCGGCTGCGTCGAGACATTCAGCGGGCGGTGTCACATTCGGAAAAATAAATAAGTAGAGTACCTTAGAAAGAATAATAGGATTTTGCATTTGATTTGATTTTGTTTATTTTTTTTTTCGTAAATTTTTGTATTCATGTTCAATGCTCCGATTCTTGCGGGAACTGCGAAATCTGTGAATCGTATACAGGTCGTCCTGAAAAATTAAGCAATTTAATAAAATAATAAAACACAATAAACTCAACTAACTAATCATTTATTTTTTTGGAAAATGGCGCCAACCGTAAAAGAATATAAGCAGAGATTATTTTAGTTTCTTCACCCATTCTGGGTAGGCAAAGGGAACTTTGCCCATACAGCCAAGTCTTCAGTAGATTTTTTTTATAAAAAAATAAGAAATAAGGTCCGTCTTTTTCTTTTCACTTACCCGCGCAAACTCCTATAAGCAGAGACTATGGCAGTGCACGTCATACAGTCAACCTTTTATATTTATAAATTTAATTTGGCCGATACTAATATTAATTTAATGTTTAAATTTTAATTAAAATTACTTTTACATCTGATATTGAAACAAATTAGTAGCTTCTTTTTAGAAATATTTGCATGAATCATAAAAACTTCTATGATTTTTTTTAGTAAAAACTTTCGTGGTTGGTTTTTTCTTTATAATAGACAATATTTTGACAGTTGGGAAAGAAAACGCACGAGTTCGGCAAAGGTAAAGAAAAAGCTCGAGTGTCTATAATAGCCCACATCCCTAACGCTATACGTCCCTGCAATACGCCACTTTTTGAGCAACTGTATTAAAAAAATATTATAAACCCCAAAAACTACATTTAAAAAATATATGATAAATTAGACAATTGAATAGAAACCCTAGAATGAAATTCTTTTTTATTAATTCCCATTAATGAGATTGATTTATCGCAAACAATAGTTCTTTTATTTGCGTCTAAAGTATTGTCACTTTGCAGTTTTCCATACAAATAAAAAAACAAAATTTCTCAGCCACGTGGTGGTTTGCAGAGGTTATAATTAATAATTTTTCAGGGTTTTATGCATGTTACCCTATCTACCATATGAGGCTCTATAAGGTTATTATTATACAAATTTTTGGTCACCCATCCCATGACCGAACCTTGTGACGTTGCGCTAACCCACTGCGCCATCGAGCTCCTCGAGGTAACAAATATACCTACCTAAAAGTAGCGCCGTGACCTTTCATCACAAGTATTGTGTAACCTGAAGAAAAAAAGAAAGATTGAGAAATTGATTGACAGATGTCCATAAGCAACTAAAAAGCTAGTCACCATTCAGATGTCGTCATGTCGTCAGTATAGTTTGGCCTTCCAAATACTTCCTAATGTCAAAAAACTAAGTTCAAAGTACCTACGTTAGAAACTGACACGGCCATGAACTATTCAGTAAACTCAAATAATATGGCTTATTCAAAACCTTCGCTTGCGATTCGCGTAGGATTCTACCGTGGAAATGTTCAAAAATCCATGGGTGCCTACGGCATAAAAAAGCTTTTTAAAAAAAAGAAAAACCTCCTTCAAAAATAAAAAAAAAGCTCTAAAGAGCAAGAAATAATGTTCAACGTCTATTGAAGTCGGGTGGAGCTGGAACAATTTTTTTACTTATTGTATCGTTTAGTTAGATTCTAAAAGCTCCATCCGACTTCAATAAACCCGAGCCAATAGATAAACTCCTCCTTTTGAAATTTTTGAAGTCGGTTAAAAACTATCTATGCCACACCTAAATCCCACCAGTTACACAATTTTTAGTACGGAACACTGCACATGAGGATACAACTTCGACATGATTCCTAGGTATTTATTTAGATAGATAGGTTGTAATATTTTAAATAATTTTGAATAAGTATATATTGGAGATGTTTTATCTAAAATGAATCATTGTTTTATCAATTTCAACAAGGTATCGTAGTTTGTGCTTTCTTCAGAGAATATGGTGCAAGTAGAAGTGACTGAAGGTGTCCTTGTGGGAGAAAAAGTGAACAGTGAATTAGCTGGTTCTTTCTATAGTTTCAAAGGGATCCCGTATGCGGCACCCCCTATTGGAGACTTAAGGTTTAAGGTAATCAACGCATTTCTCTCATTCGATTGAATGTTGTAATAGATATTTTGCACATCTACATTGTTATTTATTTCCTTTAGGCACCACAACCACCAAAGCCCTGGGTTGGAGAACGAAGTGCGAAACAATTTGGTCCACAATGTCCCCAGTACAATGTTTTTAAAAAAAATCGCGAAATAGGCAGCGAGGACTGCTTATATCTTAACGTTTACACGCCCAGCCTTAATCCACCTGTGGCCCTACCTGTTATGATTTACATTCACGGAGGTGGGTTCTGCATGGGAAATGGGAACGATGACGTATATGGACCAGAGTTTCTGATAAGACATGGAGTCATACTTGTCACTTTCAACTACAGACTCGAGGCGCTTGGTTTCCTTTGCCTCGACACCGAGGACATACCAGGGAATGCAGGTTTAAAAGACCAAGTGGCTGCTATGAAGTGGGTCAAAAACAACATTTCGAGTTTTGGTGGTGACACAAACAATATTACTATTTTCGGGCAAAGCTCTGGTGGAGCTTGCGTCACTTTCCATTGCGTGTCGTCCATGTCGAAAGGACTTTTTAAAAGAGCTATTGCTCAAAGTGGATCAATGTTAAATTGGTGGGCACTAGCGTACAAGCCACGTAATAGAGCGATTGCTTTAGCGAAAAAGTTAGGATGTACATCAGAAGACGATAAAGAACTGTATTTCTTTTATAAAGAACAGCCATGGGAGAACCTGGTTGGTACCCAACTGCCAATGACATGGGGAGAAACGAATATGAGTGATATATGTACAGCACAATTAGCGGTAGTAAGTGAGAAACATTTCCCAAATATAGAACCGTTCTTTTGTGGAGATGTAATAGAAGCTCTAAAAAATGATATACATGAGGGGGTGGAATTGATAATCGGTACAAATGAAGATGATGGAATAATGATGTTAGCATACAGCGTAAACTTAGACAAGACTATCTACAACGCCAATTATAGTGAGAGGTTTTTCATACCTATACCATTTTTATATATTTATACACTGGAAGAAGTACTAGATGTAGGGAAGAAAATAAAAAGTTTTTACACACAAGATAAAACTATAGTCAAGAGTGATTTATTTTATTTTATTATTTTATTTTATTTTATTGTATTTGGGAAATTAACAGACAAATAACTTAATGTATAAGACTATGGATAATCCTATGCTAATTAAAAATTTCCACAGATAGTTTTAGAAAAAATATTTAAAAAATATTTAAAAAATTTGAGTCCAATAGCAAAGTATTGTTCTACAGAAATATACAAATTTGGAATATTGCAATTAGCAAAATTTTTTGCAGTGAAAAATAAAACATACATCTACAAATTTTCATGCTCATCTAAAAGAAACTTTTTTACTAAAATTTTTGGACTCAATGATTGTTTCCCCAAAGGGACAGTTTGTCATAATGATGACATTGCCTACCTTTTTCCTTACAAATGTATAAACCAATCGATCCTAAAGACCTCGGATACTTTCGCAATGATTGATAGAATGACGAAACTTTGGACTAATTTCGCAAAATCGGGGTGAGTGTGCATGGTCGCATTTTTTCATTGTACCAGCCGGTTATTACTCGTATATAGAAGGCGTGGTATATCTGCCAATAATATATTGAAGTTTATATATTTTGTCAATTTATCTAAAGTGTTAGCGGTAATAATTATGTAGTATAGTTTCATTATAAACAAAGGCTAATCGACATCAGAAAATACCATATTAAGGCGAGGCCAGTTCACGAAATTTACTCTTTCACTATGTCTTTAGATAAGGTTGAATATTAACGCATAACTTTAATTGACGCTTCGTCAGAAATTTGACGAATTTTAGTACATTTTTATTGATTTCTGAAATACTGGATCATTTATTAAAAATGTACTCGGTTATTGTGTTAGATCGATAAAAAAGCTATCCTTTTTGCATAAAAAAATCATATCACTGTCGTTGAAAATTACGAAATCTGACGATTTGAAATTTAGTTTTATAAGTTTTTATGGTGTTATTCAGGATTTTTTTACAGAGTTACCATGCCATTTTTCAATATTCTTTGTTTCTTTTTCAGTCTACAGTATTTTTTGTAAAGTAGAATTTTACATCAGTTCTTCACATTGGAAGTTCAAAAATCAGACTTTTCATCAGATCGTGAACTGGCCTCGCCTTAAGACTA
Source organism: Agriphila straminella (assembly GCA_950108535.1). NCBI lineage: Eukaryota > Metazoa > Arthropoda > Insecta > Lepidoptera > Crambidae > Agriphila > Agriphila straminella. The sequence goes on from OX467312.1 coordinate 15,616,144, forward strand.
CATAATTAGTTGTTTTGAGACCTTAAAATCCTTAAAAATTATATAATTTAAATTAGTCATTAACAACAATGACATATAATCTGTACTAGAAATAACTGTTTCGCAGTTTTGAACTTTTTCATCAGAAAAGTGAATTGAATGCTATTTTTTTTGTAGAAATCCTACACCTGACACGAAGCTTGGTTGCAATTGGAAACCGTTCAATGCCAAAACTCAACCTTATTTGAACATTGGAGAAAAGTTAGTAAGAGAAATGGGGCTTGTTAAGGAAGAAATAGAGTTTTGGGAAAAGATTTATGAAAAGTATTGCCCTGAAAAACTGTATCGTTCTAGCTAAATGGAGCAATGGGAAGATTTGTGGCAAAATTGCTAACTAATAAACAATTTACAATTAATCTAGCATGTTATGCTTCGCCACAATAAGATCCGTGCCCTAACTTACTATTGTAATATTTTCTGATTATTTGAAATACGCACACCTGCCCCCCTACGCAAATGACTATTCTACTATAATTAACGCTAGTAGAATAGAATAACAATGTATTGAAACTAACGCTTGGCTTCTGTCAATCCCATACATTGTCATTGTAAAAATAATAATAAAAATAAAATAAGTTTATTTTTCTTTAAAACCAATACAATCATTTTAGAAATAAGTTGGTGTCCCCATTTAAGCTGACAGCCTGTGTTTGTGGGACACCGCTCTTCCTTCCTTAGATATAACAAACTAACGGCCAAATACTCAAACGAATCCCAAAGTTAAGGCCACCCTAAATACATAAAAGCTGTCAGATTTGACAGAAACTCTATGAAACTGACAGCTTCCTTAAAGTTAAGGAGACCTCAACTTAAGATTTTAGCTAAGAAGCCATTGAGTATTCGGACGTAAGACACTAGACTGGGATAAAAAAAAAAAAAAAAAAAACTTATAAAAACTAATTAATATTACACTATGTGTGTGTGTGCGTGTGTGTGTGTGTGTGCGTGTGCGTGTGTGTGTGTGCATGTTTGTGTGTGCAAGAATTTGTGGTAGTTTGTGTCAGATTAGCCAGCCACAATTTAGAAATATGTGATGGGTATATTCTACCAAGCTCATGACATACGAAGCAATAAGGATTCTGTTTCTTCGTATGTTTTGAGCTGAACCCATTTTAATAGAACTTTCTTACATTCATGATGTGTTTTATCATATATGTATATATCTTTGTTTATTTTATTGTACAGATAGGTAGATTGCGAGTTAAATTGTCTAGATATTGTATTTTACTAGCGTTAATTTGAGTAGAATGGCCATTTGAGTAGGCCCTCTGTTTATAGTTATAGTTTATTTAATGAAAAGTAAACTCATTCGTATCGTCTATTTAACAGTCTCATTTTTAACTAGCGATAGTTAGATATGGCACTTAAAGTGATGAATCTTTACCCGCTACCCACCTGCCCACGCTGCGCTGGTCCATTCATCTTGTACATTGGCCACGTCGTCCAGACCTCCGGATAGTTGTAGGTACACTTACAGGTCACCTAGCTTTAAACCGACAACTATTCATCATGAATGCGACAGTCAGTCCCCTATGTAGAGGATGCCTGGACGTAGAGGAAACAGCCGCCCACGTGATCCTGGAGTGCGTGTGTTTGGCCGTACAGGCAGAAATCCTCAAAGACGTGAGACCGCTCCTAGAAGCCTGTGAACGCCCCAGGAGGCTTCTGCGCTTCTGGAAGGAGCTGGGATGGCTTGACTAGCCATACCAATGCTATGTTCACGCATAAAGGACCAAATGGAAGTCTAAATGCGGAGAAAAGAGCCCATCACCAATACCAATACCAATTGGCCACTATTCTATACTTTTTAATTAAATGCCCGATCGTCGCCAGACGAGCCCTGTGATTTTTTACACCCACAAAATAGGCCAGAGTCCCCTTTCAAAGAGATTTCAGATGTGAATTTTAATTATCTGCTCCTTTTTATAGGCGATTTATTTAATTACTACAAAAAGATGATGCGGTCGCGGAAAGAGATAGAGATCTGAAATTAAGATATATAATTTCTTTATAATTATCTTTCTGCAGACACTTAGAGAATTGGAACACGATTCAGTGATTTTGGCTCGGTGTACTTAATCCCGTCATTTTCTTTAGTTACCATTTTTTTGTAAAGGCTGTTTAGTAATCCTTAATTTTATAATTGTTTGTTTGTTTGTCACGCCTTCACGTTCACGTACGTTGGTTGAGTAACAGATCATCATGAAGTTTTGCATACTTACTCATTGTTAGGGGTACAGAAAAGCGCAAAGAGTACACCTACTTTCATCCAGAAAAAAGTGTTTCCCGAGGGATAAAAAAGTCGCGAGCAATCGCTAGTAACTTTAAAAAGCTGAATATGGTAGATAGGTTACCATGCACATGCACACAGCCCTGAAAAATAGTTATAAACCCAGAAAACCACCACATTTAAAAAAAAATACGATAAACAGATAAACTAGGTAGTGGCAACCCTAGAATGAAATTTTGTTTTATTTTTCCTATTAATGAGATTGATTTATGGCAAACATCAGTTTATTTGCTGTCACTTTGCCGTTTTCTATACAAATAAAAAAACTAATTAGAAATAAGAAATCATTTATTTGCTTTTAAACAAGGTACACTGGAGATCTTATATTACTAATTAAGTTCAGCTCGTTTAGCCATCAGCAATAGCATGCAAATATATTTATAAAGTAATGTAAGTAATAGTAATTTTTGGTATTCACTACAATCACAGAAAAAAAAAAAAAAACAATAATTCAATTCAATACTCAGATACAATAAAATTAGGTAATTAATGTCAATATTACACACAAACATGTCAAATTAAACAATTAATAATAACAAATATAATGAATGTCAAATAAAAAATATATATATAAAGATACACAATTAATTACAATTATTAATTAAGTAACATAATAAAATAAAAAATTTAAGGTTCAATGTAACTTAAATATTCAGTGATACTATAAAATGCTTTTTCGTTTAACCATTTATACAATGCTACTTTAAACCTATTAAAAGGTAAATCTTGAATTAATTAAACTCAGCTCTGCGCAATCCAGCTCCTCGAGGTTACAACCTAAAAATAACGCGGCGATGGCGATGACGATTTAACATTTTTTATTTCATCACATAGGTAAAGTTACATTAAGGAATTATTGATTGACAGCATGTCTTGTCGATAAGCAACTAAAAAGCCAGACAACATCTCAGATGTCAGAATAGTTTGGCCATAAAATATACTTCCTAATGTCAAAATACTAAGTTCAAAGTACGTTAGCTGACACGGCCATGATCATTTTAAATGTAGTATGAATTTGGAACCCGCTGAAGTACTATTCAGCGAACTCAAAAATATAACTTACTAGCGATCGCCCACGACTTCGTCTGCGTGGACAGTTGTATTGCTATCCCTCGGGAACTGTTCGTTTTTTCTGGATGAAAAGTACCCTATGTCTTTTTCTGTACCCCTGAAAACGTGTATGCAAAATTTCATGATGATTGGTTCAGTAGTTAAGACGTGGAGGCGTAACAAACAAACAACCAGATAAACAAACAAAAACGCACTTTCGCAGTTATTAAGTAAGGAAGAATTCAGTACCCTTAGCACGAACAGCTATCGAGAAAAAAAACGCGCGTAAAATTACTCGATCGACAATTCTCTATGGAAAAGTTAATTTCGCTTATCGGCGAAAGATGGCGCTGTACAAATTTCCAATACAAAATTTATCTATCGAATGATTTTACGCGCCTTATTGTTTTCGATAGCTGTTCGTGCTAAGGGTACAGAACCTTCGCTCGCGATTCGCGTAAAATCCCACATTCCGAGGAAATTTTAGAAAAATCAATACCTATCTACATCAAAATAGTATATTACGATACGAGTGAGCTTAAGTTGCTCATTGCACACGAGGCTGTGGGTTGCAGGCCGAGCTGTAGGCGAGCGAGGGCGTAATTCAGCCGAGTGTGTAATAAGCAGAGCTCACGAGTTTCTTATGACGTTATTATAGATGAAAAAAACCGGTCAAGAGCGAGTCGGACTCGCGCACCGAGGGTTTCCGTACCATCATAATAAATACACTGCAGAGCTGTAGAATAATAAAATTATTATTGCAGTATTAGGTCAGCACCATCTCTTGGCCGATAATGGAACTATTTTTTTTCTTAGGCCAGCGCCATCTCTTGACCGATAGTGGAACTAAATTAATTTTACTTAGGTCAGGGCCATCTGTTGACTGTTAGAGAAACATACCAATTTTTTGTATGTTTTTTGAATTTCTAAAAAAGTGTGTAATATTGAGACATCGTTTTATTTTTCCTGTAATCTTTACATAAACTACTATCACATAAATTTTTTTCAGATTTTTCTCTTTGCAAACTTCGGAGATAAGGGGGGGGGGGGGGGAACGGTATTTTTTTACATTTTTCATAATAAGTCGAAAACATGCGGCCTAAAAAAAAAGAAAAAATTATTTAAAATGTGCAAACAGCGCTCTTTCATAATGATACCCCACATGCCCTAATCGCTTCACTTAAAATTTTTAGTACTCCTTTTCGGTCCCTGTTGTAATTTTTTTTTTATTTATTTCTTATTTGAAAAATAGTTGGACAAACGTCATCTTAAACTATTTCAAATTTCAAGTTGATACCATTAGTAGTTCTCGAGATATCCAGCTGTGACAGACAGACAGACAGACTGAGTCACACCATAAGAGTTCCTTATTTACCATTTTGGTACGGAACCCTGAAAACAAAATAATTTACCACACATCGTCTAATACGATAAAAACAAAATATGAAAATTATAGGAAACGGCGCGCAGGTTTTTTTTCACGCACCCAATGCAACAAAATTATAATAAAATTCTAAGTTATAAAATGCAAATATTTTATTTTATTATATTTTATAACAAATAATAATAGTGAATTATGAATAATTTGATAATAGTAAATGATTGTTTGACTTAATATTTACTCCAAAATATGGATTTTCAGCTGCATTAAACCTTTTTGTTGTTACTAAAAAAAATACTGTATTACCCGGTTAAATTCAGAATGCTCTGTTTACTCGCATATATATAACTTGCAGTATGGTAGGTACTAATTTAACTTTGTAGGGTGTAATGTAGTTTTTCTCTTGCCCTCTGTTCAAGAAGAGTAAGTAAATACAAATCATGCGGTACTTACCATAATGACATATTTAGGGAAAATAAAGAACACAACTACATGTAAGGTAAATACCAAAATACAGTTTTATTGAAACTTCCTTTTGATTCTATATAATAATAAATATCTTTGCAATCACTGACTGTTAACCGCTGAATTTTCACTGAGGTACACATATAAATAACACAATAAAAATATCGTCTGCTTCCCCAGTGGTTATATAAGAAAAGTGGTTAACTCTTAAAACTAACTCAAAGATAATGTGGGTAAGGAATGCCTGCCCTAAGGATATCAGGTAGAATAGTATCTTGTAAAAATCTAGCTCGAGACTTAACTAGAATGCCTAAATATTAGAGTCCGGAGACTATCTGTTGCCGAGGATTACTTGCCGCTTCGGTTAGTTTAAATGTTAGGTAGATTTTACAGTTAAATAGTACCTATTTGAACAGATTCGACGGCTGCTGATTATTGATTCCTAGGAGCCGTTAGCGAGTGACGAGTGTCAGGGTATAACTCGACTTCTTTCTCTCGACGTCTAGCCTTCAGACTACTTGGACGAACGGAGCAGTGGGCTGGGAACGTGGCCCCGTATAAGCTTCTTCACCTGTATTCGGGGAACAGTACTGTGGTTAACAACGGCGACCCAGATCAACCCATAGATTTTACTAATAGCTCATAATTTTAAAGAACATAATTATTACAAGAAAGCTAAATATTCCTGCTGTTTAAAGTGTTGGTTTTGACAATAAATATTATCCATGAAAGCATTTTCTGTTTAACGATTCTACCTGCAGCCAAAATTAGGTTTCACTTGACTAAAAAAAGAGATGAAAGGTCAAAATATTTTGGCTGATGGCCGAGTTAGATTAATAATTCTCTCAATTTGCAAGGATCTTTTACACTCTAAAAGATCTGAAATTGAGAGTAGTAATTAGACCAATTCCAGGCATTTAAAACTAGGTACCTAATAGGGAATAACAATAAAGTATAGATTGTCTCAGGTTACCTCCGGCTCCTTGTGAAACGATAAATATGGTTTTAAATCCACCAAATGGGTACAAGCACTCAGCAGCTTCTCTTAGTAGCGAAATAAGCCCAGAAATCCCTGTAAACAACGAATAGGTACCGTGATAAAACAATTTCCAAGATTCCAGTCAACGAAAATCTGTAGTAAAAAAAACCACAAACCTGGTCAAATTCGATGGTCTGAATAAATAGGCTCCAAAAGGCCGAATACTTTTAGCGTAATCAGACACTGGTCTGAATAAAATATATCAAAATGAAGTTATTTTCGAAGGAAGAATTAAATAGGTAATGTCTCAATCACACCAGCTGATATTTTAAAGTTCAACGACTCGACTTTCCTTCCGATGCATTCCAAGATTTCGGACACATTCCGGCGGGTCCAACGAGAGCTCAGCGATTGGTATGGCTTGACCGCCGACCGACAAGATCGCCGCCACTCAAACCCCGCTGCGCAGCCCGCAAGGAAGCGATGGACGTCAGCGAACACAACGGAACTACGGTCAAACAACTTCGCGGAACTAACCAACTTTTGAGGACTACAGAAAAGGATCTCAACATCAAGACTTGGACATCGGAAGTCATAACTGCACGCGCCCCGATCAGTGGGCGGCCTGGGGGAGTCGATTATATGGGAAATACGATTCTAATTCTTTTTTTTTTTTTTTTTTTTTTTTTTTTTAAAGTCGATGACGCGAAAATTTAAAATGAACTTTTTACGGAAATAAGGAAAAGGACATGAGGCTTACTGCCAAACAATAAAATTTTATCATTAATAGGAAAAAGTACCTTTATACTTTGAAAAACTACTCTTTCAAGGGAAATCAACTAAACTATCATTCATTTAGTTTAATACACCAAAAAAACAACGCTACAGTAGTCCCCCGGCACGCAAGAATTCACGTAGGGAATTCTCCGGACGCCCACGTCCAACCACACTGCTCCACCGCAAATAAACTATAACCCTACTTTGCAGAAAGCAATCCATCATCAGTCAATGTAAATGCCTGTCACATATGACAAATTATAAAATTGAAAGAACAAAACTTATAAGAACTACTCGACTGTTGTGTTCTACATAAACCAATACATAAAAAAAAACTAATATAAAATATTTTAATAATAATTGACCCTACTGTTTATCATACCTAAAACCAAATATAAAAAATTACATATTTAAGTGGAAAATGTATGTGCCCCTGTGAGCGGTGTTGGGTTTGCTCATTACTCCTCTACTACTTTTCCTACGGCTTCCCCCTCTAAATGATCAAACCTACCTGTCAGTCATTCATTTTGCATCGGCTTGTCAGTCCTATTTTTATCGTCCAGAATTGATGCTTGACGAGCACATGATTTCAGTGACTGGGTGTTGGACAAGCCCATGATCTAATATTGCGATGCTTGACACGCAATAACTGACAAGAACGCTCGACTCTCCTGAAACTACTTTAAAATGATTGAAAAAATTTAGATTGTCCATCTGTGGAATAGACGTTTTAATTTGTCTATGCCCACATTATAATTCCTGACGGTAGTAAAATTGCCAAAAAACATATCAAATACCGACGACAAAGCGTGTCGGCATGATACAGATTAAATGTGTTAACTTTCCTCTTTCCAAATTACCTCAGTCGTCTAATCCCTTCAAGCCCTCAAGCAAAACTGATGTAAAACGCAACAAACTAGACAAGCCCCAACACCAACACTCGGCTCACATACATAATATAACAACCAAATAGATACGCGTAGTACGTAGTAAGATAGTAGATGGCGCTAGTGCTGCCTTGTGGCCGTTTGTATCCGCGCCACAAGATAGACCGCACCGGAGTAGCACCGTACCTAAACCAGAACCTAATTATAAAAGAAAAGAAAAAAAAAAAAATTGCAGCAGTATACTGCGTATAATAAGTATGTAAGTAAAATAGTAATTATTGGTGCTATAATATGCCCTATGATCGTTTAAATCCGCACCACAGAGTAGCACCGTAATGACAAGCAACCGAATTCCTGCGTAGTACGTAGGTAATGTAGGTAGACCGCCCTTTGTGGTCGTTTGAAATCCGCACCACAGAGGTCGCCCCCTTGCTACGTAATACGCGGGCGCGATGGTAGATGGCGCTTTTACTCCCGTAAGTCGGCTCTTACGACACGCAGAGAGTGGAGTACTGCGGTGTGAGTATTCTGCACCGCCCACACACAGTGTTCAAAGAAAGAAAAAAAAAAAAAAAAAATAATAATAGGCACCATAATTTGACGCGCAGCGCTATATCATTAGTAGGTAAGGTAAATAGCAATATTTATCACTAAGAAAAACTAATCACTCCCCGCATCTATGGTTTTGAAGTCTTTCACATGCCATTTGCCTATCAATTTTCCCTTCTCGTCCTCCAGTTCATATACAAGTGGAGATAGTTTCCTAACTACACGGCAACGCTCGTATTTAGGTGCCAATTTGGCAGTGAAGTATTTATTCGCAGCGCTATGTTTATACGTCCTCTTCCAGACGTAGTCGCCAACGTCGAAAGACACGTCTCGACGTTTTCGATTATAATATTTAATGTTACGACTGTGAGCCTTAATAAGTGATTCTTGGACAGTTTTATATATGTCTTTGAGGTAACCTAATCTCGAGGCATAAGCATCCCTAGGCGCGCAGACTAACTCATTGACATCTTTAAAATCATTGTAAATGTTACCGTCGGCGATCGCCTCGCGGCCGTAAACTAGCATAAATGGCGTATATGATGTGGACTCGTTCACCGAGGTGTTCATTGCGAACTGTATTTTATGAATGTTAACGTCCCACGTCCTATGATCGTTATCTACAAATGATGACACCGCCGTAATCACGGTACGATTATAACGTTCGACTGTGTTAACCTGAGGACAGTATACCGGCCCCAGATGTACCTGTGGTATATTGTATTTTGCATAAAGCGCTTGCACCTCATGACTTACAAACTGCGAACCGTTATCTGAGATTACGGTTTGCGGAATGCCGTGAACTAAAAACACGTGGTCTTCGAGCCGCTGCGCAATAACTTTACCTGTCGCTCTTCGCAACGGAAACAACAAAACATATTTTGAAAAACAACAAACAACTACTAATAAATACGTGTTCTGCTGCCGCGAAGCGGGCAAAGGCCCAACCAAATCGACGCTCAGACACTGATAAGGGCGACCGCAAACCTTAGGTTCCCCCATAAAACCTGGTGTTGCTTGTGAGCTATGTTTATAAGCGTTACAAATAGAACACTTTTTTATGAATTCCGCGGTATCCTGGTACATACCCGGCCAAAAATACCTTAATTTCAAACGTTGATACGTCTTAGCGACGCCTAGATGCGCCGCGGTAGGTTTAGAATGATTTTCCTGTATAATAGACTCCCTAAGTTCTTTGGGCATTAACTTTTTCCATTGGAAATCTCCACTCAATTTGTTGTTGGACTTAGTAAAACGATAAAGCCTACCATCTACGAGCTGAAAATTAGGACACGCCCGCGGCTTTTCGGTACAACGTTTTATAATATTTAAATACCAGGGGTCATTTATTTGTGAAATATCTATAGACCCCACTGGCATAGATCGCGAGAGGGCGTCAGGTACAATATTTTGAGAACCACTGCGGTGTTCGATAGTAAAATTATATGGAGATAGCCTACAACCCCATCGCGCCAACCGACCGGCAGGACTTTTCAGATTTAAAAACCACTTCAAGCTTGCATGATCCGTTATTATGCGGAACGGCCTGTCACCTTCCAAATAGGGGCGGAAATGCTCAACAGTTAATACGACCGCCAATGCCTCGCGTTCTGTCGCGGAGTAATTACGTTCGGCGGGCGCAAGAGAACGGCTAAAATACGCGACCGGGTGTTCCTCGCCATCGATCAACTGCGTAAGTGAGCCCCCTATTCCGAAATTGGACGCGTCACAGTGAACGGTAAAGTCTTTCGTGAAATCTGGACATGTTAAGACTGGAGCATTAGTCAGTGCCCGCTTGAGGTCCGCGAATGCACGTTCAGCCTCCGGTGACCAGTTGAACGGAGGGGCCCCCTTACGTGTTGACGTCAGAGCGTTTAACGGCCCCGCCCGGTTACTGAAATTTTTAATAAACCGCCTGTAGTAGGATGCCGTACCTAAGAAGCGTTTAACGTCCTTTCTGCAAGTTGGGGTGGCAAAATCTACTATAGCCCTCACCTTATCAGGATCAGTGCGCAAACCATGTTCATCGACTACATGACCCAAATACTTTAACTGCTTCCTAAAAAATTGGCACTTTCCCAGATTAATGGTTAAGTTGGCCTCTTTTAACTTCTTATACACCTTTCGCAGTAACTCCAGATGTTCCGTCAAAGTTGAGCTAGTTAAAATAATGTCATCCAAATAACAGCTTACATTATTCGCGAATTCCGGCCCCAAAATCCGGTCCATCAGTCGCTGCTGAGTAGCCGGCGCTGATGTCAACTGTAATGTAGTTTTTCTCTTGCCCTCTGTTCAAGAAAAGTAAGTAAATACAAATCATGCGGTACTTACCATAATGACATATTCAGGGAAGATAAAGAACACAACTACATGTAAGGTAAATACCAAAATACAGTTTTATTGAAACTTCCTTTTGATTCTATATAATAATAAATATCTTTGCAATCACTGACTGTTAACCGCTGAATTTTCACTGAGGTACAAATGTAAATAACACAATAAAAATATCGTCTGCTTCCCCAGTGGTTATATAAGAAAAGTGGTTAACTCTTAAAACTAACTCAAAGATAATGTGGGTAAGGAATGCCTGCCCTAAGGATATCAGGTAGAATAGTTTCTTGTAAAAATCTAGCTCGAGACTTAACTAGAATGCCTAAATATTAGAGTCCGGAGACTATTTGTTGCCGAGGATTACTTGCCGCTTCGGTTAGTTTAAATGTTAGGTAGATTTTACAGTTAAATAGTACCTATTTGAACAGATTCGACGGCTGCTGATTATTGATTCCTAGGAGCCGTTAGCGAGTGACGAGTGTCAGGGTATAACTCGACTTCTTTCTCTCGACGTCTAGCCTTCAGACTACTTGGACGAACGGAGCAGTGGGCTGGGAACGTGGCCCCGTATAAGCTTCTTCACCTGTATTCGGGGAACAGTACTGTGGTTAACAACGGCGACCCAGATCAACCCATAGATTTTACTAATAGCTCATAATTTTAAAGAACATAATTATTACAAGAAAGCTAAATATTCCTGCTGTTTAAAGTGTTGGTTTTGACAATAAATATTATCCATGAAAGCATTTTCTGTTTAACGATTCTACCTGCAGCCAAAATTAGGTTTCACTTGACTAAAAAAAGAGATGAAAGGTCAAAATATTTTGGCTGATGGCCGAGTTAGATTAATAATTCTCTCAATTTGCAAGGATCTTTTACACTCTAAAAGATCTGAAATTGAGAGTAGTAATTAGACCAATTCCAGGCATTTAAAACTAGGTACCTAATAGGGAATAACAATAAAGTATAGATTGTCTCAGATTACCTCCGGCTCCTTGTGAAACGATAAATATGGTTTTAACTCCAACAAATCGGTATAAGCACTCAGCAGCTTCTCTTAGTAGCGAAATAAGCCCAGAAATCTCTGTAAACAACGAATAGGTAACGTGATAAAACAATTTTCCAAGATTCCAGGAAACGAAATTCTGTAGTACAAAATCCACAAACCTGGTCAAAATCGATGGTCTGAATAAATAGGCTCCAAAAGGCCGAATACTTTTAACGTAATCAGACACTGGTCTGAATAAAATATATCAAAATGAAGTTATTTTCGAAGGAAGAATTAAATAGGTAATGTCTCAATCACACCAGCTGATATTTGAAAGTTCAACGACTCGACTTTCCTTCTGATGCATTCCAAGATTTCGGACACATTCCGGCGGGTCCAACGAGAGCTCAGCGATTGGTATGGCTTGACCGCCGACCGACAAGATCGCCGCCACTCAAACCCCGCTGCGCAGCCCGCAAGGAAGCGATGGACGTCAGCGAACACAACGGAACTACGGTCAAACAACTTCGCGGAACTAACCAACTTTTGAGGACTACAGAAAAGGATCTCAACATCAAGACTTGGACATCGGAAGTCATAAATGCACGCGCCCCGATCAGTGGGCGGCCTGAGGGAGTCGATTATATGGGAAATACGATTCTAATTCTTTTTTTTTTTTTTTTTTTTTTTAAAGTCGATGACGCGAAAATTTAAAATGAACTTTTTACGGAAATAAGGAAAAGGACATGAGGCTTACTGCCAAACAATAAAATTTTATCATTAATAGGAAAAAGTACCTTTATACTTTGAAAAACTACACTTTCAAGGGAAATCAACTAAACTATCATTCATTTAGTTTAATACACCAAAAAAACAACGCTACAGTAGTCCCCCGGCACGCAAGAATTCACGTAGGGAATTCTCCGGACGCCCACGTCCAACCACACTGCTCCACCGCAAATAAACTATAACCCTACTTTGCAGAAAGCAATCCACCATCAGTCAATGTAAATGCCTGTCACATATGACAAATTATAAAATTGAAAGAACAAAACTTATAAGAATTACTCGACTGTTGTGTTCTACATAAACCAATACATAAAAAAAAAAACTAATATAAAATATTTTAATAATAATTGACCCTACTGTTTATCATACCTAAAACCAAATATAAAAAATTACCTATTTAAGTGGAAAATGTATGTGCCCCTGTGAGCGGTGTTGGGTTTGCTCATTACTCCTCTACTACTTTTCCTACGGCTTCCCCCTCTAAATGATCAAACCTACCTGTCAGTCATTCATTTTGCATCGGCTTGTCAGTCCTATTTTTATCGTCCAGAATTGATGCTTGACGAGCACATGATTTCAGTGACTGGGTGTTGGACAAGCCCATGATCTAATATTGCGATGCTTGACACGCAATAACTGACAAGAACGCTCGACTCTCCTGAAACTACTTTAAAATGATTGAAAAAATTTAGATTGTCCATCTGTGGAATAGACGTTTTAATTTGTCTATGCCCACATTATAATTCCTGACGGTAGTAAAATTGCCAAAAAACATATCAAATACCGACGACAAAGCGTGTCGGCATGATACAGATTAAATGTGTTAACTTTCCTCTTTCCAAATTACCTCAGTCGTCTAATCCCTTCAAGCCCTCAAGCAAAACTGATGTAAAACGCAATAAACTAGACAAGCCCCAACACCAACACTCGGCTCACATACATAATATAACAACCAAATAGATACGCGTAGTACGTAGTAAGATAGTAGATGGCGCTAGTGCTGCCTTGTGGCCGTTTGGATCCGCGCCACAAGATAGACTGCGCAATGCGTACGTAAAACACAAGCACCACCCTCGGCCGTTTGGAATCCGCACCGGAGTAGCACCGTACCTAAACCAGAACCTAATTATAAAAGAAAAGAAAAAAAAAAATTGCAGCAGTATACTGCGTATAATAAGTATGTAAGTAAAATGGTAATTATTGGTGCTATAATATGCCCTATGATCGTTTAAATCCGCACCACAGAGTAGCACCGTAATGACAAGCAACCGAATTCCTGCGTAGTACGTAGGTAATGTAGGTAGACCGCCCTTTGTGGTCGTTTGAAATCCGCACCACAGAGGTCGCCCCCTTGCTACGTAATACGCGGGCGCGATGGTAGATGGCGCTTTTACTCCCGTAAGTCGGCTCTTACGACACGCAGAGAGTGGAGTACTGCGGTGTGAGTATTCTGCACCGCCCACACACAGTGTTCAAAGAAAGAAAAAAAAAAAATAATAATAATAATAATAGGCACCATAATTTGACGCGCAGCGCTATATCGTTAGTAGGTAAGGTAAATAGCAATATTTATCACTAAGAAAAACTAATCACTCCCCGCATCTATGGTTTTGAAGTCTTTCACATGCCATTTGCCTATCAATTTTCCCTTCTCGTCCTCCAGTTCATATACAAGTGGAGATAGTTTCCTAACTACACGGCAACGCTCGTATTTAGGTGCCAATTTGGCAGTGAAGTATTTATTCGCAGCGCTATGTTTATACGTCCTTTTCCAGACGTAGTCGCCAACGTCGAAAGACACGTCTCGACGTTTTCGATTATAATATTTAATGTTACGACTGTGAGCCTTAATAAGTGATTCTTGGACAGTTTTATATATGTCTTTGAGGTAACCTAATCTCGAGGCATAAGCATCCCTAGGCGCGCAGACTAACTCATTGACATCTTTAAAATCATTGTAAATGTTACCGTCGGCGATCGCCTCGCGGCCGTAAACTAGCATAAATGGCGTATACGATGTGGACTCGTTCACCGAGGTGTTCATTGCGAACTGTATTTTATGAATGTTAACGTCCCACGTCCTATGATCGTTATCTACAAATGATGACACCGCCGTAATCACGGTACGATTATAACGTTCGACTGTGTTAACCTGAGGACAGTATACCGGCCCCAGATGTACCTGTGGTATATTGTATTTTGCATAAAGCGCTTGCACCTCATGACTTACAAACTGCGAACCGTTATCTGAGATTACGGTTTGCGGAATGCCGTGAACTAAAAACACGTGGTCTTCGAGCCGCTGCGCAATAACTTTACCTGTCGCTCTTCGCAACGGAAACAACAAAACATATTTTGAAAAACAACAAACAACTACTAATAAATACGTGTTCTGCTGCCGCGAAGCGGGCAAAGGCCCAACCAAATCGACGCTCAGACACTGATAAGGGCGACCGCAAACCTTAGGTTCCCCCATAAAACCTGGTGTTGCTTGTGAGCTATGTTTATAAGCGTTACAAATAGAACACTTTTTTATGAATTCCGCGGTATCCTGGTACATACCCGGCCAAAAATACCTTAATTTCAAACGTTGATACGTCTTAGCGACGCCTAGATGCGCCGCGGTAGGTTTAGAATGATTTTCCTGTATAATAGACTCCCTAAGTTCTTTGGGCATTACCTCTTTCCATTGGAAATCTCCACTCAATTTGTTGTTGGACTTAGTAAAACGATAAAGCCTACCATCTACGAGCTGAAAATTAGGACACGCCCGCGGCTTTTCGGTACAACGTTTTATAATATTTAAATACCAGGGGTCCTTTATTTGTGAAATATCTATAGACCCCACTGGCATAGATCGCGAGAGGGCGTCAGGTACAATATTTTGAGAACCACTGCGGTGTTCGATAGTAAAATTATATGGAGATAGCCTACAACCCCATCGCGCCAACCGACCGGCAGGACTTTTCAGATTTAAAAACCACTTCAAGCTTGCATGATCCGTTATTATGCGGAACGGCCTGTCACCTTCCAAATAGGGGCGGAAATGCTCAACAGTTAATACGACCGCCAATGCCTCGCGTTCTGTCGCGGAGTAATTACGTTCGGCGGGCGCAAGAGAACGGCTAAAATACGCGACCGGGTGTTCCTCGCCATCGATCAACTGCGTAAGTGAGCCCCCTATTCCGAAATTGGACGCGTCACAGTGAACGGTAAAGTCTTTCGTGAAATCTGGACATGTTAAGACTGGAGCATTAGTCAGTGCCAGCTTGAGGTCCGCGAATGCACGTTCAGCCTCCGGTGACCAGTTGAACGGAGGGGCCCCCTTACGTGTTGACGTCAGAGCGTTTAACGGCCCCGCCCGGTTACTGAAATTTTTAATAAACCGCCTGTAGTAGGATGCCGTACCTAAGAAGCGTTTAACGTCCTTTCTGCAAGTTGGGGTGGCAAAATCTACTATAGCCCTCACCTTATCAGGATCAGTGCGCAAACCATGTTCATCGACTACATGACCCAGATACTTTAACTGCTTCCTAAAAAATTGGCACTTTCCCAGATTAATGGTTAAGTTGGCCTCTTTTAACTTCTTATACACTTTTCGCAGTAACTCCAGATGTTCCGTCAAAGTTGAGCTAGTTAAAATAATGTCATCCAAATAACAGCTTACATTATTCGCGAATTCCGGCCCCAAAATCCGGTCCATCAGTCGCTGCTGAGTAGCCGGCGCTGATGTCAACCCAAAGCACATGACTTTAAAATGATATAGGCCGCGCGACGGAACCGTGAATGCGGTTTTTTCACGGCTCTCAGCGCCATCTAGCGGGATCTGCCAATAAGCCGATTTTAGGTCTATTGTCGATATGTATTTCGCGTTCTTTAGTTGATCTAGTATACTAGTCACGTAAGGTAGAGGATAAGCATCGTGTTTAGAAATGGCGTTGAGTTTCCGGCTATCTAGGCAAAAGCGAGACGTTCCGTCCGCCTTCCGCACTAAAGTGACGGGATTATTCCATGCACTGTTGCTGGGCTCCACGACGTCGTCCGCCAGCATTTGATCTAGATGCTTGTTCAACTCGGCCAACCTATCCGGAGACATCGGGTAATAACGCTGTTTAATTGGCGGATGATCTCCGGTGTCGATTTTGTGCGTCACTAAATGAGTTCTACCGAGCCCTTTTTTCTCATCTGAAATACTTTCAAACTCGCTAATAACCTCTTCTGCCTGTTCACGCTCGACCTCCGTAAGTGATTCGAAATCGATTAAAAATTTATCCGTCGTAGTTATTGCACTAACATGCTGATTACACGGTAAGAACTCCCTATCTTTCAACAGTGACAGAACATCTGGCGCTATCTGAAATTCTTTCCAAAAATTTATGCCCAACAACAACTCAGTGGAGACCCCTGGAACTATATAAAATTTAATAATAGCGGTCCGCCCGTCTACTGTGACCGGTAAAAATACATAACCAGTTACAGGTGAAGCGGAACCGTTCGCGGTTTTAATTATATCTAAATCGGTAGACTTATGGATTGTGCCCATATCAGAAAAGTATTTAAAAGCGTTTCCGCCAATAATTGAAATTTCTGACCCCGAGTCCAATAAACCCCTAAATGTAATATCATATATGGCAATTTTTAAGTAGGGTCTGGTATCCCTATTTTGACATACGTGAGTCGGCGACGAGTGACATTGACGTTCGGAAATGACACCTGACATTGACATATTATTTTTCCTATTTTCATAATAGAAATTTTTCAGGAATTTCAGCCAATTTAACCACTCCTGCGCTGATGTCTTGGTCCACCGTCGTCGACTCACGCCTGCGAGTTTTTTGGCGCAGACACAAGCTTCGCTGTGGCATTTTCCCTGGTTTGCCGGCATTTGGGACATGTTCTTGCAGTCACCTCTCTTTCGCCGCATCTATAGCATACCACGCAGAAAGGAGCTTTGCAACTCTTCAGACTGTGTCCCTGAACCCTACAGCGCACGCAAAAGCCCTCATTTGTGGCTTGAACAGCTGCTACCTTCGGCGTGGGCCGGCAATACTTATAGCAGAGATCCGGAGCCAAAGAAGATGAACTCGATTTGGGGGGGTCAGCAAAATTATGAGTCCTATCTTTAGCCATCTCGATAAGCCTGCATTTGCGCTTAAGATCAACCCAAGAGTCCGCTGGATTTAGTGCCAATTGAGAAGTGTAACACGGCCTAATGTTATACAGAACAATATTTAATTTATCTTCCTCAGACAGTGGTTTTGATAAACGAATAAAATAATTTTGCATAATACTAAGGTAATTTACTATGCTTTCATCGGATCCTTGGGTGCGGGACCTTATTTCTTGCATTAATCTATGATCATAATCTGTAGGCAGATATTCTTCTAATAACAAATCTCTTAATTCTCCCCAATCATTCACCTCGGTATGATTGCCCCGGTACCAGCAAAGAGCTTCATCAGTAAAGAGTTCAGCGGCAGAATTGAACAGTCTACTCTCTGAAATATGACGTGAGCGACACAACTCATCCAATCTTTGTAAGAAAGTTTTTACACAAGTAGTCCCATTAAAACTAATCCCAAGTTTATGTATAGCTGAAACGGACTCATTAACTTTTATCGCTTTAGTAGGGCTGTTAGGCTGAATGTCACTCCCTGCGCTGGCGGGCTCATCCACCCCTGATGCTGTTTGTATAGAGGGTTGTCTCTGCGACAATCCACTCTTGAAGTTATACATGATATTATCAAGCTTATGTAAGATATGGTCTAAATTTTCACGCAAACTATTCAGTTGATCAAGTGTAACTGTCGAGTCAGCCGCAGGGTTCAACCGACCAAGCCTATGAAACAGGTGGTGAGCAACCGCCTCAACCCGGTTGAGTGATTTTAGTGAACATCCCGGCTTAGCAGCCCCCAATATCAAATTGTTTAAGTAAGCTAATTTATCTTTAATCACAGCATATTCAGAAACAATATCAAGATCCACTTCAGCTATTTCATCTGATGGCAGCTCTCTGCTTAGCTTCCTTAATTGGGCCCGAAGATCTGTAACCTTACCCGCTGGCTCCGCACCCCGGATCCTAGCTTCATATTCTAATTCATCTTTATGTAATAAATGAAATTTTATAGGCCTCTCTTCTTCCATCTTGTAATGAGGAAGTAGAGAAGTAGGTAAATGTAGATAGATATTTATTTAAGAAATTGTTAAGTAAATAATGTAGTTTAAGCTTATGTAAGTACCTAACTATGCAAATTACCAATATACCAACCAAGTTTAAAACTGCTAATGGCAAACTAAGTTAGTTAAAAAAAAGTATGTATATTTAATTTTCAATGCCTAGCAAGTAATTTTAACTTGTCACTTTACTATAAATATATCTATTCTGTTAAGCAAGTAAATCAATAGTGTGTAAGATCAAGTAGGTACTAATAATTTATTCTCAATGTAACAAAAATGAACTAATAAAGACTTTTCTCTAACTCAAGATAGCAATTATTGTAACTTAGGCGATCCTCCTCAGACAACTATTAAAAAAAAATTAAAGCCGCTGTAGTAAGTAGTTAAAAAAACAAGAGAAAATTTTATGTAAGTCTCTGTGATTCAGCTGATATCCCACAAGCTAACAAACACAATAGGTCTGGCAATCCTTCCTTATTTTTATGTATGTGTACGGTCCTACGCCAATACAATGTATGAATATCAAAGTATTTTCAACCAATAAAAAAAAATATGTAATAACATGCAACTATTCTAACTTTAAAACAACCTGTCTCTATCCTGATATCCCTGGGTTTCTGCTGAGCTTAATCAATTTCAGCTTACTTGACCAACAAGAAAAACAGAAAAAAAAAAAAAAAAAACTGAAAATTTTTTCTTATCTCTTATTTCAGGCACTCCTTTTTCCTACAATGTTCGGGCGCCAAATGTAATGTAGTTTTTCTCTTGCCCTCTGTTCAAGAAAAGTAAGTAAATACAAATCATGCGGTACTTACCATAATGACATATTCAGGGAAGATAAAGAACACAACTACATGTAAGGTAAATACCAAAATACAGTTTTATTGAAACTTCCTTTTGATTCTATATAATAATAAATATCTTTGCAATCACTGACTGTTAACCGCTGAATTTTCACTGAGGTACAAATGTAAATAACACAATAAAAATATCGTCTGCTTCCCCAGTGGTTATATAAGAAAAGTGGTTAACTCTTAAAACTAACTCAAAGATAATGTGGGTAAGGAATGCCTGCCCTAAGGATATCAGGTAGAATAGTTTCTTGTAAAAATCTAGCTCGAGACTTAACTAGAATGCCTAAATATTAGAGTCCGGAGACTATTTGTTGCCGAGGATTACTTGCCGCTTCGGTTAGTTTAAATGTTAGGTAGATTTTACAGTTAAATAGTACCTATTTGAACAGATTCGACGGCTGCTGATTATTGATTCCTAGGAGCCGTTAGCGAGTGACGAGTGTCAGGGTATAACTCGACTTCTTTCTCTCGACGTCTAGCCTTCAGACTACTTGGACGAACGGAGCAGTGGGCTGGGAACGTGGCCCCGTATAAGCTTCTTCACCTGTATTCGGGGAACAGTACTGTGGTTAACAACGGCGACCCAGATCAACCCATAGATTTTACTAATAGCTCATAATTTTAAAGAACATAATTATTACAAGAAAGCTAAATATTCCTGCTGTTTAAAGTGTTGGTTTTGACAATAAATATTATCCATGAAAGCATTTTCTGTTTAACGATTCTACCTGCAGCCAAAATTAGGTTTCACTTGACTAAAAAAAGAGATGAAAGGTCAAAATATTTTGGCTGATGGCCGAGTTAGATTAATAATTCTCTCAATTTGCAAGGATCTTTTACACTCTAAAAGATCTGAAATTGAGAGTAGTAATTAGACCAATTCCAGGCATTTAAAACTAGGTACCTAATAGGGAATAACAATAAAGTATAGATTGTCTCAGATTACCTCCGGCTCCTTGTGAAACGATAAATATGGTTTTAACTCCAACAAATCGGTATAAGCACTCAGCAGCTTCTCTTAGTAGCGAAATAAGCCCAGAAATCTCTGTAAACAACGAATAGGTAACGTGATAAAACAATTTTCCAAGATTCCAGGAAACGAAATTCTGTAGTACAAAATCCACAAACCTGGTCAAAATCGATGGTCTGAATAAATAGGCTCCAAAAGGCCGAATACTTTTAACGTAATCAGACACTGGTCTGAATAAAATATATCAAAATGAAGTTATTTTCGAAGGAAGAATTAAATAGGTAATGTCTCAATCACACCAGCTGATATTTGAAAGTTCAACGACTCGACTTTCCTTCTGATGCATTCCAAGATTTCGGACACATTCCGGCGGGTCCAACGAGAGCTCAGCGATTGGTATGGCTTGACCGCCGACCGACAAGATCGCCGCCACTCAAACCCCGCTGCGCAGCCCGCAAGGAAGCGATGGACGTCAGCGAACACAACGGAACTACGGTCAAACAACTTCGCGGAACTAACCAACTTTTGAGGACTACAGAAAAGGATCTCAACATCAAGACTTGGACATCGGAAGTCATAAATGCACGCGCCCCGATCAGTGGGCGGCCTGAGGGAGTCGATTATATGGGAAATACGATTCTAATTCTTTTTTTTTTTTTTTTTTTTTTTTTTTTAAAGTCGATGACGCGAAAATTTAAAATGAACTTTTTACGGAAATAAGGAAAAGGACATGAGGCTTACTGCCAAACAATAAAATTTTATCATTAATAGGAAAAAGTACCTTTATACTTTGAAAAACTACACTTTCAAGGGAAATCAACTAAACTATCATTCATTTAGTTTAATACACCAAAAAAACAACGCTACACAACCCAAAGCACATGACTTTAAAATGATATAGGCCGCGCGACGGAACCGTGAATGCGGTTTTTTCACGGCTCTCAGCGCCATCTAGCGGGATCTGCCAATAAGCCGATTTTAGGTCTATTGTCGATATGTATTTCGCGTTCTTTAGTTGATCTAGTATACTAGTCACGTAAGGTAGAGGATAAGCATCGTGTTTAGAAATGGCGTTGAGTTTCCGGCTATCTAGGCAAAAGCGAGACGTTCCGTCCGCCTTCCGCACTAAAGTGACGGGATTATTCCATGCACTGTTGCTGGGCTCCACGACGTCGTCCGCCAGCATTTGATCTAGATGCTTGTTCAGCTCGGCCAACCTATCCGGAGACATCGGGTAATAACGCTGTTTAATTGGCGGATGATCTCCGGTGTCGATTTTGTGCGTCACTAAATGAGTTCTACCGAGCCCTTTTTTCTCATCTGAAATACTTTCAAACTCGCTAATAACCTCTTCTGCCTGTTCACGCTCGACCTCCGTAAGTGATTCGAAATCGATTAAAAATTTATCCGTCGTAGTTATTGCACTAACATGCTGATTACACGGTAAGAACTCCCTATCTTTCAACAGTGACAGAACATCTGGCGCTATCTGAAATTCTTTCCAAAAATTTATGCCCAACAACAACTCAGTGGAGACCCCTGGAACTATATAAAATTTAATAATAGCGGTCCGCCCGTCTACTGTGACCGGTAAAAATACATAACCAGTTACAGGTGAAGCGGAACCGTTCGCGGTTTTAATTATATCTAAATCGGTAGACTTATGGATTGTGCCCATATCAGAAAAGTATTTAAAAGCGTTTCCGCCAATAATTGAAATTTCTGACCCCGAGTCCAATAAACCCCTAAATGTAATATCATATATGGCAATTTTTAAGTAGGGTCTGGTATCCCTATTTTGACATACGTGAGTCGGCGACGAGTGACATTGACGTTCGGAAATGACACCTGACATTGACATATTATTTTTCCTATTTTCATAATAGAAATTTTTCAGGAATTTCAGCCAATTTAACCACTCCTGCGCTGATGTCTTGGTCCACCGTCGTCGACTCACGCCTGCGAGTTTTTTGGCGCAGACACAAGCTTCGCTGTGGCATTTTCCCTGGTCTGCCGGCATTTGGGACATGTTCTTGCAGTCACCTCTCTTTCGCCGCATCTATAGCATACCACGCAGAAAGGAGCTTTGCAACTCTTCAGACTGTGTCCCTGAACCCTACAGCGCACGCAAAAGCCCTCATTTGTGGCTTGAACAGCTGCTACCTTCGGCGTGGGCCGGCAATACTTATAGCAGAGATCCGGAGCCAAAGAAGATGAACTCGATTTGGGGGGGTCAGCAAAATTATGAGTCCTATCTTTAGCCATCTCGATAAGCCTGCATTTGCGCTTAAGATCAACCCAAGAGTCCGCTGGATTTAGTGCCAATTGAGAAGTGTAACACGGCCTAATGTTATATAGAACAATATTTAATTTATCTTCCTCAGACAGTGGTTTTGATAAACGAATAAAATAATTTTGCATAATACTAAGGTAATTTACTATGCTTTCATCGGATCCTTGGGTGCGGGACCTTATTTCTTGCATTAATCTATGATCATAATCTGTAGGCAGATATTCTTCTAATAACAAATCTCTTAATTCTCCCCAATCATTCACCTCGGTATGATTGCCCCGGTACCAGCAAAGAGCTTCATCAGTAAAGAGTTCAGCGGCAGAATTGAACAGTCTACTCTCTGAAATATGACGTGAGCGACACAACTCATCCAATCTTTGTAAGAAAGTTTTTACACAAGTAGTCCCATTAAAACTAATCCCAAGTTTATGTATAGCTGAAACGGACTCATTAACTTTTATCGCTTTAGTAGGGCTGCTAGGCTGAATGTCACTCCCTGCGCTGGCGGGCTCATCCACCACTGATGCTGTTTGTATAGAGGGTTGTCTCTGCGACAATCCACTCTTGAAGTTATACATGATATTATCAAGCTTATGTAAGATATGGTCTAAATTTTCACGCAAACTATTCAGTTGATCAAGTGTAACTGTCGAGTCAGCCGCAGGGTTCAACCGACCAAGCCTATGAAACAGGTGGTGAGCAACCGCCTCAACCCGGTTGAGTGATTTTAGTGAACATCCCGGCTTAGCAGCCCCCAATATCAAATTGTCTACGTAAGCTAATTTATCTTTAATCACAGCATATTCAGAAACAATATCAAGATCCACTTCAGCTATTTCATCTGATGGCAGCTCTCTGCTTAGCTTCCTTAATTGGGCCCGAAGATCTGTAACCTTACCCGCTGGCTCCGCACCCCGGATCCTAGCTTCATATTCTAATTCATCTTTATGTAATAAATTAAATTTTATAGGCCTCTCTTCTTCCATCTTGTAATGAGGAAGTAGAGAAGTAGGTAAATGTAGATAGATATTTATTTAAGAAATTGTTAAGTAAATAATGTAGTTTAAGCTTATGTAAGTACCTAACTATGCAAATTACCAATATACCAACCAAGTTTAAAACTGCTAATGGCAAACTAAGTTAGTTAAAAAAAAGTATGTATATTTAATTTTCAATGCCTAGCAAGTAATTTTAACTTGTCACTTTACTATAAATATATCTATTCTGTTAAGCAAGTAAATCAATAGTGTGTAAGATCAAGTAGGTACTAATAATTTATTCTCAATGTAACAAAAATGAACTAATAAAGACTTTTCTCTAACTCAAGATAGCAATTATTGTAACTTAGGCGATCCTCCTCAGACAACTATTAAAAAAAATTAAAGCCGCTGTAGTAAGTAGTTAAAAAAACAAGAGAAAATTTTATGTAAGTCTCTGTGATTCAGCTGATATCCCACAAGCTAACAAACACAATAGGTATGGCAATCCTTCCTTATTTTTATGTATGTGTACGGTCCTACGCCAATACAATGTATGAATATCAAAGTATTTTCAACCAATAAAAAAGATATGTAATAACATGCAACTATTCTAACTTTAAAACAACCTGTCTCTATCCTGATATCCCTGGGTTTCTGTTGAGCTTAATCAATTTCAGCTTACTTGACCAACAAGAAAAAACAGAAAAAAAAAAAAACTGAAAAATTTTTCTTATCTCTTATTTCAGGCACTCCTTTTTCCTACAATGTTCGGGCGCCAAATGTAATGTAGTTTTTCTCTTGCCCTCTGTTCAAGAAGAGTAAGTAAATACAAATCATGCGGTACTTACCATAATGACATATTTAGGGAAAATAAAGAACACAACTACATGTAAGGTAAATACCAAAATACAGTTTTATTGAAACTTCCTTTTGATTCTATATAATAATAAATATCTTTGCAATCACTGACTGTTAACCGCTGAATTTTCACTGAGGTACACATATAAATAACACAATAAAAATATCGTCTGCTTCCCCAGTGGTTATATAAGAAAAGTGGTTAACTCTTAAAACTAACTCAAAGATAATGTGGGTAAGGAATGCCTGCCCTAAGGATATCAGGTAGAATAGTATCTTGTAAAAATCTAGCTCGAGACTTAACTAGAATGCCTAAATATTAGAGTCCGGAGACTATCTGTTGCCGAGGATTACTTGCCGCTTCGGTTAGTTTAAATGTTAGGTAGATTTTACAGTTAAATAGTACCTATTTGAACAGATTCGACGGCTGCTGATTATTGATTCCTAGGAGCCGTTAGCGAGTGACGAGTGTCAGGGTATAACTCGACTTCTTTCTCTCGACGTCTAGCCTTCAGACTACTTGGACGAACGGAGCAGTGGGCTGGGAACGTGGCCCCGTATAAGCTTCTTCACCTGTATTCGGGGAACAGTACTGTGGTTAACAACGGCGACCCAGATCAACCCATAGATTTTACTAATAGCTCATAATTTTAAAGAACATAATTATTACAAGAAAGCTAAATATTCCTGCTGTTTAAAGTGTTGGTTTTGACAATAAATATTATCCATGAAAGCATTTTCTGTTTAACGATTCTACCTGCAGCCAAAATTAGGTTTCACTTGACTAAAAAAAGAGATGAAAGGTCAAAATATTTTGGCTGATGGCCGAGTTAGATTAATAATTCTCTCAATTTGCAAGGATCTTTTACACTCTAAAAGATCTGAAATTGAGAGTAGTAATTAGACCAATTCCAGGCATTTAAAACTAGGTACCTAATAGGGAATAACAATAAAGTATAGATTGTCTCAGGTTACCTCCGGCTCCTTGTGAAACGATAAATATGGTTTTAAATCCACCAAATGGGTACAAGCACTCAGCAGCTTCTCTTAGTAGCGAAATAAGCCCAGAAATCCCTGTAAACAACGAATAGGTACCGTGATAAAACAATTTCCAAGATTCCAGTCAACGAAAATCTGTAGTAAAAAAAACCACAAACCTGGTCAAATTCGATGGTCTGAATAAATAGGCTCCAAAAGGCCGAATACTTTTAGCGTAATCAGACACTGGTCTGAATAAAATATATCAAAATGAAGTTATTTTCGAAGGAAGAATTAAATAGGTAATGTCTCAATCACACCAGCTGATATTTTAAAGTTCAACGACTCGACTTTCCTTCCGATGCATTCCAAGATTTCGGACACATTCCGGCGGGTCCAACGAGAGCTCAGCGATTGGTATGGCTTGACCGCCGACCGACAAGATCGCCGCCACTCAAACCCCGCTGCGCAGCCCGCAAGGAAGCGATGGACGTCAGCGAACACAACGGAACTACGGTCAAACAACTTCGCGGAACTAACCAACTTTTGAGGACTACAGAAAAGGATCTCAACATCAAGACTTGGACATCGGAAGTCATAACTGCACGCGCCCCGATCAGTGGGCGGCCTGGGGGAGTCGATTATATGGGAAATACGATTCTAATTCTTTTTTTTTTTTTTTTTTTTTTTTTTTTTAAAGTCGATGACGCGAAAATTTAAAATGAACTTTTTACGGAAATAAGGAAAAGGACATGAGGCTTACTGCCAAACAATAAAATTTTATCATTAATAGGAAAAAGTACCTTTATACTTTGAAAAACTACTCTTTCAAGGGAAATCAACTAAACTATCATTCATTTAGTTTAATACACCAAAAAAACAACGCTACAAGGGATAATTCTTTTACGCGCTAGTGTATAAAATACTACGCATGTGTGTATGTGTGTGTGTTATAGCTCTGTTTATGGCCCTAAAAGCGATGGAATAAGGCTCACTTTACAAGCAAGTGTGTTGAAAAACTATCTTTGCCACAGCCCAATCCCTCCAGTCACACAATTTTTAGTACGGAACACTGCTAATGCATGAGGATAGAACATTGACTTGATTCCAAAGTATTTAGATGGATAGCAAATAAATGTATTGTTTGATTGATTGATAGGTTGTCATTTTTTAAATAATTTTTAAATTTGAGATTTTTGCATTTCACAATGCTATTTTGTTGTAAATTGTATATAATGGAGATGTTTTAAGTAAAATGAATCATTGTTTTATCAATTTCAACAAGGTATCGTAGTTTGAGGAGCTTGGTGGCGCAGTGGTTTAGCGCCTGGCCCAGCGATTACGGAAGTTAAGTAACGTTCGCATGGTTCGGTCATGGGATGGGTGACCAAAAATTTATTATCTCGAGCTCCTCCGTGCTTCGGTAGGCACGTTAAGCCGTTGGTCCCGGCTGCAATTGCAGTCGTTAACACCCACAAATCCGCATTGGGCCCGCGTGGTGGGTTATGGCCCATCCTCCTTACCACCCATAAGAAAGGCCTGTGCCCCAGCAATGGGGATATCAAAAATAGCTGATGGACATTTTAGTTTGTGCTTTCTTCAGAAAATATGGTGCAAGTACTTCTACTTGAACTTCACTTTTTCACAAGAACACCTTCAGTCACTTCTGAGTTCTGACTGAAGGTGTTCTTGTGAAAAAGTGAACAGTGAATTAGCTGGTTCTTTCTTTAGTTTCAAAGGGATCCCGTATGCGGCACCCCCTATTGGAACCCCCTATGGGAAACTTAAGGTTTAAGGTAATCAATGCCTTTCTCTCATTCGATTGAATGTTGTAATAGATAATTTGCACATCTACATTGATGTTTAATTCCTTTAGGCACCACAACCACCAAAGCCCTGGGTTGGAGAACGAAGTGCGAAGCAATTTGGTCCACAATTTCCCCAGTACAATGTTATTGCACAAATTCGCGAAATAGGTAGCGAAGACTGTTTATATCTTAACATTTACACGCCCAGCCTTAATCCACCTGTGGCCCTACCTGTTATGATTTTCATTCACGGAGGAGGTTTTTGTATGGAAAATGGGAACGATGACGTATATGGACCAGAGTTTCTGATAAGACATGGAGTCATACTTGTCACTTTTATCTACAGACTCGAGGCGCTTGGTTTCGAGTTTTGGTGGTGACCCAAACAATTTTCGGGCAAAGCTCTGGTGGAGCTTGCGTCACTTTCCATTGCGTGTCGTCAATGTCGAAAGGACTTTTGAAAAGAGCTATTGCTTAAAGTGGATCAATGTTAAATTGGTGGGCACTAGCGTACAAGCCACGCGATAGAGCGATTGCTTTAGCGAAAAAATTAGGATATTGTACATCTGAAGACGATAAAGAACTATTTTTTTTATAAAGAACAGCCATGGGAGAATTGAGTTCTAGGCATTACCATTGAACATAATATTATAATATAAAGTTAAAAATATTTACACGCTACGCTTACATACCTACCTACCACTAAAAAGTTGAAATAAAAAGCCTTTAAAAAAATCTGAAAACAAAAACAGATTTTTATTATATTATTTCAATGGTAAAATGCCCAGAACTCAATTTCCAAATTTACGCTGTTTGTTTTTGAGGAGTTCCGTTGTGTCTTCGTAGTCCAAGTCTAGTCCAGAACGTTGCATCGCAGACCATGGTTTGGTTTGTTTTGGATTATCATAAACCTACCAAAATCTTAATCACTTTACATAATAATATACTATTTGACTTTAAGCAGTTCCCTTGTGTATCTTCGAAGTTCAAAGTCCAATACCGATGAAATTAAAATCTGACCATTCTTGAAGTATAGCCATTCAAACAAAAAAAGAATCATCTAAATCGGTTCATAAACAAAGATGTTATGTCCGAAACTCCGTAAAAACTCGTGCGATGGCAAGCTAAATAATTGATATGTTTTAGGATTATGAAAAAACTACTAGCCAGATCTCTGTAATTTTTTTTGAGACCACACACGACTATGTTCTTTGAGATGAAAAAAGAATTGTATAAATCAGTTAACAACTGACGAAGTTATGTTAAAACATACATAAAAAAAAACCGTCAACTTGAGAACCTCCTCCTTTTTGAAGTCGGTTAAAAATGCTATGTTCCAGCAGTTAGAGGTTAGATAGCCAGTTTCTCAGTGATGTTTCGAGGTGTAGGAGTGCACTTGCACCTTCGGTCTTACCGTCACTTAACATCAGGTGAGGTGAAGCCCAAGCCCACTATCCCGTTGTGCATCGTCGTACTTTCGTCATCATCATTGTGATGGTTAAGGTAAGGTCGTGTTCCACTACGCTGGCCTAATGCAGATTGATAGTTGTTAACGACTGCCTTATAAAGCACAGAAGAGCTCGAGATAGTAAATTTTTGGTCACCCATCCCATGACTGACCTTTACGAAGTTGCACTAACCCACTGCGCCATCCAGCTACTCGTGGTACATTGAGAAATTGATTGAATGGTTAAGGTAAGGTCGTGTTCCACTACGCTGGCCTAATGCAGATTGATAGTTGTTAACGACTGCCTTATAAAGCACAGAAGAGCTCGAGATAGTAAATTTTTGGTCACCCATCCCATGACTGACCTTTACGAAGTTGCACTAACCCACCGCGCCATCCAGCTACTCGTGGTACATTGAGAAATTGATTGAATGGTTAAGGTAAGGTCGTGTTCCACTACGCTGGCCTAATGCAGATTGATAGTTTTTTTAAATTTGAGATTTTTGCATTCACAATGCTATTTTTACACAATACTAAATAATATACTAGAAAAAATACGACTCGCACCAGATCAATACTCAGACGGGAATCGAACCCGCGACCTTTGGATATCCGGTCCAATGCTCTGACCGCTGAGCTACCGAGTCACTAGTGACATCGCCGAATTTCTTCTAGTATATCCTCTACTTTTACGCTGCAAGCCAGCGTTATTTCACCAATGTGAGGAATTACCTCGACATTCAATTGAAATATCTTTCCAGATATTTAGCAATCGATTAAGATGAAATAGCTATATAATTTTTAAATTTGAGATTTTTGCATTCACAATGCTATTTTTACACAATACTAAATAATATACTAGAAAAAATACGACTCGCACCAGATCAATACTCAGATAGTAAATTTTTGGTCACCCATCCCATGACTGACCTTTACGAAGTTGCACTAACCCACTGCGCCATCCAGCTACTCGTGGTACATTGAGAAATTGATTGACAGAAGTCTTTAAACAACTAAAAAGCCAGTCAACATCTTAAATATCGTCATCGTCATGTTCTCAGTACCTATAGTTTGGCCATAAAAATATTTCCTAACGTTAAAAAGGGTATGTATTACAATGCCGAAAATTCTTAACACAAACGATCAAAACATCGACGCATAATACATCTATTTTCAAATTTACCGAAAATCCTAAATGTCGATCCGATAGACCGAAACTTGACAGATATCGATTATCAAATGACCGATAGTTCGAAATCACAAAAGGTAAAATGTCGATACTTACTTTGCCTATACATACATTCAGCTGGTCGGTTCTGGCACGTTGCCGGCTGCAGCACGCTCGCTTCGCTCGCTAGGCTCGTGCGTTGTTGGTCGCGTCGCGATGGAACCTAACCTCCTTCTCGCTTGTCATCGCACCTAATAGACTGTAGCATAATTAATAATTGCAGCTTGTTTTTGACTAATTCGTTAATTCGGTATTAAGTAGGTCGGGGTACAGAACGTAGAGGCATATTAAGCTTCGGGATTTAGTATTTTAGGTAAAATTTCCTTTCGTGATTTTAAACGTACGGCGAAACAACCATTCGGCCATTTAATTTTCGGTCTTTCGTCCATAGGTATTGTAAAATTCGATCTTTTCCACTTCGGCTTGTAATACAATACATACCCGTCAAAAAACGAAGTTCAAAGTACGTTTACTGACACGGCCATGGACATTTAAAATCCAGTAAGAATCTGGAATCCGTTAAAGTATTCAGTAAACTCAAAAAATATTACTTATTCAAAACCTTTGTTAGGCGATTCGCGTACAATTTCACTTTTTGTGGAAATTTTCAAAAAATTCATGCCTACCTCATAAAAACTATGTATGGCTCAGCCCGAATTCCTCCAGTCACACAATTTTTAGTACGGAACACTGCTACATGAGAAAACAACTTCGACTTTATTCCAAAGTACTGTACTAATACCTATAGGTTGTTATTTTTTAATAAGTATATATGGAGGTGTTTTATGTAAAATGACTCATTGTTTTAGCAATTTCAACAAGGTATCGTAGTTTGTGCTTTCTTCAGAGAATATGGTGCAAGTAGAAGTGACTGAAGGTGTTCTAGTAGGAGAAAAAGTGAACAGTGAATTAGCTGGTTCTTTCTATAGTTTCAAAGGGATCCCGTATGCGGCACCCCCTATTGGAGACTTAAGGTTTAAGGTAATCAACGCATTTCTCTCATTCGATTGAATGTTGTAATAGATATTTTGCACATATACATTGTTATCCATTTCCTTTAGGCACCACAACCACCAAAACCCTGGGTTGGAGAACGAAGTGCGAAGCAATTTGGTCCACAATGTCCCCAGTATAATATTATTACAAAAATTCGTGAAAGAGGTAGCGAGGACTGCTTATATCTTAACGTTTACACGCCCAGCCTTAATCCACCTGTGGCCCTACCTGTTATGATTTTCATTCACGGAGGTGGGTTCTGCATGGGAAATGGGAACGATGACGTATATGGACCAGAATTTCTGATAAGACATGGAGTCATACTTGTCACTTTTAACTACAGACTCGAGGCGCTTGGTTTCCTTTGCCTCGACACCGAAGACATACCAGGGAATGCAGGTTTAAAAGACCAAGTGGCTGCCATGAAATGGGTCAAGAACAACATTTCGAGTTTTGGTGGTGATCCAAACAATATTACTATTTTCGGACAAAGCTCTGGTGGAGCTTGCGTCAACTTCCATTGCGTGTCGTCCATGTCGAAAGGACTTTTTAAAAGAGCTATTGCTCAAAGTGGATCAATGTTAAATTGGTGGGCACTAGCGTACAAGCCACGCGATAGAGCGATTGCTTTAGCGAAAAAGTTAGGATGTACATCAGAAGACGATAAAGAACTGTATTTTTTTTATAAAGAACTGCCATGGGAGAACCTGGTTGGTATCCAACAGCCAATGATATGGGGAGAAACGAATATGAGTGATATATGTACAGCACAGTTAACGGCAGTAAGTGAGAAACGTTTCCCAAATATAGAACCGTTCTTTTCTGGAGATGTAATTGAAGCTTTACAACATGATATACATGAAGGGATTGAATTGATAGTAGGTACTAATGAGGATGATGGAACAATTATGTTTGCATACAATGACAACTTAGACAAGACTATCCACAACTCCAATTCTAGTGAGAGGTTTTTCATACCTACGCCATTTTCATATATTTATACTCTGGACGAAGTACTAGACGTAGGGAAGAAAATAAAACGTTTTTACACACAAGATAAAACTATAACCAAGAGTGATTTGAGTCCAATAGTAAAGTATTGTTCAACAGGGTTATATAAATTTGGAATATTTCAATCAGCAAAATTTTTTGCAATGAAAAATAAAACATACTTCTACAAATTTACATGCTCATCTGAAAGAAACTTTTTTACTAAAATCTTCGGAATTGATGGTTGTTTTCCCAAAAGGACCGTTTCTCATAATGATGACATTGCCTACCTTTTTCCTTACAAAAGTATAAACCAATCGATTTTAAAGTCTTCAGATACTTTTACAATGATTGATAGAATGACGAAACTTTGGACAAATTTTGCAAAATCTGGGTGAGTTTGCATTGTCGCATTTTCTTTACCAAAGTAAAATAGGAGGAGGTTCTATGTTTGTCTGTATGCTTTTTATTTATGTCCACCGACCGACTACTTAAAGACGGCTAGTCCAATTCAAATGATTCAAACGTTTTTTTTTATGAGGTTAACTTAGGTTAAGATTAAAGGACCCCGAACCTATAGTTAGAAAAATGTGGTTTAAGTTAAATGTACTGAAATTTTGATATGTTACGTATAGATTTCGGTGCCCTGAGTAAAAGTCTCTATTGGTGCTACCACTGTTTCCGAGTCCCTTTCAGAGTGTTTTAGTTTTAAACAGTGTTTTAGATTAAAATAATTGTGACTGCTGGGTGCAGTCACATTCGACTATGAGCGAAATGAGGTGGGATGAGCGACGGGACTTACTTGGATGGAAGAATAAGAACGGGAAAGATAAGAACGGGACTTACTTGGATGGAACCGTGACGAAGCCACGATACAGATCGTGGATGGAGCTGAGCTGATGGTTCCCCTGGTTTCTTCTGACCAAGGTCTCGTTAGGTTTTGAGCAGACACACACTTTTCACCCACTGAACTTAATGTCTGAGCTGAATACACTTAATAACTGTTTAATTACCGGCCGGTTAACTATCAAATGAGAAGATTCTAGCTGGTTTTGAGCACGACGCAGTGTTCACGTTTTAAGTGCAACTCGCTACTCTTGTACTGCTACGTTGCAACTGCGCGCGGGCCGTTCGTTCGCGAGCCCGAGCGAGCGAATGAGTGAGTAAGAGACATCGTCGCGACGTTGGCGCGAACATCCTGGGGGGCCCGAGGTAGACCCTCTTCTTGAGCTGAATCTAACGGCAACCTGGCTATCTTGAGCACAGGTCTGCGCAGATGTCCATGGGCTGTGTCCAGATCCACAACTCGGATCATTCCATCCTTGCCAGCCTGCCTAGCATGACCGATTTATATCGCGTGATATAGCGTTTTATCACGTTCAACTGTCAAAAAGACAAAAGAATTTGACAGTTGAGTGTCGATAAAATGCTATATCACGCGATATAAATCGGTCATGCTAGGCAGGCTGGTATTGTGCGGGTAATTCAACCCAGTTTCCATTGAAGCGGTGGCAGGTCATCTTCTTTGATGAGTACAAGTTCGCCGACTTGAGGAGGTGAGGAGGGAGAGAGCCATTTGGAGCGGGTTTGAAGGGTATGGAGGTAGGACTTGGTCCACAGTGTCCAAAAGCGTTGAGAAAGAGCTTGTATGAGCTGAAAACGTTTATGAGCGGATAATGGCCTGTCATCAAAGGACGGCTCAGGCAGAGCAGTGAGCGGACGGCCAATAATAAAATGACCGGCAGTTAAGGGTTCAAAGTCCGAGGGGTCGGACGAAAGTGGGCAGAGGGGTCGAGAGTTGAGTACAGCTTCGATACGTGCCAAAAGTGTGCTGAATTCTTCAAAGGTGAAGTGTTGCTCACCAACTACGCGATAAAGCAACTGTTTCGTAGATTTGACATTAATTTCATGTAAAGCACCGAACCAGGGCCCCTTGGGCGGGTTCAGCAACCAGGTTATGTGCTGATTGGCAAGTCTGTGTGTGATTGCATCATTATTCGCAGCGAGGAAGTTCTGAACTTCAATGAGATGATTTCTAGCGCCTACATAATTTGTGCCGCAATCTGATCTAATTAAAACCGGAGTACCGCGCCGCGAGATAAACCGTTGTAACGCCGCAAGAAAGGCTTCCGTTGTAAGAGCAGAAACGGCCTCCAAATGAACGGCCTTCGTTGAGAGACAAACAAATATACAAAAGTACGCCTTCAAAAGCTTAGCGTTCCGTAACGTGCTAGATTTTACGAGAAATGGGCCGGCAAAATCAGTCGTGACTTGGCTAAATATCGGTTGAGGGTTGACCCTGTCGGCTGGAAGGTCACCCATGTACGGGGCTGTAGGTTGAGCGCGGCATCGGAAACACCTAATACACTTAAACACACGGTGCCGGACCACACGGCGAGCGGATAGTATCCAGAATTGCTGGCGTAAAATAGCGTGTAAAGTGTCTGCGCCAGGATGGCAGTGTATTTTGTGATAATGGTCAATGATAAGGTCTACGAGTGGGCTTGAGCTGGGCAGAATGAGTGGATGTTGAGCATCATACCTAATTGACGCATGAGAGAGGCGACCACCGACTCTCAAGAGACCGTCTTTCAAGAATGGTGAGAGACGCTGGAGTCGGTTGGTACAAAGCTTATTAGTTCGAAGACGATTGAGGTCCTCTGAAAACTCGTTCTGCTGAACGGAGCGGACCCAAAATAACAGAGCGTCCCTACGCTCACTAGCTGTCAAGGGACCAGAGCGGCGTACGTCTGGAGTGTGTTGAGAATTAAATATAAAGCGCTTGATGCAAGCCGTCACTCCGACGAGCTTGTCAAGAGAGCTGAAGCGAGTAAGCAGCTCATGATCCAAATCAGGGACCGCTATATGAGCAGGCACCTTTTGTGGCTTGAGACCTGGTAAAGCGTGATGACCTAAAGCGTTTGGCATCTTGGGCCAGGTGTGAGGAGGCTCCTTGAGCCAGGTGGGAGACCACCAGAGGTCATGAGTTGAAAGAGCGTGGGCTGACATTCCCCTGCTTGCGCAGTCTGCAGGGTTGAGGTTCGTGGGAACATGTCTCCACGTGGAGCTGGTCGGACTGGATTTTATTTTAGCCACTCGATTGGCCTCGAATGTCTGGAGCCGATGAGGGGGCGTGTTGAGCCACGCTAAAACTATTGTGCTGTCTGACCAACAGGTATGTTGGTTTATAACAACAGGTATGTTGGTATTAACTTTGTCGCTAGACGTGACCTTGTAGGTAGGTATGTACGTTGGGGAACGATCTGGAATGTTCGAGAATGGGCCGAGTAGGTAGGTACTATCTACCTGCTTTATTTTACAAACAAATCATGTGTGATGATATGATTTTAAATGAGTAATGAGCTGAGTTTGTACTTCAATTTAAGTACGAAATGGGCATATAATTTGATACGAGACGAGAAGATTTTTTTTTTTTTTGAAGTGGGTAGTTTTTTGGAAAAAACTGGGTGTGGTTTTGGGTTTTGGGCTAGCGGACTGTAATTAATGAGAAAGGACTGGTTCAATTGATCGAATGATCAATAATTTAACGGCTCGAAGGAACAGAAAATGTGACTGCTGGGTGCAGTCACATTCGACTATGAGCGAAATGAGGTGGGATGAGCGACGGGACTTACTTGGATGGAAGAATAAGAACGGGAAAGATAAGAACGGGACTTACTTGGATGGAACCGTGACGAAGCCACGATACAGATCGTGGATGGAGCTGAGCTGATGGTTCCCCTGGTTTCTTCTGACCAAGGTCTCGTTAGGTTTTGAGCAGACACACACTTTTCACCCACTGAACTTAATGTCTGAGCTGAATACACTTAATAACTGTTTAATTACCGGCCGGTTAACTATCAAATGAGAAGATTCTAGCTGGTTTTGAGCACGACGCAGTGTTCACGTTTTAAGTGCAACTCGCTACTCTTGTACTGCTACGTTGCAACTGCGCGCGGGCCGTTCGTTCGCGAGCCCGAGCGAGCGAATGAGTGAGTAAGAGACATCGTCGCGACGTTGGCGCGAACAATAATCAATCTATATCATAATACACCTCTACCGAGTCATATTTTTTCTAAATGTTACACTTAACTTGTGTGGATCTGAACTGAGAGCCCAAATTTTAAATCATTGCGAAATTATGATCATGATTTAAAATTTGGGCTCTCAGTACCCTTAGCACGAACAGCTATCGAAAAAAATAACTCGCGTAAAATCATTCTGTTCACTATTCGTTCAATGTGTGGCTTTCTACCTTTCAAATAAATCGAATATTCTAAATTCAAATATTCCCGCCGCCTATGTGAGTGGTTGTTTGTCGCTGCAGTAAAGCAAGGCTCTCATAGGAGCATATCCACCGATCCCGATCGCTGATTGGCTGGAAAAAGACTAGAAAATTCGCCTCCTCCGCGACACATCGCGGCGTTGAAAAAGATAAAAACCCAAGTAAATTCGGAGTGTGTGATTCCAAAATAGTAAATACTGTTTATTGTGTGTACTAGCATCTATACAATCGTTTTCAAAACAATCGAGTGCGTGAAAGTGCCAGCTGGACTCCCTCTGTTCCGTGAACCACGCGGTGGGCCCACCATCATCATCCACCCTCGCAGAAATACAACTGCTGCTGAGCTGAAGGACACGCGCATAGACTCCAAGGTAGGTGGATATCTACTTACTTTGGTGTTAGCTACGAACCTATCACTTTTCTGAACGGCGGGAATATTCTATCAAAATACGTGTCTTCCCGAACCAGATGACATCCAGGACCCATTTGCTATACTATTATCGTTCGGCTGGGTCGCGTTGTCACATCTTTTTGGTGCCGAAACCCGGGAACAAGGAATAACGCCTTCAACTCGCAAGTTGTATTTCTAAAATCACGAAATAACGCTGGTATTTTTTGTATCAATTATCGCTAATTTCATTATTTCAACATTAACTATTCATAACATCAACAAATAACAGTGACTCTAAACGTAACGCATAAAATCATAATCATATTATCGTAGTTATTCGTTATTCATACGTGACTTTCATTTTTTTTCTTTTAAAGAAGGTAGGTTGAAAGTGTTTCGCCATTTTGCATTGCGTTCGTACCGTATCGTATTTCGTACGTCAATCGTCTGTTCAATCAGTCACTCACTCATAATCATTCATTCGCCATTACACTCATTCGTTCGCGGTTGCCATTTATTCACTATTTCATTCGTTCAATCAACAAACCATTCGCTCGCACGGCAGAGTGAACATAACTGCAGTGATGCAACATAACTTGTTTACCTACGGAATTAATTCGTATACGGTGATTATATTTTGCTACAGATCATTGTATGAACAATCTATCTATTCAATTTATCGGTGTTCATATAATATTCTATACGGCTGTAGTGATTTATATTCAATCTATATCTAAACAACGTTCGTAAACGTAAGCAAGTTATGTGTTTTTCTATTCATTTTTTCGTAGCTGTACTGTGCGTCGGCTGACCTTAATTAGCTGCGGCCGGCAGTTTGTTTACATTTCGCGTGCAACTTTTACTTGTGCATATCGGCTATCCATAGTTGAACTACAACTATAGATAGATCAAACATTCTATTTAACTTATTCGTTTTTTCTAGTGTTGTTTTTTATTCGTTCTTACGAAGATGTCGTTTAATCCAAAACGTACGATTCGTAAACTTAGTTCGGCGAGTAGATCTAAATCAAAACAAACAAGTTATACAGCGCAGGATTTACCCGTTTTGCGTAGAAAACGTACCTTAGCATTAAATCGTTTGGTGAAAGCGTTCGAAGTCGGAGAATTAGCGCGTACCGATGACAGTCAAACAGATCTATTTTTTCCTAAAAATACAACCTAATTTGGACGATTATAATACCTATATCCGAAATTTACCTCGCCACGCTAACTCTTTTGTCCTGCTAGAAACAGATCATGATGAGGTTAACCGCGTACTAATGTCATTGAAATCAAATAGTGCACCAGGCTGGGATAATATTCCTACCAGCTTTTTAAAATATGCTAGATTAGAAATTGTACCTATAATTACTCATATAGCAAATCTCTGCATTAATCAGGGAGTTTTTCCATCCTCACTGAAACAATCAATCGTAACTCCAGTCTACAAGGCTGGTGATAGAGACAGTGTTAATAATTATAGACCAATCTCAGTCTTATCGGCCATATCTAAAATAATAGAAAAAATACTGAATTCTAGGCTACTCGACTATCTAAGTAAATATGATGTGTTATCCCCTTCTCAGTATGGCTTTAGAAAAGGTAGATCAACTGAAGATGCAGTTTTGGCACTAAGTTCATTGATAACTGAGCAGCTTGACAAACATAAGAAATGTGTCTCAGTCTTTCTAGATTTAAAAAATGCATTTGACACTGTCTCTGTCCCCATTCTTGTACAAAAACTGGAAGCGATTGGTATACGGGGATCTCCCCTCGAACTTTTCAAAGATTATTTATCTAACAGGAGGCAACGGGTTAAATTAGATTCCTACATAAGTGAAGAGTCAGTGGTATCGTACGGTGTGCCACAGGGAAGTGTACTTGGTCCCACACTGTTCCTTATATATATAAATGACATCTGTGACTTGCATCTTATTAATGCAAAAATTTTCTCTTACGCCGATGACACTGCTGTCGTCTTTACCGGAGATAATTGGGATGATGTTAGGTATAGAACTGAGTGTGGATTGGAGAAGATAAATAAGTGGTTATGTAATAATCTTCTTACATTAAACACCGTTAAAACCAATTACATTTGTTTTAGCATCTATAACAATAATCAACCTAACAACGAATTTAACATTAAAATACATAGCTGCAACAGAACTGCAAGTAGCGTTACTTGTGACTGTCCAATTATTAATAAGGTTGAACAAACGAAATATCTTGGTATTTTTGTGGATCAGCGTTTGTCTTGGTATCCTCACTTAGAATATGTTATCACCAGAATCAGGAAGCTTACTTGGATATTTAAGACGCTTAGGTATGTGGTACCGAGAGCGGCTGATGACTCGCAGAACTCGAAAAAGGATCTCCTCAGAGACATATATGTATCATTGGTTCAGTCTATCCTGATATACTGCATTCCTGTGTGGGGCGGGGCAGCTAAAAGTCATTTTTTGGATATAGAACGTGCACAGCGAAATCTAATTAAAGTCATGCATTTTAAAAAAAGACGTTTTCCAACGGATCGCCTTTATGAAATTAGTAAGTTACACTCTGTTAGGAAGCTTTATATCATACAATCAATTTTAAGGAAACATAAATCACTACCATATAATCCGGACATCACGAACAAAAGAACAAAACGTATGGTTGTGGATGTTCCGAGAATAAATACTGTATTTGCTTCTAGGGAATTTAATCGGCGTTCGATACATCTTTATAACACAATAAACATGGAAATAGATATATATAGCAAGCAATACTGTGAGTGCAAAAGGCTACTCACTGAATGGCTAGAATCAAAAAATTATGATGATATTGAGGCTTTACTAAACTAATTATCTTCTTACATTACACAAACCAAACAAACACATGCACACAGGCACACACACATACACACACACACACACACAGGCATACATACACACACACACACACATACACGCACGTACAATAGTCGTTTTTAGTTTAATATAGTTGTTTATAATATAATTAAGGTAGTAAAAGTAAATAATAATAAGTAACTTAGTTCCTAAATTTAATATTCAATAAGTCTTTATGATTTAAAGTTTTAAGTTTTTTATGATAAACCCTGTTTTATGGAAGAGCGGTGCCTTCTGATACAGGCCAAATGAGGCTTAAAAGTTGGCATCGGTCCTTACTATTTATAAAAATGTATTTCGTTAACGACAAATAAACTATTTTTTTTTTTTTTTTTTTTTTTTTTTTTTTCCTATTGTGATCAACTCGATAAATATGTATCGGATTTTGAGAGCGCGCATTTCGCAATTATCGATCTTTTAGAGTCGCCTGAGGATGGCCAGGGTGACCATGATGATGATGAAATTCGGACACGTTTTGATGATACCTATTTTCGAACTTTGTCTATTTACCGTAATTTAAATAAGTCAAATATTAACTTAGCGGAATCGAATCATCAATGTAACACTATATCCCAACCGCCTACATCGTCGTTATCTCATGTAAAATTGCCTCGAATTACGTTGCCTTCATTTACTGGCAATATTAAACAATGGCCTGAATTTATCGATACCTATAATGCGCTCATCCATGACTGTCAAAATCTTAAGGATATTGAGAAATTTCACTATCTTATATCATCGCTGAGCGGCGATCCGTTAAGTCTTATTCGAACCTTTCCCGTCACTGGTGATCATTACTTGGACGCTTATGCAGCGTTAATAGCGCGCTATCAAGATAATCGCGACTTAGCATTTACTTGTTGGAAGGATATTTTGAACATTAATTTTAATTTTCAAGACGCAACTGAATTTCGTAAAACTTTAGATTGTATTGATGAAAACTTAAGTATTTTGAGAAAATTAAGACTTCCAATCGAACATTGGGATTTTGTTTTGGCTTATCATATTTTATCAAAATTAGACTCCAAATTGAGACGCGAATTCGAAGAGAAGTGTAGCAACACTAAACTTCCTACCTATTGGCATTTGAAACAATTTTTACATTCGAAGTGTGAAGCGCTTATTCGTGATAATCATTTTTCTAATTCCAACAAAGTGTCGCGTCCTGTTAAGGACATACCTAAAGCATCCAGTAATACTTATTCAAAACGTTTCAACGCGTCGCATACATTAATTGCAGATAATTCAACAAATTCGAACAAAAGCGAAAATAATCAACAAAATTTACAAAATAATAAAATAATTTTAAAGTGTTCATTTTGTGCCAGTAATCATTCGATCACTCAGTGTCAATCTTTTCTAGCTAAATCCGTTGACGAGCGTATGTTTATTGCTAACGACAAAAAATGGTGCTTCAACTGCCTTAAACCATCACATCAAATAAAGGATTGCATATCCGCATTTCGATGTTTGCAATGCAAACATAAACACCATACGCTACTACACAAGGATCGCTCCGCTCATAACAACAATCAAACTGACGAATCTAGCCCTCAGTCAGTTTCGTTAGTAACTAAGACTTCCCAATCGACTTCGTTTTCTAAATCGACTCCACATTCTACTGTGCTGCTCGCCACAGCAATCATTCAAATCCAAGATACGAATGGAAGGTACCACACTTTCCGTGCTTTATTCGATACCGGCAGTCAGAACAATTTTATTACTAAGAACGCTGCACAGCGCTTGAATCTTAAGCCAATCCAATGCGAAACCAATATCAACGGTTTAGGAGGCGTTGCTGCTAGCACTATCGGCTTAGTAAGTTGTTCTATTGCATCTAACAATCAATCATTGTTTAACGTGGACATGCACGTTATTTCAAACATATGCGGTGACCAACCAATAGCTAAACTCAATACCGTGGGATGGTCACATATTCAATCGTTACCGTTAGCCGATCCCGGCTTCGATGTGCCAGGATCTATCGATATTCTATTAGGCGCCGATGTTTTCGCAGATTCGCTCCTAAATCAACGTGTTAAAGGTGCTGTGAATCAACCTGTCGCTTTTAACTCCGTTTTCGGCTGGTTATTACTAGGTCGAACATCACTCGTATCGTCATCTTTATTACAGTTTTCTTCGAAACCGGACGACGAGTTGTGCTCTCTCGTTCAGCGGTTCTGGGAGATTGATGGAGTTCCTCAAGCTTCCACTTTGACACCTGAGGAAATAGCATGCGAACAGGCTTACACTTCTGAAGTCAGCCGTGATTCAACGGGTAGATACATCGTCAGACTTCCGTTCAAGGACGGGGCTGAACCTATATTCGAGGGCTCTCGCGATATCGCAGTTCGTCGTTTTCATGCCATCGAACGTCGTCTCTTACGCGATCCTGATCTACACCGTCAGTATCGAGAATTCATGGATGATTATCTTCAATCTGGTCACATGTCACCAGTTGACGCGAAGGAAATCAGTCAAGGAAGGTATTATATACCACATCATTGCGTTCTAAAACCTGATAGCGCCACAACCAAACTACGGGTTGTCTTTGACGCGTCGGCCAAAGACGCTCTAGGCAAATCTTTAAATGATACGTTGCTAACGGGACCTAAACTTCAATCTAATATCGTAGCCGTGCTTCTTCGTTTTCGTTTACACGCTATTGTCTTTATTGCTGACATTCGTCAGATGTATAGACAAGTTCTCGTCGCTAATGATCAACGCGACTATCAACGAATTCTTTGGAGAACCGGACCAAATC
Organism: Agriphila straminella; assembly: GCA_950108535.1. Taxonomy (NCBI): domain Eukaryota; kingdom Metazoa; phylum Arthropoda; class Insecta; order Lepidoptera; family Crambidae; genus Agriphila; species Agriphila straminella. Next base: position 15,658,576 of record OX467312.1, read on the forward strand.
AAAGTCTGCAAGAATTCACACTAAATACCGTTACTTATGGTATTTCATCAGCACCGTACTTAGCTTGCAGAACCATTCAACAGCTGGCTGAGGATGAGGGTGCCGCCTTTCCTTTGGCTAAGCAAATCCTGACGTCAGCTATCTACGTTGATGACGTCACTTCCGGCTGTGCTACTCTAGACCTAGCGCTAGAGGCTAAGTCACAGATCATAAACCTACTCAAATTCGGCCATTTTGAATTACGAAAATGGGCCAGTAATGAACCCCGTCTGTTGTCAGATCTTTCGAAGGAAGAATGTCTTCTTGATCCTAAATCATTCTCAGATGATCAACCATCTACTATCAAAGTGCTTGGGCTCAAATGGGACCCAGCATCTGATGCGTTTCTGTTTGATGTCAAACCATCTGATCGCTCTTGTACCAAACGCAACATACTAAGTGAGATCGCAAGGGTTTTCGACCCTTTGGGCTTTCTATCGCCGTTAACTATTAAAGCTAAAACCTTACTACAACAGCTTTGGCTCCTTGGTGTCGCGTGGGATGAAGACCCGCCTGAGGAAATCGCTAAAGTCTGGAGGACCTTTTGTGATCAACTACCAGTGCTGCAAGAGGTGAGAATTCCACGTTGTCTCACAGCTCAATCTGTACAAACGTACGAACTGCACGGATTTTGTGACAGTTCCGAACTGGCCTACGGGGCAGTCCTTTATATGCGCATCCTACTGAACGACGGGTCTGTCAAGATCGTGCCGCTATGCGCTAAAGCTCGGGTTGCACCCATTAAGAAACTTTCTTTACCACGCTTGGAATTGAGCGCTGCTGTGGTTCTCGTGAAACTCGTAAAATTCGTTCTTGACATCTACAACCTAAATCTATCTATTAATACGATTCATTTGTGGTCCGACTCAACGGTCGTTCTGTCATGGCTTCGCTCGCATTCGTCTCGTTGGAACACGTTTGTAGCCAATCGGGTTAGTCTAATTCAGGATACCGTTCCGGCGGAATCGTGGCACCACGTCGCATCCGCGGATAATCCCGCTGACGTTTGCTCACGAGGTCAACTGCCCCATGATCTACTCCACAATTCATTGTGGTGGTCAGGACCAACCTGGCTATCTAAATCGCCTGATTATTGGCCTAATCATTCAATAGCATCCATTCCTAACGACGACGTGGACGAGTTAGTGCGAACAGCTGAGGAACGTCGACCGGTTGCGTTGATCACTGATAATAACGCATCGAACCTATCATTAAACACAATCGATTGTCTATTGAAGCGGTATTCTTCAATTGATAAAATAATTCGTATCATTTCGTATATGCGACGATTGCTTCCCAATGTGAGGAATCGTAATCTCAGTGAGGTCCCCACTCAAATCGAAAACTATAATTCGTTACTTATAATCGTTAAACACGTTCAATCGACAGAGTTCGCCGAAGTTATTCAACGACTCAAATCTAAACAACTATTACCGAAACTTTTTCGAAAACTAAATCCATTTCTTGACGACGAGGGTGTTCTCAGGGTGGGCGGTCGGATATCTCACGCTGGGATTGAATACGAACAAAAACATCCAGCTCTCTTACCCTGCGCTCATCCCTTTACGTCAAAATTAATCGAATCCGTTCATCGTCAGCATTGCCATACGGGTCAAAATACGACTCACTATCTAATTCTACAACGTTTTTGGGTACTGTCAGCAAAACGAGCCATTCGCCAGTGTTTATCAAAATGCATCCGTTGTTACTGGACTCATCCAAAACCGTTACAACCGTACATGGGTGATCTGCCATCCTACCGCGTTAATCAAGTCAAGCCCTTCTCCGTGGTTGGTGTGGATCTCGGGGGACCGTTTCGAATCAAGGTTAGCCATCATCGAGGCGCGAAGATCGACAAGGCATACCTTTGTCTGTTCGTGTGCCTAGCAACTAAAGCGGTCCACCTTGAGGTCGTTTCCTCTCTGTCCACCGAGGGTTTTATTGCAGCGTTGCGCAGATTCGTTGGTAGGCGCGGTCGTTGTAACATTATCCATGCTGATTGTGGGACAAACTTCATCGGTGCCAGTAACTATCTATCATCCATTGCCGAGGCTTGCCAGACTCAAACCATCCAATTCGATTTCAATCCACCCTCTGCACCTCACTTTGGAGGCGTATGGGAGATACAAATCAAAGCTGCTAAATCTCATCTTTATCGCATTGTCGGCAATCAAGTGCTAACTTTCGAGGAACTTAGTACCTTATTCATTCAAATCGAGGCGGTTCTAAATTCGCGGCCGTTGTATCCACTGAGTGCAGATCCAAACGATTTAAACGTGCTGACTCCAGGTCACTTCTTGACCTTGGAACCCCTAACAGCTGTGCCTGACGCGGATTATTCTAATATCAAACTATATCGACTAAACCGTTGGCAGCTTATCCAATCGTTTGTTCAAAACTTTTGGCTTCGCTGGAAAAACGAATACCTACATTTCTTAACGCAACGTGCAAAATGGACGAAAACTTCTAAACCATTACCTATCAATTCTATCGTCATCATCAAAGATGACAATCGACCCCCATTACACTGGTCTTTGGGACGAGGTACCGACTTGCATCCGGGCCTCGACGGCATCGTCCGCGTGGTAACTATCAAAACTAGAGACAGCTTAATTAGGCGTCCTTTAGTTAAGCTGTGTCCTCTTCCCATAGAACCCAACACAAACTAACTTATTCTACATAATTTAGATTTTAGTTTATTTTATCTAGATTAAGCAAATCTAATAGTCGTTATTCGTTTATATAACTTTATTATTTAGTTTATCAACATCAATTCAACTTAAGTAACCGGAAAATACCAGCTGTATTTTGGTGGGCGGTATGTTCACTATTCGTTCAATGTGTGGCTTTCTACCTTTCAAATAAATCGAATATTCTAAATTCAAATATTCCCGCCGCCTATGTGAGTGGTTGTTTGTCGCTGCAGTAAAGCAAGGCTCTCATAGGAGCATATCCACCGATCCCGATCGCTGATTGGCTGGAAAAAGACTAGAAAATTCGCCTCCTCCGCGACACATCGCGGCGTTGAAAAAGATAAAAACCCAAGTAAATTCGGAGTGTGTGATTCCAAAATAGTAAATACTGTTTATTGTGTGTACTAGCATCTATACAATCGTTTTCAAAACAATCGAGTGCGTGAAAGTGCCAGCTGGACTCCCTCTGTTCCGTGAACCACGCGGTGGGCCCACCATCATCATCCACCCTCGCAGAAATACAACTGCTGCTGAGCTGAAGGACACGCGCATAGACTCCAAGGTAGGTGGATATCTACTTACTTTGGTGTTAGCTACGAACCTATCACTTTTCTGAACGGCGGGAATATTCTATCAAAATACGTGTCTTCCCGAACCAGATGACATCCAGGACCCATTTGCTATACTATTATCGTTCGGCTGGGTCGCGTTGTCACACATTCGATAGATACATTTTGTATTGGAAATTTGTACAACGCCATCTATCGCCGATAAGCGAAATGAAATTTTCCATAGAGAATTGTCTATCGAGTAATTTTACGTGCGTTTTTTTTCTCGATAGCTGTTCGTGCTAAGGGTACAGTTCAGTACCCTTAGCACGAACAGCTATCGAAAAAAATAACTCGCGTAAAATCATTCGATAGTTAAATTTTGTATTGGAAATTTGTACAACGCCATCTATCGCCGATAAGCGAAATTAAATTTTCCATAGAGAATTGTCTATCGAGTAATTTTACGTGCGTTTTTTTTCTCGATAGCTGTTCGTGCTAAGGGTACAGATCCACACTTTTAATTTTTACATTATTACCAAGATGTGAAATGATTCATCTATAAATGCACATCGAAGTTGAAATTCCCGCCATTTTTACCGACTTCAAAAAGAGGGAGGTACTCAATTCGACCATTTTTTTTTGTTTTTTTTTGTTTTTGTTTTTTGTATGTACACCGATTACTCGAAGACGGCTGAACCGATTGAAATGATTCAAACGTTATAACATCAGGTATGTTTTTAAGCTGGTCCCATTTTTTTTTAAATTTGAAATTGAATAATGGGATCCTGGAGAAATCAAGGGAACTCTTCAAATATTATAGGCACACCTATAGCGATTTTGCTATTTTCTTAAGTAACACGTGCATTTGCTTTCGAAAAGTACCATTTTGGTGAAGTGGAACTGATGATGAAGACCATAGATGATCACCGGAACTATTCAATAGGTACTAAACTAAGTATCTCACTAGTGCGATACGATTACTTTGATATGGTTGCTAGGCTATTTATGTGGTTCATCATAATGCATATGGTGAAGTGGAGCTGATAGTGAAGTACCAGGAGAACTCCTCAAGAATTAACGCCCCTGCGTCGGGAAAACCAGTATTTTGTAAAAGGTGATGAGCCATTGACGTAAGACTATTGTAACTTAGATAATATCGTCGCTAAATATACAATACTTACCACAAAAAAGTTAAATTTAAAAAATCTTAAGATCGGGGTCTACTCATGTTTTATCTACCTAAATAAACTAAATATAAAAAACTAAAGTAATTATCTACCAAATACAGAAGGTACTTACTTACACTAAAAATAAAAAAATAAAAAATGTTTTAAAAACAATAAACCGACTTCAAAAAACCTGAAAATGAAAATAAAACAGCTTCAAAATTAAATACCTCTAAAAAGCAAGAAATAATATTCAAATCACTAGATACGCATTATCATTGTAATAAAACACATCTAATGAAGTCGGGTGGGGCTTTTAGAATAAATAAAGAAGTTGAACTTCAGCCCCACCCGACTTCAATAGATGTGTTTTAATAAAATGATATGCGTATCTAGTGATTTGAATAATATTTCAATTCTTGAAAATCTTTCTCTGAATGGCCAGCTTATCACAACATAGCGCATAGGTTGAATCTAATGTCAATTGTTTTAAATAAGTAGTTGGGAATTGCAACTTATAAGTACTAATACTTTTTGTTATATATATGGTACAAAATCAGAAAAATCTCTGAAAGGGACTCGGAAACAGTGGTAGCATCCATTGAGACTTTTTACTCAGGGCACCGAAATCTATAACATATCAAAATTCCAGGACATTTAACTGAAACTACATTTTTCTAACTATAGGTTCGGGGTCCTTTCGAAATCGGTTAAGTAGTTTTCAAGCCAATCTTGAAAATACGTAGGTACTATCATCTCTGTTACCATTGATGTTTTTATGGGTATTCAGATAAAACTTCTATGTTTATGAACCGATTTAGATGATTCATTTTGTTGGAAAGAGGATACTTTAAGTGTATATTTTTTAGTGTGTTTTTAAATTTCATTGACATTGAATCTTGGACTTCGAAGATACACAAGGGAACTCCTCAAAATCAAATAGTACCTATATGTATGTATAGTATAGTGATTGAGATACTTAATAGTCATTGTCCAGTCGGCATCAAATTGATATGAAAGTCTAAAGTAGTCAAATGATTTGAAAAACATAAAAGCAATTTGAATTTGAAAGTGTTTAAAATATCTTACTACTCATTGCTTCATAATTATTATGAGCAGTCAGGGTGTTCAAAATTATCTTAATGTGAAACACTGAGTAGTAAGACATTTTGAACACCTCGTGTTCTTACAACAATATAGGTATGATTCGAACTGCGAATATCAAATTGCTTTTGTTTTTCAGATAATTTTGCCTATTCTAGACGCTCATATCAATTTGACGCTGACTGTCCCAGTCGGTTATTATAAAGGCGAGGTTATTATTGGCAATAGCCAATAACGGGTGTAACAAGACACTCAACGAAGCCGAAGTCCACGCATTTCGCCCATCATCAGGATCATTTTAGTCTTTTAGATTATACCTGGGCTGTGAAACCAATAGCTATGAAGTTATTGAAGGTCAAAGTCAACATTTTTTTTTTCAATTTTTTTTGAAATCTTGTTTTATACGTTATTGCCTAATTTTTTGCCTACAGAAACATTATCAAAATTTTATGTAAATCGTAACAAACAATGGCTTCAAAACGTCATCACTCAATGTATGTCATGAGTACGCACATAAACGCTGCCTTTCAACTCGGCCGAGTGCAGCTGTGTAGCATTCACTCGCAGGCGCGGTCTGTTGTACGCGATACATTGCGTGGTAATGTATGCAATGCTTTTTTAACACCAAAAAATTAAATCGTTTCCCAGCAATAATTTTGAACAGAAATGGTCCTGATGATGGGCAGAATACGTAGACCTAGGCTTCGTTGAGGGTCTTGTTACACCCAGTATATTGAAATTTTTATATGTACCTATTTTGTTTAATTTTTTTCATCAGAAAAGTGAATTGAATGCTAATCTTTTTTTTTTAGAAATCCTACACCTGACACGAAGCTTGGTTGCAGTTGGAAACCGTTCAACGCTAAAACTCAACCTTATTTAAACATTGGAGAAATGTTAATTAGAGGAATAGGGTTTGATAAAGAGGAAATTGAGTTTTGGGAAAAGATTTACGAACAGTATTGCCCTGAAAAACTGTATCGTTCTAGCTAAATATATGGAGCAATTAGAAGTTTTATTGCAAAAATGATAATAGTAATAAACAATACTGACTGAATGATCTATAAACGCACAGCCCAAACCGCTGGACCTAGAGACTTGAATTTTTGCACACAGATACTTTTTACAGTGTATTCACTAAAGAATATTTTTTGGAAATTCTATCCCAAGGGGAAAAAGGGAATGAAAGTTTGTATGAAAGTCCCACAGTTTCGAAGCTAGGAACTTAAAATTTTGTGTTTAGGGCGACGATTAAAAATTAATATTATTATAATGTGTGTCTGTCTAAGCGTTTTTGAAATTTTCACCACCGAAGGGGTGAAAATGGGGATGAAGTTGTTTATAGAAAATCTTTTATTTTCGCCAAATTTATTTATGGGGGTGAAATGGGTAATTAACGTCCAACACAGTGAGCATGATTCAACTCTTTAACTGATAAAATGGGTTTCAAGTCCAACACGGCGAACATGATTCAACCCCTAGGAAAGGGAAAGGGAAAGGGAACGGGGAACGGGAAAAAGGGAACGGGAACGGGATACTAATATCTCTGAACCCAATTCTGAATAATATAATCTAGATTCCACCCGTGACTTCGTGTCTTCGTCCGCATGGATTTTCGAGAAAACCCTTTGTCCTGGTTCATGGTTCCCTAACGTTTTTCTCGTATATCAACGCGGACGAAGTCACAGGCGGAAGCTAGTTTACAATTAAACTGGAATACAATTCTAAGGCATGCTACGCTCCGCCACAATAAGATCCGTGGCTAGCTAACTTACTATTGTAATATTTTCTGTTGATTTGAGATACGCACACCGGTTTATAGTTAAGTATAGTTTTTAATACTTATAATAAATTGATCATGTCTGATTTCAGAATTACCTCTCTTTTGTTTCATTTTTCAGATTTATTTTTCTTTTGTTTCACAAATAAGAGTTCTTTTTTTTGGAAAAGTAAACTCATTCGTATCGTGAGATATGGCACTTAAAGTGACCTACTGTTCAGCCTGCCCACGTTGGTCCATTCATCTCATACTAGCCTCTGTTCCACCGTTTTTAATTAAATTCCCGATCGTCGCCAGACGAGCCCTGTGATTTTTTACACCCACGAAATAGGCCAGAGTCCCCTTTCAAAACAGATTTCAGACGTGAATTTTAATTATCTTTTCAAATGGGAACGCTGCTCCATTTTAAAGGCTATTTATTTACTTTATTACAAAAAGATGACGTTTTTGAACAAAATTAGAGTGTAATTAGTTAAACTTCCACCATGTTAACCGCTTGATTATGTTCATTACCAGTAAGTATTGCTCAAAACTTTTTCACAGTATGGAGCAAAGTTATCTAATTAGGGTCAAAGTAAACAGCTTTTGCATGGAACACGACATCATAATTATACTTACCAATAAAATACAAATCATGTGTTTTTTAGTGTGCAACATTCAGACACAATTATTATTGTAAAACATTGTTATTGAATTAAATAAATTGAAATTTATTGATATTTTTCCTTTAAATTCGTTTTGGCTAAACACCCACTTACGTCATACAAAAAACCTACTCCTACCTTTGTACCAAGCATCCGATGAATCACCCTGCGCCTCATAAAATCTGGCTCCGCCAATAATTTGGCAATTTGATCTTTACGAGCTTCGGACTGTCTGGCGTTTGGCGGTTATTTTCCTATACACGCCGTCTATTTCCACGTCTGACAGCTTGATCTAAAAGGTTATTTAATTTACCCTCTCCTTGATGTGTACGTGAACGTCGAACGCGCGGAGAATTTCATCCAAACGGTTTTGGTATTTTGGGAGATATTTAAACGGCTGTTATGGGGTTTTCCTACGAGTCGAAACCTGTCTACCATTATTACATCTACTTCACATCACGTACTTTTATCGCTTAGGGTTAATGGGGTTTTTTTGCGAAAAGTTACCACTTTTAGCACGTTGTTTTCACTATTTCTATTTATTTTATTTTATTTAAACAGTGATATTATGTGCTTTATATACTTTTATATAAATACCTACGTGCATTTTCAATTTGAATTACTATCGTTATTTTTATATTTTTAACCGACTTCCGAAAAAGGAGGAGGTTCTATGTTCGTCTGTATATTTGTTTGTTTTTTTTTGTGTATGTCCACCGATTACTCAAAGACCGCTGGACCGATTGAAATGATTCAAACGTTATTACATTAAGTAAACTCCCAAATTGGTCCCATTTTTTTAAATTTGGAAATCGGTTTAGTACTTTTCAAGTAATCTTGAAAAAAGCACTAAAATAGTATGATTTTGTGTGAACTATCTCGATGATCTGTCGTATAACTGCTTTTAGAATAAAAAAATGGTGACATACGGACGGACGGACAGACAGACAGACATGACGAATCTATAAGGGTTCCGTTTTTGCCATTTTGGCTACGGAACCCTAAAAACAGGAATTTGACTACAGCCCCACCCGACTTCAATAGACGTGTTTTTATTATTACGAATATTATTTCTTGCTTTTTAGAGGTAGTTTTTTTTGAAGTCGGTTTTTTTGTCTTTTTAAACAATTTTAACCAATGTGTTTATTTAGATGATGTCAATTATAAAGAAAAACAACAAAAACCAAAGGAGAGAGATTAATTTCTTCAACTTCTAAATTTTCGTCGATAAACTAAAACCTCCTACTCTGTGCAAATTCCAGCCAGGTAGAACATCATAAAAGTTAGTACCGACGTAATATATCGGCTTAAGAGCTATAAACAAGCAATAACAAAATTAATAATGACCCCTAAAGCCCGTACGAGATAAAGCACGAACCGACGAAAAAACGATGTTCTTAAATATATTAATGAAGATTGCGCTTCAAATGATTACAGAATAGCGGCTCTTTTCAGATTTTTACAACGGCATCTTAGAATTTATTAATTTTGTTGTCTGTTACCTTTCATGCCTGAACCAATAAACCAATTTAGATAAATTTAGGTATAATAATAAACTGGTCCATGTCTAAGGAAACTGGCTGCTCTTTTGTCGTGAAAATAAATAAATAAAAAAAAAAAAAAGTTTATTTTTCTTTAAAACCATTACAATAATTTTAGAAATAAGTTGGTGTCCCCATTTAAGCTGAAAGCCTGTGTTTGTGGGACACCGCTCTTCCTTCCTTAGATATAACAAACTAAGACACTAGACTAGGATAAAAAACTTATAAAAAACTAATTAATATTACACTATGTGTGTGTGTGCATGTGTGTGTGCGTGTGCGTGTGTGTGTGTGTGTGTGTGTGTGTGCGTGTGTGTGTGTGTGTGCGTGTGTGTGCATGTTTGTGTGTGCAAGAATTTGTGGTAGTTTGTGTCAGATTAGCCAGCTACAATTTAGAAATATGTGATGAATATTGATAATCAGCCAAGTGTGTGTCGGGCCACGCACAGTAGTGTTTGGTAGTTACAGTTACCATTTACCATACCTACCATATATTTTAATACTATCCTACTATCATTTTTCGTCTGCAAAAATAGCTTTGTTTTTCATACTGTTTGTATCGTGGTTTTCAAAAATGTGCTTATGTCTCTAAAATGGCTAACTAAGTAAATCTCGTTGAAACTAATTCTTGTTAAAAGATCTACTTACAGCATTATTTTTGATTTTTCACTCTTTTATTTTAAAAGCTAGCGGGGAGGGGGACACGACACACACTTTACCACTTTGGAAGTGTATATTTTTCAAACGGTTGACTTTGAGAAAAATAGTTTTGGGAACTTCAATGTCATTTTTAAAGACCTATTATACCCCGCACGTAGGTATATGTTTGATGTTTTTTTAGTTCTATGTACCTATGTAGAGTCCCCCTTAATCTTTTATTTTTTTATTTTTGTGTAAAAATCGTAAAGCGGTTTATATACACCATCACCATCACATAGATCATATCATTAAGGCCGCTTTTCGTAGACTGGGATTTATTCTCAGAATCAGCAAACCTTTTAAAGACGTAAACACTCTTAAAATTCTTTATTTCTCATTTGTTCGCTCAATTCTTGACTTTGGCAGTGCTGTTTGGAGCCCGTGTTACGACGTACATATTAACAGACTAGTGGGCCTACCATGAGTTGATGCAAACTGTTTACGTTACCGTAAACCATCGTTTTGTCTCTTTCACTCGCACTGACTGTGAGCAGTATATCCGATAGTTTACGGAAACGTAAACAGTTTGCTTCAACTCATGGTAGGGCCACTGAAAGGATCCAGAAAAAAATTTTGAAGTCGCTAAACTTTCGCTGTAATTCGGTCGTCGACACATATTTTGAATCGCTGAAGAAATTTAATTTACTTACTTTATTTAACCGTCGTAAAATGTTTGACATCACTTTCCTTTATAAAGTTATTAATTCTTTAATTGACTCGACTGAGCTTCTGGGTTATGTCCAGTTCTCAGGCCGAATTCGACTCCCTGTGCGCTCCTCACGTTCATTACCACTATTTGTTGTTCCGCGACGCCAAAAAAATTATACTCGAAATTCATTCTTTTCTCGTTCCACCAACACTTATAACAAGGAGCTCCAAGATATTGATCTTTTTAACGTGTCTCTTAATAAAGTAAAAGAAAAACTTAAAGTAAAATTATCTTAAGATCAGAGACATGTAAAGAACTACTTTGTTATAGTAGTTTTTTTTTCTTGTTACGTAGGTATCTTTGCTTTTTGTATAATTTTAATTATTTATATCTTGGTAAGTACTTTGATAGTACTAGGTATAAAAATGAATGTTTTATTCTTAACGCTTTTCAATGTTTTTAATAGGTAACTTGGTGTTAGTGTGCTACAAAAAAAATATATGTCTACGTTTAGACACAGTTTTGTAAAAAATCGCTATTGGGCACTGTAGGTCTATTTTTTATAATTGTTTGTTAATAACATTATTATTATACATGACTGTTTGCTGCCAAAAAAAATTAAAAAACAAAAAAAAAAATACATCTACCTACCAAGTTTCAACTGTGTAATCCTATAGTTTTAGAATAAAGTGGCTGTGACATACGGACTTACAGACAGCCATGACGAATCTATAAGGCAGCCATTATACGGTAGGTTTTGCTGTCAGTTTAACCACAGTCACGGCCGTGACTGACGATTAACCTACCGTGTAATGTAGTGACTGATGGTTGAATGAAGTTGATTTCTTCTTTCCATCAGTCAATCAGTCAAACGTAATTCACGACTGATGGAATTTGACTGACGCTTGCATGAGCATGTAATGGCCGCCTAAGGGTTCCGTTTTATGCCATTAGGCTACGGAAACCTAATACAAAGGTGTAATGGCGAAGCAAATTCGAAGACCTAGCTAGAACAACGGCTTACTTCTCTGGGAAATAATATTTCAAAACAAAAATAATGCATTGTTGATTTTCTTTTTTTTCAACATTTCTAATTTAAGACAGAGAGATTTTCTTAAATATTATTATACTTAAGTAGGTACCTATTTTTTTTGTGACGTAAATGGTAGCTAGTGTGTAAACATAAATTTTGATGTTGATTCAAATCGTTTGGCAGCAGCTTGTTTGAGTGTTTTTGTGTTGACACTGATGAGGTCACTGTTATTGACCCCTTTAGTTTACGACGGTCATGACAACGTTACATTAAAACTCAAACTCAAATTTAAAATAATTTATTCAGTCTAGGTTGTTACAAGCTCTTGTAAATGTCATAGATCGCCATCGGTTCGCAAACTGTAAGCGGGAGACCTTGTAATGAGAAGAACCGGCAAGAAACTCGTGTTCCTCGTTACTCGTAACTGCTTTTTTCACCCTGTATATTTCATAGTTGTCGAAATTGAAAAATGACCTCAACATTTAATTAAAGTGAGGTCATTTTCCATCACAATAATTAACAAAAGTTAACACATGTATAATGGGTAGATATTGAAATCAATTAAGCTATCTACATATCGGATAAGTATTTACCAAAATCACTTGATACTAGATATATATAAAAAAACGCAATTCTTACAATTTAATATGCGTTAAGATTCAACGCAGTCAAAAGCATTACAAGTGTCAAGTTATGTAGACTGTACGCGGAACATAACCTTTTAGCAGTTTCAATAGAAACTAATCAATAATCTCGAACACGAACAAGGTCGGAGATCGAATTGGTATCGAGTAAACAAACGTCAAAAATTAAAAAACCCGCCTGCATAAAAAGACAAGTCGACTGAAAAGATGGAAACAATATTAAATAAATATTAAAGGCAACATATCATAATAACATGCAGTCGGAGGCATGCATAAAGAAAGTGACATTATGAATGATTGAATTATATGCATTTTTTCAAGCTTAGGACGTTTTTCAGAATAACTGAAACAAACGAGCTGTTTCGATCGAACTATTGTTTTCGATAATAATCCCATTATAGGCAAAAACAAAACACAATTTCGTTTTAGGGTTGCTGCTATGCAGTTTATCATAAAAAGAAAAACGTGGTGGTGTTCAGAATGTATCATACTTTAATAATCTATCTATTCTGTGGTGCTTGTCAAGCATCGCTCCTAGACGATCAAAATGTGATTGACAAGCAATGCAATGTAAATGATTGACAAGCAATTTTGATCGTTTAGGCCGGCCACACACAGACGTAATCACGTAACGGAATCTCGAAACGGAATCCCGATTCGGAATTCCGAACGCAGCAATTGCATACAAAATCTATGGGCCTGCCACACACATGCGTTAACATTCCGAACGTAATTTTATTCCGTACGTTATTCCACATGAGAGCCCGTGCGTTCGGAATCTCGCACGGAAAAAATGCATTCCGAACGCACGACTACCATATATTTTGTATTGGTCGCCACACACAACCGTTTTTATTCCGTACGGAATGCGCACACACGCACGGCCTATGTGTGAGTGACGTATACATACACCTACACCTTTTTTATTCCAGCTCTGGATACCAGGCTTTTGGCAAACCCTTTATTATTTTGCTTAGTTATTATGTAGTTCTAGTTTCCAAAAAAGCAATAGAATTGACCTGTGCGTAATATAAATAATAAATAGTCTATAATTATGTAGTTTTTGTTTATTTTTAGAAAAATAATTCATCTTCGCTCAATGTTTCCTCGTCAAGGTTTGGCGTCTGACTGAGCCGTGATTCCGAACGAAAAAAAACGTCTGTGTGTGGTGGTGCGTACGGAATCACGTACGTACGTGATTCCGTTACGTGATCTGTGTGTGTCCGGCCTTAGGGGGTCCATGAGGGTTGCCTTCTTTTAAATGAACTGCGTAGCATATATTATCATAATGTGAAAAACGACAATTGTTTATTGGTTTTTTGTTTTTGATATTCGTACACGGCACAGTAATGTCGATTCGACATTGTTACTATTATAAAAAGGCAATATCTACGCAGGCAGTGAGTTGCCGCGCTTGTACGGCGGCGGGCGTGTGGCGGCCCTCTGCTCACTTGTCCCGCCGCGCCGGCGGAACGGCTAGCGGTAGGTGCTTATCGCGCGACCTTGAGCGAGTGAAGGAGGCCTGGCCATACGATAGATCTCCGCGCCTTGCACATTTTGTCATCTCTTTCATAGAGATATCTCCAATTTTCACCGATCTACGGTCATGCTGCACTTTTGGCTGAACATCGGACACATCAAAGTGTAGTTGAATGACTTCACATCTACAATTTCAAGAGTATATTATATAATCCCCGCAAATTGCTAATGCGCTGGAATCTTGTCACATTAACATCCACGTTGACGTCATTACTTGTTGTATGAGCTGTGCGTCATCCGCAACTAAACATGACATGTAACATGAAAATTGTAATAGGTAATTTAATATAATATTCATGCCTTTTTAGTCGATTGGGCCAAATTTTATTTAAATTCTTAACTAGAACTCTCGGTGGGCCTCAGGAGGATATATAAAAAATACAATTGTTTTTCTGTTTAGGTTAAAAAACTGGCCAAGTGCGTGTCGGGCCACGCGCATTAGGGTTCCTTAGATACCTTATGCCATACCATTTTGGACCGTACCAGTTTTGGAATAAAATGGCTGTGACATTCGGAGTTTCGGACGGACGGACGGACGGACGGACAGACAGACAGACAGACAGATGTGACGAATCTATAAGGGTTCCGTTTTTTGCCATTAGGCTACGGAACCTTAAAAAATGGCAGCCAGGCCAGGGCTTTGTCACTCCGCGCGCGAGTCTGACTGATCCGCTCGGCGTCCTCTGAGAGGACAAATTTCATACATCAGAAAAGGTAAGACCTACGCGATAGAAAGAGAGACAACTAATAAGTGAATGTTTTGGAGCGAAGGGAACGCTGTGCTACCTGAATTGCACTTTATTGTGTCGGAGCAAGAGTCGTAATTTATTTAAACGATTTTGCGGAGTGCAACTTCTGTACGCTAGTACTATTATCTATTCTGTGGCCAGGCGTATTAGCAATTTGCGCCTTTGCAGAGATAGTAACCACTTGTTTTACAAAATAATTATCTGTTTATCGTGAATAGATTGCATCCAACTTTGCCCTTTCCACCCCCACCGTAAATACCCTTTTCCCCCTAATAGAGCTAACCTATCACCGTAACTGGGGCAGATAGTTAACTATAGCGTCAGATTACGCTCAGGTTAACCGCCGATGGAAGAATACAATAGGTTTTCCTCTCATACGCCAAAGAGATGAATGTTACATAGAATTTTCTTGTTGGGGTTAAGGGTTAGTAGAGTTTTAAGTAGGAAAACACAGTAAAGAAATACTTAATGTACTTCAAGATAAAGTAAAATTCAAGATAAAAGTAATCTAGTGTATTTTAAGGTTATTCTTAAAATACACTAGATTACTTTTATCTTGAGTTGAAGTCATACACATCCTAACGACCGAATACTTAAAGGCTTCTTAGCTAAAATCTTTGGTTATGGTCTCGTTAACTTTAAGGAAGCTGTCAGTTTCACCGTAGAGATTCTGTCAAATCTGACAACTTTTTTAAATTAAGATGGCCTAAACTTTAAGAAACGTTTGAGTATTTATGGCCGAATACTCAAAGGCTTCTTAGCTAAAATCTTTGGTTAAGGTCTCCTTAACTTTAACTCTTCAACGCCCGGAAAATGAGACACAATAGATTTTCTATTGTGTCTCGGTCGCCAGCGACCGCTCGGGCGTTAATGAATTAAGGAAGCTTTCAGTTTCACCATAGAGATTCTGTCAAATCTGACAACTTTTTTTAAATTAAGATGGCCTTAACTTTAAGAAACGTTTGAGTATGTATGGCCGAATACTCAAGGATTCTTAGCTAAAATCTTTGATTAAGGTCTCCTCTGTTTCTTTTAAACAGGTAAAAACACACTATAGGTCTCTACGCAATAAATGAGCAGTGCCGGTGTTAATATTTTTGCGAATTGCAAAATTGAAAAGCTTTATCATGACCACACGTCATTCTTGTAATAGATTTTCCCCCAGGACAAACTATTCAGTGAATATATCGATGAAATGAAATTCCAGCATCGCCGTTCGGACGCCCTCCGTCGAATATTGAAATACGTTTTCGTCCGAATTTTGGCGAATATTTCGATAAAATCTAAAATGTCGTCTATTTTCTGGCAAACTCGTTTACTCGGCTCACCAAGAGCGTTGTTTATATTATGAATTTAACGCTAAATGACTCCAGTGTTGATAAACCTTGTTTTCAGCGGGATTACTGAAAAGAAGATTGCAGAAAACTGTCGAGTGTTTTTTCTTTTATCTTTTTGTTTGGTCTTGTTATTAAATAACCTTTATCTGAGTTTCGAAAACAACATCATCATACTATTAGAATGTATTTTTCGCTGTTCTTTCTTTTTTTTGATGTCCATCGAGTCATACATAGCGTCTGTGTTCATTTGATGTATCTTTTTTTAAATTAATTGTATCTTTTGAAAATACTCAAAGAATAACGATTGCATTTGTTTTTTTTATCGGGAGTTCCGTTCGGTAATAGTAATAATTTTTCTGCAGGAGAAATCCTTCATGCGTGACCATAGCTATTAGTGACTCGGTGCTTTGTACGAAAGGCCCTAACAGAATCTCAATGATTTCGCAACGACCGCACCCTTTTTAGCTTGTAACGCGTGCCGAAATCATCATTAGTATGCAGCCAGCGTTTGTATACTGAATGAGGCGATTAGGGGAATTTTATACCGGCATATAGTATTTAGGGACTAATCCTGAAAAATATGAATATGTAAAAGTAGAGCTCTTTTTTCAAAACTGCAAAATGTGGAGTACATAGGTAGCTTTTTTGGACTTTCCTCTTTTGAATGTCAGAGATCTCCTAGAATACCTACATATTATTATGGAATTCTATTGATTGTGGTCACGGCAACGTAACTCAAGCGGCCGAGAGGTGAAAACCCAACCACCATCCGTATTACAACCTCTTCAAACTTTTTAGTTTTCTGAATGGCTATCAATGCGTCTCCTTTGTTTGCTATACAGCGAGAAAGAGATGTGACTATAGCAATTAATAAAACTGGCATGTTTTAAGAGGTTGTAATACCCCCAGGTGTTCTGACTAAACCCGCTCAACGCTGAACACTAACTACCTACACCATGCACCCCATGACGCCAAGGACAGACATCAATAGGGGACATCATCAAGGAAAAATTAACTTCCCGTCGTCGGGGGAAACACGACCCTCGGCAATGAGGAGGAACACGACGCGAGGAAGAGTACGTATCTTTTT
Source organism: Agriphila straminella (assembly GCA_950108535.1). Classification (NCBI taxonomy): domain Eukaryota; kingdom Metazoa; phylum Arthropoda; class Insecta; order Lepidoptera; family Crambidae; genus Agriphila; species Agriphila straminella. Next base: position 15,675,834 of record OX467312.1, read on the forward strand.
ATGCACAACGGGATAGAGCTTGGCCTTCACCTCACCTGATGTTAAGTGACGATAAGGCCGAAGGTGGAAGGGCACTACACCCGAAATCCTCATCACTGAGGAACTGGCTATCTTACCTCTAACTGCCGGAATACAACAATTTTTAAATTGTTGTTATGGCGTCAGACTTAAAGGTTAGAAGGTGGTAGCTAACCAGGCGGACTTGAAAAAAGCGCTAACACCAACCAAACTTAGTACAAATTGTACCCCCTGCTGGGTAAAGTCTTGAGTTTGAGTTACTATCTTTCCTATAAAAAGGTACAATCATTATTATAATAACAAGACTGCTTTGTACAACCATAACGTGGGCGAAGAAATGTGAAGATTCATCAGTAATTCATTAGGAAAGTAGAACGGAGCAACAAAGTTAAACGCTAACTTGCTGAATGGAAATCAGCAAACAGTAGGTAATTTGGGTCAAAGATCTCATTCGAGCAATAAGTTACGGACTTACGGACAAACAAACTTATCCGACCGGACGTTATAAGTAGTACGAATATCGAGATTCATTTGAAGTTCTTCCAGCTAGAATTAGTCGGAACTTATTCATACTATGTACTCTGTGTCTGGATTATGTTATTTCATATTCTTTAAGTTGTAGGTACTATCGTCACTATCAACTTACAACTTATTTTACAACAATATTTTAGTAGATTTTTTTCCAAACCATAAAATGACGCGATTTATACCTACGTGGATAGTAAACCTTAAGCTTTTCTGATAATTTTAAAGTTTCTTTGCCATATTCCATTATTCTATAGTATATACCTACCAAATAAACGTCTTTTTAAGCAACAGCCTGCCGAAATGGGCCCAAAGTAGACCGTAGGAAAGACATGACAAATCACGCGACATATACTTGGATAGTAAACCTTAAAGTTTCTGATAATTCTAGAGATTACTTGCCGTAATTTCCATTACTCTATAAGTCTCTGCTTTCTCTAAAATCGCGTAGAATGCTTATAAGTCAAACATTTCTCTACAAAGTCATAAAGAATCAGTTTGATTGCGCTCAATTAATCAATAATGTTACCTTAAGCATACCAAGTAGATCTCAACGTATACGCAACTCCGAAGCACATAAACTCTTTGCTTTAAAAATGTGTAAAACTAATGCTGGTAAACGTGCGCCCTTGCGTCACGTTATGCAAATTTATAATGATCATTTTGTTGAAATCGATTTGTTTAAACTTTCTCCTGGGCAGTTCAGGAAGGAAGTCCTGCTGCATCTTCAAAATCTAGATACTATGATGTAAGATCTGAAATTATATGTAACTTTAGAAACTATTCAATTTTAAAATGTATTGTTGTGGATAACGTGGTTGTTTACAAAATTGGTAAGTTCTTATGTAAGTGTATATTTATAACTTCATTTTGTAAATGTTTGTTGTTCCTAATAAAATAAAATTAAAAAAAAAAGTCTATCGGCCAAATACTCAAACGTTTCTTAAAGTTATAAGGCCACCTTAAATTCAAAAAAGTTGTCAGATTTGACAGAAACTATGAAACTGACAGCTTCCTAAGAGTTAAGGAGACCTTAATTTATGATTTTAACTAAGAAGCCTGAGTATTCAGCCTTCGACCTACCAAATAAACATCCTGCAGAATTAATGGGTCCAAAGTAGAACGTAGTAAGACACGACTATTAATTTTAATAAAAGCGCTTTGTTATTTCATTCACACAAGCGGTGCATTCATATTTCAACTCTTTGCACTGTCAGATAAACTTGGAACTAGGTAAGTTTTTCCCCAATTTTACTTGTGGAACTAAAATGAAGGAAGGGGTATTAATAAAAGCGATTTAGAGCTATGCAGCATTTGAGATATTGTTTCCAAAGTTTCGCAAAATTAAGCACCCGTTCGTTTAAACATTTGTGTAAGGTTGGCAGTGCTGAGTGGACAAAGGTGTTAACTAACAAAAAGTTCAAAATGAGTTATAAGTGTTTGAATAAAATTATGTTAAATCCTGAAGTGTATGCATTTTTGTCAGTTTAATACCTTAGGGTCTGTATAAAATTACATCATAAAAATAAAATCATGTCAAAAGACACAAATCAAAATTTGCGTGTTTTGAGCTCGATTTTTCATCTCTTAATACTGGTTAACATTATCTTAGTCTTTAGTAGAGTGCTATAGTAGCGTGCGAGTAGATTCGAAAGCGAGTGCTTTAGTAGTTTTGGTGCCTTTTCAGTAAGCGTTTACATGCTTCCAGTACAGTGTCATTTGACTAAAGCACTCTACTAAATACGCTACTAAAATGTCGATTTACATGCTTCCAGTGCGAGGAAAGTGTCGCGCGGTGGGTGAGCGGGCGGCGCGGGCACGCAGGGGGTTCTACTGGAAAGCGATGATTCCAGTTGAAAGGCTACTATAGAACGTTACTCTCTTTAATCATATGACGACCGTTTACATGTTTCAACTAAAACATCTACTTGGTCCATGACTCTACTAAAGACTAAGATAATGTAAACCAGCCATTAAACCCTATGTTCATGCAAAAAACAGATTTTTCTTCAGTTTTGGCAGATATCATCTTAGTCCACTCACCTCTTCAATTGCTCTTTATAATCTTTAAGCGTTGAAAGCTTTTATTACGCTTTCTAACTCGTGAACACGGCACACAAAATTAACAAACCTCTCTTTGGAATCCTAAGTAAACGTTTGTTTTAAAGTACTTTTGATTTGTGTTTGAAATGAGTATTTGAAATAGACTAATTATGGAGATATTACTGTATTACCTATTCTTAATACTGATTAAATAATTAACTTGCTACTTCACGATGTCCACTTGGTATTCCACTTCCGAAATTGTTATTTGTGACGTTATCTCTGCGGATTTTATCCACGGTTTTTATTTGCGGTACTTATATTCACTTATTTGTACACATTAAAGTTGTATTCGGCAAATACTACAAACATATTGTATTTAATGAGATAATTTTGCTTTAATAACATACTTCATTTGTCGGAACACGCTAAAATATATTGTGTAAAAGCTAAAAATTCCTGGAAAACTACGTTATGTGCCTGCGAGTCACGAGCCATAAAAAAAAGATTTCTACAATGTTAAATAGGTATATTTTTTTCCCTTTCATTTAAATTAAATAAACAAAATGTTTCTCTTCAAACTTAAACTTTAGCGACTAATATCAGAATAAATTCGGCATTAGAAAATAAAATGATCTTCATGTGTTCCAACCTTAGCAGTAGTAAAATGGAACCATTAATAAGGTATATAAGGTACCTACTTAATTATGTAAGTGATGGTATGTTTAGTATGTTTTTAATGATTTTATTGTCTTTAGTGTGATTTTTGTAATTTGTATTTTTTAATAATGGGTCTGTGCCTGAAATAAATGCTTTATTATTATTATTATTATATTAATATTATAGAAGGTGTGCACCACTTAACCACAAGAGAAGCACTACGGATCATGCAAAATTTACCAGTTTTGCTATCAGGGGCACAGTTCAGGTGTTCAGAGGAGTACCGAAAAAACACTTTTCAAGAACAAAAATCACCGCAACCCCATCGCAAAAGTATACAAAATTATCGAATTACAGGTTGTATTCAGAGCAAGATTTATTCGGCGTGTTATCTGTGAATCTTTAGGGCATTCGCTGGAGGGTCGCGAAATTGGGTCGCGGGTCCGTTCGCTGTCAGCTAGATCGATGAGCGCAGCCATTCTTGCATTTGACGCCCCAGGAAATGTGTGAAGGTTCCCAGTTTGTGACACGTTCACGACACGTTGCTATATTGGAGATGCATTATTCGTAATATTAGATTATAGTGCCACACGAATCCGAAATTATTTTCATTATAAACATAAAATTCCTTTATCAGTTCTATAAGTATTTTTTATGTTGCGTTGCGATTGAAGTCACTTTTTGCCCTTTCCAGTTTTTAAAAATTCTAGTACCTACTTATACGCAACGACGATCAAACAAAGTAAAGTATGCCAATGATAATCTGGAAAATATTTGTCTCAAGTGTCTTTGTATCTGTCGTGGAATTCCGGCTATTGCAAGTATTTTTCTCGATCGTATTTACCAGCATAGATCTATAGAGAGCCTTTGTGGAGGTACTGTCCCGTATTGTTTACAAAGAAAACGTTCTACGCCGCTAAATTACGGCCGCAATATGACGGCACCGTCATCCTAGGAAACCCTAGCATAAGACTGGCCCTAATATATAAGTAAGTCTTAAATACCTTCTTCAAATCTTCAGTAACCATTTGTTTGTTGTCAACAGACGCGCGCGCGCTCGGTAGGCGCTCGAGGGTTGGAGGCGCGGGCGGCGGCTCGCCGAGTTGACAGCATGCTCAACGCCTCCGGCCCGACCAACCTGACCGACCTGGCGCTCCTCGACCTGCCCACCAGCCCCTACAGCCTCGTCCAGAAGATCGTCATCGCCATCGTCGCCAGCGTCCTCTCCGTGCTCACCGTAGTCGGCAACTCCATGGTCATGATCAGCTTCAAAATCGACAAGCAGCTCCAAACCATCAGCAACTACTTCCTCTTCTCTCTCGCGGTCGCAGACTTCGCAGTGGGGCTGATATCCATGCCTCTGTACACGATGTTCACGATCTATGGGTATTGGCCTCTTGGGCCGTACATTTGCGACACGTGGCTCGCGTTAGACTATTTGGCGTCGAACGCGTCGGTGCTCAATTTGTTAATAATCAGTTTCGACCGGTACTTTAGCGTGACGCGCCCGTTGACCTACCGCGCCAAGAGGACTACACGCCGCGCGACAGTGATGATAGGGGGTGCGTGGGGGTTCAGCTTAGTGTTGTGGCCTCCTTGGATTTACGCGTGGCCGTACATAGACGGCGAGAGGAAAGTGCCGCCAAACGAGTGCTACATCCAGTTTATTGAGACGAACCAGTTTATCACGTTCGGAACTGCCATTGCGGCGTTTTACGTGCCAGTGACTGTTATGTGCATATTGTACTACAGAATATGGAAGGAGACTAAGAAACGGCAGAAGGATCTGCCTAACCTTCAAGGGGGGAAAAAGCATGACTCGTCGAAGAGGTCTAACTCGAGGTAAGTTGTAGTGGTCGTAGAACTGTCTGTTGTAGCGGTAGTAGAACTGTGAACTTGTTGTTTAGAAACACGTTAACTGTTAACGTGCATCTCTAGAACGTTTTATGGCGTCCTATAATCACAGAATAGATATTAGTAATGATTCAAAAAGTTGTTGAATGAAACATTTTCGTATCTTTGATATTTTGTACTTATTACTTAAAGTTGTGTTAACAAAATGTGCACACTGACACTGGACATAAAGATAGGTATATATTTTATTAAAAATTTGACCATTCTATTAAATATTAAATGAAATTATTCTATAAAGTACTAATTTACTCTCATAGGCACGATAATTAACATATTTATTAATGAGGGAAATCCACTTCCAATTCTAATTGCCAAAGTTTGCTTTAGCTCTCTCGACAAATGGCTGAACGATAAATTGATCAATGACGGTTAATTCAATTTGTAAATAATACCAGTTGGTTAGTTACGCTGCCTGTATAGCTTTTCCACTGTTTAGCCGCTTAGCCACAAACGAAAATGCTGTTATGACGAAAGGCATCACAATTTTGTGAAGTTAATATTGATTTAATTAAAACAATGAGTTGGAATGGTATTTATTTCATTAGTGTGTTTATTTAGTTCTTTAGTGTTCTCTTTCGAAAATTAAAATGATCACATTTTTTAATACTTAATAATATGTTTGATTACATTGCAGTTATCGTATTATTATTACGTCAAATACTATTTCATTTATTATCAAAATTTCAGAATTGGAAAAAAGTATTATTTATTTTATTCTTTTTGTTTTGATATCGGCTTCTAGAAATAGAAGAAGAAGAAATAGAAAAATGTTTATTCAGCAAAACAGTTACAAAAATATAAAATTAACATCGAATTTTTTTACACATTTTTTGCTGAAACGGTAACATCTCAGCTTGTGCCGCTGCCTGAAACAGTGGCGCTGGTTTTCAGATGCAACCGTGGTGGTGACAATATTTATACAATTATTTTCTTATAGTCAAAACTACATATTAATTATTATTCAAAACATCTAGGTATGCACTATGATACTACATTATTACTTTCATTATTGATCAGTTTACAAATAATTACTCTGTAAGTTTAGTTTAAATAAGTACAAAGACTTATTAGGTATAGATCCAGTCACAAAATACATAATTAAACCATTTAGGTATACAGTGATGCAACATTACTAATGATTTGACACTTTCATAATCGATCAGTTTACAAATAATTCTTTTGATAGTATAAGTAGGTATAGCATAAATGAGCATAAAGAGAAAACTAATTATAGACCCAGTCACTTACACTGCTTAGTTGAATGTTTAAAAAGTATGTTTTGATTTTACGTTTAAAACTGTAGACAGATGTGAGAGCACAGAGGGGTGGAGGGATATTATTCCAAATCTTTGTGGCAGTGTATTTAAAGCAGCCCTTGAAAGCAGCAGTGTTATGATAAGGCACAGCAAGTCGAGATGAACAAGCGCTAGAGTACCAAGAAAGTTTGTCATGAAGATATGGAGGTTTGCTACTTTTAATGACACCAAATAAAAGAGTAGCAAAGTGAATATGTCTTCTAGATTCCATGTTGAATATTTGAGCACTATTTAGGAAAGGTGAAACGTAACTTCTTGGTGGTATGTTAAAACAGAACCTGGCACATGCATTTTGTACCCGTTGTATTAATGATTTACTTTTAGATAATAACCTAGGACCATAAACAGTGTCAACGTAATCAAATTTTGAAAGAATCAATGAGTCAACAAGTCTAATGCGCAACTCCGTACTTAGAAAATTTCGGACTCTATAAAGCACTTTTTTCTCTATTGGCTTTTCCAAAGATTTCAACGTTTTCTTGATAATAATTTTAACTGGCGGCGCCATGATTTTGTTTCTTGTTAGATTAATTCTGTATTGGAATTCAAGTATTTATTATTTTGATAGTTTTAGGTTCATTGTTTTAAAATAAAAATATTTTGTGAGATGTCACTCCATCCATTACTTACAGCGAGCGGCAGCATGGGTAGTTGACTTAAAAATTCTACGAAGAATAGTAAAATTTTAATATTTTCCTATTACCAAGACAAACACAATTAAAGAGAGATATTTTCGATGTCGTAGCTTTGCTAATCTTTGTCATAACGTAACAATTTATGGCTGTGTGTTCAGCTAGGGTTTTCTAGGATGACGGTGCCGTCTTATTACGTCCGTAATTGAGCGGCGTAGAACGTTTTCTATGTAAACAATACGGCGCGCCATTTTTAACCGACTTCCAAAAAAGGAGGAGGTTCTATGTTCGTCTGTATATTTGTTTTTTTTGTGTATGTCCACCGATTACTCAAAGATGGCTGGACCGATTGAAATAATTCAAACGTTATTACATTAGGTGCACTCCCAAGTTGGTCCCATTTTTTAAAATTTGGAAATCGGTTCAGTACTTTTCAAGTAATTTTGAAAAAAGCACGAAAATAGTATGATTTTGTGTGAAATACCTCGATGATTGGTCGTATTACTTCTTTGTTTATGAACTGAATAAGATAATAATTTTTTTGTTGGAAGAGGGATATCTTAAGTGTTATTTTTTTTACCGACTTAAAAAGGTGGTTCTCAGTTTGACCCGTATTTAAGTATGTTTCTCCGCGATTATCTTACGTTTGGCTGAGCCGATTTTTCTACATATATAATATACCTTACCTACAAGGTACCTACACTAAAAATAAAAAAATGAAAAATTGTTTAAAAAAAAACAAAAAACCGACTTCAAAAAACCTACCTCTAAAAAGCAAGAAATGATATTCGTAATTTTAAAAATACGTCTATTGAAGTCGGGTGGGGCTTTTAGAATTAAAAAAAAGGAATTTGTACTCCAGCCCCACCCGACTTCAATAGACGTATTTTTATTATTTCTTGCTTTTTAGAGGTAGGTTTTTTGAAGTCGGTTTTTTGTTTTTTTAAACAATTTTTGTTTTCATAGACAACGTTCTACGCCGCTAAATTACGGCCGTAATATGACGGCACCGTCATCCTTGGAAACCCTAGCTTTAGTGGGTAACAATACCCACTCATATTGTATGTAGTATGTAATTCGCTGCTCGCTGAATCTACAGGCCACATTTCGCATCCACCGACGGAATCGTAGGGTTTCAAAGGGGCTGTATAGTTCTGCTCACGTTTTCCTTTTGAGGGTCGTTTGTGCTTTGTGCTTGACGCCTTTGTGTTTGTCTGTTTGTGACAAGGACCGAGATAAAACACATTATCTGATCTAAACCGAACTGAGTAAAGCTGAGAGCATAAATAAATTCAATATTAAATTATACAGAGCAAGTTGATTGTGAGTTGATTGTGAGTTTGAGATGTATTTGAGTACTTTTAGTTAGAAAATTCACAATGCTATTTTTATATATTAAGTTACTTAATATAACTGAAAAAATATTAGAAAAAATCGACTCACCCGTAGCAGCTCAGACGGGACTCGAACCCGCACCCTTAGGATTCCGGCCCAATGCACTAGGCCGGATGCACTGTTCGTAAGTGCACCGTTAAGTAACTTAACTTTTAGTTAGACTATTGTTCAGTTTCTGGCAACTTGGCAATAATGAAATCATGGCTCATCAATCATCATCAGAATCTGTAATTTAGTAAAACTAAAAAAGTTGTTTTCAATTTCTCTTTTGATTGAAACATTTTTACAAGTTCCAATCCAAATCTCATGTTAGTCACTAAAATAGGCTACTTTAACAATGACAATATTTTTTTGACAATTTAGCCTCAAAAAGCCGCAAAGCCACCATCGTGCTACCACAATAACATGATATCCGAATGTCATTAACAACACATGCATGCTCTAAGCATGCATCAGTAGAACCACAGTATATGGTATAAACAAGCTTATTTATGCTTTTACACAGAATGAATATTAACGACGACAGCACGGGATCTCTTTGCGAAGTTTTCAGACAACTTGATAGCTATTACCTATTATACACACGGAATACAACTAAGAATCCGTTCTGCCTATTATAAAAAAATAAAATATGAATTATAGTGGAAAAAAAACGTACGACAAAGTACGAGTAAATGTAATACCTATGAGATTTTTTTTTATCGTTATAACTGACACAACCTATCATTATTAAAGATTCTGTAAAATATTTCATATTTGTTAATTTAACATCAATTTCATACAACTTAACATTATTATCCTGTATATATATTATGACATTCACATGACCATTGCGGAGCTCGATGGCGCAGTGGTTTAGCGCCTAGCCCAGCGATTGTGGAGGTTAAGCAACTTTCGCAAGGGTCGGTCATACAGAGCAAAAATTAACTATCTCGAGCTCCTCCGTGCTTCGGAAGGCACGTTAAGCCGTTGGTCCCGGGTGCATTTGCAGTCATTAACACCCACCAATCCGCATTGGGTCCGCGTGGTGGGTTATGGCCTATCCTCTTTATTCATCCATAAAGAAGGCCTGTGCCCCAGCAGTGGGGACACCAAAAATGGCTGATGTCGAAAATATATTATGACAGTCCTGACAGTTTACTCAAGGTGGTACCCTGAGCGAAAGTGGCGCCGCGGTGAATTATATTTAATATTATAATTCTAATATACAATTTTAAAAATGTTTATCGTGGAGATTTTAGGGCCCACAGTCTAGTATTTTTAGAAGGTATCGTTACATTCCCTCGTAGTCACTGCTAGAAGTAGATAGCAAAACTGCTAAAAGTGGCCGTTTTTGACACATTTGCTATCTACTTCTACGAATGACTACGAGGGCATGTAGTGATATCTTCTAAAAATACTAGACCGTGGGCCCTAAAATCTCCACGATAAACATTATTAAAATCCTTTTCTATTAATAACTTATTAAATAAAAACCTCTGAGGGCGCCACTTGCGATCATACAACCGCCTTAACGTACTTAAGTAACGAGTTTAATAACAAACACCACACTTCAACGGTAAGGTTCTAACAAAAATACCTAACCCTGTAAGAGCCTTTAAAAATTTCATCGCGTGAACTTACTACGACACAGTTCCCCTGTTTATCCCGTGCCAGGGAGAGGGGGTTAAAAGGTGTTGGATGGGAGTAAAGCGGACCACATACGGTATAGATAAAATAATACATTATGCTTCGATCAAGAATATTCTAGATAAAGCTTTACGAACTAAAACAGCATCAGCACGCAAAAATGGCACCTCGAAATAGCGTCCCACTTGCAAATTTGGCGCTTCTTTTGTACATAATCACCTTTTATTTTGTACAAACTCACATTGTATATCACTTATTTTGTACATAATTTATTTTGTACAAAATCACATCTTCTATCACTTACTTTGTGCAAAATAAGCGTCCAGTTTGTAAGTGGGACGCTATTTTGAGGTGCCATTTTTGAGACTCTGAGCGGAAATCTAGGGTACCTATTCTTGATCGAAGACTTTATGATAAAATATCAAACACGTAAATATTTAAAAACAAGAGACATGTTTTTTAATAAACTCGAAATTCTAATTTTTAATAATAATATTTCATACTACTGAAAAAGCAAAGTAATAAGCAAATTACTCAAAGAACAATGAGCTTTAAAAGCATTGTTTTTTTTTGGATACTAACCTATTTTACACAATGTTTGGTATCTAAGATAAAAACTATCGTATCTACGCCGTCTGTGAGGCGCTTTAGTAGGGTGGGGATATTACTCTAAGACACTGGTTGTAGATTTACGCGCAGACTGAAGTAAGCTGATACGTGCAGGCGACGAGTGCTGGCTATATCAAGTTGCTTATTGATCTGGCAGAAAGTTTTCATATCGCATTTTTCGTAAGGTTATCAGTACCCTTAGCACGAACAGCTATCGAGAAAAAAAATTACTCGATAGACAATTCTCTATGGAAAATTTCATTTCGCTTATCGGCGATAGATGGCGATGTACAAATTTCCAATACAAAATTTATCTATAGAATGATTTTACGCGCGTTATTTTTTTCGATAGCTGATCGTGCTAAGGGTACAGATGAACTACTCAAATGGCCATTCTACTAAAATTAACGCTAGTAGAATATAATGGCAATTGTATGGGATTGACAGGAGCTAAGCGATAGCTTAATGTCATTCTCACACAATTGTAATTCTATTCTACTAGCGTTAATTTTAGTAGAATGGCCATTTAAGTAGGGGGGTAGTAGATAGAAGAGGCTTTCGGTACAAACCTGCCCTGAGAAAAATTTATTTAGTTCTACTATCGGTCAAGAGATGGCTCTGGCCTAAGAAAGAAAAATAGTTCCACTATCGGCCAAGACTGAGATGGTGCTGACCTAATACTGCAATAATAATTTTATTATTCTACAGCTCTGCAGTGTATTTATTATGATGGTACGGAAACCCTCGGTGCGCGAGTCCGACTCGCTCTTGACCGGTTTTTTTTACCCCTTATATACAGCCACAAAGTTATCGGCGTAACATTAATATATAACTAAAAATAGATCCAGTTTTGACCACCGAGTCAGGTAAGTTTGCGGCACTGTACCACTAATGCTTACTCGCCTATTCTTAAAATGAGGAACGTGTAGAAAATTGAATTGAGAACAAGACTTCCTCTACTCTCCTAAACCTACTTTACTTACATGGAAGCAATTCTTCAACGAAAGAAATAATGAAGACAAATGGTTTCTCTCTAACAAGAATAATGATAAAAGTTCCGGAGACTTACGTAGCTAGTTCTGCATAATGCGAATTGTAATAACTTTCTGGAGTGTAACGCTCGTCTATGGGTGCTTTTATTGTTCTCTTTGAAAACAGATCGTTATTCCTTTGGTATTTATTGTCTTTAATAGTAGACTCTGTTTCCCTACAGCGATTATCTTGACTACTTATATAATGTAGGTACTATATTTTTCGTCCGAGCCATTAATGGTTCAAGAAAGTGACGTCATTCTAGAATTAATCATCGTATTACATTACTAGCTTCCGTCAATTGTTAGTTGTTGTAAGGATACACTTACGAAGAGAAACAAACTTTAAACATCTTACAATTTCTGATAAACTTTCACTCATTAGTACAAATCTACAATCAAGCATTCGCAAGCCCGAAAGACCTTATTCTCGTCAAGGAATGTTTTTTCAAAGGATCATTAAATTTTTCATCACATAATCATTAACCAATGATTAAATACAGGTAATGTAGTAGTTAGGTAAGTTTTAGCCGGAAACTTTTCCAAACTAAAAACTTCTGCAAATATTTTCTTCGTACCATTACGTTTTATGACTTCAGCTATAATATTAGGAGGACCTATTACAAAAAAACATCGCGATATTCGTACGAGTTCGTCCCACACCGTGGCACTATTGTCTCACAAATAAGGTTCAATATCAAGTAAATTGAACGACGAATTGTGTCCGACTAACGTTATTCTTTTTGTAATAGGCCCTAAGGGCTCCACCCAACGACGGGTTGCTCTTACGCTGAAAGTATAATAAATGATGATAAGCACATTTCAAAGTCATGATTTATAACGCTGTAAAAGTCTTCCCGTTTCTACAACTCTGTGACTAGATTCGTTAACGAAATATGACTTTATTAACATATGACGTAAGCAATCACTTTGTTACTAGTTTAGATTTTATAATTTTAAGTATTTATTAGTCATGAAAATTCCGTCGGCCATTTGCTAAATACGAGTAAGTATACTTCTATGACAGAGCGATGGCATTTCGCAAAAACACCGGTAGCAGTAAGACACTGTGTTTTTTTTGCAGAATTTTACTACGAGTATAACTCGCGCCATTAAAAACGAATCTGAACTGGTGGCAATTATAAACATGTACATAATAACAATTCGCTCAGTACTGTACATGAAGAGCAAATAAGACCTATTGCTTTTACTTTAAAGGAATAATTAACTGCTTAAAAGAAAATAGGAGCCCACTCTAAGATTTCTTTGAGGAGCTCGGTGGCGCAGTGGTTTAGCGCCTGGCCCAGCGATTGCGGAAGTTAAGCAACGTTTGCAAGGGTCGGTCATGGGATGGGTGACCAAAAATGTATTATCTCGAGCTCCTCCGTGCTTCGGAAGGCACGTTAAGCCGTTGGTCCCGGCTGCATATGCAGTCGTTAACACCCACCAATCCGCATTGGGCCCGCGTGGTGGGTTATGGCCCGTCCTCCTTACCACCCATAAGGAAGGCCTGTGCCCCAGCAGTGGGGACATCAAAAATGGCTGATGGACTATGATTTATGATAAATTCGATCTGATTTTACTTGAATTTGATATTGTTCGTAAGCTGGAAAGGCAGTTTGGAAATGGTGTTTTCAATTATATTATACAAGATCTGCTGCAAGATGATCTGCAAGAGCTGCAGCGTGGTGTGAGACAGGGAGACGTTATTTCTCCGAAACTGTTCACAGCTGCGTTGGAGGACATCTTTAAGCTCTTGGACTGGAAAGGACTCGGCATTAACATTAATGGCCAGTACTTAACACACCTTCGTTTTGCCGATGATATAGTCCTTATGGCTGAGACCATGGAAGACCTGAACACAATGCTCGAAGATCTCCGTAGTGCTTCCCAAAGAGTGGGTCCCAGGATGAACATGGATAAGACGAAAATTATGTCAAATGCCCATGTTGTACCCTCTCCAGTTCATGTTGGGAACACTACACTTGAAGTTGTTGACCATTACGTATACCTAGGACAGGCAATCCAGTTAGGTAAGTCCAACTTCGAGAAAGAGATCTCTCGTCGAATCCAACTCGGGTGGGCAGCATTCGGGAAGCTTCGAAAAATCTTCGCGTCCGACTTACCTCAGTGTCTCAAGACGAAAGTCTATGAACAGTGTGTGTTGCCAGTGATGACTTACGGCAGTGAAACGTGGTCGCTAACTATGGGTCTCATAAGGAGGCTCAAGGTGGTGACCTTGAGCGTGCAATGGAGAGAGCCATGCTCGGCGTTTCCCTGCGTGATCGAATCAGAAACGAAGAGATCCGCAAGAGAACTAAAGTAACCGACATCGCTCGAAGGATTGCTCAGCTGAAGTGGCAATGGGCGGGACACATAGCGAGAAGAACCGATGGCCGTTGGGGCGGAAAGGTTCTGGAATGGCGACCACGCACCGGACGGCGCTCCGTGGGTAGGCCCCCGACAAGGTGGACCGACGATCTGGTGAAGGTCGCGGGAAGCCGCTGGATGCGGGCAGCGCAGGACCGATCGTCGTGGAGATCCTTAGGGGAGGCCTATACCCAGCAGTGGGTGTCGTGCGGCTGATATGATGATGATGATACAAGATCTCGCCTATTCGTAGTGCGTCGCGTCGGTTAGATAGAAAGAATTTGGAGTTACACACAAGAATAAGCAAAATTTACCATTTAATTGACACACGGCGAATAAGAGAAATTATACAGGAAATTCGACAGTAAAGTCCGCAAGTTGACTAATTCCAGCTTTCGAACAATCAATTTTTTTTTTTTATTTTTTATTAGGAAATTCAAATTTCAAATAAAATTACCCTATTTTCTTTTGAGAAGTTTCATCAGTATCAGCTAAACATTAACAAAATAGGTAACATAAAAAGAGAGTTTAAATCAAAATAAACAAAGAGAAACCATTTCAATACATTATTGCAATCTGTTTGTCGGGTAGACCACCGTCGAGTACGCGTGTTGTGGCTTCCATCAAGTACGATGTGATAAAAATAGCGCAGTTTTTATAACATCCAACATTCACATAATAATAAATCAATGGGCTGATTGTTTATTTATATTTATTTATCTTTTATTGGGAAACAAACAGCCTTATACATTACATAGTTATAACTTAATATATACTAACTCATTTGCCAAAAAAGTTTCCACTTATAATAATTTACATTGAATTCGCTAAGTACGTACTAAAGAGTTAAGATGTTTTTTTGCACTATTGAATAACAACGAACAACGAATGAGTACAAGAATTAATCAGGTACATTTAAGAGATTATAGATACTACACAAAATATTTAAGAGTTCAGATTTCAATTTCGAGAATTTAAGATTGAAAATATCAATGCAACTACTTATTATAGATACGTAAAGTTCTTGGAATAAATCGATTTTTTGCATACTTTGTACGACACCAAGGTACATTGGTTAAAATGTATTTTAATCTTATGATTTCAACCACGTCTGTGATTTCAAGAAATAACATGATTCTGTGAAATTCGAATGCGAATGCTTAACTTTTACACAAGCAAAATGAAATGAAACCATAATTCCACGAAATATTGGCTGAAAAACATAATTTCATAAGATGTAACAGCTTCACATTCGCTTTTTATTCAACCGATGATAGCACAGGAGTCTTAAGTCGAACAGAGACCAAACTTCTTATCTAGAGGTTAGAGTCAAATAATTATGATTGTAAATCTCATCAAACATTTACGCGATGCATTTATATAAGTGTCAAGTATATCAGAAAGTGAAAGTGAAAGTGAAATAAGCTTTATTCAAATAAACTTAATTATTAAGTACTTTCGAATCGTCTATATTTTCCTACCACCCGTTCCAGACTTTTTTAGCTGACAAGAAGAACGGGCGCAAGAAACTTATCAGATAACGGGCAACCCTTATTAATTTAATCATAAACTAGACAACGTTGTAGTTATAGTTTTTGTTTGTTATTTTAATATCACCAGCTACGTAAACAAGCTAGTAGTGCCTGATTTCACAATGATGCCCCCACCCCGATTAGGTCGTAGTAGAAAAAAATGTATGACTGTATGAGGTGGTCACGGTGGCGGTGAAACGAAGAGATCCGCAAGAGAACTAAAGTAACAGACATCGCTCGAAGGATTGCTCAGCTGAAGTGGCAATGGGCGGGACACATAGCGAGAAGAACCGATGGCCGTTGGGGCGGAAAGGTTCTGGAATGGCGACCGCGCACCGGACGGCGCTCCGTGGGTAGGCCCCCGACAAGGTGGACCGACGATCTGGTGAAGGTCGCGGGAAGCCGCTGGATGCGGGCAGCGCAGGACCGATCGTCGTGGAGATCCTTAGGGGAGGCCTATACCCAGCAGTGGGTGTCGTGCGGCTGATATGATGATGATGATGATGATGAGGTGGTAGCTGCAAGGTCTGCGTATTTGCATTTGTTTGCGATGTATTAATGTTGAAGTGGTTAAATATATTTTGCTATCTTATGTGCCTTTTCTTATTTGCTGGCGCAGCAACGGTACTACATCGCCTCGCCACAGGTGTAGTTGCCATGGTTATCGATGCGAGTTACTATAGCAAAACAGTGCCGTTCAGCTGCTGCACCGACGAATGAGAAAAGGGACTAAATTGTTATACTTTCGCAAAGTAACAACTTCTAATTTAAATAAAAATGTGAATGTTTTTATTAGAGTGCGATTTGGCTCTGTTCGGATTAAGCCCCCTGTGGGTGAAAGGCGCAAAGGTTTATTGGGTAACAGGTAGGTATCGAATAAAATGGGATATTGAATCGGTCGGATCGCGAGGGCCGTTAAAGTGATTGGTCGTTTTACTTCTTCGCCTATTCGATGGAATTGCCTTGTTTTTTGTGCCCTGTGCTTTATGGGAATTGCATCGGATTGATGGTTCATGTTTACCTTTTATGCATGATAAGGTTAGTCATAGTAGTATTGTCTCATAAGTACTTACGGGTTTTTTCAATATTAGTAATGAGGATCAACGAGGTTTTATTTAAATATGTAGAGTTACAGTCACATCAAAATCAATTATTTCAGTGAAATAATTATTGAAATTGGACCAAAAATGACGAAGATATTGTGTCGCATTCTCAAAAACGCTTCCTCGCTGTTGACGTCATCAGCTCGTTGGCGCGGCGGGTGTTTGTTCGGGCGATCGTGGCACGTGACGTCATCGAATGCCGGCCGCGTTTTTTAAACTCCCTTTTTAAAACTTTAATAATTTTGTCATTACTTAATGGATTTGAGAAATTTAAACAGAGATTTGTATTTGATGTGATATACATAATTGATATATTCAATTGTCGTGTTGCCTCATTACGAAAATAACATAGTTGATTGATGATGATTTTATCGCATTATATGGCATTTATATTGTTGCGCAAATACAAAGTGAGTAAATGATAAACTAGAAAGGAATTACAAATTTTAATGCAACAATTAAATTCTGCACAAAATATCCCTATCGATCTTAGCCTGGATTAGTTTTAGCTCCAACCTATTTTACTTAAAACTAGAACGTTGGTGAACAAGCAAATGTTAGCACAAGCTTTAATCCCGGCGATGTCCCCGAGGAACGGAGGTTCAAAACGAATGTTCTAGAATGTGCCATAGAGAATTTGTAAAGAGGTTTTTATGACAACCATAAATTCTAAGCATAAAATAATCACAAAAAATGTTTTATAAAAATGTTTGGAATTAAATAGAGATTCTATTATTATATTTACATATATTGTGACAAGTTCCATAAACAAATATAATCCAGCAATATTTTGTAAACACTTTTTCACCAATCAGCACGAAAATTTCACATACGCTGTTTTAATAACAAAAAGTGACGTAGAACTCTTATTGATAATAGCACAGTACATATATAATATATATGTACTGTGATAATAGCCTATGTGGGGTGTATCTCTAGATATGACAACTAGAGATGATAATAAAATAGTTTTTAATTGACTTCAAAACTCGAAACGGCAGAAGTTAACCCTAATAATTGGATAAGATCTATCAGCACCATAATACAAGTTTAACTTTGTTAGTGTCTGCCTCTTCAAGTCTGGAGTCACGACTCACGAGTGTCACTCAAACCGGGTAAAGTTTTAATTTGTGACAACGAAACACAAAATAACTATCTATCAGTCGCTTAGTCGTTTCTCTAGTAGGTACTCTGAAATACAGGGTGTTTCATAACGACCAAATTACAATAGTATCTTAAAATTAAATGTTCTTTGCAAGCAATATTGTTTGTCAAGTCTACAAAATGCTGTCTGATTTTAAAAAATCTAAGCACAATCATTATTGGTTTGTAGACAACATATCGATCTGACGCTTCTGAAGAAACACCCATCGTGAGAGACGAAAGGCTATGAAATTCTCTATCAAATCTCTTAGCGAATCGCGTCACTGTTAAAGCCTTAAGGTGGGTCAAATCCCAATATTCAATTCAAATTATTGAAAGATTACGCGCGTGAAGCTATCATGGAAAACATATAATTATAATGTACTTGAAATAATACACAATAGATTTAATTGAAAGCATTTATAAAAATGTTACCACCTTTGATGTAAAAAAATATTCCGTGGACCCTGTTTCTGGTCTTATTTGCAAAATTTCTCGGAAACAGAACATTCGTACATGTAACCAACCATAAAAATCAGCGATGTTAATACCTTCAATCTTAATTGAAGAGATTTTTTTAACTAACTTGAAAGCTAAAAAAAAGTAATAAAAACATGTAAAAATTGAGAATTCGGTGCTAGTTCCTAACGCAACCGCCGCGTTGGAACGCGCACTGATTCGAACCCAAAGTGAGTAGAGTGACGTTCGATTCCACTCCATCACGGATTGACCCGCTCGGATTGACGCAAAATCACCAACATTTTAATAGGCTAGTTGACAAAATTTCAATAACTGCTTAATATTTTAGTTTATTAGGCATTTTATCGAAAAAAAAGGTTTATTTATTTTTAATCGAGCGTTTACATTATAAATTTCGCGTTTTAAAAAAACAATTTTAATTTGGTTCCAAAACGCACAAGACTGTCATGGCGTCTTGAATGACGTCACGCCGTGCGAAACAAACCAAAGAGCGATCGTGTCTTCGTACGTTATAGCTAGTTTTTATCGTTTAAAAATGAATTTCTCATATTATAAGTACTGTATAGTGCCCCAGTGTGATAGCACGACTATAAAAACGCCAAACCAGTTATTTATATATGTTCCAAACAATGGAGAAATACGGAAAAAGTGGCTAAAACTTGCGTTCGGTTGTGGTTAGGTTGCACTCGGAGTGTAGGTTTGGAACGCGCCTCCGGTAGTGATACTCAAAACGTCAAAGACAAGATTGGAGTTTCGCACGGCGTGACGTAACGCTTTCTGATTGGTGTTCACTGTCACGTGACTAAAGGTTTCATTTTACGAAATTTATTTTTTTAAAATATTATTAATCTTTAACGCTTTTAATAATTAAAATTGTTTGTTATTTTCTCCATAATATAATTAATCATTATAAACCCCTATCCATTATATTTATTCTTTATGGAAACAAGCCTATTGTAATATATACAATAATTCCTGTTAAGGCCTTAATATACTCGTAGATGAATTTCTAAAATTTTATGACAAATGGATCAAAAGCGAAGTGAAGAAGTCATTGTTTTTCTTGACATGTTTCCATTGGTTAGTAAAGAGGCACAGAAAAGAAATTAATAAGTTGGAAAAAAAATTATTACTATGAAAAATTTCTATTTCTCTGTCTGTGTCGGAGGGGAGGCAACCGCAGAGCAATTCTCTTTCTCATAAATGGAACACCCAACACGGTTGGTTGACTAAGGCCGTTTGTCCACTGTCGCGACAACAAACAAACTCTTTCATTCATAATATTAGTGGGTTTTTTTTTAAATTTTATACTGATTTTAATGTCAACCCTTCACATTCACCAGAAAGAGTTATCAGGTGATAAAGAGTAACAGAAAAAAACCATGTACTTTATAACTTATTTCCTATAAAAATTTAGGCGATTCAAAACAAAAATTATAAGCTAATTCTAAAAATACTAAGTTACTGTTTTGGTGCTTTGTTTAGATTTATCAATTTAAACCTTTAGCTATATTAGCATTCAGTGCTGAGGGCGGCAGATCAGATAAATTATCATGAAAATATCGAATAGAAAAACCCTCGTCAAAGAAAAACATTCCTGTAAATAAATCTTCGAGCTCAAATAAATTATTCGAGGGTTGAAAATTCTCGAGTCAAACAAAAGTACGGTTCCTATCCTACTTTATGAAAGCGATGTCACAGGAACGAGCTAATAAATAATGGTTACCGAGATCGTTTTAATTTTCAATGCGATCTGAGCATTTCTGTTTTTACCCGACTGCAAAGAAAGGGTTATGTTTTTCGCGCGTATCTTGTAAGTATGTAAGTATTTTTTAGGTATATATCATATTGTAATATGAAGAATCTTAGTGTAAAAGCACCATAAACTGCCCACTTCTTATTCTTTTTCTTCCAGTCATACAAATGGTTGCCTGGAAAAAAATGCTTTTTAGCGATAAGGCCGCCAAATTGTTCTTAATATGTATTTTTTTTCCTTGTAATGTTTTCTATTATGGTGAACAATAAAGAATATATCTATCTATCTATCTATGTTTGTATGTAATATTCTTCATTACCTCATATCTTTCAAAGGGCTGAACGGATTTCTATGATTAAGATATCGTTAGATTTGTCTTGTCAGCCCAATTGTTCTTAAGAAGGTGGCGTTATAAAAAAACCAACATGGCGGCTGTACGGTGCTATTATACGTAGTGAAAAATTTTTTTTTTATACTTATTAGTTTTATTACCATAATTTTGTATGTACGTACACTACCTACCACATTTGTTTTTTGGTTCGATTTGTAATGAAGATTTTTTTTAATATACAACTACAGCTTAGCTGATAGATTGGACAAACTTGGTGGTGATGCTGACTGCACAAGGACAACCGCTACAGGTTTCGCCAACCTATAAAGAGTTTCTTCCCAAAGGTCATTGGGCATATTTGACCAGCTTGATGAAAGTTCGCGTACAGAAACTAAACCAGTTTTAAATTGAAGAATTCAATCCCACTTTTCAAAAGTGAAGAATAAGCGGCAGAATATCAGTGCAGCTGGCCTTGCCTGCTGCTTATACTGAGCCGAGTACAGTTTTGACATCATGCGACGATGCGCAATGTTATTGTTAATAAGCCTTAGATGTGTTTTAGTTTTTGTATTGTCTTTGTAATGTTGTGTATCGTTGTGTGTTGTTCAAAAAAATGTATTTTCTTTCTTTCAAAATGTGTATTATTTTTTTATGAAACGACCGGGAAAAAAAAATTTTTTCACATTATGTGTGTGAGTATATGTTTAATGTTATTAAACTTTTGTTAATAAAACAGAAGTTTTTAGCATTGTGAAAATGTGTTGTACAAGCATAATAAACGTTTGTATTGTCGTTATTTATTTATTTAATTTATTATTGAAATGCTATGATATAATGATAAAAGACAGACAGACATGACGAATCTAAAACTATAAGGGTTCCGTTTTTTGCCATTTAGGCTACGGAACCTTAAAAATGAAACATGTCCTGCAAAAATGTAATCCATACCACTGAATAGCAGATACATTTATCTACATACCTAGCCCTATTTCGTTTGTGTACGCCGGAGGTCAAATGTCCGAACAAAATGCCTTTATAAAAGTTTGCCATACTCAATGGAAAACAGCTTTTGATTAAAGATCAAAGTCCATGGTATCAAGTACAGAGGGCATGTTACAAAAAAGAATCACGATAGTTGAACGCAATACGTCGTTCAATTTACTTGATATTTAACCTTATTCGTAAGTCAATAGTGCCACGAAGTAGGACGAACACCGTACGCTTACCGTAATGCTTTTTTGTAATTGGAATTTTAATTTATACTTGGATTTATATTTGTAATTATATTTTTTTATTTATCACTGAAATTTTTATGTATAAGTACTAGGATTTTTTTTTATTGTAATTTTTATTTATAATCGGAATTTTTATTTATACTTAATTGGAATTTTTATTTGTAATTGTAATATTGATGTTGCTTCTTATATACCTACGCATGAGGTCTTCACCTATAATTGTAATAGCATTATGCTGAATTCTCTTAAGATTTTGTCTTTGTTTATTGCTTGTGTCAATATTTATTATGTTGGTGATCAATTAATAAAATAAAATAAAATAAAATAGGCCCTCAGAGTTATGCAATCTGAGCTTCCACACATTCCTTGGTTCAGCAATATTGAATTAACTAAGACTTTGATTGTAATTGCTCATAGACTACGATCAGAGAGGTTCCACTGAACAAGTTTCGGACATCTGATGAAAGCTATTTCTCGCATAGGATGGGGCTGACATTTAATTTAATACAAAGGCTCCTTTAACAATGAAGAGAAAAAATCTGCAGCGTATAGTATCTGAGCCATGAAGCAAACAAAAAATCTATAACATCACTTGTTTCATTCGCAGAATGAAAATAATAATTTTGAAAAAAGAATCTGGAAACTTTTCTTACATGATTCACCAAGCTTATTTACTTATCCACTTTGTGATTTAATATGCACTTTGTAAAATAACATATCACCCTAAAATAAACATAAACAAGAATAAAGCTTCTAAAATTTTGTTATTTGTCTACAAAAACATGTGTAAACAAAATCTTTTCTCGCAGACTTTCCTTTACTCTGAAAGAAATGTCTCCGCAAGAAGCCCTATTTCCTATCTGTCAATGTCGCTCCCAGGGCCAAAGGCTTAAAGTCGTAAGTATTTTCCACAACAAGCGATTAAAGTCTCTATTGCTCAACAAAACGGTACGTTTTCCGTTAACAGGAACACGTGGCTAATTTCGAAATGATAGAGTGGACCCATAATGTTTCAGCAAATGGATATGTTTTAATCTCGGCAAAATGAAATATTTTCCAAAACCGTTCGGACTTTCTCGAAATGTATTTTTGTGGGATACTGAATTTCACTGGATAAACAAATAATAAATGTTTTACGAGAAAAGATGGGGGGTCACATAATTTTAACACCTTTTTAATTTGTGTGTAAACCTACCATCTTTTTAGAATTAGGTAATTACCTAACTTATTTTGAAATCTTTAGGTTTAAAATGCTGAGCTTTTATCTAGTACTTAATAAATGCGAAAGTCCGTTTTTTGTTTGTTTGTTACACTTTCATGTCTAAACTACTCAACCAATCATCATGAAATTTTGCATACACGTTGTCAGGGGTACAGATAAGGACATAGGGTACCTTTCATTTAGAAAGAAAATACTCTTCCCGAGGGATAGCAAAAAATACTTTTCACGCAGACGAAGTCGCGGGCGGTCGCTAGTGTTTAAATAAAAGTGTGTTGCGCACAACACATGCTCACGGAAAACCAAAAAAGTACGAGAGTATACAATTTAAACGTAACGTCCCTCTCGCACTCCTGTGGAGTGTCCATTTGTCACTGCCAGAGTTGAGCTGTGACAAACTGCTAGCCGTATTAACGACAACAATTTTCCTCTTCTCTTGAAAAAAAAAGCAACATTAATAAATTGTACAGTGACGATTGCAAAAGGTTTAGAAAACCATTTATAGACCTTTCTTGATTGTCATGATAACAATGACTCGTTCATGTGAAAAGACAATAAACTTTCACGTTTTTGTATGAATATTGCACTTATTTCAATTTAATTATAATAGGTCTGCATATGTAATCTAGAAAATCAAATATTGTAAAAATGTAACCATGTGTATGGCTATTGGCTGTAAGCTTACCTTAAGGCGCTGTACGTAGTGAAACTAGCGTCGCCACTACATTTTATTTTTATTACTCGTAAACCAAGTCAATATTAAAAAAAAGCTCAGAATGTAATAATTTCTTAAATTGTATCTAATATTTTTTGAATAACTTCAACAGATTTCATTCTTTATGTAAGTTTTAAAATCCATTTTAGCTCAAAGTGGCCACTTTTGGCAATTATGGATTTTAAAACTTACAGAATAATAAATAAATAATAATAATAAATAAATGCTTGGACAATTTCACACAGCGCCATCTAGCCCCAAACTAAGCAAAGCTTGTAATATGGGTGCTAGACAACTGATATACTACTTATATACTTTTTAAATATATACTTATTATACATAGTAACACCCAGACCCGTCACAGAAATTAAAATTCATCATTTCAATTTCTGCCCGGCCGGGAATCGAACCCGGGACCTCTTGCGTGGTAGGCGGCATGTTGACCACTGCACCATTCAGGTCGACAAAAATTTTAGTAAAATTTTAGTTTAATTTTAGTTAGAATAAGCGCCACCGCTCACGGGCGCTTAATCGCCGAGCGATTTTTTGTAGCCCAGAATAGAACATAATATGGAGTTCAATACGTAAACGCCCACGAGCTACAAAAAGTAGCTCACACATAGCTCGGCGACTAATCGCCCACGAAATGACACTGACAAGAGTGACAAGCGGCTTTAACCCTAAAAGACACCACAATTTTTTTCGCTGGCTGACATAATTATTTTTGTAATGGTAGAGTTTGCAATAAAAAGTAAGAGAATTATTATTACATGCTATGCTTACCAATTTATATAATTCTTGAATTTGCGCATATAAAGTAAATGCAGAATTTTTGTTCTTCACACTATTTTGACGATAAAAGGATCTGTACCCTTAGCACGAACAGCTATCAAAAAAATAATCATTCGATAGATAAATTTTGTATTGGAAATTTGTACAACGCCATCTATCGCCGATAAGCGAAATGAAATTTTCCATAGAGAATTGTCTATCGAGTAATTTTACGTGCGTTTTTTTTCTCGATAGCTGTTCGTGCTAAGGGTACTGAAGACATTTGAATCGTATACATTGTTTGCTTCATTTGTGAAAAGTATATAATTACTGACATAAATAAATCATAAACTTTATTTTATAGAGCTTAGCAATAATAAAAGTGATTGTTCTATAATATTATTACCGGGTGCCTTTTAGGGTTAACCTACGTCAGCGACTAAAAAGCGCCGTGATTGTCGCCGCGATTATCGCCGCGTTTATCGCAGCGATATCGCCGCGATTAACGCCGCGCTTATCGCAGCTACAAAATAGCGCCCGTCAGCGGTAAGCATAAATGATAACTGTTGAAGAGTTATTAAAAAAATATTAGAGACAATTTAAGAGATTATTACATGAGCTTTTTTTAAATATTGACTTGGTTTACGAGTAATAAAAATAAATAAACAAATAAATTATCACCGAAAACATTGATAAGGGGCAACCTATAATGTGGAACTTTTACGGGTCGATTTTCCAGGCGATTTACTGGTCGATTTTATTAGACTAGCGAGTTTTATCAACAATCGCTTGTAAAATCTTATCGCAAACCTAAATTTCAATAACGTGGCTACAACAATTGATCAGCAAGTCTCCTGGAAATTCGACCCTGGAAATTCCACATAAGAGGTCACAAGGTTCAAAATAGCATCGCGCTCACAGAATGTAGGTCACCTAGCAGATTTGAGGAGTTTGCACGATGAACTGATGCACTCAAACTTTTGCTCAATTATTCAGTCAGCGGGCCAAAACGGCAAATTATTACATGAACTACTAGGTTATACACTTCGCCTTGGTATAAAAGTTGGACATAATAATATAGGAGTTACTGTTTATTAGTTGGACATAATAATATGAATGAATGAATGAATAAAACTTTATTTGGTTACTTACAAATTACAAACAAAATGGTTTACAAAAACATTCACTTATGCATGAAATATTTAAACGCATTCTAAATTAATTAGGTATATATAAATAATTATGTAATGGTAACCAAAAAGGCAACCAGCTCATCTAACAATATCATGACCACTCAGGGTCACGACGCTGATTTTCAGCTGGGCCTGAAACAGAGATACACGAGAAGGGATAACAAGAACGGTGGTTTTATACATACTCGTACTTTTGCGTGCATAAAAAACATAAAACGGTGATTGTGCTAGTGTTGATAGATAAAAGATGTGTAATGTAGATAGATAGGGACCTAGAGATTAATAATGATGGATTTAAGATATTTTGAATTAAAAAATACATAGATATACTTTTTATAAATCATTTAAATGTACTGCATCCGTCTTTTTGTTGTGAAAGAATTAGTTCTTTAAGTCGTTTACGAAACACTACCACACTACTACTATCTATGGAGTCAAGAGCTGTTTAGTTTTGAATATGTTTTTGTTAGTTTTCAGGTTTTTAAGGAGGTTTTTCAACCATTACTTTTTTAAACTGATAAAAGAAAAGCTACCTACTTATAAAAGAGAAATGCTTCAACTGTAGCGATAAGACTATTACGGTAGTAAACGACAAACAGATATTGTTGTTGTAAATGTATAGTGAACACGACATCGGCATTAAACGTCAGCGTCGTCGTCAGGACATACGTGTCGTTGTTATGACGTCGACCCACATCAACACCTGCCATATGTGACACCGTCAGTTTACATACGGGGGTATGTTAATATATAATTCGCGAGTCTGTTGCTACGAAACGCGACATGAAGAAACGTCTGGAAGGGTCCGCGAAACGGATTATTTGATGCGAGAACATTTTCTGCCTTAACCAACAAGAGTAGCAAACATGTGCTGGTTTGGTTGTGCGTTCATCACAACATATCAATACGTCGATAGACGGATTTACGCGTTCTCTCTCACCCCTAGAACTGCGTATTCATACAGTCACAAGTCACAGTCAGCAAGGAAATTTAAACAATATTGAACTATATCACATAAGATCAATAAGTGTGATTTATGTTATAGAAATAATTCAACATAGTTTTATGGTGTGTACACATGGTTGGTAGATTTCACAGCCACAACCACACCAAGTCGCAAGAAGTGTGGTATCGTAAAAATAGAGTCGTTCTTCGCTTCTTGCTGTCGCGCTGTGTAGCGTCAAAACTTCTATGGCAAAATGTGATCCATGTGAATAAACTATTAATTAATTAAATTAGTATTGTCGTTTAATCGTTTTGATGACGTCGGATGTGTTGTGGTTATGGTACATGTACGTGTGATTGAATTAATTACAATTTGTTTGTTTGCAATAACTCACTTGATTGGA
The DNA here is from genome assembly GCA_950108535.1 of Agriphila straminella. Lineage (NCBI taxonomy): Eukaryota > Metazoa > Arthropoda > Insecta > Lepidoptera > Crambidae > Agriphila > Agriphila straminella. Next base: position 15,702,803 of record OX467312.1, read on the forward strand.
TTTCAATTTTGTTTGTTTGCAACGATAATGGATAGCCAACTATATTATTATGCTTTCGAAATGAAAAATGAAGACAAATGGAAATTATTAAAACTTAAGTCTTAAAATATTGAACTTATACTTTCACTGGGTCATAAAAATAAAATCTCGATGCAATAATGTGATCATGATGATTTTATTTTTATGACCCAGTAAAAGTATATTAAAAACTAATAAAGTTCAATATTTTAAGTTTTAATAATTTGCATTTGTCTTCATTTTTCATTTCAAAAGCACAAAAATATAGTCGGCTATGCATAATCGTTGCCAAAAGGTATAAAATAACTACTACGCTTTCATTATTATATGGAGTCGAGTTGATCGAAAACAACTTTATGTCTGCTTTATGTGTTTGTAAAAATTCAGCTCGTTTCGTCAGCAGTAAACTGATTGATGGGGGAAATTACTGCTTCCCGATTTGCCGATTGCATCTATTTGGGAACGACGATCGGGAACGATGCCTTTGATGTGATTATAGTACCCACCGAATGGTTGGAAGCGTGTTTGTATAATTAATTAATTAATTTGACTATAATATGGTAATGTCGGGAAAACGGACTGTATGAAAGCTTATGTAGTACCATAACATTCTTCGTACGTGAGCGAAACGCGTATGAGGAAACACTATGTGCACCCTTTAAAAACTTTTGACCTTTAAAAGTCAAAATAATAAAATTATACAGCTTACACAATCTCGGATTCAACAATTTTTAACCGACTTCCAAAAAAGGAGGAGGTTCTATGTTCGTCTGTATATTTGTTTTTTTTTGTGTATGTCCACCGATTACTTGAAGACGGCTGGACCGATTGAAATGATTCAAACGTTATTAGGTAAACACCCAAGTTGGTCCCATTTTTTAAAATTTGGAAATCAGTTCAGTACTTTCAAGTAATCTTGAAAAAATCACGAAAATAGTATGATTTTGTGTGAATTACCTCGATGATAATGGTCGTATTACTTCTTTGTCTATGAACTGAATAAGATAATTATTTTTTTGTACTCCAGTTCCACCCGACTTCAATAGACGTATTTTTATTATTACAAATATTATTTCTTGCTTTTAAGAGGTATGTTTTTTGAAGTCGGTTTTTTGTTTTTTTTTTTAAATACAATCTTAAATACCTACGTAAATTATTGTTAAATAACTTGACAATAGTAAAATAGGTTGATAGTAGATTACCAGCATAGGTCGTAAGCAAAAACATATTATATCTCCGGATGGTGTAACGTGAAATATCGTAATTCGTATATTTTATGGTGGTGTGTACCAAAGACAAACAAGAAAAACATTTTCCAGGTTATAAGGACGGCGCTTCGGCGAAAACAAGTTCATAAAAAGCGGTGTTTTGACAACAAATTGTTGCTGTGTCAGTGAATATGAAAGATATTTATTGCTTTAAATCTAATATTATCATTTTCCGAAAAGAAACTCTGATATAAAATTGTAGTTTTTTCGACTTTCAATAAATGTTGATTTTGTCTTAAGGTGGTACCTGAGCGAAAGTGGCGCCGCGTTGAATTATATTTAATATTATAATTCTAATACACAATTTTAAAAATGTTTATCGTGGAGATTTTAGGGCCCACAGCTGAAGAAGCCCACACTGCTAGAAATAGATAGCAAAACTGCTAAAAGTGGCCGTTTTTGACACATTTGCTATCTACTTCTACGAATGACTACGAGGGCATGTAGTGATACCTTCTAAAAATACTAGACCATTGGCCCTAAAATCTCCACGATAAACATTATTTAAATCTTTTTCTATTAATAACTTTCAGCAGTATATTATGATGGTACCTATTGCACGAGTAATACACGGAACCACGGTCAAATTGTGTTACAAGGGTTTAAAGTAGTTGGTAAATATGTGTAAGTATTACAAACATTAGTAGGTATGAGCTTTATAAATATGAGTTGCCAATCAGAAAAGAAAGTTTTAAAACAGAACTGGGGGCCTATTACGAAAATAACGTACGCAATTGCGTAACGCAGCCACTTGGTCACGATAATCGTCCGCAGTTCGTCGGTTGTGGCTATTAAACACATTTTCAATAAATTTGGCTATCGTAGCCCAAAGACTGAACGAATGATGTCGGATACGCTAGAGAAAAAATGTGAAACTTACGTAATTACTTTGCAATATCGCATACGCAAGTGCTTTGTAATTGGAAACAATCATAACGAAGCACGGACGCAGCTGCGTGTATAGCATTAAACTTTTCGTAATAGACCCCCTGCAAACTGACACTTCACCGTCCCGCCCGCCTAAAACCTCGAAAGCTTTCGCTCTATAAAAAATATCGCATAACTTTCAGGGTTGTCGCAACAATTCCGTTAGGATTTCTGACACATGCCACAAGTAATGGTGGATGAGGGTTACGCCTTTTTAGGACTTCACAACATTTAGAATATTCCTCCAAATCAACTAGTTTTGTAGGGCTTACGAGTACTAAATAATTGTTAGCTGCGTTTTGCTTCTATGTTCAAGTCGAAAAGTCGTGTTTAAATATTTTGTTTTCGACCTTTTTGTCTCTGTTTATAATTTGCGGTTTTGGTTGTGTTGTGTACCACTGATTTACACAACATTTTTAGGAGCTGGTCCAGAAAGGGCAAATTCACCGCGAATTTACACGAGATTCTAAGCGAACATTTTGTAACTACTTAATGATTTGGTGTAATTTACTCTGCTAAAATAATATGGTTTTAATAAATACTGTGTCTAACACATTAAGCTTGTTAAAGGTTGTTTAAGTGGTAATACAGTTTTTTTTTACTTTCGCAAACATAGGAGTTTAATATTACGCTTACAATAACTTGTTAAACCATTTTATATCATCTTCCCCATAAAACAAACTAGAACATAAATCGTCTACTTTGGAATTGAAATGCGTTTGAACATTCTAGTAGTGTTGTTCTGATCACCAGTTAGAGCATAGTCATTCAGAAATTCATATTTCAAGCTCCGTTGAACACAATGTGCAGTATCTATTGACTGCCGGCGATCAGAGCGTTGGAAAGCTTTGTGACAACCCTGATAATATCGCATCTGTCCGTTTGTACTCTATGTCCGCTAGTAAAGGAAGGATGTGTCATCGAGAGAGACGGCTTTATACCCGTGTCTGGTGAGTGAAAGGGAAGGACATGCGTCATTGTGTTGCGCCTCGATTGTCACAAGTTTGTATGCAGAAAGGAAACTCCTTTTATGTCAGCGTAAACAACGCGCAAACAAAGACATGCTGTGGTTGCTACGTCTACGGCTTAGGCTGCGTTCAAATCAACAACGTGTTCAACACACGACCCTACCTCAACCCGAACTCAACTCAAACTCAACTCAACCGCAGCCCACTCCTTGAAATACATCGCTTACAATTTTGAGTTTTATGACACATTAATAAGCTTCGTTATATTTTGTCGATGCAATTCTGCACACGCCTCGCGCTCAACTAGAACACAACTCAAACTCAACACGAACTCAACTCAAACTCAACCCGAACTCAACTCGAACTCACCTCAAACTCACCTTAACATTACACAGGAGCCATAAGACTCAAAATTGTAAGCAAAATATTTCGAGGTGGGCTGCGGTTGAGGTGTGTTTGAGTTGAGTTCGGGTTGAGGTCGGGTCTTGTTTTATCGTCTAACCGCAGCCGTAACTACTGTTCTTTTTTCAGTTTTACCTTGGTAGAGTGTGCTGCTGCTGAAAGGATCTTTTCAACACACTTGCTCGTAAAGTGAGCCCTAATACACCGCTTTTAGGGCCATAAACAGAGCTATAACAAACGCGTGCAATAATATATAAAACACTAGTTCGTAATAGAATTAACCCTACAAAGTTAAATTAGTACCTTACTGCAAGTTCTATGCGAGTAAACAGAGCATTCCCAATTTAGCCGGGTAATAGTTTTTTTTTTTGACAACAAAGAGGTTTTATGCTGCCTAAAATTCATATACATTTTTGGAATAAATAAATGTGTAAGTCCTTAATTAAGTCAGATAAATATATAATTATTATCAAGTTATTCATAATTCACAATATTTTGTTATAAAATATTAAAATATGTCACTTAAAATTATAATTTTGAAGTATTAGTAGTAGGCTGTATGCTCCTCACCCCTTTGTTCGCAAAAAATTCTTGCGTTAGCCTGTGAAAAAAAACAAAAAAAACATACGGGCCTTTTCCCATAATTATCATATTTTGTTTTTGCCATATTTGTTGCTTTGTGATATATTACTTTGTTTTTTCCTCGCAAATGTGTTGAAAAACGTCGTATGAAACTCGTGAGCTCTTGCTTATTGCACACTCGGCTGAGTTACGCCCTCGCCTGCGGCTCGGGCTGCAACCCACAGCCTTGTGTGCAATGAGCAACCTAAGCTAACTTGTCTCATAATGTACTATTGCATATTGATTTTAGATGAACGACAACTATAATCTTGTACTATTATGTATTCTGTGGTTTAGGTCCTATATTCAGAAACGAAACTGAAATAATTTTATATTTGGTATGAAACTCAAATGATTTCATAGTAAAAGTTTGTAAATAACTCCATACATAGTTTATGTTCGTGTAGGTTGAGGTAAATTGCTAATTTTCCACGTTCAAAGGCAATGGGGTTGACCTCTTGAAGCCCTTTACATCCCAAGTCAAGCATTTATAGGCTTCGGAAGCCGTTTCTATTTTGACTGGTGTGGTAATAGTCAATGCTTCTTAGGGAAGTATGTTTGGAAAGATAATATATTTCCCAAGAAAGAACATTTAGTACAAGAAAACTGTAAGCGAAAGATTAAGAGATTAAGAATCCATTATGTAAGCGGAGGGCAATTTAGCTCAAAGAGTGGATCTGTCATGGTAAAGTTTTATCCTGTATTGATCAGAGCAGCGTCGCAAAACAATTTAACTTTTCCTTCACTAATAGCACAGTGTAGAGACTTAAATATTCCCCAACTAATGATGATAATAAAAAAAATGTTTCATCTTGAACATAAAATCTTATTTTTCACTCCTCTTGCTCAAAAAGTGTGTCATTGTAACGTACAAGAGTCGAGATAAAATAGCATAATAAGCCCTAGGGGATAAAGTTTTTTTCTTTTTTAATGTTTGTCTATTGCCAATGAGCCTACTAAAACGAAAAAGTCTGTATTCATAATCACGAATAAAAACTCGCTCGACTTAATACTGGGGGTCTATTACGAAAAGTTTAATACGATACACGCAGCTCTGTCCGTGCTTCGTTCTGATTGATTCCTATTACAAAGCACTTGCGTATGCGATATTGCAAAGTGATTGCGTAAATTTGACAGTTTCTCTTTAGTGGATCCGTCATTATTCGTTCAATAGACTATGGACTACGATAGCTACTTGAAAATATTTGTAATAACTACAACCGACGAACTGCGGACGACTATCGTGACCAAGTTTCGTAATAGGCCCCCAGTTTCTCATTCTTATTTTTGAAAATGGAACTAAAAGCATCTCTTCGGTGAAATCATAGACTTATTTATACTCTGTGTACAGAGTGAATCGTAGAATGCGTGTTTGTGTTGCTTAGCTGCTACAGCAGAAATTAAAAAAGGTACCATGGCGCGAAATCTTTAGAATTTTTCTATAATTACAAACTGATTGAATTTTGTGACTGTAATAGGAAATAAATAATTTTAATCTTTTGCCGTCAAGCACAAATCATTTATTTAAATATTGTACAAAAAGTTTATGAAGTGGAGGATAGAAAACGAGTAGATCTAGTACCCAGCATTAGATATAGATGTACTAGACTTACATATATTACCTTTATTGAAAAACAGTCAACCAACTCTTAACTTTCACAAATGTAATTATACCGATATAAATACCTACTTAAAAAATGTTGACTGGAGTGAGTTATTATCATGTGCTTCGGTAAATGATGCTGTCAATATATTTTATGATAAAATTAAAACATGTTTCTCCTTGTTCGTACCTCACACAAATAATAATAACAGTAAAACTTTATATCCTTCTTGGTACAGTTCGGCTTTAATAAAAATTAACAATGAAAAAATTAAATTACATAAGCGTTGGAAAAAACATGGTAATCCTAGAGACTACGACGAGTTTAAAGAACTACGAGAGAGACAGCATCGTTTGCAGAATGTTCGCTTCGATCAACATATCAGTATTACAGAAAATCTAATAAAAAAGTCACCTAAATTCTTCTGGAGGTATGTCAAAAGTAAGAGAGGGTCTACTAGCTATCCATCGAAATTCACACTCAATGATACCGACTATGCTGAGGGCGAGGACATTTGTAATGCTTTTAGCCAGTTCTTCGAAAGTGTCTTCCTTACATCGGGTGAAGAGGTCATCGTGACCCCCGTCGCTGAATGTCAGCCAAATAGTGATTGTCTATCTCTAATCAGTATAAACGAGCACAAAGTGTTAAAATTACTGCAATCTCTGGACAAAAGCAAGGGTGCTGGCTGTGATGGGATCCCACCATTGTTTCTCGCATCTTGTGCTGAAAGCCTTTGTATCCCGGTCACAATCCTATTTCAAAGGTCACTTCAGGAATGTGTTGTCCCTGATATTTGGAAACAAGCTCAAATAGTTCCAGTCCATAAAAAGGGATCAAAGTCTTTAATTTCAAATTATCGCCCTATCTCAATCCTCAACACTATAGCCAAACTCTTAGAAAAGCTGGTATACGAATTTATTTACTCGACTATCGCCAGGAGCATCCCACAGACTCAACACGGATTTTTGCGCGGTCGGTCTACTGTATCCAACTTAGCTTTGTTCTCGGATTACGTCCTCGGGTCAATGGAGAGAGGTGGACAGGTTGACGTGGTCTACACGGACTTCGAAAAAGCCTTCGACCGTGTGGACCATGTCATCCTTCTCCAAAAGCTTCAGTGTCTTGGTATACACGGGGATCTGTTGCGCTGGGTGCGATCCTACCTTACTAATCGCTCGCAAGCGGTTGTTCTCGGTGGGTATAGGTCAAATTATATCGGTATACCTTCTGGTATCCCCCAAGGTTCCCATCTTGGTCCCCTCTTTTACAACGCCTATATTCATGACATGAGTAGCGTTCTCCAAAACTCAAAACACTTACTATATGCCGACGACAAAAAGGTTTATATGAGAGTACGCACGGTTGACGATTGCGAACAGCTACAACACGATCTCAATAACTTATACACCTACTACGTTAAGAATAAAATAACAGTGAGCATTCAAAAATGTCAGTGTATAAGCTTTACTCGTAAGAAAAACCCTATTGTATACGCATACCATTTTGACGGCGTTGAGATTGAGAGGGCGGAGAGGGTCCGCGATCTGGGTGTCCACTTTGACAATAAAATGCTAATGTCCGCTCATATTGACGTAGTTCGAGGCAGGGCATATAGAAATCTTGGATTTGTTATGCGCACTTGTCGGCCCTTTAATAATCCCTTAAGTCTCATAATAGTGTATTACGCTTATGTACGTAGCATTCTGGAGTACGCCGCCCCTGTTTGGTCTCCTCGCTATGATGTTTATATCAAGAGCATCGAAAGTATACAAAAAAAGTTCGTCCGATATCTTAATTTCAAATATAGAAAAGTTGCTATTGATGCTGAATACGTGGAGATATGTCGAGCATTTAACATTCTAACATTATCGGAGCGTCGACAGGTGTTAGATATGGGCTTGCTATATGACATTATGCGCGGACGGTTGGACTGCCCAGAATTGGTGGAGCTAATCTCGCTGAGCGCCCCCCCGCGGCGCACGAGGCATACTCGCCTGCTGCATGTTCCGCACCACTACACTAACTACGGACAGAATGCTGTATTCACCAGACTGCCTAAGACATATAATAATAAATTCAATGACATAGATATCTTTGTTGGTTCTAAATTGGCATTTCTAAACAACATCAAGAGTCATTTCGCACCACCCAAATGACAACCTAACTAAAAGCTATATTTGCTGGCGAGGGGAACGGGGTGGAAGTATCAGGGTTTTTTTTTTTTTATTTTTTTTGGTCGTATTTATGTGGGTTTATTTTAATATTAACATGGTGTTAATAATAATCATAGTTTTTATTCATGTTTATCGTACTTAAATATATAATTATATATTTATCTAATGCATAATATATTTATAGTATAATATTCATATACTTATAGTATTATTTATTTCCTTTTCCATTTTTATTTTTGAGAGTGAGGCTTCCCTTGGGTACTACTTTATTTTTTTAAGTTTTTTTTTTTTCTAAGTTTCTAACTTCTTAAATTCTAGTACTTACTTACCACTTTGGTACTGATCTAAATAAAATAATAAAAAATGATAATAATAAATGTATCTTGTCACGCTTATTCGAGCGCAAAATGTTAAACCGTGGATAGTCGTAATTGGCCTACACAATTGTTAAATGTGTTTGTAACTTTAAATGATATCGTGCTGTGTACTGTCCCTAATAAATAAAATAAAATAAAAAAATAAAAATAAAAATAGATTCGTTTAAGTGAAAGTGAAAGTGAAATAAGCTTTATTCAAATAAACTTAATTATTAAGTACTTTTGAATCGTCTATATTTTTCTACCACCCGTTCCAGACTTTTTTAGCTGACAAGAAGAACGGGCGCAAGAAACTTATCAGCTGTAACAGCCATAAGTAACGATATTTACAAACTTGAATATATCGTTACCAGATAATTACAACAGGGTGACAGGATTATTGGCAACAACATAGACTTATTATATTACTTCAACAAAGTTCTTATATTAGCAAGTTATGTGTTACATCATTTCCACGCATTTTGATCTTTAAGATAATCGTCAACTTTATAATAACCTTTACCCATGAGCGTTTTTTTAACATGGTTTTTAAATTCATGCAAAGGAAGATCAATCACTTGTTGTGGAACTTTATTAATAAAGGCTATGCCTTTCCCCATAAATGAACCTCTCGTTTTTGCAAGCCTAAAACTTGGAACGGCAAGTTTATCTTTATTTCTTGTATTAAACTGGTGAATGTTGCTGTTCTTATCAAATGAATCATAGTGTTTCCTTACATAAACTAAATTTTCATAAATATATTGGCCTGCCAAAGTTAAAATATTTATTTCTTTGAACAATTCTCTCAAGGTATCTCTCCGCCGTAGATTGTATATGGCGCGAACAGCTCTTTTTTGGAGTACAAAAATATTTTCAAAACTGGCAGCTGAGCCCCACAATAGCAGTCCATAAGACATTACACTATGAAAATAACTAAAGTATACTAACCTTGCCGTTTCAATATCAGTTAAAAGCCTTATTTTCTTAACAGCGAATGCCGCTGAACTAAGTCTACTTGACAAGGCTTCAATATGTGGATCCCATTGCAATCGAGAATCTAGTGTAATACCTAGAAATTTTGTACTCTCAGTAAAGTCTACTTTATCGTCATTCAATTTAATATTTAATTTTGTCTTCTCAACATTAGGTAAAGAAAATTTTACACATTTAGTTTTTTTGGGGTTAAGTGCTAAATTATTACTATTAAACCAGTGTGAAACTTTAGAGAGGGCACTATTTACTTCGTCGGAACAGTTATTACCTCTGTTTACTTTGAAAACTAAAGAAGTATCATCCGCAAATAGTACAGTCTCACATAAATTACTCGCGTAGTTGGGAAGGTCATTTATATAAATTAGAAACAGCAATGGGCCCAATATTGATCCCTGTGGCACACCCATATTGATGGGGGCTCCAGTAGATTCAGTTCTATTAATTACTACTTTCTGAGTTCTATTGTACAAATACGATTTCATAAGCCTAACCGACTTATCAGAGACACCATAATGTTCTAGCTTCTTTAATAGTGTTTGGTGATCAACGCAATCGAATGCCTTAGAAAGGTCACAGAAAATGCCAATTACATCCTGCTTTTCTTCCCAAGCGTCAAGAATATGTTTGAGAAGTGCAATTCCAGCATCAGTAGTACTTTTACCCTTGGAAAATCCAAACTGGTTTTTATGAAGTATATTATTGTATGTAAAGTAATCTAATAATTGGGAATATATAATTTTTTCAAATATTTTACTAAGTGCTGGTAGTATAGATATTGGCCTAAAGTTAGCTGGGTCACTTTTATCCCCAGATTTAAAAAGAGGAATCAATTTACTATTTTTCATTAAGTCAGGAAAGACCCCCTCGTCAATACATTTGTTAAAAATAAAAGCCAAGTAGGGGGCTAGTATATCAATTATTGATTTAATAATGCTTGTTGACATGCCCCAAAGATCTTCTGTTTTTTTAACATTAATTGTTTTAAAAGCTTTAATGATATCTGCACTATTTATATATTTAAAGGAAAAACTTTCATTGCACTTATCAACACTAGACTCCAGAAGGGAGACAGCGATGTTGGGACTAGCACTAAGAGTACTGGTAGTTTCTACAGGTATTCTAGCAAAGAAATCTTCAAAAACTTTAGCGACCTCATTGTCAGATTCAAAAGTTTGATCACCAGTTTTTAAACAGAAGGAATTTATATTGGATTTTGATTTGCCCGTTTCTTTGTTAATAATATTCCAGGTAGCTTTAATTTTGTTATCAGCTAATTTTATTTTATTTGCAAAGTACTTGGACTTTGCTAGGATACAAACTTTTCTGAATGTTTGTGAATACTTCTTGACAAATTCAATGAAGTTAGGATCACAAGAAGTAGCTTTCTCTGCATAAAGTTCGTATAATTTCCTTCTGCTTTTATATATGCCGGGTGTGGCCCAGTCACTAAATTTCGTACTATCATTACATTTGATGACTTTTTGTTTGAAAGTTTCACTAAATTCAGTTTTGACTATGCTAAATAAATGATTATATAAGTTATTGGCTTCAAAATTTGGTTCTGGTAATGTTTCAATTTTACTTGTGACATTGGTTCTGAATTTTCCAATACAGTGTTTCTTTATTGGCCTACACATTATTTCCCGTTTAGGCCGAACATGATGGTGCTCAATGGAGGCTAATTGTCCACTATGGTCGGATTTAATACAATTCAAAATTGATTTTTCAATGACATTACAGTTACAGAAAATATTATCTAAGCAGGTTGCCGATGTGGGTGTGATACGCGTTGGTTCATTAAAAATATGTAGTAAATTAAATGATTTAAATAGGTTTATGAACCTACTCGACAGTTTGGCTAATTTAGGGTCTAAGATGTCGACGTTAAAATCTCCACAAATCGCGACTTTTTTATTCTTCCTACAAGTTATTTTTAAGACTTCCTCCATAGTGGACTCAAACTCAGAGTAATTCGCGGTGGGGGGTCTATATACGCATACAATAATTATTTGATCAAGTTCCACACAAGACAACTCAATAGTTCGTTCAATTGAGAGGGATACTACATCTTTGCGCTCTTTACATTGTAAACTATTGTGTAGAATAATAAGTGAACCCCCTCTTATAGCAGATTTCCTACTAAACGAGCTAGCAACTTTATAATTATCTAAACTTAAAAGTAATTCGTGCTTTTTCAACCAATGCTCAGTAACACATAACACATCAATATTTTCAGAGTTTATGAATAAGCTTATTTCTAAATCTTTGCAAGAAAAGCCTTGTATATTCTGATGTACAATTCTTAAAGACTTTGGCTTTTCTATTGTTAATTCAGGGCTAGAGGACGCCTCTATTGTCTTAGATGGTAATTTAAATGAGAAAAAATATTATTACTTGGACTAAGTAAAATGTTACAATTATTTTTATTTGGAACAGATTCCAAAGTTGAATGACTAATGTCAATAGTTGACTGCTCAATAGAAGCAGTTGTTTTACTAGCCAGATTATTGGCTAAATGTTTAAAATAAAAAGATAGCGATAATGCTATTTGTCTCCTAAAAGAACTAGGCAGATAGAACTTATCTTTTGTCAAGTAAAAACTATTAAATAATTTATTGATGTCAATTATGTGTAGCTGTTCACTATTATGGAATGCTACCGTATTCAATGTAACATTCAACTGATACCTAACGTTATTTTCCATTTGTGACACACTTTTGCAATAAGGGAATGTGAACAAAATAACTTTTTTTACTTTCAAAGACAATAAGGTATTACAATAAGCTATCAGTTGGTTTTTGTTCACATTACCCCTATTTCCTATCAAAATTATCAAATTAGTGTTTTCATTATTTATGGAAGTATCTAGGTATTAACTATTTAATATTGTATTTTATTTTCTCGCAATCGTAGTGAAAAGTAGAGTGTAACACACGACGCTAAAACCCATTGTAACTCGGTTTCTATTTATTCCCTCGCTAAAGCTCGGGAATAAAACTACCTCGTATGCAATGGGTAATTTTAGCGTCTTGTATAACAATCTACTATATAACATTAGTGTGCATGGTTGTTAAATAAAGAAAATGTTAGTATGGAAATAGTACATTACTGCAGCGGCACGCAAGACAGGCATTGGACGGGACGAACGTGAAAATGTGGGCCGAGGCGAAGCCGAGGCACACATACGTGAGTCCATCAATGCCTAGTTGCGGCCAAGGCTTGTATAGTACTTTTCTCAAATAATGCGCGGAAATTCAAACCAAGAAGGTTTAACTTTTAATTTTTATTTCAAATTAAAGCAAAAAATTGAAAAAAGAAGAAAGGAGCCAGTTGCTTTATTTTTTTGGAATGTGCACATCAAGGCCTTTCATTTGATACCCATGTTGAAAAAAAAAATTTTTTCCAGTTTTTTCGTTTTTTATTTTTTTTTTCCAGTTTTTTTGGAATGTACTCATCAAGGCCTTTCATTTGATACCCATATACCTAATATTAAAAAAAAGTTTTTTTCTTTTTTTTTTTTCCTTTTTTTCATTTTTTGGAATGTGCTCATCAAGACCTTTCATTTTATACCCATACCTAGATATTAAAAAAAAGTTTTTTTCTTTTTCGTTTTTTTTCATATTTTTGGAATGTACTCATCAAGACCTTTCATTTGATACCCATGTATATACCGAGGTATTAAAAAAAAGTTTTTTTTTTTTTTTTTTTTTTTTTTCGTTTTTTTCATATTTTTGGAATGTGCTCATCAAGACCTTTCATTTGATACCCATATACCTAATATTAAAAAAAAAAAATAGATTGTGCTCGCTCATCAAGGCCTTTCATTTGATACCCATTATTCGTGATTCATTAAAAAGTTCGCTCCATTTCTGAATAACACGTGCGTAATGAGTTTTAATAGAAACAAATTTTTGTATGAAAAACCATTATTACACGTTAGTAATGGATTCTCATACTAAGATTGCCGGCGCGGTTTAGGTCAGTCCGTAAACTCCGATTTAGCATGAAGAAGGTTGTCAAAATAATGATCGAATTTCCAAGCATGTTTGAGAAAATGCAACTTTTTAACTTAACTTTTCTCAAACATGCTTGGAAATTCGATCATTATTTTGACAACCTTCTTCGTGCTAAATCGGAGTTTACGGACTGACCTAAACCGCGCCGGCAATCTTAGTATGAGAATCCATTACTAACGTGTAATAATGGATTTTCATACAAAAATTGCCGGCGTCTGACCGGCAATGTTTCTATTAAAACTCATTACGCACGTGTAATTCAGAAATGGAGCGAACTTTTTAATGAATCACGAATAATGGGTATCAAATGAAAGGCCTTGATGAGCGAGCACAATCCAATTCTTTTTTTTTAATATTAGGTATATGGGTATCAAATGAAAGGCCTTCATGAGCACATTCCAAAATTATGAAAAAAAGGAAAAAAAAAAGAAAAAAAAACCTTTTTTTTTAATACCTAGGTATATGGGTATCAAATGAAAGGTCTTGATGAGCACATTCCAAAAATATGAAAAAAACCAAAAAGGAAAAAAACTTTTTTTTTAATACCTAGGTATATGGCTATCAAATGAAAGGTCTTGATGAGCACATTCCAAAAAATGAAAAAAAAAGAAAAAAAAAAAGAAAAAAAACTTTTTTTTTAATACCTAGGTAATATGGGTATCAAATGAAAGGTCTTGATGAGCACATTCCAAAAATATGAAAAAAAAATGAAAAAAAAAGAAAAAAAACTTTTTTTTAATACCTAGGTATATGGGTATCAAATGAAAGGTCTTGATGAGCACATTCCAAAAAATGAAAAAAAAAAACGAAAAAAAAGAAGAAAAAAACTTTTTTTTAATATTATGTATATGGGTATCAAATGAAAGGCCTTGATGAGTACATTCCAAAAAACTGGAAAAAAATAAAAAACGAAAAAACTGGAAAAAAAAATTTTTTTTCAACATGGGTATCAATTTATCAAATGAAAGGCCTTGATGTGCACATTCCAAAAAAATAAAGAAACTGGCTCCTTTCTTCTTTTTTCAATTTTTTGCTTTAATTTTAAATAAAAATTAAAAGTTAAAAAAACCTTCTTGGTTTGAATTTCCGCGCATTATTTGAGAAAAGTACTATACAAGCCTTGGCCGCAACTAGGCATTGATGGACTCACGTATGTGTGCCTCGGCTTCGCCTCGGCCCACATTTTCACGTTCGTCCTTCAATGCCTGTCTTGCGTGCCGCTGCAGTAATGTACTATTTCCACAACTCGGCGAAAATAGGCGTTTTGCCGATTTCTTAGGTGGGGACCTAATATTAAAGGATTTGAGCACTTCCTTCTTTCACCAATCATGTATTATATCAACGAAGGTGTTATGGACTTTAAGAGGCTATGACCACAAAATAGATAGAGAGAATATGACACCAACGGATTACGGAATAAGAGACTTTCGACTTCGACTGAGTACGACCGAAATTTTTATCTATGATTGTATTATGCGATTAAGGGCAGAGTCGAATTCTTAGATAAAATGACCAGTTATTCGAGAGTAAACCGAAATAACGTTTTATCACATACTATTCTCAGAGTATTTTGCCTATTCAGGAATAGTCACTATACCACCATTTCGCGGGGAATAACAGAGTTAATCCGCGAGTATTTTAATGGCATCCGCGTGCCGTATGTCAGTGACATTAGTTTGACATTTGACTTTGACCGCTACAGATACGTATAAGGCGACAAAATAAAGTTGACAAGACTTTGCCTTTTAAATAGTTCGTTTATAGAACAATGTCAATTTGCCGGATAATACGTTCATTCACATATTCACTCAAATGAAGGAATAAGTATCCCAAGAGTAACTTATCTTTGGATTGCATGGAAAAATGTAAATTTCTTTACTCGAGAAAAAAATCGTGGAATAGATGTATTCTTGGTATAGTTATTCCCGTTTATATTGAAGTTTGGACGAATCCACCCTAAATAACTCCAATATACCTGTGACCTGTGTGTTATTTACGACGGCACCGACTAGCGCACATTCAGACGGTATTTGGTGAACATAATATGAAAATCGAAACACAACGCTCACAGCCACGTCGTAAAGATAACTAAATTAAGCCAAGTACTTATCAACGATATCAATTTATCTCCACGTCTCGAGTCGTTTCGTTCCGTTGCCATTATATCGGAAGTCAAAGGGGAGTGGGACACGGTTACCTTTCACTTGGAAAATGTACGCGCTTTTCCACATCACTATTTATGGCCGGCCAGTCTATCTCAATGAGTTAACATTAACCTATCGAGCGTCCCGTTTCCTAGCCTATCTTCAAACAATACACAAGCATTTCGCTCAACCTCGCGCACCGCTTACGCTCTTGCGATGACGGCTGCCTACCCTTGTTTGTTACGCTCGCCAGGCGAAAGTGAACTCCACAATAACGAGGAAAGATTCATAATCGCTTGATGTCTGCAGCAGTTGTTTCGTTCTTTACGGCGCGTTTCGAGATGGGAATTTGCGAGGGCACTTATTACGAGTCGCTCGGCTCGTGCGGTTGAATGTAATGGAATCGGAGATGGCATTTACATTCCTATTGTGATGGTGGTTTAAGTCCTTTTTCCTTTAAAGAGCGGTGTCGTTGAGGTTTTCTGTTTTGTAGCTCCCGACGGGTTTTCAGTCAGTTCGGCGCGGGTTGAAAATCGTTTTTCGGATAAGACGATTCATTGAAAGCTTTTTCGTTACTGTGTCGTGATTTTGTTTGAAATTGTAATGGTATTATTTTTTAAACAACGTGTTACAAAAAACTCCTAATTCCGAATATGGTAGATAGGGACCATTAAACTGAACAACTATTACTATTTGACCAACTCTGAAATCGCGAAAAAAATTCAGCTGTTCTTACATTTTGATATTTTCATTATTTGTTTTTATATAAAACAACTGTTTTTTTTCGCGATTTCAGTTGGTTTTTGCCTATTGACGACGGTATACTTAAATTAATTTTCAGCAAACACTTATTTATCCTTACATATAATAAATGCGACAATCTATTTGTTTGTTTCTTTGTTACGCCTTCACGTCTTAACTACTGAATCATGAAATTTTGCATACACGTTGTCAGGGTTACAGAGAAGGACATAGGGTACATTTCATCCCGAAAAAAGATTTTTTTTTCGAGGGAAAGCAAAAAACTTTCTACGCAGACGAAGTCGCGGGCGGCTGCTAGTCAACATAAAAGATAATCTAGATTATAATCTGATTTAGTTTTAAAATTAGTACAGCCCACAATGAAAATATGATTAGATGACCTCCGTGGTACGATATTCTGGCTGGGTCAAATTTAAAACAATATTTTACTATAGAAGGGAAAAATATTTGAAAGGAAGATCAATAAATTACCAAAATATATAAAGAAGTGTATCTGGCCACTACATCGTACCATACCATGACAGTGCTAGGAACGTGTCAGGTAAAAAAATATACTTTGTTTTGAAAAGTATGACAACTGCATGGCCGGTGACGGAACGGCCTAGTGAAAATAAGTGTCATAACTACTTTTCAATACAAATAATATTTTTTTGCCTGATACGTTCCTAGCATATATAAGACACTTATATGTTCCTAGCACGGTTATGGTATGGTAGGTACGGTGTAGTGGGCATAGATACCATAACTTATGTTTCTTGTTGTTTCTACTCGAATTAGAAAATTATACAAAACACATTCATTAAAATTATAGATAGAGCATTCTTTTATTAAGTTTAATTAAAAATGTAGCTCAGACGTAAAGCTACCTTTCCACGCTCTGCACATAAAGCCACGGGATTGCACTGTTCGGACCGTGATTTAATCTGTGGACGATTTAGTGACCGCTCTGGCAGTGCGCGGCTCCTTGCAGTGCAGTAGAAAACGATTTATGGAGCAGTTTAGAAAAAGGACACTGACTTTTACTGTTATATTGTGGACGGTAAAATTAAGGAGGGATCTCCCGGGAAGAAAATATGCCAGACTGTTTTGGGTGATAATTAATTAATTAATTATTATTGACTAAGGGTCACCTAGTCAATAATAATTGGTAAGGAGCTCGGTCGCGCAGTGGTTTAGCGCCTGGCCCAGCGATTGCGGAAGTTAAGCAACGTTCGCAAGGGTCGGTCATGGGATGGGCGACCAAAAATTTATTATCTCGAGCTCCTCCGTGCTTCGGAAGGCACGTTAAGCCGTTGGTCCCGGCTGCATTTGCAGACGTTAACACCCACCAATCCGCATTGGGCCCGCGTGGTGGGTTTTGGCCCATCCTCCTTACCACCCATTAGGAAGGCCTGTGCCCCAGCAGTGGGGACATCAAAAATGGCTGATGGACAGGGGTCACCTAATTATGAAAAAAGATTTGCCGTAAACAATCTGAAGGTAGTTCCAAAATTCATCTTAATTTAACAATTTTATTGTTTTCTTCGTAATTGTTATTGATTGTGACAAAATGGTCTAACATTAAAATCATAATAATTTGGGCTGCACATAACAACGCGATAGTTACCCGATAGAGTTTTACAGGAAGAAAGTATAGCATTACTTGTGCTATTGTGTGTTAGAGCTTTACTAATGTATGTACGTATAATAAATAAATATTCTATGTAAGTAATATTTTTTTCTTTCATTTTTCTAAAGGTCAAGCGGTAACATTTTTTTGGAATCTGAATATGCAGATTCGTAGCAAAATCGGAGAAGAGAGCAAATTAATCTTGATTAAACTAATCTACATTTCATTGATTCATTTATTACTAACACAATTCAGTCACTACACTATCCCTCTTTTCCTGTAAGAAAATATTAATTTTTATATCATGATTTAGAATGTCAAGCTTTAAAAATTACTCTACCAGTTAGTAAGCAGTAAGTATAATCTTTCCTTAATTATTGAGTGTACGCTACGCAGCACATAAGTGCGTATATTATCTCCGAAATATAATAATCTCCGTAGACGTTTATGACTTGGAACCGGTGGCAAGTTGGCGGCCAGCCAGCTAGCTATGTGCCTACCATTGGACTATCTTTATTAGTTTTTGATTAACCATTATTGTACTTAAATTGTATAACAAACGTCCTAGTGGATTATGATTGAGATAAGGTTGGTTCTTACTATCTGTTATTATTTTGCCTTGCGGTTGTGTTTGGCCGTTTCTGTGTAATTTGGTTATAAATGTCTTGTAAAAGAATATAAAAGGAGACAAACTGATGTTTTAATTTTATTTTCGAGGAGTTGTTGAAAGTAGTTAAGTATTATTTGCTTTGTGTAAAAGATTTAGTTGTCGAAATAATTTTATTCTTATGTAATTTATTTAATTTTTTCTTATGTTATAAAATTTTATTCCCCAAAAAAACAATGCCTCTGGATTATTCGCATAGTCTGTTTAATTTACTTGTCCTATTTAGTTTTTGACAGTTGTCTTTTATATTTAAATCGTAATTAAAAAATATGTTGTCTTAATATATCAAATTATCACTAATAATTAGTAATTCCTTTTCTAATCTATGTGTGTGTATCCATTTGTTGTATTTTATAATTGTTTTTTTTCAATAAAGAGTTGGGTGAAGATTATTTACCAAATAAGACATGTAAGGATAAATAGACTAGGTATATAGTGCACAATATTTTTGGAATAACTGGTACACCAATCGACTTATGACACAAAGATTTGTAGAATTAATTAAGTTCTTTATAAGTTTTGTAGTAGGAGTAAAACTGAGGAAAGTCCATGATGAAACTAGCATTTAAACGAACTAAATTATGTCAGACAAAGGTTCCAAATGAAAATTCATGTTGCGATTCTGCAAGGCACGAGATGCGAATCAAGTTAGAGGGCTGAAGTGAGCCGCGAGCCGTGATCCAGTTAGAGGCGAGGTTCTGATTCAATTCCAACGAGCCAATTAACAAGACATGCGTCGAGGTAACGTTATTCACAGTTTTAATTCAATAGATACAGCCACACTCATGCCGGCTTGACTTGGTTTTAATTAGTACCTACCATTGGATGTGTCACTGCATCTTTCATTAGGAGTATGTCTCGTTTTAAGACGCATATTAAAATAGATGACACTGTACTATAGTAGAGATATAATAGAGGGCTTCGAATTGAACCTTGTGGTACTCTAGAGCAGTTGTGTTTTTTTCAGGATAGTTAGTAGAGGTAATAACAAGATTCACAGTTTTGTTTTGAAACCCTGTACTTAAGTACAGGGTTTCAAATTGAACCATGTGGTACTTCACTAGTGTTGTGTTTTTCTCAAGTTATTAGACGTAGGTAGTTAGGAAAATATATAAAGTTTTTAAGGGGCTTATATAGGTCAACTAGCGCCACCAATACATTTTTTATAAGAAATTAGAAATCATTAATTTGCTTTTAAACAAGGTACACTGGAGATCTGATATAACTAATTAAGTTCAGTTCGTTTAGCCATCAGCAATAGCATGCAAATATTTATATTATAAAGTAATGTAAATAATAGTAATTATTGGTATTATTGACTACAATCACAGAAAAAAAAAACAATAATTCAATTCAATTCTAAGATACAATAAAATTAGGTAACTAATGTCAATATTACACACAAACATGTCAAATTAAACAATTAATAATAACAAAATTATGAATGTCAATTAATTACAATGATTAATTAAGTAACATAATAAAATAAAAATATTACTCGTAAACCAAGTAAATATTTAAAAAAAGGAAACAAAAATTCCCCTCTTAAATTGTCTCTAATATATTTTTTAATAACTATTTAATATTTTTCATTCTTTGTACTAGTTTTAAAATGCATTTAAAAAAACTTTTCGACGAACGATTTTAAAAGATTTTAAAATTTTAAAAGAATGAAAACTGTTGAAGAGTTATTCAAAAAATATTAAAGACAATTTAAGAGGGTATTATTGTTTCCCTTTTTAAATATTGACCTGGTTTACGTATAATAAAAATAAAATAAAAAATTTGCGGCTCTAGTTGACGGCTATAGAGGCCTTTAGTATATGTTTTTAAGTTTCAAGAAACGAATTTTAATTTTTCCCAAATGTGGTTTATGTATGAGTTAAGTTAAGCTAATATGTGTGTTCTTCTTGTCCACAGTGACGAGACGCGGGAAATTGACGGTCGAACGCGCTCCGAGTCTGGAGACGCCGACTCCGTGTACCATGTGAGGGGGGCCTTACACGACGGTCGGTGGGGTGCCCACCAGGTAGTGTATTGTGTTTTATCCTTAGAATAATAACAACCTAGAACGATACATATTCCCTACAAAGCGCACTGTCAAAAAAGGCAAATAAAAGTAAAGAAATGGCTCAGTTTTCGGATTTCTATCCTTCAACGTTATCTAATAGACCTATAATTCATCAACGCCCGAGTGGTCTCCGCGGGGACCGGACAACAATAGAAAATCTATTGTGTCTCGTTTTCCGGGCGTTGATGAGTAACGAAAAAGTTTTACCTTGAATTGATTAGTTACTATTTTAGTTATGATTAGGTAACATATGAGGGCGTATTTTTATTTTCTTGTACCATAGTTCATAAATATAAAACTGCAATAAAATACTATATGATATTTTTTTTCTAATCATAAATATATAAATTAACTGAATATTCATATGTTTTTAAAGTTAGTACCATATCTTTTAAAATAAAAAATAGTTTAATGTGCTAGACCTGATAAAAGGCTCCATTGAGTTACGAAAAGTTAATAGAATTTTTACAAATTAAATAGGCCAGTAATTATAAAATAATATTTATTTGGAACATAATCAGTCAATACTACAATTATTTATTAGATATTAAACATTTAAACACAACTTGAGCAATAAAAATCTCTAAATGCTCTCCTTTGAGTTACAGATTGGTCATAAACCTATACTTTTTTTTGCTTATAACGTATTTTAAGATAAATTAGACGATAAAATCTAACACAAATGTGAAATAAAGGAATTATAAAATATTTATTTGGTAACAAAATGGCACGTTAATTAAGGAACTTAATAAAATATCTTTAATTTCTTAACACTAGATTTGGTAGACATCACTCAATGGAATCACGAAATAACTAAATGGAAAAAGTAAAGCTTTGCTCACAAGAAACACTCACATATTCCGTGTTATTACAAAATATTTTAAAACACTGTTTAACTAAACACATGTTTTAATGTGATGCTGTCTCTGTCAAGAAATATTGTCCAAAAAGTGACAGCATCACATTTAAACATGTGTTTAGTTAAACAGTGTTTAAAAATCTTTTGTAATAACACGGATGATGTTTAACAGGAAGGTACTCTAACTACGAACCTGTAAAAATATTTATAGGTGATTGAAATGAAAATGACATATTAATTTATCGTTTCACGATAAAATTACAACTCTTAGTTGCTCCCGTGCGAAGCCTGGGTGGGTCACTAGTCAATTTACAATTTGCACACGCCCTTACCTTCCACTGAGTTACAAATTCATTCCAATGAGTGAAATGTTTCTCAGCCGACGTAACGCTTTCATGTCAGTGAAATTACAAAAAATATTTCACAGGTTATTGTTTTTGCCTTTGCATTAAACTTTATTTTAAATTTAGAGTGTATACCTTGACCTTTCTAAAAAATAACACATAAACACTTAAGTAATGATTCTTACCTTGGATTTGCCTTAAATATTTCCGTTTATCAATGGAAAATTTCAACTGCTCCAAACTAACATCCACAGTATGAGCTTCTCGTTACGGTATACAAAATGGCTGACAGTTATGACGCTTTGAGTTGGTGTTGCCAAATTGAAAAATATATTTACATCCGGTAGAAAAGATAAAATATGGTTAGAAATTACCGTCACTCAGTAGGAAATTTCCACTAAGATCAATTTGAGTTACGAGAAATAAACTCTTATTTTGCAATATTTACCGTTGATATTTCCGTGAAAGGCATTTTGAACGTTCAGAAATATACAACTGTCTTTGGAATCAGTAAAAATTCAAAGTTTTGGCGGCAACAGTGATGATAAACGTAAGATTAAACCACTACATTCAGTGAGTTACATAACATTTTAGTACTAACGAAAAGCTTACGAGTACTTTCAAAAAATCATAAAAAATACAATTTAAGGAAAACCTTAAAATAAACATCATAATTCAAAACAAAAATAAACACTTAATCTTAATTTTGTTATTCACATAGTGAATATTGCTAATGATCACAAAATAAAAATTGCACAATTGAGGTGACACGTGAAAAAATGCAAGGTACAAAAAAATAAAAATACGCCCATGAATGATCTGAAAACTAAGAAATATTTGGCTCAGTTTTGTTTTTTGTCTTACTTTACATACAAGGACTCGGCTTCTAGGTGTTATTATTCTAAGATTTTATCGTACATCATAGTACCCGTAGAATATACTTAATCATATTGTACGGGTAGGTGAAGTGAAACTGTCACGTGACGTATAGGTAATCAAGCTTACGACACGTAATTTTACAGTTTATTGCTTATTTTAAAGCTTTAGTAAGCGTAAAGTTCAAACGCATAGAATGTTGGGCGTTTGAGTAGTGGGACACTGTATAGTAACTTTACTGTGTTAACTAAGCAACAAGAGTTCAAGAAAACTTAACTTGAAAATGGGTGCGCTTTGAGAAATTCTTCATTTAATTTTCATTCACGTCATTCTGATATTACAGGGCCACTAAACTCGGTAAATACACTGTATAGTACCTACTTTGCACCGCGCCCAATTCAGTTCAAGACTAACTTTCTGAAAGTTGCCGAGCGCGCTGAAATTCAGTTTAATTCGTTTTCTGAAGCGTCGTTACTTTCGACTGCAACGCGAAATCTTTGAAATTATTGTTCAACTTTTGTTTGAAAATTAGTGTTGGTGAACTTGTTGAGTTTATGTGCATTTTCCAGAAATTTTCCGACTACCATTATCATTCTTCTAATATCCAATACACCTACAACACCTGTGATTTACATGACAGCATATTACTTTGTTTACCAAATCAAGACTCTAAAATAAATGAACTGATAATGATTTGTGTTCCAATAAAGCCCATCACATCCCTCATTAGGTTTAATTGATAATGGACAGTAATTTCAACGGCTAGCATACGCATTGTGAAACCAATTTTCCATGCCATGTTAAATTATTTCATGTTGCATATAAATCGCAAGTAATAAATCGAGCTTTGCGGGTTCACAACTAAAGGGCTAATATATAAAAGAGGACGTGTAGAAGTTAAGTTTCACATTCAATTTTACTAAGTTTTGTTGTTTTTAATAATTAATAGTACGAGTATTCAATTAAATCATTTTCATTGCATTTCCATTTAATTTTAAATTATAAGCAAGCGAAAAATACATTATTAATAATAAATTCAATTTTTGTGTTAATAACATCACTGTGGATGCTGTACAAAGCTTTGGTTAAATTTTTCGTCGAAGCATGGGATCGGATCCGATTTAGGTAATTCATAGATTAGAGTGTATACAGAGACTCTAATTCATTGGCGTTTATGTTTACATCCATTTTTATCTGTTAGGTACTAACATTGGTGTTGTGTTGTTAGATAGGAAACATAGAATAGAATCTTCAGAATCTATAACATTTTGCGACTTCTTCGAAACGCTGTAATAAATAATCGAACGCTTTGCACATTCGTATCGGCATTCTGGAGGGTTCACATCGGAAATAGCAGCCAATGCATAATACTGCCAGTTTCCCAATAGTCGAATCTGTTGTTCCCACTGTCTTTATGTCTACGGGTTAGAGTCGTTTTCTTAAATAGATCAAAATACGCTGTGTTATGTATGCCCTGCTCGGATTTTTGGACAAGTGCCAAACTGAACGGCTATTTGGCACAGGGGTCCAAACTAACAACTGAAAATCCAGAACCTTTATATTATGTGATCGTACTTGCATTTAATTAAATAATTAATAGAATTCCTAAGGGGATATACTGAGATTTTAATTAACAAACTGGAGGCGAACCGAGATTGGTACAATTACTGAGATTAGGTAGGGAATGAGCTAATTGAGAGCAAGGCAACGCAAGTGCTTCGCAATATTGTAACTGTTAATTTAATCAGCTTCACGTTAAGGTCTTCAAAGGTAGAAACTTGCTAAGCAGTTAAATTAAATCGTTTACCTTAACTTTCTATCCTGATTCAATTATTACACTAATGACTTTCAAAATAGTCACAAAACTGCTGTTCTCCTACGCGTGACAGTTTTGAGTTTGAGAATCCAATTTATTAAACTTTAGTATACTTACTATATTGTACGCAGTCTACCTACGAGTGGTTTTTCAAATTAGTAAAAGTAAAGTTCTTGTTTCACTGGTATCAAACCCAGAATTTCATTAAGATCGACTTTAAGTCGAACCATTATTCGACTTATAATGAATCCACCTGAATATTTTGTCTACTGCTCTGAGGAGCTTTTTGTTTTTTAGATTTCATACAAACGAGCCAAACTTCACCGAAGTGCCATATGAAGGCACGTTATGGAATTGAGCTACATTCACCTGCCATTGCATTTTTCCTTATCTCTGTCTCTTTTCTTCTCACAGAAACCGTTTACTAGTATTATAAAGCGTGAGAAAACAACTCTGCCGTCTCCAGGCTCTTTGGCACTGGGGAGCTGGTCGTCATCGCGAAGTATTCTCGTTTTAGCAAACTATGTATAGAGCAGTAGAAAAAAAAGAGCTATGGAATAGTGCGAAGCCGTGTCATCCACAGTAATCATGAGATTCCAGAGGTCGTACTCTGAGCTCTTAAAGCAACCTCAAAGTGATGTTGTTATAGAGGACAGAGCTATAGGTACATCACGTATAGCGCCATTTCAATCACAACATCGTTTCGATATTACTTTTGACAGTCATTGTAGGGGGGGGGGGGGGGGGGCAGGTAGTTAATAAAAATGGCTAATTAAATTTCTTTCTACAGTCCGCCGCAGCGCGTCGCCAGTTGCGTGGCTGGGCAGCAGTACGAGCTTGGTGCGTGGCGTGGTGGCACTCTGGTCGCGAAGACCTGGAAGAGACCGAACCTGAAGAGGAACCATCGGACCCGGGCTACGCTACTCCAGTATCGGTGGAGACACCCTTGCAGAGTACTGTCTCCAGGTAAATCTAGTATACATGTTCCATCTCACGAATGTGGTTAAGCGTGCACGCACATTCACTTATTTTTAACCAACTTCAAGAAAGGAGGAGGTTCTCAGTCCGTCGGAATGTTTTTTTTATGTAGTACCTACTCGATTACTCGAAGACGGCTGAACCGATTTGAAAAAATCTTTTTTTGTTTAAAAGTTGTCCCATTGTCATAAGGTCAGGATCTGATGATGGGATACTGGACAAATCAAGGGAACTCTTCAAATATTATAGGCACACCTATAGCAAGCTTTTAGTGTGTGAAATACGAAAGCGTGCAGACGAAACGAATGTGAATGTGCACGCTTAACAACATTCGTACTGTGAAATAGAACAACTATAATAACCGATGTTCCGACTTGAGGAATTAATTAATTAAGGCCTTAATTAACCTTGCCAAATTACTATACTGCGATTTTTTTCTGCGATGTGTCTTTCTGATTGTTACTGACCTTAACTTGTTTTTAAATTAGACAAGTGTTACTGCTAATCAAATGCAAATAAATGATATTCTATTCTATTCTATTCTATTCTAAAATAGAGAAAAAAAAGGTTTATGAAAAAATCACTAGGTATTCAGGTATCTTTAATAACCGTATCATTTTTATATTTATAAGAATTCAAAGAGTGTTATGTATGTGAGACCCTTCCACAAAGTTCTGACTTGCAAGTAAATAAATTGAGTTAAACCCTTTCCGAAGAAAATTCTCACAAAAGAGGTTTTAACATCTTTTTTTCGATGTTACTAGAAAGTTCCTGTAACTAAGTTATAATAAACTTTACGAAGAAATAGTCTTCGTAGGCGATATATAGATGTAAATTAATTTACCGAAAAGAAATGAAAAAACGGTTTATCTACTTTGAAAATAGTTATTGCCACCGCCAAGTTTCCAGGAGCTTTCACAATCTAAACGATTATTTGCTTAGGTTTTCCTTGAAAATGTACTTACCTATTTTCTCAATTATTCATTCTCAGAAATTAAATTATCTAATCTCCAAGAGCATGTTTCACGTTTTGATATTTCAATATTCACATCCTGATAGTACCTAAAGAATTTTGTCTTTCCACAGATGTACATCGTTAAACGTCATCAGAGATCCGTACGCTGCAAGAGGTGGCTCAAGTGGATCCTCAGGACCTGATGGAGGTACATCCCCTCTCCGCAGGACCTACGACCCACCTCCAGGGTCAATTCCCGCCGCTCGAGACAGCCGCTCTCTTCCACCTAACACAAGAATCAACAGTACTACCTCCCCAGCACCAAAATCAGCATCAGCTGACTCAGTCTACACAATCGTCATTAGACTACCCGATGCAGATTCAGATAGAGCCACAATTAAAATGATCACTGAGGAATCACCTCCTTCCAATACTAGAACACACTACAGACCGCCTAATAGAGGTGATTCAGAACTCAATTTACATCCCGCTGGGCACCCAGCTTTAACGAGAAGAACATCCCACATACAAGATGTCAGAATACCTCTCAATGCTAAGATAATTCCAAAACAGTTAGCAGCAAAGGGGATAACATCTAAACAGCCAAAGAAGAAGAAGACTCAAGAAAAGAAACAAGAAACTAAAGCTGCGAAGACGTTATCCGCTATTCTGCTATCGTTTATAATAACATGGACGCCTTACAACATCCTCGTGTTGCTGAAACCTCTGACAGCGTGCACGAAGTGTATACCAGACGAACTTTGGTCTTTTTTCTACGCCCTGTGCTATATTAACTCCACCATAAACCCAGTATGTTACGCGTTGTGCAATGCTACCTTTAGAAGAACCTATGTTAGGATTTTGTCTTGTAAATGGCACAACAGAAATAGAGAGGCAATTTCTAGGGGGGTTTATAATTAATGTTTTGATATAAAATATAATATGGTTGAAGAGCTTCTAGATGGCATGCGATTGGTGTGGAATTGCTATCAGTAATTGGTAAGAATTGGTACTGATTTATGGATTGATTTTGAGGTATCAGAATGAATATTGCCCAATTTTGGTACCTAAAAGTAATATATGTAATCGTACCGAGTTCATACATTGGCGATTTATATAATACGAAATTATTACGTTGAAATAGTTCCTTAATAAAATAGATAGAAAATGCAAATGCAGCAGCAAAATCTTTTGGTAAGCCAAAAGAAGTGAATGGTACAAAATTAAATGATAAACATTGCCTTTTATTATGTGTGTAGTTTAAATGTCTCCCTTGAAGTATTTCTCGTGTCGTCTTTAGTCTTTTAAACTTTCGACTGTGTGATCTCGGTAATTGCATTATAATCGTTTACAAAAGATACATTCTTTGTTACATCATAAAATTGTAAAGTAAAATATTGATATTAAATTGTTGTGGTAAAACCTACGATCCGTCAAATGATTTATTTCCGCGTTATAAAAAGCAATCGATACGAGGTATTTTGTTTAATTTGTGAGTTGATCATCCCGTCCATTGTAGGAGAATCATTTGTAGATTTCGCGTTTTGTGATATTTTCTTTAATATAGGTTGAGTACTTCCATTTGTTTTAGCTCTTCTGTTTTAAGAAGAATACAATAATTGATTGATTAAATCAACAAAAAATAAGAGATCTTTTAAATGCCCAAATATATTAAGAGTGATTTAGTATTTAGAGCGAAAATGCTGAAAATAGACGATTATTAAAATGTCGGTAGTAACTCTAGTCTTTATCATGGTAAAGTCGTAATTTTCTTAGTCAAAAATTTCTCTACGTGGTGTTCTGATAAGGTTGAGCTTGTAGGGTAAAATGACGAATTTAGAGCAGAAGTCGTTAATTTTACTTTTTTAATATTCCCTGTTCGTCCGTAATGGCGACGTAAAAAAATATCAAGCCTCGGTGACAAAGCAGGATGGTGATGCCGCAATTTCTTTTTCTTTTTTATATGTAATGATTCTAAAGATTATACAGACAGATTTTGACGAATATTCAATTCTTAATGAGGAATTTCGATAAAGCCTCCATCATGATCGAGGTAAGAGTATTTTTTCAAACTGCAGTTTGGTGTGTACGTTATTAATAGATTGCAGTGTAAGGTCATCACGATAAATGTTTTTCGTAGTGTCATCCTCGAAATCTTGGACTGCAGCGCAGGTTTCTTTACACCGATTATGGGCAAGGGATCCATTGAAAAATCTAAGCAATATATGAATTGTGTATCTTCATGTTGTTATTATTACTTATTCAAATATACTTTGGATAAGTTAGTGACGTTATGAATTATATTATTTTAAAATAACTCTCTATAAAGTTTTACTATACACTGCGTTTAGATGTGCCCCTTTATTTTTCTTCGCCATTTTGATGTATCGTAAGTTCCAGCGTTGATTTGTTAGTAAATGAAAACATACAACGATTTCAATTGTTAGATTCCCTTAGTGTGCTACTTGCTTAACTCACTCGACACAGCCTCGTACTGTTGGCTATCGACCGTTTTATATTAGAATATAATAAATATGTGATTGTCACTTTTGTGATATTTTTTGTGAGCACGAATCGCGAGTGAGTTGACCGAGTAGTTATTTTAACATCTCTTTTTTACCTACCGACGGTGGATTTAGAAAATATCTTTTGTGTTAATGTAGAGAAAGGGATATACTTGTATTAATTAAATTCTAAATTACGTATCTATTTTAAATTATTGTAAGATTAATAATATTGTAAATAAACCATTTAATTCCACATATTTGTAAGTCTATGATATTTGTATTGGCATTATTATTAATAGTGATTATTAAAATATTACTGATATACAAGTAATAGGTGTGTATTTATATATCGTACTTATATGTAAAATATACATGGAATCTATGAGTGTCGTACAACGTTCCTTTTGTTGTGAATGAGGTTTTATTAACCTATTTATTAATATATGTATGTGTAGAGATAGTATATTATTATTATGATAATATCAGGTATAATATTAAGCCCTAGATTTGATTAATACCAACGATTTTATACTATTCAAGGAGAATTACGCATTTTAAGAGATTCGCAAAATAAAAAATAGACACAAGTATAAAAAAGAAAAACTAAATAATGGAGTGTGTATAAAATATATTTTTCATTAAAATAATATAATTATTGTATCAATATCAAAGTATTAAGAAAATAAAATAGATAAATATATTTTGTTTTCACGCATGTTCCTTTCTTCTTGGACATTTCCAGACTTTTCTCTAAACACAGTAAAATGCGTAATTCTGCCCTCTTTACGACTAATGTACCAATATACTGGAATTAATCATCCTACGAAAGTTAGTACCACATTTAGTGACCAAGGCGATCGAGTTGAAAGACAAGCTTTAAGTATTTCAAGTAAAAAAATATTAAGATTTTTGCTTTTTTTCTAATTCAACTATAGTAAAACCGATAAATACATAATTAATATTGCTTGAAAAAATAAAAGAAAAACATATAAGTAGGTGTAGGTAGGTGGTTGAGGTTTTTGATTCATTTTTATGATAGATACTAAACGAATCTTTTAAGTCCATATTTGACCATCTTGAATTCATAATATTTAAAAAACCGGACAAGTGCGAGTCAGAATCGCCCACCAAGGGTTCCGTACGTAGGTACATAAATACTATATAGTTTGTGATTTAATAATAAATGTATAGTTTTCAGACTTTTACCTGTATTTGAAGTTTAAGACAATATTGCTTACCAATTTCACAGTTCTAAGTCAACGGGAAGTACCCTATTTGATTCCCTTGAGAGTGTCGAAATATGCGTTTTTTGCCGCATAAACGGCCGTAACTTTCTTTTAAGTTAAAGAAGTTTGATTTTTCACAGTTTCTAGGGTTTACACTAGATTACCGTCACGCGTTCCCGAGATAAAGGGTCTTGACAGACAGACGGACAGATGGACAACAAAGTGATCTTATAATGGTTCTGTTTTTCCTTTTGAGGTGCGGAACCCTAAAAAGAATAATGCAACTCTAATTTAACATGGTTTCTAGTTTTCTGCAGTCCGCTTGACATTTCTAGTGAAAGTTAAATAATGTCAACTTGAACTAGAAATGTCATGGATGTATTTACTCAGTGTGTTTAGATTTGTCATGTAGAGTCGAAACTGACTTGTAAGAAAAGCTGATTTGAAAAGTTGGATAGTAGGTTAAGTTGTAAAAAACATTTTCGTCAACAATATCTGGCCAAGTTTCAACAATTTACTGGACGAATTAAATAATTAAATAGATAAAAATACGTAACTATTGTAGTATAACCAATTGACATGTTTCTCAGAAAAAAAATCGTGTCTCTTGTTTATATCAGTAAGTTCTAAATAACAAATAAAATCACAGGACAAAAATTTTGAAATGTTGTCAATTACGCATGTAATTTTACAGTAAAGCTGTAATTCTCCTTATACTATTTTTGACTGCTAATATAAATTCAAAATGTTGACTAAGCAACTGTTCTGAATAAAACGTACCTATCAGAGCGAAGTTAATTCGCAAATAGAAACACACTGCTGTTAGAACAAATACTTTGGTTAATTTCTACAGCGATTAAAGTTCCGGTCTCCGTGGCGTCTTAATAAAAAAATACTATTTAAGTACCTACCTACTCGCTGCATATGGTAGTGAAACTCCAAGCTACAAGATTATAGTTAGTAAAAGTGCTGTATAATCCCGGTGCTAGGCAACATAGATTAGAGCTTACTCATGCACTGCAAGCATCTGTCCGCCAGAAAACCAGCAATCTATGTATATGCCCGCGCCGTGTACCCGCAGCGAGATAAGTTCTACGTTCTACATACCATCGCTGTAGAGATAAAGCAAAGTATACATCAACATCCATTTAAAACTCCGCCTCATAGCGAGAGATGCTCGGCTCGCATTACTCGCTATGTGCCGGTCCTAAGCCCGGGCAAAGGAGGAAGGATACGCTACGGAAATATTGCCTAACGGGGCAATGTCTCCCTAGCCACGTAGCTTTAGCTCCTCAAACGGACTGCAGATATCTGGAACTACGCCTTATATTTAATCACAGTCTTAGGGTGAGCGGAAAGGTTTAAGGGCTCTACTCTTCCCCTCATCCTATCCCCAGTACATCTCGAGTCTGTTTAGGATAACACTTATCTAGTACAACTTAAGAACAATCACTACTTTTAGCGTGTACTTGAATAATCTTAATGGTTGACTGACGTCACGATCGGATTTTTTCAGGGAAAAATCTCTCATTACGTCGGTCACTTTAAGTGTGTAAATGATTAATTATCGTTAGTATGATTAATTCCAGTTGATAAATCTTATTCCTGAACGTTATTGTCAAAGCGCACAGTAAATTAGTTTTAAATATTTCTGATTTGTGAAATCCTTTTTATAGATTTTTAGATTGTATTGATTTTTTTAAAGAACTTAAGAGTCCTTAAGTTTTCTATGTTATTTCTGTTTCGTTTGAGAAGACTTTGTTATTTTCGAATTTACTTAATGATATTTGTTTTAAATTATTTAAGTGTCATGAATGCTTAAACAACGGTTTGATATTATAGTTAATATAAAATAACGAAGTCTTCTTAATAATCGAAACTTTTACCTCTAGTCTATACTGTACATCGAAATCAAAACATTCCTCGTACATGGCTGCACTTAAGTCTTAAACTTTTAGAAAATAAAACGCAGTCTACGCAAGCTACTTCGAAGTCACTTCCCTTCTTCAAATTTTCACAATGTGTTAATTATTATCCAAAGAAAGAAATACCAAAGAAACATTTTTCAAATCAAAGTATTTACACAATATGTGTAAAAAATATTTAATTTTAACTGATTACTTTAAAATGCGAACAATTAAATGCTCAATTCTGGTAATTTAATTGAATTGTTTCGCTTCATTCGTTGTAATTACAATGTTTTTCCATAATTACGGAGATATTTACATTATTTAGCATAATTTGTTGTCTTTAATACAAATGTGCATAATTATATTTGAACTTAATTTATAATTCTATAAGCTTTTAATAAAATTGTATTTATAGAGATCTCAAATATAACAAAAGACATGTAGGTATCGTTTTAATGCGTTTTGGTCATAATTAAAATATTAAACTTAAATTATATTTATGCATATTAGTCACAATGTCGTACCTGACTTAACTGTTGTTTATTTGTATGAAATTTTATTTAATAGTTATAGAATTACTATCCTATTATGTAATAAAATAACAGCTACATATTGCAAACAAATATTTGGGATGTCTATACATTTTGCTAACGAAACCATTGTGCGTAACGTTATCGTAGTCGTTTCTAAAATCATGAAATAATGACAAGGGATTTAAACGAACTGAATTATTTAACTAAAAGTATTGTCGTGTATTCTTAGAATCGTTAAATAAAAAAAAAAGTCAAACAATATTAGGGGTCGACAAACGTGTTAAACATTTTGATTCGCTGCAAATTAAGTTAGTAGCTATATTTTGTGTCATACATCATAATCCTTTAGATTTCGTAAAAGCGGCACAATTTTAACTTATCCAAAGGATGTAACAGAATGTTTATAACTTACGCCTTTGGCTTGATTGGTGTAGCTTTTTTATTATATAAATTAATTGTAATTAATTTTAGTTAAGAAATTCAATTTTTTAAGTCATGAAACAATTTATTTGCCTAGTTCGTTGAAAAGGAAAATGACAAATTTTCACTAAGAAGCGTTGGTTCATAAGTTTTTCAAATTTTTGTAAGTATATTTAATGAGTAACATGCAAGAAGTGACCAAATCTTGTACTTAAGACTTGCTTCCATTACAACAGCCGATGAAAACTAAGTGTCAAATGAAGTGTCAAATAAAGTGTCAAATTGTTAGATGCTCGCAACATCAACTAATAGGTATTTATGATTACTGGTATCAATGTACAAGCTAAGTAACTGACGATGTATTTATGAATAAATAAATAAATGTGTTTTTGTAAGTTATTTTAAAATTAATCCATGTTTTTGTATAACCAAAGACAATAAAAATTTAACTAAAAATGTATTAATTATTTTTATTTCCTGTTGTTTTGTTTTACAGATCGACGGTATAGTTAATTCATTATAATTAATAAAATTTTATTTATTTTATCCCTTATGTTTTAACAGATTAATTTAATACTAAACAAGTTAAAATATCCCTGATAAAATCACCCACTATCCTTATTTAAACATTTAAATTATTTTTCGTAAGTGATATTTTCATATTAAGATAATTATTTTAATAGAAAATAGCATTGGTCCGGAATCCCAAGGGCGCGGGTTCGAGTCCCGTCTGAGCTGCTACGGGAGAGTCGATTTTTTCTTGTATTTTTTCTATTAAAATAATTATCTTAATATAAAAATAGCATTGTGAATGCCTAAAATCTAAAAAACTCAAAATGATATTTTCATAACTTATGCTGTGAATAAAACAGTTGGATTGATGTATTATTAAATAAAAAACCTATTAGTAGGTCATTCTATAACTTAAGTTTCTATCACAACAGATACGATTCCTTACTTTAACAATGACAATGTAAATCTGTAATTATTCTGAAAATTTTACTTTGAAAATAATTTGTGTTTACTTATAGTAAAAGTCTGTTCTTTTCACCACACCTCTGGTATTGCCGCCTGGTATTGGTATTAATGCCTAGAGCCTAAAGATGTAACCAAGTAAAACGAACGCTTCACGAATGTTCGCAACCGGCTGCAATGCGCGCTAGGTGCCTCGATACATCCAGGCGACTACCTAGGATGTATCGTGGGCGCGAGGCTTACAACCAAAGACTGTGAGACCAAGGCGACTATACTAGCGACTCACCTACCAGTGTGGTCACCAAGTAACCTGGATATAACTAGGCACCAATCTAGGCAACCTGTCGGTGCGTTTGCAGCCAGAGTTAATCAAGCCGCAAAGTCTGTTAAAACAGCAGATTAAAACAACACTAGTAATATCCATCCCCCCTCCCCACGTGCCGACGTCCCGTCCATTCCCCCATAAATTTAACGGGGCTGTTTACCCGGTTCCCGGTGATTTATTTACAGTATTGTTGGTAATTTTCCCCTTCATCGGTTATCCGCTGGACGCTCTAAATTGTGTTGACTTTCGTGTGAAGAGAAAGAAAATTACATTTTCTAATTTAATGAGAAAAATATATGTAATGATAGCAAAACTACTTTTTTGTGGTATGATTTTGAACTGTGGAATGAGTCGTTTTTTATTAAACGCATAATTAGGGGCATTAGATGTGGGCATACTGTAAATTAGTAACTAAAAAACACTGAATAAATATACAATATAAGATAACTTTCGTCGACTTCTTGTCGATATTACGTCTTGCTGGGTTATTATTTGACATCATAAAATAATGATGAGATGATGAATATCTTTTTTCAAAGCCAAATTTTATGCAAAGTATAATAGCTGCGAGTTTGCCAAAATTGATATTGTTGCTCAAGCGTGTCTCAAGAGTTTGCACAAGAGCTCTCTAGCTACTTGCAATGATAGGTATGCATGTGGTGCTAATTATAATCTAAATTTTTATATTGTGACCCTTGATAGTGGCTCTAACTTTAAAATTGAAACCTGCATTTGTTTCGTTGAAAAGTGAACTTTAACCTAAGTTTTACCCAGACTGCTGCTGAAAAGTTAGGCGTTATGTATGTACTTATTGGCTAACTACGGATCTGGTGCTTCTGTCTAAACTCAGAACTAAACTAATAAATCCAGGCAATTTACAACCAAAGTTGCTTTTAACTCTAGCTTTTAAAACACGGAAGTTTCGACCAAAAGGTTAGATAAACATTAGTAGTCCTATTTATTGTTGCAAATAAAAACAAACAGAACCAATGATAATATAATTATATCTATTATGAACTACTTTGAACGACGCCTATTACTAATATGGTGACGCCACACGACGCGGCGCGCGGCGGGGCGGGCGGCGTCTCCTACGGCGGCATCGAAGCGGTGTTCACTGCGTTTTATTTTAATTTTATTTTAGTTTATTTGGGAAACAAACAATCACAGTAGGTAGGTTTCAGTTTTACCAAATAATAACTAATCCGTAACCGTTGCTGTGTATTATCACAAAACGCAGAGATGATGACAAAGTAGTTAGGTAACGGCCCGGGGTGATGCGTCGGTCGTGATACGTGACGACGACGCACACTTCATAAAATATATAAAAGTAGTACCTAGTGAAATTAACCGCTAGGGAGGTTTTCATTTTTTATGATTCTAAAATTAAAATTTAATAATTATATGTAAAACAATAGAATAGAATAGTTTATATGTAAACAATTGATATTACAAAAACAACGAAGATAATTAATACTTAATAGCAGAGCAGTTCAAGTTTTAATCACTTGCATTTTTCAGACAAAATTTTACGGAATTTGTGGCGTCACAGTTATTAGTTTCCGTTCATTTTTTTTTTTTAAACTATTTTTATAAATTAAAAGTAAACGCTTAGCTATGCTTTTTGATTTTATTTCCTTATTGTGTTTATTCGAAATGAAAACAAAACGATTTAGCATAGTTTCTAAATGTATGCATCTTTGTCAGTGAAAACAACACAACGACAAACAACTAAACAATTTGTACCTAAAACATTTGAAATAATTCAATTAGAATAGGGATGTTGACTATTTTTTTTATTATATGTTACATAAATTACCTCTCAAAAAAAGAAACATTGGTAAAAGAATTAATTCGCTAGCATGAAAACTGCCCGAGATATCACAGTGTGAAATGCACACAAATGGACTCGATCAAAAACGCTCCATACTAATGGCTTGCACGTTATGACGTCACGCCGTGCTAGTTTGTATGCAACGCATAGGAAATTTGTTCAGCAGCTATATTAAATATTGTGTTTATCAAAATGGTTTCTTCGACAAATTTGCTATACATTTTACGGACTAATTAAAGGTATCATTTATTTTAATAAATTGTATACTTTTTAAATGGACTTGTCCACCCAACTTTGAAGGGTCATAAAACAAATAATATGCAATATATAAAACCAAGAGGTATACAAGCTACTCTAAAAGTTTAATATGTTTACGATTTTTATTAGTATTTCGTTATTTTATTCATTAGTCAACATCCCTATTCTACTGAAATTAGAAATACTAAAATCGAAATCAATTCATCAATTAACCGCCTCTGTGGTCTGGTGGTTCGCCCACCCGTGTAAGACGCAGGTGTCCCGGGTTCGATTCCCAGGAGGGGTACAATTTGTACTCGGTCTGGTTGGAGGTAGGGCTTATTTCTAGTCTACCTAGCTAGCTACCACCACCTTACCTAAGTCTGACACCATAACAACAATTTAAAAATTGCTTTATTCCGGCAGTTAGAGGTAAGCCAGTTCCTCAGTGATGAGGATTCCGGGCGTAGTGCGCTCTCACCTTCGGCCTTATTGTCACTTAACATCAGGTGAGGTGAAGGCCAAGCACTACCCCGTTATGCACATAAAAACAAACAATCAAAAGAATAACTAATTTCACCTAGGCCGGCCAAAAGACTTATTCGTCAACTCGCCATATCGAATCTGAGGGCCTAGCCAAAGTAACATTGGCAAATCTTCGTTATCGCTTCGCTTTCGAAACATGTATGGGATTGACATAAGGTTTCGTTAACAATCGAATTTTAAAACGTCAAATCCATACATGTTTCGAAGCGAAGCGATAACGAAAATTTGCAAATGTTACTTTGGCTAGGGGGGCAGGCCCAGCGGCGAGTTGACGAATTTCAATTTGTGAATGCGTCAACTCGCCATCTATAAATCTAATAAATCAATCAAATAATTTTATACCAAATTTCAGCAGTGTAAGTGTGTATGTCTGTTTGTTACGATTTCACGTCTAAACTGCTGAAATTTGGTATAAAATTAGCTTGATTTATTAGTTTTTGAGATGGCGAGTTGACGGATTCCCAAATTGAAATTCGTCAACTCGCCTCTGGACCAGATTCGATATGGCGAGTTGACGAATAAGTCGGCCAAAAACGGGAAATGAACTATACGTAAATCACAGTTTCATCAGAATGCCGTCATATTGCTCATACATTTTTAACTGTACCCTGAGCTATTAGTAATATCACCGAAGCGTGAACGACACCTGTCTATGTCTATGTATCGATTGCTGGCTGCGCAAGAGTCGATTGTGTAAATTTTTTATGTTTTTAATTACTTATTAGTCTTTAGACTTAAATAGGAGTTCGCAACGTTATATATTCAGAAGAATGAAATCTATTTCTTGGCGAATCAATAGAACACTATATAGGTAACTCGGTAGTTATAGAAATTTAAAATATCAAAGTGTTAACAATACGCTGATTTCTGTTTGATTTTAATCAGTAACAA
The DNA here is from genome assembly GCA_950108535.1 of Agriphila straminella. Taxonomy (NCBI): domain Eukaryota; kingdom Metazoa; phylum Arthropoda; class Insecta; order Lepidoptera; family Crambidae; genus Agriphila; species Agriphila straminella. The sequence goes on from OX467312.1 coordinate 15,740,638, forward strand.
AAAAAAATAGCTTGTGTAGTGTTAGTTAAGTTTGTCTTAAGGACACTGATTACCATAATAACTATTTTGTAATTCAATGTTTTTATTGAGTGACTAAATCTACATCATCCCGATCTACATCACAGAATTCACTAACCATATATTTTTATGTTCTTTGGCCTCCATGACTATTTATACTATCACCAGACTAGCATAAAGTTGTCTCAAACACAACTAAAACTTATTTAAATTAAATGTTGAATAAAAAGACAAAAACAGTACCTAGATATATCCGTTGTTATTTATAATGTTTATTAAAGAATTCAAAGTAAAACAATTAGTGAAGAATTATTCAATTATCATAAATTAGTAGTTTTACAAAGTACGTTACAATAATAATTAGTACGATTAAAACATTGTTGTCTCGATTGTTGTTCGTCACGCGTGTTGTTTGGCAATAATAGAGAATTATAGGAATGCTTTCATTGATTTTGAAAACTAAATTTGGCATTTGTTTTCTAAATAATATTTGCTTGAGTACCTGAGCTCTGTAATCAAGAATATCCTAGATAACGCTTCACGAACTAAAACAGAACGCCAAAATGGCACCCTCAAATAGCGTCCTACTTACAAACTTGCCGCTTATTTTGTACAAACTCACATTTTATATCACTGATTTTGTACAAAAACACATCGTTTATCACTTACTTTGTGCAAAATAAGTGCCCATTTTGTAAGTGGGACGCTATTTGAGGTGCCATTTTTGAGACTCTGACCGGACATCTAGGATATTCTTGATCGAAGCGTATACAGGAAAATGCGCATTTAACTTAAGTTTTGACTTGTCTTGTTTGTATCTTTTAAAAAATGCAATACAGGCGGTATTTTTATTTACTCTCCCTTTAGGGTGTCCTCTGCGTTAAGTGGGATCCCAGTGCGGGCGACGTAGATTAGAGCATACTGCAAGCACTGCAAGCATCTGTCCGTCAGAAAACCAGCAATCTATATTCCCGCGCCGTGTACCCGCGCCGGGATCCCGCTTAACGCAGCGCCCGGACGCTCTTAAGGATGTGTTCAGTCCACGATTATACCTACACAAACCTTCCGGAAAAATCTCTAAATGATAGTGAAAACCGTTTCAAAATCCGTTGTGCAAAGGTTGTGCAGTTGCAGTTTAGAAGAACTAAGCTAACAAACAGACGGACACGAATAGTGATTTGGTTTTTGACTATTTAGAGATTTCTATATTACTATTGTAAGAAAACATTATCAATATCAATATTATCCATACCGACATAATTCCATTTGTATTTCCATCTGAATTCGTAGCAAATTCAAGCCCCGAATCTAATTAGAAAAGCAAAAGTTAATGCTAACTGCCAACTTTTTCTTTTTTTTTCCACCGAAACGTCATAATCAAATTCACCATTTCGTTCACGCTTCTCAATCCACTATTTTTTTATTACTAATCAATGAATACCACTGAAAAGCTTAAATGCTGTATAATAAAATGATCAAAAAATAGGTAAAAGTGGAAAAAGTTATAATCTTCCCTTTTGAAACTTTTGGCCTTAAAACATCTTTATCATATTATTATTATGTCAGCTTCAGGGAGTATGAACCTATGTATGATTTACAAAAACGTACCTATGTAAGTAGTTCTAATATTTCCGTAGATATTTAATCGGTTCGATAATTTACGCATAGTTGGTTAATAGTTCATTTACATTTCAGCATAATGATGTATTTTGCATAATAATAATACAATTTAATTCAGTTTGTGCTGGTTTCTTACAATTTGTAATGTTATATTTATAAGATATTTTTTTATGATACAAAATTAGAGATTTTTTAATTACAGACTATCACGATACTTTCATCAGCTTGAATTATGGATTTTATCACTTCAGCCTGCCTAGCATGACCGATTTATATCGCGTGATATAGCGTTTTATCACGTTTAACTGTCAAAAAGACAAAGGAGTTTGACAGTTGAGTGTCGATAAAATGCTATATCACGCGACATAAATCGGTCATGCTAGGCAGGCTGGGGCAAACACGGATGATGGGCCATAATAAACTACGGCGGGCCCGATGTGGATTGGTGAGTGTTTACGACTGTAAATGCAGCCAAGATTGACGTGCCTTCCGAAGCACGGAGAAGGTTGAGATAATACATTTTTGGTCACCCATCCCATGACAGACCCCTGCGAAAGCCGTTTACTAGTCGCAAGTCGCAGTTGCAGTACAGATGTGCGAAACCACTGAGGCTTTCAGAGTGGAAGAGATATGAAACATCAGATATTCAACGGCATAATCAAAAACTTCACTGCGGTCTAGATTTTGACAAGAGCACCCTAGTTCTCAATAAGTGGACAACTCAAGAGCTCCCGAGAATCTCACGAACGAAACGACGATGACGTCTAAGCAAAAATTCACAGATTTTACAGTCCCCGCAAGAATCGGAGCATTGAAAATGAACCCAGAAATTTACCAAAATCAAATCAAATGCAAAATCCTATTATATTTTTAAAGTTACCTAGTGGATTAGGAGGCCATAACAAATTTGGTAACGATCGAGTAAGTGGCTTACTCTGGGTTCACAGGATAGAGAGGCACTCTCTGATGCTAAATATGTCGGTCTGTTTGCATGCGTGAAGTGCCGCTTCACAAACATCTTGTGAGCCCAGAGCTTGTTGTGACCCCCTAATATATAGGACGACCTAGGTAGTACCTATTTATTTTTACGATTGTGACACTCGGCTTCGCCTCATGATACAAAAGCGCACACGAACTGCCTCGACGCGGCCGAAATATTTTAGCCATTTTGTAGCCAAACTAATACCTTAATACCCATTTTATAATTTTTTCTTAAGTCGGTTTTTCCCCGAAATATTTACAATTTAGTAAACAAACACCCCCAAAAAACCCGAATTTACCCGAATTTTGCATAATTCTTAAAAATGTGTCTCGATAAATTGCTCAATTTTTGATACTATTCCCATCTCGATCAAGAAAATGAGTAGAAAAAAGCGCTCGCCGCCTTTCCTTAATAGGGCCACGGATCTTTTTAACCGACTTACAAAAAAAAGGAGGTTCTATGTTCGTCTGTAAGTATATGTCCACCGATTACTCGAAGACGGCTGGACCGATTGAAATGATTCAAACTCCCAAGTTGGTCCCATTTTATAAAATTTGGAAATCGGTTCAGTACTTTTCAAGTAATCTTGAAAAGTACTGAACTTAAATTTTTACTTATAAGTACTTAAATTTTTATTATTACGAATATTATTTCTTGCTTTTTAGAGATAGGTTTTTTGAAGTCGGTTTTTTGGTTTTTGTGCTAGTATTTTCTAAAAACCCAACAGAGGCCGTCGAAATTCAAACAAGCAAATGTCTATCTGAATTAAAATTCGACCTATTCCTGCAAGGATGCCCGATGCAAATCGATCATGCAGCAATCTTTGCAACTGGCATCCGGTCGAATTCGGCAGTTTTTACAATGGTACTACTATATAAACTGAACATTGGTTGCATGTGGCACACTTCGCCGTAAATCGAAGAAATATGAACACCTACATTGCTGTGAGTACCTATAATTATTATACATTAAGTGAAGTTTTGGTTAAGTGAAAATTCGTTTGTTCGATGACTTTGTGTAAGTGCTGGATGTGCTGGACTGAAAGTTTTAGCGCGAAACAAATGTAGGTGCTTGTAAAATATAATATAATAAATTCCATAATGGACTTATTGAATTTTTAGAGCTTTTAATACTTAAACGACAAAAAACAGTGCGATTTATTACTTGCCCGCGATCAAATTATGTATTGCAAACATACGCGCGGGTGCTTATGTTAAATCTCGCAGTGCAGCCAGCCTAAATACATACCACAGAATCTTACATTATACGTCGTATATCGTCATCAATAATGGGGCATTTGCACGGGTCGATTTTCCGGGCGACTTGCTAGGTGGCTTTAATCAAACAGGGCTTTTTATCGACAATCGCTTGTAAAATCGAATCACAAACCTAATTTCAATGAGATGGCGATTCGATTTTACATGCGATTGTTGATAAAAAGCCCAAGTTGACTAAAGTCACCTTGCAACTGGAAAATCGACTAGTGTTAATGTCCCATCAAGGACTGGCTACGCGACAGAGCTAGTGCGTGGCGCGGCGAGCGAATTGTGGCACGCCGTTTATTAGGAAATCGGTCACCACAGCGCCCGCCGCCGTCCGCTGTATCGTTAGGCCGTATTTAAATTATATAGTAAGGAAAATACTGATTAAAAATCTTAACTAACTTCTTAACCGCCTCTGTGACAAGGGTCCCGGGTTCAATTCCCAGCAGGAGTGTATTTTCCTCGCTTTGATTTGTGGAAGGGCTTATTTCAAACCACCCTTGCTAGTTACCCATCAAGTCTGCACGTCTGACGCCATAACAAATATTACATTGTTGGGTTCCGGCTTTTGTTGGTCAGATAGCCAGTTCTCCAGTGGTTGAGGATTCCGGGTGTACCTAGTGCGCTTCCACAGACGGCTTTAGATAAGATAGAAGAGAAAATGATGGCCTTATCGTCATTTAACATCAAATAAGATGAAGGCCATGCACAGACCCAGATGGAAAAAATAATCATTTTGTTTCCAGTTGTCTTGCCTGTTGGCCTTGGCCACGGTCTGCCAAGCCTATGGAGGCCACGGCCTCGGTGGTTGGGGCGGCTACGGCCACGGCGGTTGGGGCGGCTACGGCCACGGCGGTTGGGGCGGCTACGGCCACGGCGGTTGGGGCGGCTACGGTGGTTGGGGCGGCTACGGACTTGGCCACGGATACGGTAAAACATATTTTTGATTATAAAGTGTACCTTAATCGTTCATAACTATATTAAAATAGTAGTTTATGATACAAGGTTGGTAAGGAGGTTTTTAAAACGAGTTGACGTTTTATAAGCCCGAGCCGTAGGCGAGGGTTTATAATCGTCACGAGTTTTAAAAAACCTTAACAACCGTGTGCCATACTACGTTTTTCAATACATTTGCGAGAAAACATTATAGGTACTGCTGAAATTGTAATCTATACATATAATAAAACTGTAAATTCTAAATATTTGTGCGCGAATTACGCAAAAACCGCTAAACTAATTTTGATGGATTTTTCACAATTTAGCAGATTGTGGTCCAACTTAAAATCTAAGCTATGTTTCATCAAATTCGGGTGGGTGGAACCAGAGAAACAGCTTGAACTCTCCGTAGTACTAGCTTTCATACACTAAAGGAGTCATTTAAAACTGGTTGCAATATTTTTCTACTGTCCACGCGGATGAAGTCGCAGGCGGAAGCTAGTAGAAATTAAAAAAAAACGTTCGTAAACAAAAACGCACGGCGCCGGCGTGCGGTAAAATCAACTTTCCGCACGCTGTACTACTCCGTAAACAAAAACGCACGGCGTGCGGTAAAATCAACTTTCCGCACGCTCGACTGTCATCGTAAACTTACATTTTCGAGCAACTGTATTGAAAAGATCTTTTTAAATATGCGGCGTGTTTTACAGTTGCACGGCTGTATTCTAATTTTTCATGCAATATCTAGAAGCGCAGTCGGAGCGCAAAATAGTTAATTTGATACCTAGCACCCTTGCTTCATCGGTCTCGCAGGATCAATATATTCTTACGTTTACTAATATTCTGATATTCCGGGGCCCTACCGGGTAACTTTTCGAACTTCGGCGGGTCTGCCGAGCTTCAACTTAAAACAGATAAATTGAAGTAAGGAATTTCGTATTGTACTATTTGCCGAAGTTATTTGGAAGATATCGATGTTCGTGTGACATCATGAATTGGGGTTTGCCATTTTGGACTGAACGGGGCTCGATTTATCTGTTTTAATTTGAAGCTGGGCAGAGTTGCCAAAGTTCGATGATTTAGCCGTTACGGCCCCAGAAAAGTAACGAATTTAATAAGTTATTTCTACTAATTTTATAAATGCGAAAGTCCGTTTGTTTGTTTGTTACGCCTTCATATCTTAACTACTGAACCGATCACCATGAAATTTTATATACACGTTGTCTGGGGTACAGAGAAGAAGAGACATAAAAACAGTATTGTTCCCGAGGGATAGCAAAAAACTTTCTACGCAGACGAAGTCGCGGGCGGTTGCTAGTATTAAATAAAATTCTTACCTTTGATTCACTTAAGTATCCTTTTTTATAGGATATGCAAAGGCAGTGTCAACGGCTAACTTGGTTAAGGCAGCACCGATCCCAGTAATCAAGACGGCAGTCGCTCCAATCATCACCGCCCCAGTCCTCAAAACTGTAGCCGTCGCTGCGCCTATTAGCTACGGTTACGGTCTTGGGTACGGTGGGTACGGACTCGGGTACGGCGGCTACGGACTCGGGCACGGCGGCTACGGACTCGGGTACGGCGGGTATGGCCTTAAAGGCGGCTATGGCCTCGGGTATGGTGGCTACGGACTCGGCCTCGGGTACGGCCTAGGCTACGGTTACGGCAAAGGCCACTAAGTCGGCGAAGTGTAGTAACAACGATCAAAATTTATTGAGTTATAAATTGGTTGATGCACTCGATTAAAAGCATTCACGGACGTATTTTTTTGTTTGATTTCTACTTTTACTGCTACAAGCATCTTTTGATTATTTTAAAAACCTAAGGCTAAAAGCCAACACTGATATTACGCCTTATTGCATTACTTAAACATTTTATATTCATGTTCATATAAACCAAAAATGTAAATGATTGTGGTTTATGCTGATAAATAAACCAGTTAGAAAATCGATGGGCGAAAATGCTACACAATAATTTGTTCTAAAAAAAAAATATTGTGTAGCAAAATTATTTACTTATGTCCGAGTACTATAGAACATATTAATATATGTAAAATAAAGCTACGTCTGTGACGGCCTTAATTCGAAATATCTATGATGATTGGTGGAAGATAGTGATGCGGCGGGGAAGTGGGGAGTATTAATTGCTTTTTCAATTAACGCCGAGACTCGGGATAGCGTTGGCGAAGAGACGTAAGTAATGGACTGTCACAGAGTAAGCGCAGCTCAGACGAGATGCCTAAGCTATTATGAGAAAAGATGTACCTACCTACCGATCATTTATCTATCTACATCTTTTTTTTTATAAAAATAGGCGTCTTAAATTCATAAAGCTTGTAGATGAAAAAAACATCAAATCAAAACATCATTTGGAGAATACTAAATAATATACTAGAAAAAATACGACTCGCACCAGATCAATACTCAGACGGGAATCGAACCCGCGACCTTTGGATATCCGGTCCAATGCTCTGACCGCTGAGCTACCGAGTCACTAGTGACATCGCCGAATTTCTTCTAGTATATCCAACTCTTACGCTGCAAGCCAGCGTTATTTCACCAATGTGAGGAATTACCTCGACATTCAATTGAAATATCTTTCCAGATATTTGGCAATCGATTAAGATGAAATAGCTATATAATTTTTAAATTTGAGATTTTTGCATTCACAATGCTTATACTCACATTAGTATTGTGTAAAAATAGCATTGTGAATGCAAAAATCTCAAATTTAAAAATCATTTGGAGAATCAAAATTGACAAATTTCATACTCATCCTGTATTGCCATCCCCACGATGCCCATTGCTGCGAAGGCTTTAGTGATCTCCACGAAGATCGGTACAGCTCCGTCACGAGTCAGCATCTTTAAATAATGCTTTATCTTAGACACTATAGTAATACGAGTACCTATACTTCGTGACCTTAAAGAAAATGTAAGGCAGATACTTTTAAAATTAGTAGTTGCCTAATTTCATATCTGCCTCTTGTATATTCTTCAAAGATTCAGCACCCCTCCACGGTTCATAATTCCATCCATTTGCGAGTGAGAACTGAGATGTTGAGACGTTGTACTATCCAACGTTCCTGCTATGACACGACCCACTATGGCATTAACCTGGAACACTGCAATTTATACCTTACGTGCAAGTAATAAGACTGACATGTGTAATGCGTTCCCGCATCAAATTTTTCAATCTAAAAGAATTTCACAGAAAATCTGCCGCGTCGATTTAATAGGCTATGCATAATGCATTCTAATACAATGTGTGTTTGTTATGTTGAACATAGCATATGTAGTGGGTTGTAATATTTATGTTGGATGTAAATACTTATTTGCCATATTGAATATGTGTACATACTGAATTTAAATAGGCACAACATACAAGGGTGGTACAAGGTCTTAAATCATCGTTCTTGTGAAGAGCTTTTAGGCTAAAATTTTATAAACTATACAATGTGTTACAAAATAACCCCTATGCCAAATATGGTGAATAGGGACCATCAAATTGAGCAACTTTTACTATGGGACCAATCCTGAAATTGCGGAAAAAAAATCTGTTGTTTTATACAAAAAATTATAACGAAAATATCAAAATACAATACGTGTTATATACTAGAAAAAATACGACTCGCACCAGATCAATACTCAGACGGGAATCGAACCCGCGACCTTTGGATATAAACCTTTGGATTTAAAAAGAAAATATCAAAATGTATGAAAAAGTTGTATTTTTTTCACGATTTCAGAGTTTATTCCATAGCAAAAGGTGTTAAGGTTGGCGGTCCCTATATTAACATTAAAATCTTAGTTTGACCACTAACAGCATTCATTTTTTTTATTAAGGGTCTGAACCATAATCGAAAAAAAAATTGCAAAACGTACATAAGTAATAAAAATATGAAAAATTATCAATTTGCTTTTGTTTCAAAATTGTATCTTATCCCCCTTTTTAATATACTATATCTATGCTATTACCAGAAAGTTAGCTGTCAAACAAAATAATTACATTCCCGCCTAAGTTTAGTATGCCTGAAATATGTATACGCCAAATTCATGCTTCAAAAAGACCTCGAACTTTTCCGACTAGCTATTATTAAGTTGAAATTATGTGTAAGTTAATGTAGTGCTAATAACTTGAATGGCAGCGAGTGCCGAAGTTACGCAACGGTTGGCAACTTGTGAATAATTGCTCATTTAGTACTGCAATAGGTTATTAAATGGTGTTTTGAGCCTGTAATTAATGTTGAATATTTACGCTGTTTCGTTAATTGCGTGTTAGTTTTCGAACCAAAACCATTTTACCGAACTGTTTCTCCAATCTATGTAAAAATGTCAATTGACACTTCTTATTAGTAAAGAATAAATAATAATAGGTAGTAATTGAGAGTCACAAATTCGCTAATTTATAGATAGTTTTGTAATTACTTATCGAATTATTCAAATAAATATGTATTGAAACTAAAAATTCTTTAAAAAATCGTCGTCGCATGTTCTTGATAATCAAATTAACTATAACATTTTACATTTTGTACGGACTATTATACTATTACTATTATACTTTCGGTAACGAAATACCATAATATAATTATAATTCTGCTGCGTTACCATCTCGAGCGAGCTTGATATTAAATGTGGTAGCATCAGCGACGTGTCAAAAGTAGCACTGCAGAATCACAGTGCTGAAATCGCTGAAAATATTTGATTTTCGCCATAAACAGCGGCGGCGTCCGCCCAGCTCAGCGTAAGTGCCCCGTCGCTTGTTCTCTCCTTTCTATTTTAGTTCTTAGTTTAAATGCTTTAATGCTCGGGCGTGAGTGCACTTTGCATCTCCGATAATGTTATTCAAGCACTTTTTTTATGAAAACAACTTAAGAATATTTGTGGAATTTCACACTGTAAATCTTGGAAGGTTTTGGGGGAATGCTTTTAAACCCTTAAAATGTAGAAGTGGTCGAAATTATCGGGTGTTGATTCAAATGAAGATCTATTAATGTTCATTTGATTTGATTTTTATTTATTTCATTCTTGATGATTTTTGTAAGATAAATCGCCGGTCGAATGTGGAAAAACACATTTTTTTCTTTACTTAATTCTATATTTTCTTCTTTTTCTATAAATTCTTAACGGTAACATACAAGATATAGTAAGAAAACCTAATTATCTCAAATAGACATGATTCTACCCTTCAATCCCATGTGCCCTTTATGTCAGTTACAACATTTGGGTTGACCTTATCAATACGGCAGTAACATGACTATGTAAGGTGAAAGGTGAATAAAAATGTGACAGGAAATGGGGAAATTTTGATTAAAGGACGGTACCTATCTATATTATACTTAACAGTAATGCTATGAAACAAAATTATCATTAAATTTGTTCAAAATAAGCAAGAATTCAAACACTGAAATTTTTTTACAATATGACATAATAATATCTAATTTTTGCATGCATTAATATATTTCCTTGTTTTGTTTTAGAAACATCTATCATACATTAAATTACAATATATTAATTTATCTTCTGTATCGACATTTAATTTTGTTTTGTAGGTAGTTCTGTAATACTGTAAAAATAAACTGATATATCTAACTTTTTATTATCTATCTAGTAGTAGATCTAGAGTATCTAGATACTAGTACTTATCTTAAGCCTTGCTTTGCTGTAGCATGCCGCATTTCTACGCAAACTACGTTTTCTTTGTTATTCTTTTGTATCATTTTCCTCATAACTAAACCGATTTCCACGCTGGCTTCAATTCAAAAATGCTTTACAAGTACATGAACAATTCATGAGCAGATGTTTCCGCTGCCGGGTGCTCGTGAAGCTCCGTGAAATCGTGTATCCGGACCTTTATGCACACGCGATAAATCTTGTATGAATTCCCCATGTCGATTCTAAGCTTTATGGACGCAGGATACCGTGAATTAATATAAACCAAATGCTATTTAAACGTAACATTGTATAGATATAGGTGTATATCTTCAAAAGCATGTTTATTACTAAACAATTTAATTTTAATTCTAAGCAGGCCTTTTCAGCAGATGGAAAGCTCCCCAACCGCCTACCATCAGTTATCTACTCTGGCGTATTTGTTATTATGGTCTGTGACGCTGGCCTTAAACAAAAAATTTGAAGTTTTACCATAATATTACCATACCTTTTCAAATAATCTTTAAAATATATCTTTAAAATATTATCTTCATTTATTACGCTATAAACATAGTAAAAGTTGTTAGAAAAAATGCAGACAAATTAATGTCATTTATATCTATCGGCAAACGAGTGACGTAAGTAGTCTGTCCGCAGCTTTTTTGCTGCTAATATATAATAAATTAAAAAAAAATTGTCTTTCCATGTAGCAAGGTAAAGTCATATTATGCAGTCTCTAATGTAACAAACTTCATGCTGTACCGAGCTAAGGAAAACAATTTATGCGCTTTCCTTATTTCCCCTGGGCCAGTTCCGCATAGATATTGTGGCTTTGAATTTTAGATCAAAGGTAACCTATTTCTTAGTTACCGTATCATTTTATTAATGGGTTTATACGGGGTTATTTGTAAAACAGCAACAACCTCGTAGGAGTAGATTACTTACATCATAAACCGCAACATTTGTTCTACAACTTTTCCGAAAACAGTTTCCATACAAATCGAGTTTTGTGTGAAAAGTCGATTTCTTTGTATGTTTTCGATTTCCTGCGAGGTTGTTGGTGTTTTTACAAATAACCCTGTATATGAAGTAAAAAGTAAAATATGTTTTTAAACCTGAGGGTGTTAAATTTAAATTGAACACTTTTACAAAAAACCTACTCTGAAATCCTGAAAATACAGTCTGAGTTTAATCTACACTCACTAACCGATCTTTGACATTTAGTTAAATGAAACCACATTTGCCATAAAATTTATTTATTAATTTAATATCAATGAATGAAACTTACAATGTTATTGTTGAGGTGTTAGTTACATAATATAAAATTTTAGAGTTCTTACGACGTAGATTAACTGCATAATTATGACTATACTAATAGCACACCTAACAATAATTGAAAACACAGTATCACATTTTACCTATAATTAATGGACAAAATATGTATGCAAAAGTTTTATTTGTGTTTATATGAAACAAATTATATTATACAAAATCTTAGTATTAATTTCTTACTCTAAAATTGTATAATACTTATTAAAAGTTCATTAAAATTACTTATAATAAAATTAGCTTTTGTCTCTGAAAAAAACTTTTTGATAGCTGATTTAGAGCTTATGGAGCTTAAACTTAAGCTAAAAGAACAGTTGAGTGTCCCTAGAATAACACTAATATAAAACTACAAGAAGACAGTTACCAATGAGTTTATTACGGCAATTGTAAGTGTGTTAAGTATAATTAATGAAAAAATTGCATTTCTTGCAATTCGAAAATACGGACGAAAATCCTCCTATAAAACTCGTAAAGGTTATGCACATTACACACGTGTTCTCTCTGCCCGTCGTCGTCGTCAGGGCATTGTAGAAGATTGTTTTCGTGTGCCAACGTACAAAATGCGTATTAGCAGCGCGTCTCTTAGCTTTTAAATGTAAAAGCGCGTTGTCTGCTCATTCGAAAAAGTTATGTGCAAAGACCATAAAGTTAGAATAATCTACAGGCTCCCTTTCCTATAGTTACAATTACAAAATCGATTAACTTCGCCATAGAAATAAGTATGGGATTGACATGAGCTTTCGCTATCTATGTACTGATCTTTAAAACGTGAAATCAGGGGCGTGCATTGGTTTTCAAGATAGGTAGGCACTCTAGATCTAAACAGTTGTAATTTTGCTCTTATTATTTTCAACTAACGGAACTAAAAACAAACAAAATATGACAACCGCATTGCTTGCATCTTTATTTCCGAAAACAAACATTCTATTAAGCGCGGGTATCAACACTCTTAGGACAAGGTAACAAGATTGAAACTTGTTAAATTCACCCACACTCGTGAGATAATAAAACTCGGATTAGGAGCGAGCGGTTTGTGCATAGGAGCGAGTGAGACAAATAATGTCGTCGTCGGCTTCTCGGCAAAATTCGTTCGGCCGCGGCCGCCCGAGGTGGTCCGAGGTAGCCCGAGTAAGCATGATTACCTAGCGCTGTTATATTGCGAAGGTCATGTTTTAGAACCTTACACGTACAAAGAGCGCACTTTTTTCTGTGGTCGTATAACTTTTACCGAAATTTTTTAAATGAGTTTTGTATGAAACGCTCCTTGCTTCGAATATGCATTCTGGAGACTGCTTACCACACCGTAGCGCGTAGGTAGGAATGATGCGCAAGGAAAATTTGCTTACTAACTGAGTGTTTAATAGAAGTTTGGTTATTATAGAATATTAACGGAACCAAATTATTATTTTTTACTTTAACACTAGTGACTAGTGGTACCTATATTTATTAGGTTCGCCATGAGGTAAGCACTGCCTAACTGCCTTTATGGTATGCACGCCCCTGCGTGAAATCGATACATATATTATAAGCGAAATGTAGTTTTAACGTTCGTAAAATATCTTAGCGATGATTTTATTTCAATCAAACACGTATTACTTTTATTGAGTCTCACGTCATGGTTTAACTAATATTATGAATGCGAAAGTAACTCTGTCTGTTACATTATCACGCCTAGACGGCTGGACCGATTTTGACGAAATTTGGTACGGGCACAGAATAGATATAAGTACTATCGTACAGAAAGGACACTCTCCGCCCCGCTCTAGAATCAAATACTTCACCCCACCCCGCGAGTTCGTGTGCCTAATCAGTCGTGATTGTCAACGACTCAACGTCAACATATTTTGATATTCAAAGCATGCGTCGTAACTTTATTTACCAAAAAGTTCGAATTATGATTTGAACGCCGTCGCTCACACAGTAAAAACTACACGGTAGCCCTATATAGACTTACACACACAGATGCGCGTGTACAAAAACGTCATATGACGTCAGATGTTTATAATGGCGCGGTTGTATGAAGTGTCCGGGGTGTGGAACGGGTGTAGATGAGACCTTGGGGAAGGACACAGGCTACTTTTTATCCCACTGTGGGCACGCTCTCCGCCCGCACGATATAACCTGTAGTCCACGCGGGCGAAGCCGCGGGCGGAAAGCTAGTCTCACGACTCTCACATCATGGTAAAATACTCGTATTTTTCTATAAATGTTAAAAAACAGACTACAACAACATTACTTCTAGATATATTTATCTTCACAGACGCCCGGCTCTGGCGGTATAATTACCGCGTTGGTTACGTGTTTTGACTCTGGATGCTCCTGAAAAATCAAAAAGTTTCTATGCATAAATCTAAATACGTTATATTGTGCTTTACTATGAACAATTTTTGACAGACTGTGTTTTAAAGCCCTCATCAGCTCTTGTTATAAATAAAAGTATAAAAATTATGCTATAGTCTAAAATATCTTTTGTTTGCCAGCAAGGGATGAATTAGAACATATTTGCTTAGAGTTCCCATAGAGTTCCCATAGAGTCCCTGAGAGTCAGCTGTAGTGCAGAGGGCCTATTACAATTAAGCATCGCGATAAGCGTACGATATTCGTACCACTCCGTGACATTATTAACTCGTATAAGGTTCTAAATCAAGTAAATCGATCAACTTACGTCTTCCGACTATCGTGATTCATTTTAGTAATAGGCCCTCAGTTTTTTTTGTTAAAATGAAACTATTCTTATCGTATGAGGAATAGTGGCTACCTCTGTGTTCGAGTTTGTCAAGCCGGCTGTAAGGTCTCTAACTTGGCTTAACGACTGTTATCAGATGACAGAGCCGGGACCGACGGCTTAACGTGCCCTCCGAAGCACGGAAGCGCTCAGTTGTGCCACCTAACGGTTACCCATCTGACACCTGGCGGGACCGAGCGTTGCTTAACAACGGTGATCGAGTACAATCAGTCTGTCAAGCTCCGCCATGAGTGCTTTCTTAAGCTCTCTTCTTAAGAAAGAAACTATTATGTTGTTCATACATACGTTTTCGGCGTCAACTCTATCCATTTCGTTAAATGTCTTCGTCATTTTTTGGGATCTTTTTTGCGCTGACGCTGCGCGCTGTTGCAATATCTGCATAAAATAAGAAGATTTCTTAGTATTTAATTTTCACACAAAATGCGTTGCCATATGAAATGAAATTACTTCGATTACGTTTCGTATTATATTTTACAAACACGTGAAACATTATTTCATTTTATACAAGGT
This sequence comes from Agriphila straminella, assembly GCA_950108535.1. NCBI lineage: Eukaryota > Metazoa > Arthropoda > Insecta > Lepidoptera > Crambidae > Agriphila > Agriphila straminella. The sequence continues at coordinate 15,755,691 of OX467312.1, forward strand.
GTATTTGTAACCACTCTCCAAATTTTAAGGATGTGTTCAGTCCATGAAACTGAACAACTTTCTCCATGAAACATAGGGTCAAATATGTAAAAAAAAATGACTTTTTATACAAATCAAAGAGATCACGTGATCAGTTTAGTATGGGATGACCAAAAATTTTTGGCGTATTTCGACACATGTTTCATGGAGATAGTTGTTCATCAGTTTCATGGACTGAACACATCCTTAAAATTTGGAGAGTGGTTACAAATACATCCTAAATAAAAAATACTACATGACCTTTTTCGTCGATTAAATTATCCTATGAACACTTTAATTTCGTTTAATCAATAAATTTACACAAGCGTAAAACTGAAATTTAATTTGGTCCTCTCAGCACCGGTGGGTGGATTAATGAAAGCTCTCCACGGTGCACTTGCTAATTAGTTTAATGGCACAATGCTTTTAATTATTGACGAGATCCGCCAAGTTTCAGCTAAATTGAAACAAAAATTGGGCACCGTTATTACCCTGAGCCAATACGGACTTTATCAAAGACTGGCTGGCTGTTTGCTCCTCAGTCCATGAATTAAAATTAAAAACATGCCGTTCCAACTTTGAAAGTTAAAAAATAAGAGGCTCATGCTTCGGGAAGGGCTATGATTTTTTTAATAAAGTTCCACAAAGTGTAATTGAGCTGGCTTTCCATAAATTTAAAATAAGTGGTAGAAAAACGCTCAAAAGTATGAGTTCTAACTTTATGATAAAACCCACGTATAAAAATATCGATAAAAACAAATGCAAACTGATTGTTGATAATGCTATTAAACTACAGTCACCAATATTAGGACTACGGCCGAAAATGTCACTACAAGGACACGTGTTCGTATTACTGTGTAATAGTACTAAGTAAATTGGTTCTAAGTAAAGCTTATCATCGACTTTACAAGTCGCGAACAGAAAGTTGAATTCCCGTATTGATCAATGTAGAAAAACGATGTTTAATAACAATTACTTGGGATCACTGATAATGTGTGTTTTTTTTGCACAACGATTAATATTAACACACTGTGACGTAGTACCATTAATGGAACTATCTATCTAGCTTAATAATTAATATTGATCGTGGCCTGCTTCAGCTAATACCTTCGAACAAGAATATCCTTTCGATCAAGATATCGCTTTACGAACTAAAACAGTACGCAAAAATGGCCCCTTCAAATAGTGTCCCACTTAAAAACTTGGCGCTTATTTTGTACAAACTCACGTTTTATATCACTTATTTTGTACAAAATAAGCTTTAACTCTTCAACGCCCGGAAAATGAGACACAATAGAAAATCTATTGTGTCTCGGTCGCCAGCGACCGCTCCGGCGTTAATGAATTAAAACACATCTTTTATCACTTGCTTTGTGCAAAATAAGCACCTAGTTTGTAAGTGGGACGCTATTTGAGGTGCCATTTTTGAGACTCTGACCAGACATCTAGGGTATTCTAGATCAAAGGCTAATACAGATGTACCATGGGCAACAGCGTCGCTTAACCACTTCTAAGGTTAAAACCGCTGGCACGCCGCGCCGCCGTCACAACATACGTTTAGCACGGGCGATACGCGCGCACACGTATTTTGATGCTAAAGCTAGGGTTTCCTAGGATGACGGTGCCGTCATACCTATTACGGCCGTAATTTTGCGGCGTAGAACGTTGTCTATGTAAAGAATACGGCGCGGTTTCCTGGAGAGCAGTGACACCGTAACGTCAAAAAATTGAAAAACCCGCCTGCATAAAAAGACAAGTCAACTGAAAAGATGGAAACAAGATTAAATAAATATTAAAGGCAACATGTCATAATAACATGCAGTCGGAGGCATATAATTTAAATCATTCATAATGTCACTTTCTTTATGCATGCCTCCGACTGCATGTTATTATGACATGTTGCCTTTAATATTTATTTAATCTTGTTTCCATCTTTTCAGTTGACTTGTCTTTTTATGCAGGCGGGTTTTTTAATTTTTTTAATTTATTTTTTAATTTTATCTCTTTTTAGTTATTATATATTACGGTCATGATATACCTTTTTGAAATCCTTATATTATGCCCTTTAATATGACACCCATATTGCAGTATTCTAATTTGATTCTAATTTTTCACTACGTATAATAGCACCGTACAGCCGCTATGTTGGTTTAACGCCACCTTCTTAAGAACACTTGGGTTTGACAAGACAAATCTAACGATATCTTAATCATAGAAATCCGTTCAGCCGTTTGAAAGATATGAGGTAATAAAGAATATTACATACAAACATACATACAAACTTACTTACAAGATAGGCGCGAAACACATAACCCTTTCTTTGCAGTCGGGTAAAAAAGCGGTGCCGCTATTTTCGTGACGGCCGTCATGACGGTGTAGAACAGTTCGCCACCGTTTTTCAGGATAGCAATATATACAATTATTTTCCTCTCCTGATGATTGATCGCTCCAAGTATATAATTAATGCTATATCAAGATCGTCTATTTCTTCTCAGATAGGTAAGTTTCTGGGAAAAAAGACGGCCGTAACGGTGTTGTATAGTGTTGTTACTTCCCACATGACTCCACCGTAAAGATTGCCGTCTTTTTACTTCTGTAAAATTACGGCCGCTATGTGACGGCACCGCGCTTTCTTAGGAAACCCTAGCTTAACTGGTTAGGTGACGCTGTTGCCCATAGTACTAGACTCAAATACCTGATCTTTACTATCAGTATCTATTATGAGGCATTCCATATTACTTACTGTGATCCTTCTTTGTTCGGCCTCTGCTAGCTTCTCCACGATGTCTGGTAGACTGATCTCCGCCTGCGATGGCTGCAGCAACCGTTGCAGGTGCGGTGGTGGCGTGGTAGAATCTCGGCGGTTGCCATCGATCTCTTCCAGTGGAATTTCAAAGGCAATTGCTGGAAAATAATTCCAATTATATGACTGTAAGTAAGCTCATGGTATGCCCCCTGTTCTCAAAATTTTTTGGTACGCTTAACAATAGTCAGAAGACAACTACCATGAGCTGCGTGAGTGGAGGTTGCTAAAAAGCATTCATTCCATTAACCCAGCTAAAGGCAGTCGAAAAGGTGACCAAGAGACAAATTAACTGGACTACAGAATCAGAATCAGAATATTTATTTGGACTTGTGTACATTACATTGAGATGGGTGACAATGTTTTTAATCATTTTAATCTAAAGTTTCAGAATATTGTGCTGCAAATTTTAGTAGTATTAGTTAGTTAGTATCTAAGAGACTACTGCTTTACCCGTATATAGGAGTACCAAGTCAAAACATCCAGATAAACAAAAATGGGTTACTTTGTCCGAAGTAAAAGTTTTTTTTATTTACTCACGTGGTTTTGGCCTTATTGGCGTCTCTGGCAGTACCACCGTCGGTAAATCGTCATGTTCGCTGTCATGGCGACCGTTCATAGTCTTGACTCCATTCGTCGCCTTACTGTGACCGTTGGCAGTCTCTTCTGCCGCTGGTACTACTTGCCCTGATGACCCACAACCCATATTGAGCCTTGTTATAAGGGGTTACGGTTCATTTCATACTTTGTGTTCTGCATACCTGATAAAAGATCAAATGGAAACATAGTATTTTGGGACATGGGACACCGACATCAGCCATTTTTAATGGCCCTTCCTTATGGGTTGATTTTTTTTATTTTATTTTTATTTTGTTTATTTAGAAACAAAACAGATAAGGAGGATGGGCCATAACCCACCACGCGGGACCAATTGGTGGATTTTAACGACTGCAAATGCAGCCGTGAGCAACGGCTTAACGTGCCTTCCAAAGCACGGACGCACTTGGTCACCTATCCCATTACCGACCTTTGCGAAAGTTGCTCAACCTCTGCTATCGCAGGGCCTAGCGCCTGGCCCAGCGATTGTGGAGGTTAAGCAACTTTCACTCAAATCGCAATCTTCAATCACTGCACCACCGAGCTTCTCTTTATTTATTTATTTTATTTTTATTTTATTGATATTTGGGGGGTTTACAGCTCCAATACAGCGTAGTATAGAAAAATAAAAACTAAAAGCCTATTAAAAACCTCCACAGGTATGTAACAAGTTTAAAGTAAAATGATTAAGCCAATGCTTAAAAAAAAACAAAAAACCGACTTCAAAAAACCTACCTCTAAAAAGCAAGAAATAATATTCGTAATAATAAAAATACGTCTATTGAAGTCGGGTGGGGCTGGAGTACAAATTCTTTTTTTTATTCTAAAAGCCCCACCCGACTTCAATAGACGTATTTTTATTATTACGAATATTATTTCTTGCTTTTTACAGGTAGGTTATTTGAAGTCGGTTTTTTGTTTTTTTTTAAACAATTTTTATTTTTTTATTTTTAGTGTAGGTACCTTGTAGGTAAGGTATATTATTATATGTAGAAAAATCGGCTCAGCCAAACGTAAGATAATCGCGGAGAAACATACTTAAATACGGGGCAAACTGAGAACCTCTTCCAACAAAAAAATAATTATCTTATTTAGTTCATAAACAAAGAAGTAATACGACCAATCATCGAGGTAATTCACACAAAATCATACTATTTTCGTGCTTTTTTTCAAAATTACTCGAAAAGTACTGAAACGATTTCCAATTTTTTTTACGTATATTTACCTAATGTAATTACGTTTGAATCATTTCAATCGGTCCAGCCGTCTTCGAGTAATCGGTGGACATACACAAAAAAAAAAATATACAGACGAACATAGAACCTCCTCCTTTTTTGGAAGTCGGTTAAAAAGGATAAATTACATTAATAGAAAATAGAACCACAAACTATGGCCAAAGAAAATACATAATTATGTGCTCATTAACATGTGAATAAAATTTACTTATACCTACCCATTTAATTAACAGAGCTTATGTATACAATCAACTGCCAACATTATACCACGTAGCGGCCAGTCTGAGTCTCCTTAGGCAGTATTTTGGGCAAAGAAACTCAAGCCTACAGTTCGCCTGATAGTTGCTGTGCTTGTCACAAACAGATCAAAGTCATATTCAGCGCTATACCTGTTATAAGTAGTGAGACCACGTATCAAGAAAGTATTGTTCCTGTAATTAGTATGTGCAGATGGTTTGTGAAGCAGTGGGCGTCGTCGCAGAGCCAGTGAGTTAGTACGAAAACCAACTTTAGATAGTTTCCGAACAGTCAATGCCACCGTTAACAAGCTTCGAAACAAAACAAGCATCGTTCACTTCCCGTCAGATGTGAAGGGGCAGAAAGTGATACCTTCTGCATCGGTGTTCATAGTCCCTTTTTTGGGACATATTATGTGAAAATAATGGCGACCGCGCGCACCCGACGACACTCTGTGATATACAGTGGCGGATACCGGTCAGGTTTGAGTAGGCCTTAAATGACAAGGCCTTGACCGGGAGTTTTATATTCGTATTCTATTTAATAGAAGACGAATGTAAAGCTTTTGGCGTTGGCTTGTCGGACCATGTACGGAGGAGAGTCCTGGACTCGCCGGATTTACTCCCAACATCCGGAAGTCTATAAAAGAGTCCCCCTGCGTCAAAAAAAAGGCCTTAAATGACAGTGTGCCCTGATAAAGTTGACCGACAATCTGGCTAAGGTCACGGAAAACCGCTGGATGCGGGCTGTTCCGATTATTAGGGCTGGGGCTGTTTTGTGGCTAATATAATGATGATGATGCCAAAATATAACGATCTTTTGTTAGGTTAACTACTTTGCCCCACAAAATGGGCAGAGGTCTAACCCCTGAAGAACCTCCCGATTGAATGATTTCCATAATCATCTACAGCGTAAAAAAGTAAAGAGAATATTGTATTGCAATACTTTCTTTACCTAACCTTGTTTTTAGAGCATTATTGCAAGATCTATCGAAGAATAATCTCAAAAACCTGACGAGGAACTCTAAGTGCCCAAACCTTTCCGTAAGTAATCAAATTAATAGCGTTTAGAGCCTCAACGACGCCTCACCGTTTATAAAGACCTTGCGTTAAGGGTGACCATATCTTTTAGAACTTCAGGACAAAATGCCTTTTTTATTTTTATCGCTCCGGGCAAAGTGATTATTGACCCACAACCACCATCGGATCTGGCCGGAAAATAGGCCATATCAAACAATTTCTTTTTGTAAACTGTTTTGCCCTGTTCAGTACCCGTAGCACGAACAGCTATCGAGAAAAATAACGCGCGTAAAGACATTCGATAGAGTAATTTTGTATGGTAAATTTGTACAGCGCCATCTATCGCCGTAATGAGCAATTAAATTGTCCAAATAATTTCACTATCGAATAGTTTTACGCGCGTTATTTTTTTCGATAGCTGTTCGTGCTAAGGGTACAGATATCTTTTTTCTTTGTGTTTGGTCTTTATTACTGAGATAGATATAAAGTTAAACAATTTTTTTAACTTTGCATGCGGACAAGTTCAACTTAGAAGAGGATACCTGTTAAAAAAATCCGACAACTTCGTAGCCTCTTAGTGAAGTTCTTTATTTGTTTTCAATCAAAATAAAAAAAAGTTTGCAAACTTTTCGGACAAGCAATGAAACAAATAAAGAAATCAAATAAGAAAACGTATTAAAAACGGCAAAATAAAAAAGCTGGACGTTTCGAACAGAAATCGAAAAGCCCGGGGAAATCAAACGTATGGCGATCCTATTATTTACGTTAATAATGTCTCAAGGTGACGGGGCGGAATGGGATTGCCCCGCGAATTTGCCAATTCAATCCACTTTTTACTTAGAAAGATTAATAGACTATTCTTTGTAAATATTGAAGTAGTTAAAGGAAGTTATAAACGAGAAACTATGATCCAAATATTGTTAAAAACACCGCACAAAATGTATGGGAAAAATTGTTTGGTCGATTCGATCAAAAGCTGTAAAAATATGTTAAGTGGTTTCAAGATCAAAGTAGCTTTATCCAATGGTGTTCGTTATTTAACGTTGTTCCTACCATAATACCACATAACTTGCCCATTATTATGAACCCAAACGGACCGAACAGGATTTCCCATACATAATTCATAATCTAAAAAAAAAATAAGTAAGTTTTCAAAAAATTAGAACCAAGTTTGATACTACTATACTGACAAAGTCTTTTCTTTTAAGGTGGTACCCTGAGCGAAAGTGGCGCCGCGGTGAATTATATTTAATATTATAATTCTAATACACAATTTTAAAAATGTTTATCGTGGAGATTTTAGGGCCCACAGTCTAGTATTTTTAGACGGTATTGTTACATTCCCTAGTCACTGCTAGAAGTAGATAGCAAAACTGCTAAAAGTGGCCGTTTTTGACACATTTGCTATCTACTTCTACGAATGACTACGAGGGCATGTAGTGATACCTTCTAAAAAAACTAGACCATTGGCCATAAAATCTCCACGATAAACATTATTAAAATCTTTTTCTATTAATAACTTATTAAATAAAAACCTCTAAGGGTGCCACTTTCGGTCATACAACCGCCTTAAATCAGCCGCACGACGACGACGCCCACTGCTGGGATATGCCCAAGCTTTCTTAAAGATTTTCATGATTAAGTATCGGTGCCCACTTAAAAATAGGTTTTCGAAATTGACCCACGCAAAGTCTGCGCCACAAATAGACGTGTTAATGAAGTGGGATGGATAACTTAATTTTTGGAAGCCTACATTTTACCTACATTAATATTGTGTTACGCTCCTAAATGACCATTATTTCTTGAAAATAATATTAAAGAAACGAATGTGTCATCGCCTTGACAAACGACGAATGAGACAATAAACTACATAATATTATAGCAATATTTTCTTGAAGGCAAACTTTCGAGGCATTGAGTAATTGCATTTAATATTCAGGCAAGCGTTTTTAATCTACAGAGCCGTACTTAGGCCCCGTACTAAACCATTAGAAAAAAGCTTTAGGGGTTCCAAATTTGAAAAAAGCTTCTATAAGATCACAGTTCTCAATTACTTCTTGTTTTATAATGAATTTTTTTTTTATTTTTTTATTTTATTTATTTTTGGCACGGTAACAAAATACAAATTAAAACATTCTATAATATTATCTTGGCTGTTGTACATTATTAAATTAGTATTTCGATAACAACCGAGCACAACATTCAAATAGGGTTTATCTTAGTTTAATTCAATACAACAGTTTTTGTGTTACTTTACTAACTAAAGGTTAAGAAAAAAAATACATTTTAATAGATAGGTAGCTAATGAAATACAATAAGTTGTTAAAGTTAGCGCTTTTTCAAAAGAAGCTGATCAAAATTTTCTGAACACTTGATACTTTTTATAAATGGTTTCAAGCTCTGATGAAAGATATCAAGGTCCTTACTTAGAAAATTAAATTTTCGACACAAATCAGTGCAAAATTCTTTTAAAACGCAGATAAATATACAAAATTCTATTGGCAGAGGGTTCTCCGCTTTATAAAAAGCATCCTGTTATATTTTCCGAGGCGGGCTAATCAGGAAATATCTCTGGCAATTTCAGCGTATTTCCAGAACATTTACAAGGCACCCGGAGTCTGCCGGAAGCAGAATTTGCTGCAGAAATATTGTTAGCTATCCCGAGCTGTGGATCTCGGAATTGTAGAAGCATTTCAATTTTATCTGTGGAAGGTATAACTTCTTATTACGACGGAATGGCCAGGCTAGTGTTATATAATTTGAGGGTATTTTACAATGCAAGCTCTTTCGTTACATTACTGTAGGTTTTTTACGATTTATTGTCAGCTAAAAAAGTCTGGAACGGGTGGTAGGAAAATATAGACGATTCAAAAGTACTTAATAATTAAGTTTATTTGAATAAAGCTTATTTGACTTTGACTTTGATTGGATTTTCGTATTTAAATGTTGTTATTCAGATATAATTTGAAATACTGTATAGTAAAAGGAAAGGAATTATTGAAACCTTCGATTGAAACCTATTTAATTTATTTTCGCTATTTCAGACTTCAATACTTACTAAATATTGAAGTAGGTACCAGTAAATGCTTTTTTGGTTTGGAGTAGACAAAAAAACATATTTTATTTTGTTTTTGGTGTTTAGGTTGTTCTTAAAAAACAAAAAAAGGTGAACCCCCTCATATCCCTTGGTTTGCAGCCAATGAGCTCAATAAACAACAAATTGTTACCGCACATAGACTGCGATCTGGACATTATCCAACAAAATCATTTACACACATGATGAGGAAAGCTGATTCTCCTAACTGCAACCAATGTAGAAAAATTGATAATCTGCAACACATTTTGATGGATTGTGCCAGTTTTGCGAGTAAGAGGCAGCAGTTAATGAGCAATTTAAAACTTAATAGACTAGATAGGTATAGGAATGTTCCACAAAATTTTGTCAGAACCAACTTCAATAGCAGCTAAGTCTTTATACTCTGTTTTTAGAGATTAGCCTTATAACAGTACGATGGGATTGGCATCGTCAATTTATGACAAAAATCCCGAAAACCAATAAAGAGAAAAGAAAAAAAATCACTAAGGTGATAAACAAGAATGTATTCTACCTTACCTTAGCCTTCAAGTGTGAGAAAGTGCATGAAAGCAACACATGTTTTAGGGCACTTCACCAAGGTAGGTTAGCAATGTTGACAGCTAACCTACCTACTTTTTTCACAAAAGCAATAATAGTGATTTAGTTTTCGCCCGGTAGTCAAAATTCGACCATAATCATTAGGAATTTGGGGATGTTGAATGTGCATGTTGCTATATAAAAATTGCAATAGAGAACACAAAGTTTGGTCTGCGATTTCATACACATTGCAATCATTATTATTCATCTTATTATTGTAAAAATAAAAAAGCTTACTCCTTTGAACGCTTTGAAGTAAACCTTAAGAATTTCTATAGAAAGCCAATTACCGTAATAAAAATACTACACAATCCTTGGAGCCATTGTTAGAGCTTTGAATAAGCCATCAAACTCTTTATAAAATCCGTTATTCATCTCCGGTACACGGTTTAAGCGATCGGGTAAGGTTCAAATATTCAATGATACGGAGCTTAAAAGCCGACTTTAAGCTCTTTGTGCAATATTTAAAGGCTTTTAGAAGGCGCTTTGTGCAAAGTTGAGGCATTTAAGTTTAAATACATTTTTAATGGAATATTAATATTAATCTTCGTTTAAAAAGATCATAATTTATTGAGAAATTTACTAGTCTAATCTAAAAGGAATTTACAAAAATACTTACGCTGCAAAATATTACGTTCTTTACAAAATAATGTCATTGTCATTTTGACATTATTTTGTATTTTGATGTAGGAGCTTACAGACGAGTGATTTCAGTCAAGTGTTGGTGATACAGTCAAAATGTCGCAAGCTATCGCTAGTTTGTTAGGTCCCTAAAGTTAATACAAAATTCGATTGAATGTGATGGTCTCACATGGGATTCGAACCCGCGGTCATATCTTTCGCTGGACGGCATTATTGTCACCACTAGATATAACAGGTATTGCGTAGCGGACAAAAGACAAAAAAGTGGTATTTTTTCAACACACATTGTCATGGGTGTACCGAGGGGAGGCAAGGAGGGGCAGTTGCCCCCCCTGGATTTTGTTTACCTCCAATTAACTATCAATTATTATTGTTATCAATAAAAGTTCTTATTTGCCATACAAAATATTTGATTTTCAATAAATTCCCCCCCCCCCTGAGGGCAATACAATAGATTTCCCCCCCCCTGGCCCAGAACCTGGGTACGCCCATGCACATTGTAGAGGTACCTAATAGTTATTCGATTTAAAAATATAAGTTGATTGATTATTAATATTACCATTAGTATTTGAAAGAAAAGTTTTCTTATACAACGAAACACACAAAAACTGCTATTAAGAACTTTACACTACTGACCTAATTTCATAACAAAACACAACAATCTAATCGTGATTTAATTACTTTAGCACTTATAATGTCACCACTAACAACAAATAGTTGTTTTATTTTTATATGATGTTTCTACAGACACTATAGTTAATAGGTACACGTTTTTGAGAAATGGTGTCAGTCAGTAATCGAACCAGACACCCGTGCGGCCGCCGTCGCATCGTCAACAACACTATTGGTAGTTTAATACAAATTTTATTTCAACCTACTACGGTTTTTCAGTACCTATGATAGTGGTTGATTACGATGGATTAATTGTCTTGGTACTTGCTAATGTTTTATTTAATCAACCTCGAATCATGCTTTTTATTTTACACGCTTACTTATAAGCTTGAGAAACGTTTTGTCTTCAAGAGAATGTCATTTTCGACAGCTTGGTTGTATAGGTATAATATGTAAAGTGAGATTTCGATATGAACAATAGAGCGTTTGAGCTCGTCTCGTGATAATGGGCTGGAGTGAATTCGCAGCTAAAACTAATTATATTGTTACTTATTTTGTACAACATTGTGAGTAACTTATCGCTGAAACTTGAAAGAAATACGTTTATCTTTATTTACGTTTACCAATTTTCTTTACCTCATCTTTATGAATTCTTTGTAATAATTGTTGAACACAGTCAATTTTCGATGTTATTGGTTTTTAGGTTTGACTAGTCAAACCTCAGGTTTGATAAGAAGACTTAGTCTAAACTTATGCATGTTTCTGCCTTTGACTAACGAATTTATGTCTAAACCTAAGAGAGACCAATTTGGATAGTCAACTCAATACGATCAAATCGGACTTATATTAGGGGCAGAATGTGTTAATTTGTAGGTCAATTAATTTTAATTAACTATCTTTCTGCGAAAAAAAGATTTCTGTTGTCTGTTAAAAAACACGCTCCGCTCCGCTTCGCGAATGGTCTCAAATTTCTAACCTAGATTTAGTCAAAGCTACTTTACTCCTGTAGGTCACGTAATAGGTTAGAAATATCGATATTATGTAATAAGTCCTTAATGTAAAATATTATACCTACTTAGCTTTTTTCCTTGACTATTTTATTTCAATCAGTAATTTTACTTCAGAAATTTACACAAGTATCAATTTTGTTAGCCGCGCTACATTCAGGACACTAACAATGCTTACATAGAAATTACAGTGAGCCACTATAAGCTTTACAGTCAACCCCTTGGCTCCATTCTATGGAACAGAAAAATACAGTGGAGTCGCACTGATTGCTTTCGGTCAACCTGGAATTTTTGGAAACTGTTGTAAATTGTTATTATTGGAAAATCAAAATGGGGTGCTTCCAGCGAGCACCGTAGTGTAAGAATATACTAAATACTAAATAAAACTTTTGTATTGACTTTAGTTATCGCTATTATTATTATAGCTTTTCTAAGGTTCGGAATGGCAATAGTTAAGATAAGACCAATCAATCCCAAATGGGACCACTTAAAGATAAAGTTCATCAGGTCTAGTTTGTTTAAATGAAAATGAAATGAAATAAAAAGTAAGTTATATTAAATGGTTAACATTAATGGTGGTTGTAAAGTTGACTTATATTTTTCGAGTTAGTAAAAGTTTTGTTACAATAGAGTTCATGGTTAAATAAATAAATCAATTATAAAAATGCTAGTATGGAGAATGCAATTTGTTAAAAATTCTCCAAACGTCAATTATATAGGTAAGGACCGTTGTACAATATAGTTATCCTATTATAACAAGAAATATGGTACGGAACCTTAAAAAAAATAGGTTGTTACGCACGTCGTATCCACAGCCGCGATAGAGGTTCGTCACCCGTTAGGGCAACAATCATCGGCCAACACCTACCATTGATTGCCGCTACATTATGCATACCCCCCTCTAACCCCCCCACCCTTAAATCATACCGACCAACACTACTAGAGCCCTCTAGTTCGACCGCCGAATGCCGAAACAATTCGTAAAACGAACGGGTGCGAAGGATCAAGATTAGCTGGTCTGACTCGTGCATGTCTATAGAGCCAATCGATTTTAATAATTACTGGGTATCGGAACGCGTAGGTGTGTCGGGGTGGGAATTACGATACATGTTTTTGTTCCATATTCAAAATGGGGATTTTTTATTTTTATTCATGATTTTTTTATTAAATTAGTTGTCCTTTGGGACAGGCGAAGGAACTAAACCATGCTGCCAATAAATAAATAGAGTTCTTGAAATATTGAAAAGATAAAACTTGTTTTTCTTTTTTCTTAACAAAACAACGCGTTAGCATCCGTAAAATGCTTAATAGTTATAAAAAAACAATTTCTCTTCGGCAGTTATAGAGTGTTTTTCCCTTATCCAATCAATTAATTAGCGTTAAAATCTCACTTATCTCACATCGTTATAATATTAGACACAGGTTGTTGAATTTCAAGCAGTTCTTAGTTAACAGTTAATTAATATTGATTTATTTAACATACGAGTAAGTGAGTTAAGCTAGCTAGACTCACTTAAAGGAAAATTAATACAGAATCATCTATTAGTTTCTCAACCTATATAATAATTATGAAAACTTTGACATAAGTACTTAGATTATTTTAAGCATTAAATTATTTTTTAATAAATAAGGTCAGGAAAATTACTTTTATATAATACTAGCGGCCACCCACGACTTCGTCCGCGTGGAGCCTCCCTAGGCCCTTTGACGAGGGGGTCAATTCTGCTAATGTTAACGTCGAAATCGTGATTCAATGGTGTTTGAATGGTAATGCTTTTAGACACAGTTCTTGTTTCTTAAACCCAAAACGGAAACACAATCAGCCTTACCACAAAACACTGTTTAACAAGTATTTAGCTAAATCACTGTTTAAATGTGATGCTGTCACTTTTTTGACAATATTATTTGAAAAAGACAGCATCACACTTAAACAGTGTTTTAGCTAAACAGTGTTTTAAGATCTTTTGTGGTAAGGCCAACTGTGTCTCGATTTTGGGTTTAAAAAACAAGAACTGTATCAAAAAGAATTACCATTCAAGCACCATTGAACCACGATTTTGACGTTAACATTTGACCCCCAGGATAAAAAAATAGCCTGTATGTTAATCCAGGCCCTAACTATCTACCAACCCATCCTAACCGTCTAACCGTTTGGGCGTGAAGAGGTAACAAACACACACACACGCCTCACACACAAACACACACACACACACACTCACACACACAGTCACACACACAAACTTTCGCAATTATTAGAATTTAGGATTAATTAGGATTAGAAGGACTTTTCTAAGTATTTATCAACTTTTGGAATTTTTAAGGTCTTTATGTTTTAGCTATGATAAAATGATGTTTCTGTGCGGTGGAAAAATATAAGTTATTATTAAAAAGCTAAAGCCGATATATGTCCAATTAGTTTAATCCTAAACCAACCTTTGTCAAATAAAGTATTAGTTAGGCCATTTAGTCAAAAGCTAGTTTGTGTCTAGACTGCTAACAGCCATCGATTTTTTATTATTTGTTACAAACACAATTATTTGGGCACGCGACCGACTTCTCAATCGGGTATGGGTATGGTTGCCCGTACCTACTTTATAATAAAGTATAAGTATACTTTATTTCGGGGTAATTGTACTCTATACTTTAAGAAGAAAATAAAGAACGTGAAAATATTTTTTTTCAGATGTTTTAAAGGTAAGTAAATAAATAATAAGTACTTTATTTCCATACAATCTACTTTCAGCAACCAATATACTTTATTAATCCAAAAAAGGTGACAACCCTAGGTGTGGGTGAATGAAGGAAATGTCTGAAAACTATAAAGCTAAGTGGGTGACACGGTTTTATGTAATTATGACAATGTGGAGGTTGAGTCTCTGATGCGTATATAAATGGCTTTTTATTAAAATTACGAGTATTATGAATTTGTTACAACTTGTTTTTGTTTCTACTAAAATAAGTTGTATAGGGAAAATACGATTAAACTTTAATTTAACCTGCTTGTTTAAATGTTACTAAAGAAAAAGCTATAGAGGTTGCATTTGCGAGTAGGTATGCAGCCTCCTTCTATTGTATTTTGCTTTTCATACTTTACGATCGTCTTTTGTTCCCCTCAATTTGTCATTGCTCTGTATTTCTAGCGAAAACATGTCTTATTTTGTAATTGATATTATTGTAATTAATTCAACTCAAGTTTGGTGATTTTTCATATTCACGGAATCACCGAATTAAATAGTTTTAACTGTTAAACACTGCTTTTGAATGACGTGTAGGTTAAAGACAGTTAATTTGGTTAATTCAAAAATCGAGGTAACACATTTAACGCGTTTTTTTGTTGTTGTATTTGGTATCTCATTATTGATTGACGTGCAAGCACGAAGGGCAAGCGAGGCGTCTCCGTTTTAGCTTTTCAGCTTGGGCAAAAATGCCTTCGTTTGTCTGTCTGTCTGGCTGTCCGCCTGTTCTCCTCTACAGATCGTTGCATTTCTTAACTGATTCTCCGAAATGTTGTGAGCAGGTTTGATACTTATATATTTTTTTTTTGTGGATTCAGTTTTTCGAATTGATTTGAAAAAAAAAACATTTATTACAGCCATTACAAAAAAATAACAAAAACGCGATGTTTACAGCTCACAGATTCACTTGTTAAAGATTTTCTTAAAACCATTGTAATAAAAAATAAATTTATATTCAGGTATTTTTATTATGCCATTTAAATGTCACTAAAGCGACATCTATTGGAAAAGGGGAGACGCGACTTGTCGCTTCGTATCGTATCAGTAGCCGTAGCAAGTTGGTTCGTAGCATTGAGTTGATCGATTATACTACGTTCTCTATCAACTATCAATAGATGGCGTAAGGTGTCGAAAAAGAAACAATAATAAATGTAATTTTACTATCAATTAATTATGTTTTTAATATGTTTTTAATTAATTTTTAAAATACATGGACCAGGTAGGAACTTTGTATGATAGTAACATGGACCTCTCTACGAAACACTCAATAAAAATATACCATTACAACAATTACTTATTACAAACCTATAAAATATGAATGCCATGTATGTTTAGATGATAAGCCTGAAATAAATAAGTACCTAAATAAATAAATAAAACTTCAGTTAAATAAACATTAATTAATACATAATTTGCAAAAACAAACATTCTATTCTATTATTTCTATTCTATTCTATTATTCTTTATACCTACTCAAAATCATTAAATTAACAATCTGAATCGAATGCTCGACAAGTTATTTTCCCACAAAGAAAACTCTTCACTCGCGTACTTCGTTGAGGTTTTTGATTGTGAAACTTTTGCTGCAAGTAGGTACATTGTTTCAGATGATGTCCTTTGAAAGGGTGTATCAAACGACATAATTTCAGTGAATGCCTGAAGCGCGGCGAGGGTCGACGCTCGTCTAACTTTTGTACTGAAAGGTTGTTACCCCGGCTGTATACAAAAGTACATACTTGCAATAAACGTGATCCTTTAGAATAATTTTATAAATCTGTACCCTTATATCGAACAGCTATAACGCGCGTGAAAACATACGACAGAGTAATTTTGTATAGGAAATTTGTACAACACCATCTTATTAATTTTAATTTATTTATTTATATTCAGGCATCGATGGCCCATAGAAAAAACTATGTTGTTAGTAAATAACTTAAAAACATATGTTAGTAAAAAAATCAAGTAGACACTTTGTGTGTCGAATCGGTGGCACAAGGCAGCGTCCCTCTGAAGCGCCTGTACACCACGCCCTGCGGCCAGAAGTCCTCCTTCATGAAGAGGTCCAGCCTTGCTGTCGGGATGCGCACCACAAACGCCTTATTGTACTAGCGACCCGCCCTCGCTTCACTTCGGTTCCTTACTTTTCGCTACAAAAGTCTGTACCCGTCCCGTTCGAGTCCCGTCACCATCGGTATGAGAAATGTGCTTGAATTTATTTTCGCGCGCGGAAACTTTTGACTATAACTCCTTAGATATTTATTTTAACTATATAGTGTAAAGGGCTAAAATTATGTGCATGAAACGCTTATGGTAACGAACGCGTTTTATTTGATAAAGATTAATACTGTTTCCGTCTAAATACCTTTCCAATTACCACATAATTTGTGACCATTTTAAAAAAGTTCAAATAGCTATTGTTAGCTATACTTAAAAGATAGACATAATATACCGTCGCGAACTTTTTTGTAGACCTAAATATAACAGAGAAACAATTCCTTCATACATTATTTTGTTATAGCTCGAAAGGTTTAGGCTGCGTTTGAGATGCAAGCTCCCAGACGGTTTAATTTTTGCCGACTCCTTCAACAATTATCGTCATATTTCTATCAATTTACATAAAACCTCAATTTATTATACACTATATCCTTCCTCAGGAATTACTCTATCAATTGGTAAAAACTAAATGAAAATCCGTTCAGTAGTTTCCGAGTTTATCGCGAACAGACAGACAGACAGGATGGCGTTGTACAAATTTCCCATACAAAATTTATCTATAGAATGTTTTTACGCGCGTTATTATTTCAATGGTTGTTCATGCTACGGGTACAGAAAATGAGATTTCTATTCGAGAGAAATATTGTTAGTGAATAATCAAAAGTTTTTCAGCATTTCCAATATCAATATGAAACACAGAGTTTGATTATTCATTTCTAGTTTTACAACAACAAACATGTTGTTGTTGTTGTTGTTTGTTAGTGAAAATGAAATAGAAAAAATACAGTGTATTAGTATAATAATAAATAATAAATAATAAATGCTTGGACAATTTCACACAGCGCCATCTAGCCCCAAACTAAGCAAAGCTTGTAATATGGGTGCTAGACAACTGATATACTACTTATATACTTTTTAAATATATACTTATTATACATAGATCAATACATAGATCAAGATAGTAAGAATTGCATATCAATACCTACTAATATTATAAATAAATGCGAAAGTTTAAATGTGTGAGTTTATGTTACCTCTTCAGGCCTTTAAAGGATGGATTTAGATGAAATTTGGTTGACAGAGAGATTAGATAAGATAAGATAATGCTTTATTTTCAACACCACAGTAACATATAACAAAGAAATAACAATAAAACAGAGTGTCAAAACATGGCGGTCTTATCGCTAAGAGCGATCTCTTCCAGACAACCTATGGTATGGTGAGATTGACAGAAGAGGAATACAGGGGGTGCAAAATGGCATGAGATGTAATTATTCTGAATTCCTAAATATTATTTAACTAAATTAAAATAAACCTAAATATGTAGATATATACATGTTACAATATGATATACATAAATATATATAGTTTATATATAGATTAGAATCTGGATTAGCATAATAAGCTAATAATATAAGGATAAAAAGTATTTTATCTTTGTCAAAGGTTTCTTAAGGTCCACATCTACATACTTAAACAGCTCAACAATTTTGTATTACATTTATACATAGGATTTATTCAGTTGTTTCCTACGAAAAATACTTTAATTTCTCAAACTTACAAAAAAAATTAAAGAAACAATTACACCATACAAAGATCAAAATCGATCGTGGAAAACGCTATTTTCAAAAGAATGAATGGCGAGTGGACCAATAGGATGGGTGTGCGGTTCCGACCACGCATTACCAAAAAGGCAACCAGCAGGCGAAGCATTTGGGCATAAGTATAAACAGGGGTTCGAGGACCGATTAATGCAGATTATCTATAGGGTAAACGTACATAGTGTCGTCCTACAATGAGGCAAAACGGTGACTATATAATGTAGTGAGACATAGTAAAACACGAACATCCCCAAAAGGGAAAGTTTTAATCTTTTATTTTACAAAGAGACTGACGTAAAACATATTTACGGTGATTTAGAGGTAATTTTTCTGTCAGTGAAATGGTTGCTGACGCACTTAACTAAAGGATAGAAAGAAAAAAACATTTATTTAGGAGCACACAACAATACACAATAAATGTATATTATAAAAAAATATAATAAATACACACATTGCGCATTGTCGGGCGCACAAAAAGGCTTTATCTCGCGCGCATCGTCAGGTGATGCCAAAATGTACCAAGCTCAGTATATCTGCTGCACTGGTATTCGGTTTGAAAAAAAAATGGTAACGCTAAGTTTACGCTTATAGACAGGCGGAGCCGAAGTGCTAAGCTTTATTTCATTTCATAATTCTTTCTTAAGAAGAAAGAAAGATTTTATAATTAAAGTTAGGGGAATATATAAATGCACTTTAAAAATAACGTAACACACTTTAAAATGTTTAACTTAAATTTTTATTGAATGAACTAAAATAATGGTTACTATAAATATGCTAAGCTTTAAAATTAATACTTTCCACCATACAAATTAATTTTATAACTTTAGTGCTGGTAAACAGACGAATAGGTGCGACGACGAGCGGGCGCAGCGAGAGAGGAGCCGAGGAGGAGGTTAGGTTCCATTGTGACCAACAACGCCAGAACCGACCTGCTGGCGTGTATGCATTATGCCACAATTTGTTATCATCTTGCCATCTTATTTTAACTGAAAGTGAAAGTGAAAGCTTTATTCAAATAAACTTAATTATTAAGTACTTTTGAATCGTCTATATTTTCCTACTGTGGTCAATCAAATGGTCGGATAGAAACTAAATGGTTTCGCAGTTGGGACACAGTTATAGTGCAAACCATTATTTTTGTAGTGATAATATTAAATTATAGATCTACTATTATTTTAAAGTGCTGACAAAATTGTTATAGTGCAAACCATTGTTTTTGTAGTGATAGTATTAAATTATAGATCTATCATTATTTTAAAGTGATGATATACAATTTTATAGCTGGTTTCATCAAATTTAAAGTGCTATTAAATACATCCCATAAAGTTAGTTTAAGTGGTGTACCATGGACGGGAAGCTGAACGGGAATAATAAAACGCGCATCTTTCGGCAGAAAAGATTCAGTTCTTACGCTCTACATTAATTCCTAGCCTCGCGAGTGGAAAACCACCCAGATAATTCGCTCCGGAAATGTATAATTGTATTTCCATCATTGTGGCTACTTTGTATTGGACATTAAATAAATAGCTTACAGCTAAAAAGCTGTAAGCTATTTATTTAATGTCCAATACAAAGTAGCCACAATGATGATACCCACAATGATGATAGTAGCCACAATGATGATAGCCACAATTATATGATAGCTTACAGTTGTGTAGCGTGACCTTTTGGTCACGCTACACAACTGTAAGCTATCATCGACATTTTCTTTTACTTTTATCTCTGTTTTGAAACAGTTGTATTTAGAGGCTTTTCAGTACTAGCCAACTCGTAAATGTTGGATAATAAACAAATTTTTTAAACTTTTTAGATTTTATGCATTCACAATGCTATTTTTATATTAAGATTATTAATATAATTGAAAAATATTAGAATACTCAGACGGGACTCGAACCCGCACCCTTAGGATTCCGGCCCAATGCACTAACCAATTATGCTACCGAGTCGCTAGCGAGATTGGCGAAATTTTCTAATACTTTTCACGTTTTACGCTGTAGGCCAGCGCCATCTCATCAATGTGAAAAGAATTACTTCGACATTCGAAAGCAACACCTTTACAGGTGCTAGACAAATCGATTAAGATGAAATGCATTGGGCCGGAATCCTAAGAGTGCGGGTTCGAGTCCCGTCTGAGCTGCTACGGGTGAGTCGATTTTTTCTAATATTTTTCAATTATATTAATAATCTTAATAAACAAATGCTACGAGTGTTATCTTATGTACATGAAATCCGTCGCTTTCTAACCATTCTTATGCTCGTATGATATTGAGTTTATATAATGTACATATTTTCCAACGGGGTATGATCAGTATTGTTTTATGAAGGTACTGAACAAGACTCATTGTAAAATATTAGATTACAACGCAAAAACACAAACAAATAAGTAAAGTTATTAAATTAATAAATTATTCTGGACATACACTATAATTTAGTTCCAAACTTAAAAATTAAAAATCACAGTCAGTTATCGGAGCCTTTACCCGATGTTTTCTCATTGATTCCAACACACAAAAAGGCTTTATCTCGTAATCATTTTCTGAATCAACTTTCTTAATGGCAACCCTTTTTTGGTGTTTACGCGAAGGATGATGTTACACAAAATGGCGTTTTAGGGAAACAGAACAACGGTACCGTATTACTAATGATAGTAACGGTAACGCTAGATATCGTATTTGGCACCTTGTTTTTAGCGGAATTACGCTGTTTTAGGATATAAGAAATAAACCTAAGCAACGTAGGGTTAGAAAATTGTTAATTTCGAATGGGTAATGGACTTTAAAGAGGGTAATAAAGTTTAAAAGCATCTAAAATCATTACATTTTTATTAAAAGAGTAGCTTTACACGTTCCCTATGTGGTAAGTGATCATTAAGGCTCCTATAGCCCTACTGTAGTGACACCCTCATCTTAATTAAATTGAATGCTCGCTAAGTACATAATGTATCGAAAATTCACATGTAGGTACAGATTGAAGGTAAGGTTCTATAGTTTGTTTTCTAACAATAACCTCAGTGAAACATAGTTATTTGTAACGTTTATCGTTCGAATAAAATATATAAAAAAACATACAGTCGACTTGATAACCTCCTCCTTTTTTATGGTCGGTTAAAAATAAATTTTATTAATCGACCATTACGCGTTAACTTTTAAAGCCTACCGTGCAGGTGATATAGTTTTCCATAACTATATTAAATATCAAAAGACCTATTCAACGATATCCCACACTATGAGATTGATGAGAAAAAATGTTTATTTCCACTTTTCATGTAGGGGAGGTAGGTCACTGAAAAAAATATTTATCAAAATTTTATTTTACCACTTTTTCAGCGTGATTACACGTTTTTACATACACATCCATGCAAAATTATACAGCTTACTGGTGCTAAGGGTCTCTGAGCTAAGTCGGACAGGCTTATTAAAGAGAAACATCGGACAGGTGAAACTAAATAAAAGCTTGTAATTTATTATGGATAACGGTAGGGAAAATGCATTTTCCCGTAAGTGCCTCAACAGTCTCAACAGCCGTCAAACTATAGTCTCAGTTAAGAGCATTTAAGCCGTGTAACGAGTTATGGATAACGGTGGGGAAAATGCATTTTCACGTAAGTGCCTCAACAGGCTCAACAGCCGTCAAACTATAGTCTCAGTTAAGTGCAATTAAGCCGTGTAAAGAGTTATGGATAACGGTAGGGAAAATGCATTTTCCCGTAAGTGCCTCAACAGGCTCAACAGCCGTCAAACTATAGTCTCAGTTAAGTGCAATTAAGCCGTGTAAAGAGTTATGGATAACGGTAGGGAAAATGCATTTTCCCGTAAGTGCCTCAATAGGCTCAACAGCCGTCAAACTATAGTCTCAGTTAAGTGCATTTAAGCCTGCCACATACAGACGGAATCCTGGTTCGGAATTCCGAAAGGAATATCGGTAATGTTTGAAAATTCCGTACGGAAAAATCCCGCATGTGTGTGGTAGGCCCATGATAGATTTGTATGGATTACGTAATGAATTCCGAAACGGAATGCCGTCTGTATGTGGCCAGCGTATTTTTTTTCTTCTTTTCTTCTTTCTGCATTCTTATTGCATTGCGTGCATTTGATTACATTTGATATACAGGGTCATTTTGTATTCACCATCCGCTAATATTGAGGATGTTTTCAGTCCATCCTGTAAAAAGTCGACTATCAATACAAATCAAAGAGATCACGTGATCAATATGGGATGACCAAAATTTTGTGGTGAAATTCGACACATGTAGAGAAAGTTGTTTAGTTTATGGACTGGACACATCCTTGAAATTTGGATGGTAAGTTCAGAATGACCCAATATGTAGGTATTATTTATGCCAGAAAATCGACAAACACTGTCATTTTAACCTATCAACGAAGCACGTGGATCTATCGAGAAAAAAAAACGCGTAAAAGTACTCGATAAATTTAATTTCGTTTTTCGGCGGTAGATGGCGCTGTAGAAACTTTCCATACAAAATTACTCTATCGAATGTTTTTACGCGCGTTACATTTTTCGAAAGCTGTTCGTTCTACCGACCGACGGGTAGGTACTGAACACCACATAACATCAAAAACCGGCTTCACAAAAAATACGACTTTAGTTTTCAGAAGATCGTCATTGAAAATATTCCGCGTCACAGGTCGTTACGTAAAACAAACAGTACGTATTAGGACTAAATTAGTTTTACAATAATTAGAGACTGGTCTCAAAAAGGCTCGCGCCATATTTGGCGGCCTAAATTGTTGGCCAAACATCACCGAGCTTATTTGGCCACGAGAATTGGTCACCAAATGTTATTCTATTCGATTTTACAAAAGCGCTAAATGGTTACGTCAAATTCAAGGATTTTTTACGCAGCTCTGTTTTGAATTTAACACCATTTTACACCGAAAAATTTATATAAATAAATCGCCGAAATGTAAGCGCATAACATTAGAACAACTGCACCAAGTTAGATAATTCTTTATTTATTGTGTTTGTTATATTATCAGGACAAGGTTTATTAAACGAAAACTTTCAAAAAAATTGTACGGCTTTCCGTACAATTTTTTTGAAAGTTTTCTTAAAATTCTTTTTTCTCTTCTCCGTCATTTTAAATCCCAATTTAACTAATAGATGGCGCCACCTGTGCGAAACCGGTTGGGCAACTAGTTTGAAAAAAAAATAGTTTATTTGATTTTTCCCTTTTTGACAGCTGTTATAAACATGTGGTATAATAATATAGGATTTTACTTTTCTTAAGTTTTTATTCTTCAAAAACTAAGGCATAAATAGTGATAAATGTATCTTTGCAAAGTAATATAGCACTGTCGGTATCCCGGGGAAATTCCAACATACAGCAATAACTCAAATTATTTGTGCACTGACCAGCAGGCTTACGCAACAGCACCATCGTGATCGTTTCGTGATCGTCAATTTGACATTACAACGTTAACGACGACCACGGCTTTACAATACATGAGTGTCGTTATTTCTTTATTTCTATCGTTATTTCACATGCTAGTGCCCGTGTGCGTGGTTCTAAAAAATATCATAGTTTCGTTTATGGTTCATGTAGGGTAACCACGTAAGTGGCACTCAGAGTACCTATATTTATTAGTCTTTGAAAATAGGTCCTCGGCTATATTTCTTTTCGAATAATTTGCATAAAGATCAAAAATGTTCTCCTCTTTGCGTTCAAATATTTATTTCTCACTAAGTATATCGCAATACCTTTAAAGTATTTTTGAGCTAACAAATTACGAAATACTCTATATAATCTGAAAAAATAAGTGTTATAGGTATATAAGTCGTTTTACACATTTTAATTAAAATGTGTAGGAAAACTTTCCATTCGATACTTCTTAAAAAAAATTTATACTCGCTTAAAGTATCGTATTTTTCATAGTCACCCTATATTTTTGACTTACAAGATTACTCTAACTCTATGGTAATGACATAGCTAAGACAAAACACACCATTCACGCAACGACATAAAGAGCTACAACCAAATGGATTGTCGTAAACTTTAATCTTTAAGCCGAAACAATGCAAATATTGTTTTAAATCAAAGGAACCATATTACATTAAATATAGAGACATTCATAAGATTCTGAAAAATGTCGTAGCGTGTATGTCTACTTAAATCTTCGTGGCCTCCTCCGTCATAGACAACATGTGGGAGTGGTCAGTCGCAAGTGCTTACGCAAATGCACAATTTTGACAACGATTTCGTAAAAGATCACGAATTCCACAGATAATAAATACCACTATCCAAAACCTTGTAGTTATCGTCAAAATGTTACCCTTATTGCGTATTTTTACCCGACTGCAAAGAAAGGGTTATGTGTTTCGCGCGTATCTTGTAAGTATGTTTGTATGTATGTATGTTTGTATGTTTGTATGTATGTATGTTTGTATGTAATATTCTTTATTACCTCATATCTTTCAAACGGCTGAACGGATTTCTATGATTAAGATATCGTTAGATTGGTCTTTTCAGCCCAAGTGTTCTTAAGAAGGTGGCGTTATAAAAAAACCAACATGGCGGCTGTACGGTGCTATTATACGTAGTGGAAAAAAAAATTTTTTTTTAGAATACTGCAATATGGGTGTCAAATTATAGGGCTTATTATAAGGATTTCAAAAAGGTATATCATGACCACAATAGGGAATTTTGAATTTTGACAAACAGGAATATCAACATTATAGGTACCTACATAATAGATACCTACCTAGAGAACTTTATTACCTCTTTAATATAGCACAGATAATATTATAATACTAATAATAGGCATATTTTGTCACCGTTCGCCCTTTTACCAATGATATCAATTATTTTAACATTTTAGTGTTCAGAATATCTCAAGCTCTCCTGTAAAATATGTCTGGAATAAGATACAAGTATCTAAGATAATTTGGTTTAGGGCAGCCGAGCAGCATACCTTTTTTATTTTTTATTTTGAGATTTAGGATTCTCAATGTTTTTATACAATACTAAATAACATACCTAAGTACTATCCCAGCAAATTATACCACACAGATTTGTAATGAAACGTTTTATTCATGTAATACAAAATTTAATTGACATAAACTACTTTCTTTCAAAAAAATTCACAATGTACCTCTTCAATACCTTGTATTGTACTTATACAAGATTTTTGGTATACATTTTTCAAGAGTTTCTTCTTCGGCGCTATTAAACTCACTTTTTCGTAGGATTATGCGATTTAATTGATAAATAATACGTAGGTATGCCGCTTTGGAGCATAAATCTTTTGTATTTATATTAATTGATACTTTTTTATAAATAAATTGTTTTTTCCTGTCTCTGCATTTGTAAGCGCTTTAATCACAAATCATTCTCATAAATTTTCGAGCTGAAACAACAAACATATAATTAAAACTTTACTTAAATAATAATTTTCAAAACTTGTTTGAAGCTGACATTTGCACCTGATTGACACCAAATTGTCACTTTTGCGATGCAAAGACAAAAAGTCTATGTGGTCGTTCATCGTTATCTTTACTTTGCGAATGTGCCTTTGCGTACCAATTTGACAGGCGGTGTCAGTTATTCATAGTGAAATAAAAATTCGCGGTATAAGATCTTAGTTGCTAGATAGAGCAACGAAAAACGCCGATAGAAAGCTTGACTCGCTGACTATATCTTACACTGTTTTACGATCACGATCACGACGGTCGTCAAATTGTGCTGTTGCGTAAGCCTGCTGGTTTGCTTCAGGTAAGCTTCAGGTTAAATTCCTTTAGTAAACAGTCCAATTTTTTTTAAATTCTATAAACAAACTCTGAAAATTAATGGAAAAGTTATTAAATGCAATACTTATCTACAAAAACATATTTTTTTCCTGATAACTTACAGAGTACACATTCATCCGACTGTGAAAACGGCTTTTAAAGGTACCTGTTATTAAACACTTGAAAAGCAGTATTCTTCTTGTAGGCTAAAAATTGAGTCGGTGCCAAATCAACGGAATTTTTGTTTTAGGCCAAAAATTCAATGCAATGTTTTTTCTTTGAAGTCAATACCTTCACTCTCATCATAATTAACACGCCCGCATGTCAATTGTCATATCATAACCTAACAAAGGCAATTTCTTAAATACGCGTTTCACCCGAAAAGCAGTTTTATAACAAAATCATTACAAAGCCAATTGCAAAGATTGACACTTAGGTGCCTCTAACTACCAACACTAACCATAAAAGCAGATCCTATAAACAGGCGATAAACAAACGGCCTCTCTTAAGGGCAGGCGGTCAACTGCAGTGCAAGTGAACTGACTCACTCATCAGCTAAAAGCCGAGGAAACCCCAGAGACAGACCACGTGCATCTCCTTAACCGACCGCGCACCATAATTTTGGTGCCAATCCATAAAATAGGGACCAACTTACTCCAGTTCGCATATTTAACCGCTCTTTAAGGATTGCACCTTAAGAGACGTATTCTCTTTTTAGTCAGGGATATTCTTTTTTGGTGCGACTAGTCTGCGAGTAGACCCGTTATTATTACGTAATAATGTGTGAATGGATGTTGACGTTTTTTTTGTTAAGGTCTGCTTTGTTTTGAGCACATATTAGTACAATTAGAAGATTGTACTAATTTGTGCTCAGCCTTAAATGAAGATGGAGAGTCTTGTACTTTTTGGAAGTTATTTTGACACTTTTGCTTTGGCCTCTATGTTTAGTTATTTTCTGAAGTAAGTCGTTGGTTGATTCGCACGAATGAAAGTCGCGTGATAGCTATTTAACCCTTCAACGCCCGGAAAATGAGACACAATAGAAAATTTATTGTGTCTCGGTCGCCAGCGACCGCTCCGGCGTTAATGAATTAAGAAATCAGGGGGTCTATTACGAAAAGTTTAATGCGATACACGCAGCTGCGTCCGTGCTTCGTTATGATTGTTTCCTATTACAAAGCAGTTGCGTATGCGATATTGCTAAGTGATTGTGTAAGTTTGACAGTTTTCTCTAGCGTTTCCGACATCATTCGTTCAGTCTTTGGGCTACGATAGCCAAATTTATTGAAAATGTTTGTTTAATAGCCACAACCGACGAACTGCGGACGATTATCGCGACCAAGTGACTGCGTTACGCAATTGCGTACGTTATTTTCGTAATAGGCCCTCAGTTCGTGCGAAGTATGTAGCAATTTCTGATTTCCATAACACAAGTGATTTAGCTACTTACTTTGGGATCGGAGCAATGTATGTGTTGTTGTCAAATATTTATATTTATTTATTTAATTTAATTCATTCCTTGTCCAAACAATGTTTCCAAAACGTCAGAGAATAGCGAAAAAAGTTAATTCTATTTGTGTAGGTACTGAATTCATTTGAAGTTGAATACATATAAGCCGACTATAATAAAACGTTCATGCTTTTCATATACTTCATATAGACATCATATTGGTTTTTAATCGGTGTTCCAAAACCAGTGAGACCGTCGATATAAATGATTAATTGATAAGGGTCAAGAGACGTCAAAACAAAGATGGCCGTCCAAATTATTAGGACCAAATCGAATATTGATTGACTTCTCTAGAATTAAGAATACTAGATTCTACGCGCGATTTCTTCCGCGTGTGATTTTGTTTCCCGTGGGAATATCGGGAATAATGTAACAGGTGTCTTTCTTCAAGATGTTAAGTGACGATAAGGCCGAAGATGGAAGCGTACTACACCTAGAATCCTCAACACTAAAGAACGTCTGACGTTTAACTGCCGGATAAATTTTACAATATTTTTTTTATTGTTTGTTATGACGTCAGATTTAGGTAATATGGTGGTAGCTAGCCATGCGGACTTGAAATACCTAAGCCCTACCACCAACCAAACCGAGTACAAATTGTGCCCCCTTCTTGAAAATCGAACCCAGGACCCCTGCGTGTTACACGTGTGGGCGAACCACTAGACCACAGGCACCACAAGACATGGCAGGTTTTTACAATTATTTTTCTCCTAAATTAGGTTATTCAGAGTTCAGTTACAAAATAACAGACGAACAGTCTCCAACTTTGTACAGTTGTATGCAAATCCAATGTTGGCGCACCACTATGAATTAGAAAATCCAAACTTCCTGTCTTAGTCCGTGACAATAATAACACACTTTCGTCTAAATGTCTCAATTTCAATGTCAATCACAAGCTGACACCGTTCGCGGTTGACGTGACCGGAAGTCAGTGATTCGCTATGATGAATTTATTCTCGTTTCCGGTGGCGGAAGGACGTGGACAGTTAGATTCGCGCCAGTTGCATTACAATAGCGCCATCTAGCGGAAGGCGGCGTTACGTAAAGCTTTTACAAATTATCTAACACACAATGGAAATAATAAAAATATTCAAGTCATCGAAACAAATTTAATTAAAAAAAGATGCGCGCTCCTTTCTTTAATTGTATTTGTGTTTTTACATTTGCTCTACGTTGAACTTAAAAACTAATAAGTAATTTCTTCAATAAACTTTGTTAAGTTCAATTTTGATCTGTGATGTGAGTTGCTTTGCATGGCTTGCTTTTCTTTACAAAATTATTATTCAAACAATGATTTTCAATACTACAAATATACCTTTTCAGACAATTCTAACTTGAACTTTCTTTCTATTCAAATCACAGAGCTTTAACATAAAATGCTAAAGCTGGCATCTTACGAGCCGCCCGCGCATCCTTTGTAGTCAACACTTTAGGCCTAGCACGTGTTGAACTACGGTACTTTAGGCATTAATATTGCGTACACGCCTGGGTCAAATGCAATTAGGCTTAAGCAAAGATTATATTTGTTTACAATTAAGAACAATCAAGCTCTTGAAGTGTTGTAATGGTCTGTGATTTTATAAAACAAATCGAAATCAATAGATAGATGCTAAACATACAATTTAATAATTTATTAAATCTAAATAAATAAAACAAAGTTAGGTTATTTACAGCATTTATAACTCAAGAACGGATGGACCGTTTTGGATGAAATTTTTCTGGTAGATAGATTAGGAGCTGGATTAACATTAGGCTACTTTTTATTCTGGTCAAAGGATCTGTAGGGTCTACGTGGACGAAGTCGCGGGCGCTTATGACTATTTCTGAAGCGATAAGTACCAAACCAAACATTTTAAATTAATTAATTATAGTTAAAAACATACCTAAACATAAAGAAAAACATAAAATAACCTTAGGTTTAAACCATAAAACAAAATAATACAATTCACAGGTATGCTTTAAAGTGATAGTTTTTTTTTTAAAGAATGTTTATATCCCATTTGGTTTGGGCATGTTAAGAGAAGGGATGAAAGGCATTTTACTAAAAGAGTACCTAATGGATATGGATGTTAAGGGCTGGAAAGTAAGAGGAAGACCGCAGAAAATATGGATGGATTGTATGCGGAATGATATGAATGTGAAGGGAGTGGATGAGGAGATGACGAGTGACAGGAAGGAATGGAAGAGAAGGACGCACTGCACTGACCCCAAATAAATGGGGATAAGGGTAGGGGGATGATGAATGTTTATTTCCAATGAATAGATTTATAGATATTATTTTGGCTTCTTCGCATTTGTCGTGTAACAAATTGATTTATGTATTGGCTAGCTTTATACACAGTATTCCATGCATTATAATGACTAATGAAACCTTTTTAAACTACCTAATCAATTAGTTTCTATAAGGTCTGCTTTGAACCTTATAATTATTACCACCGGCTAAGGAAAAACTGGTGGCTCATTATCTCAACTATGCTGCGACAATATGCCTACTGGAAATCAACCAACTGTGTAATCAATGGAAATGATTATATGTAATTACATCTAAAATGTTTATCTGTATTTCCTGAAAATGGCCTTTAAAAAATGTCCACAACTTCAGATCCTATCGAATTAATTAAATGTAAACTTATACGAACAAATGGCTTACAAATTACTTTTAATGATTTTGTAAGTTTAAAAGAAAAAGTTTACAGTTTTAATTAACGATGTCATTGATTAACATTGCGCTATTTCTTTTTGACTGATTAATTATGTTAATGAACGAATGATCTACTTTTTACGGGTTACAGAGTAAAAAACGATTCTTAAGGCTGAGTTGCACCATCTTGACTTAACCATAGACATGACAAATACAAACTCATCTGACTCGATGACAGCGTCTCTGTCGTCTATGGCGTAACCTAAGTAACGTAACCTAATAACACCTTAGTTCCACTTTTGACCACTGCAGATAAGTTTGTATCTGTTAAAGTTAAGGTTAAGTTAAGATGGTGCAACTCAGCCTAAGTATGCTCGATTGTAGGTTAAAAATACAGAGTAAATACAACTTTAAGTCCCCTCCCACAACACGCTAGACAGATCAAATCAGAATTCGAAGCACACGCACACGACACATCTTTTTTCGCGCGCACGCTCGGAATCTTCCGTAAATTCTTCGTGTGGCATTAAAATTGCATAGAGTCCTACTTTTTGCGCGCATGTGATGGTGCACCAAGTATATAATTGTGATTAACATAAGGTTTTCCCGTAATAACTGCGACGAGACCAAATTGGTAGGGTCGACTTTTTGTCGCGGCCTGTACGCTGAATATCATAAGCTCCGCGAGCCTACACGCACGGGTGAATTTTTCTTTGGAGCGTGTTTTGTTTATTGCACTGTCACTTTAATTTTTAAATTAACCTGTAGGTAGGTGGGTGGTTAAAAGTCACATTGAGAGCATTATGACAGTTTTAATAAATCAAATTGATACGGGTGTGAAGAAATCGAATGAAACTGTTCTCCTTTTTATCGTAATGAATGTTTTTTTTTTCAAAGTTCATATTTGTTCAATTTATTAATAAAGAAAAAGGAGTGAGTCCCATCCATCCCGGTGGCTCTGCCCCGGTGCCGGGACCGATGGGAAAAGAAGTTCCATCCGCCCCGGTGAATCGTATCTCGATGTTAACGGGGTGAATGACACTCGCGACCTTTAGGCATCGAGATACGATAATTACCGGGGCGGATGGACCTTTTTCTCCCATCGGTCCCGGCACCGGGCCAGAGCCACCGGGGTGGATGGGACTAACTCAGAAAAAGTACTTACGTTTACGTTCCACACATTTAAAGATAGGTTTTATTTTTGGCAAACACTTAAAAAAAACAATTCAA
Source organism: Agriphila straminella (assembly GCA_950108535.1). Lineage (NCBI taxonomy): Eukaryota > Metazoa > Arthropoda > Insecta > Lepidoptera > Crambidae > Agriphila > Agriphila straminella. The sequence goes on from OX467312.1 coordinate 15,787,208, forward strand.
GAAAAATAACATTAAAATGGCATGAATGCGTGAAATTTTGCAGTATTAATTAATCGCCCAGTGTGTAGGTACAACAAGGTGTCAGAAGACAGAACTTCACCCTGTGTGTCATCACTGCTTACCCTTAACTACATTTAAAAATACTGTTTAGACTATACGATAAGATTTACTCATCCGGTTATATGAATCCATATTTTGAAATTATTTACGTGTAAGAAATATTTCTATTTTTTTTAAATAACAACTAAACAATAGCTATACTTACATTTCTTCAGGTTTAGTACTAAGCAAGTAAACGCTATATAATATTATGCCATATCGCTAGTTATTAATAATAATCATGTTATGTATATCAAAATAATTTGTAGAAAACAGCTGGAAATCACGTGAAAAGACTGATACACTTAAATTATCGGCCTTCAGTCGCCACATCTAAATCACCGCGCCGATGCGTACGCGCAGCCTCGTACGCGCACTTTTTGCGCGTCCGTAACGCGATCGGAGCGTCTCATAATTTTGCCCTTTTTCTAAGAATACCACTCCTTACTCAGAATACCTGGGCGATACTTCGATTACATAGGGATTAGATCTCCGTTTGGAGATATTGTATAATAATTTAAATTGTATCTCCTTTTTTAATAATTTTCATACCTATATTTTTATAAACTGAAAAATTTCGAGCATTTTCAAAATAACATAACTGCAGTTATGTTACTTTTTATATACCGTACCGAATGGCACTGTTAGTGTTCTTATATTTATTTATTTCAATAAAAAAATAAACATTCTTTGAATTCTTGAGTATGTAAGAAATAAATAAGCAGTGAAAAATAGGCAAGATGCAATGCAAGCTACAATAAATTAATTGAATTGCATATGTAATAGTCAGTCTAGCTAGATCAATTATAATGAGCGGAATAAAAACAAAAAATTATAATAACTATTCTTTTGCATTTCATGAAATAAACTAATTATTAATTTTGTTTTAAATTATGCAAAAGCTTAAATACGTTGCTTCCTCTATAAGCTCAGCTTTTGCAGTATTAATTATAATAGAAAACATTAATTATTACAAAAATAGGATAGGAAAAACATAAAACAGCATTATTTACTTGGCAGTTGGTTAGTAAGAGTCATACATATTGATAATAAAGTTAACAATGATAAAAATAATATTATCCGAGAAACCTAATGGGAAAAATAATAAAAAAAAAAATTATTGACAGTACTCCATATACTTAAATTTGAAATTTTAGTATTCATAATGCTATTTTTATACAATACAAAATAATATAATAGAAAAAATCGAGAAAAAAAATGAAGATTTTTTTCTAACATATTATTTAGTATATACCCCATAATATTTGATTGCACCTTCGAACGCAATACCCAACACAACGCTCGATCGCGACCGATCACCAGACGAAGTGACTCGTCACAGTTTTCCGCGTGAAAATCGTCCTTCGGTCGCGTGCGCCGACGCGCCAAAAGCAGACCGGACGCGGCATTTAAGGGGGCGCGCGCGCAGGCATACTAATCTGTGAACAGGGTGACTGTAAGATGAAGAAGCCTGAGAGAAATTATAGAGATTGATACCTAGATTTTAGAAAAGCACATCCACCCTGGGGAAGTGAAAGTGAAATAAGCTTTATTCAAATAAACTTAATTATTAAGTACTTTTGAATCGTCCATATTTTCCTACCACCCGTTTCAGACTTTTTTAGCTGACAAGAAGAACGGGCGCAAGAAACTTATCGGCTACAAAACCTTGCCTTTTCAGTTAAGTTATAAACATGGTGCGGTTTCAATGAAATAAATTGAATTTTGGTACAGTAATTTTTTAGAAATAATTTGAATTGCTCGGATCAGTCAGATGCAGTAGCAAGGACGTTTATTTTAGAATGACATGATACTAACCTGCGAATTATTGCGATAGCAATAGTTGTGGTTAAAGTATTTAGTTTGAATGTAACGTTAGAAATGGTAAGTTATATTATCATTAAAATAAAATTTTGACATTATCATTTTGACATTTGGCAATAATTCTACTTACATCCGCATTGGGCCCGCGTGGTGGGTTTATGGCCCATCCTCCTTATCCACCCATAAAGAAGGCCTGTGCCCCAACAGTGGGGACATTAAAATGGCTGATGGTCTACTGACATTGGTACTTGCTACATTGTCACCCTACACAAATATGACGCTCGCTACCCATTACGGTGGCCATTATTAAAATAATGTGCCCATACTTCGACCGCTGGCGAAATATTTATGCATCCTACGTATTGAATTCCTAATGCACAATTTTCTTACAAGTGTTTTTTCTGACGAGAACGAAGGAAAAATTTCCAAATGTCGCGATAGTAAAATTTTATGACTGGGGAGAGAATTTGAAATAGTTTTGCTATTTAAAAATACTTGATGTTAATGTAACTGTTATAACTGGGGGGCCAATTACGAAAAGTTTAATGCGATACACGCAGCTGCGTTCGTGCTTCGTTCTGATTATTTCCTATTACAAAGCACTTGCGTTACTTGCGTATGCGATATCGCAAAGTGATTACGTAAGTTTGACAGTTTCTCTCTAGCGGATCCGACATCATTCGTTTAATAAGTCTATAGGCTACGATAGCCAAATTGAAAATGTGTATAATAGCTACGGCCACAACCGACGAACTGCGGACGACTATCGTGACCAAGTAACTGCGTTACGCAATTGCGTACGTTATTTTCGTAATAGGCCCCCTGACTGTTAAGGTGTTTTATCAAAATAATATAAGGGATACATATAAACGTGATAGTAAATAATTTAATATTAAAAAAGTTGGCTAACGTTATTTATTAACATGAACCAGCCCCGTACTCGAACGACATTCTATGCGTTTGAAAGCTACGCTTAATAAAATAACGTGCCGTAAGTTTATCAATTCCATATAAACATACAACACATCAAAGTCTGTGATTTACATAAGTTTGCGACATGTGATCTAATCGTCTATTGCTATATTTAAGCTTTAATAGTAAACGTAGCGTTCCAACGCATAGAATAGAATGTTAGCTGTTTGAGTCCCTACTCAAGGGGGCAGTTATGTAATTTTTTTATAGTGGTAAATTCTTAAAAAAATTTAAGCTCAATACTAAACACCGAGACGATTTTTTTTTATAGAACTGAAAAAAATATTCAACAATAAATTCATATTGGTGTCGTATTAAATATTAACCTAACCATTCATTGCCAGCATGACTGACTATAAATTACACATAATTTGTGAAATAAACTGACAGCACTGATTCTTGAGATCATAATTTATAAACAAAGAACGTGTAAAAAAACTAGTTTACTCCATTAGTTTAGTAAGACCTTGTTTACTAGATATCCTTCCATCAGGGTTATCCACACGCTACATACTTACCTCTAACGTAATTAGATCATCAGTGTTACATTACAAAAGATAGGTATATTTGTAAGTAGTTATTTCATTAATGCTGTTATGAGGAGCACAGGGTTGAAGTGGGTAGTTTAGCAACTATCGTAAGGGTCAGTCATTGTCATGGGGTAGGTGACCAAAAAATTTCGAGCTACTCCGTGCTTCCAAAGGCACGTCTAGTCCCGGCTACATTTTCAGCCTTCTTATTCATCCATAAGAAAGGCCTAAAAATGGCTGTTGATGATGAGTTAAATCGTTCATAAAGTATCCTCTTTCAAACAAAAAACGAAGCATCAAAATCGATGCCATGCGATAATGCGATTTTGATGATTCGTTTTTTTCATACATCGTCTCAAGTCATCATTTCAAGATTAACTGAAAACTACTGAATCAATTTAATTTTTTTTTAAAATGGAACCAACTTGGTAGCAAATCTAAATATAATAACGTTTGAATCATTTCAATCGGTTCAGCCGTCTTCGAGTAATCGGTGAGGTACATACATAAACGAATAGGATAACCTCCTCCTTTTCTTGAAGTCGGTTAATAAATTTGACAAATAGACACAGTTAACTAAACTACACACTACACACTCTATCTATACAGATCAATGGTACTCTTTAGTACTTTTTATTTTCACCAGAAATTAAAATGGTAATCGCATTATTGCATTTAACTAAATGATTCGTGACTAATTGACTATATCAATCACTTTCTCTTCACTTACTTACTTACTTACACTTACTTACTTCTTTTCCAGTAACTTTCTTTATTTTTATTCTAACTTTAATGTATAATGTACCTACTGTGATTTATTATAAAGTAAATTTTGTGTTGTCCTATTTTTGGGTGTTTCATTTACAAAAAGTATGGTTTTCTTACACTACTTTTTATCTAATGTATTTCAACTTGAAAAACCTCATTTTTAGTAGGTAAAAGTACTTATTTTATTTTTTATTATTTTGTGACAACATAGTATAAATTTGATTTCACACTTTCAGATACTTCTAACCACAACCAAGATTGTAAAGATAAGGCCTAATATTAAGTACATTTTTAATATACCTACCTACCTCTTTCGTCTCCCACACAACAACTTTACCAATAAACATTTGCTGAACCACAGTAGAGGTAAATACTGAAATTCCATTGATTTAGAGATATCTTAACTGAGTTTTGCAATTAGGTCGCGCGACAACACGTACCGGGCTCGTTAATAAATTAGGAACAAACATCCGAGTATCGATCCTCCATAAGCTAGGATAGCAAACTTTTGAGAGAATCCTGCAGGATTACACAGCAGTCTACTTAGAAAATTACTTTTGTATTCAGTACTTGACAATTTGTATTTGATTATTTTAAAGGTTATTTAACTTAATAAAAAGGAAAGGAGAAATACAGAGAGAAACAAAAGAGTAGATACTAGTTCCGTTGTGTTAATAAACTAGTATCGTGTTATTACAAAAGATTTTTCAACACACTTGCTCGTAAAGTGAGCCCTATTACATCGCTTTTAGGGCCATAAACCGAGCTATAACAAACGCGTGCAATAATATATAAAACACTAGTTCGTAATAGAATTAACCCTACAAAGTTAAATTAGTACCTTACTGCAAGTTCTATGCGAGTAAACAGAGCATTCCCAATTTAGCAGGGTAATACAGTTATTTTTTTTTGACAACAAAAAGGTTTTATGCTGCTGAAAATTCATATACATTTTTGGAATAAATAAACGTGTAAGTCCTTAATTAAGTCAAATAAATATATAATTATTATCAAATTATTCATAATTCACAATATTTTGTTGTAAAATATTAAAATATTTGCATTTTGTTACTTAAAATTATAATTTTGAAAAACTTATATATGTACTGTGGTAGTAGGCTGTATGCTCCTCACCCCTTTGTTCGCAAAATATTCTTGCGTTGGGCGTGTGAAAAAAAAACAAAAAAAACATGCGCGCCTTTTCCCATAATTATCATATTTTGTTTTTGTCGTATTTGTTGCTGTGTGATAAATTACTTTGTTTTTTCCTCGCAAATGTGTTGAAAAACGTCGTATGAAACTCGTGAGCTCTTGCTTATTGCACACTCGGCTGAGTTACGCCCTCGGCTGCGGCTCGGGCTGCAACCCACAGCCTTGTGTGCAATGAGCAACCTAAGCTAACTTTGTCTCATAATGTACTATTAAAACACTGTTTAACTAAACACCTGTTTAAATGTGATTCTGTCTCTGTCAAACAATATTGTCAAAAAAGTGACAGCATCACATTTAAACAGGTGTTTAGTTAAACAGGGTTTGAAAATCTTTTGTAATAACACGGTTAAAGTTTAAAAATTGTTTTTAAATAATTTGATTATTTAGTTTTAAAGTGTTGTTTTGTCATTTTTAGTTTTGTAATAAATACGCGTTGTAATTCGTAAATGTTCCTAAAAAAACCTAGTTCATGTTATTATAGTACATGCTGAAATAAAAAAAAGAGTAATTGTTCATTTTAAAAGATAATTAAAATATTTAAAACCAAAACAGAAACAGTTATTAGACCACCCAACATGTATCAATGATACATATTTCATGCTTGTAAACTACACAACGTTGCTTTATTTGATTATTTAATTAGTACTAAATTGAAAAGCATACCATAAAATGCATTGGATCAGACATTATCAGTTTTTGCAGCTCCTCTGTTCATCTTCAACGTTTTGTTGAATAAAACACTTCGTTCTTTATTTATGCGCCATTAAATGCCATATTCGTAAAATAAGTATCAAGTGAAGGTAAAGTATAAACAAACTTTGGTTCTGTATCATTGGTGGCATCACATATAAATACACATAAAACGTGTATGTCTTGCATTCAGAAATTAGGTTTGCAAAGTGCAGTGACAGACTGACATACGATGGCAGATAGCCAAGTATAGTATGGTGGATGGGAGTGCCGCAGATCCAGTTCGGAGTGAACAAATTATATAAATATTGTGGTTAGCAAATCAGAAGGTGGAAAATGTAACAATAATTCCCCTTTTTTTAAAACTCTCAATATGATAGTTGAGTTTTACTACCTTACCTTTACCGCTTAAGGGCGGATTCGACCAAGTGAGAATACCTGTTATTCTTAGATAAAATGACCAGTTATTCGAGAGTAAACCGAAATTAAGTTTTACCACATACTATTCCCAGAGTATTTTGCCTATTCAGGAATAGTCACTATACCACCATTTCGCGGGGAATAACAGAGTTAATTCGCGAGTATTTTAATGGCATCCGCGTGCCGTATGTCAGTGACATTTGTTTGACATTTGACTTTGACCGCTACAGATACGTACAAGGCGACAAAATAAAGTTGGCAAGACTTTGCCTTTTAAATAGTTCGTTTATAGAACAATGACAATTGGCCGGATAATACGTTCATTCACATATTCACTCACTAAATGAAGGAATAAGAATCCCAAGAGTAACTTATCTTTCGATTGCATGGAAAAATGACCATTTCTTTATTCGAGAAAAAAATCGTGGAATAGATGTATTCTTGGTATAATTATTCCCGTTTATATTGAAGTTTGGACGAATCCACCCTAAGTCCAAAATCTGAAATTGCGGTTAAAAAGAGTGAAGTGAGATGGAAATTGGTGTCCATCAGCCATTTTTGAGGTCCCCACTGCTGGGGCACAGGCCTTCCTTATGATGGACCATAACCCACCACGCGGGCCCAATGCGGATTAGTGGGTGTTAACGACTGCAAATGCAGCCGGGACCAACGGCTTCACGTGCCTTCCGAAGCACGGAGGAGCTCAAGATAATAAATTTTTGGTCACCCATCCCATGACCGACCCTTGCGAACGTTGCTTAACTTTCGCAATCGCTGGGCCAGGCGCTAAACCACTGCGCCACCGAGCTCCTCATGGATGGAAATTGAAATGTGTCCGAATCTTAGGCCCGTATTTATAAACCGCTCTCGTAACGTTGAGAGTTATCATGAGACATACCTGAGATGCCGTTCCTTTTTTTTTTCCTATAAGTGAGTGTCTCAAGTATGATCTCAAGCAAGATAGCTCTCAACGTTGAGAGTGGTGTAAAAATATGGGCATTAGTGATAAATTCTTTAAGTAGGTAGGTATATTTTATATTACATATTTCACTTTGCTTAATATGTTTTTGTTTATTTTCAATTGAATGAATTCTATTTCAATACTTATAAGTGATGATGATGACAAATGATTTTCCACTATGTTTTATTAATCAGGTGATCCTGATAGTTTAGATAAGGAAAATTAAAGGACGGTGCATATGAGCGTTGTTGCTTAAACAAGGGATTCATTTAATACTTTAAAATTATAAAACTACAAAGTATTGCAATTATTTTAATTCGCTATAAGTGTTACACTTGAGTTTAAAGAAACTTCTTTTAGACTTTTAGGTTTGTGCATAAATGTTAAATAAGACGTATCTAATCGGCAAATCTTCAAGATTTCAACAACTTAATACAATAGGTAGAGCCTGTCATTGTGATAAATAACGTTCGTTTTAAAAATGTTCACTTATTCACAACAAACATCTGTAATTTTTTATTTTTGTTCAATTTTCCCAAAATAATTCGACATGCATTTTTTTCGACCAAATTGTAATAAAATAAACAATGTCGTCAGTGTCTCCTCAGCTTTTAATAATGAGAAATCGACTCTAACTAATTGGTATTATTCCGATTCTGACGGCGTCCGTGCAACATTTGTTTCCTTAGGAATTTGCTTTAAATTAACTTAGTAATTAATGTTTTATGGAATTCTTAGCGGAAGGGAAAATCCTATTTGCATATTGCGCATCCGGCCTAAGGACTTGAATGTTAATCATAATCTGGTCAGAAAAATGTTAAAAAAGCTATCTACATTTTCAAAAACGTTAAAATTTTCAGGAATACGTCTTTAGGAATGAAAAAATCAATGGTTTCATTTTAAGGCCCCCTTATAGAAGGAAAGAACAAATGATAAAACTTCTATGAAGTTCTCGTTTATTTATTCAAGTTCCCAACATTTTGGAGACGTCTGAGGAACATGACAATCTTTTTAGTTTTACAACAGGTTTTACCAACAACCTTGTAATATTATTGTAGAGGTGAACCAGGGGTAGAGAAAGTTATCGTGGAACACCTAGGTGAACTAGTGATACATCATGTTAATCGTGGAACACCTAGGTGAACCAGGGGTACAGAAAGTTAACCGTGGAACACCAAGGTGAACCACGCAGGTGTACACCTGTCAGAAAGAGTTATTTTGTACACATTTAGCAGCATTTTCAGCTCAACACAACACCTGCTTAATGTTTACTTATTTTTATTCAGTAGGAATTAAAATTAAGAAATTACTCCTATTTAGTCGCCATTAATTAACACCTTTTACAGAATAAGTGGTGCAACGATAAAGATCTTAGTTGTCAAACTAGCCTAAAGTTTTATAATGAGAATTTCTACTGACTTTTAAGAAAAGAGTAATGAAGACTTTCCATTGAACATTTAAGTAAACAGGTGAAGCCGCATGCAACTCCTAGTTTAACATAATTCCACTGCCTTCGTACTTAAGTTGCAATAATTAACTTGAAACTTCCCCTACCGTATACAGAATTAATAAGCTCAGTAAATAATTATACAACTTTTTTTCTAGCTAATATACATAATGGGCCGGTGTGACATCGCTCTGGACATGTTTGTATGTAACTTAGCGTTTATGTATACATACAGGCATTACATACATCTGTGGGGCCTAGCTGCCTCGAATATGTAATGCAGCGAATGCCTTAAAGGTACGAACATGTCAAATAAGAACAGCGCTGGTGTAGAGTAGCGCTGGTATTTTTTTTTATTTTTGCTGTCTCCTACTGTTGCATATTATTATGTAAACTCATGTAAACTCAATGGCGCATGTAGATAACGTGACAAACAATGCGATTAAGAGCCATATTACATCTCGACTGTGATTTTTGGCAATTTTGGCGTTCTTAATTTCAGAAAAAAATACATTAACAATTTTGACATATTGAATAGTGCAGAATAGCTATTGGAATAGTTCGTAGCTATTGGAATATTCGGTTTTTGAAAATTTTGCTTAACTTTTTAATTAAACCCAAAATTGCAGAGTAAGATTTTCATAAAATGCGCGAAGGCACTTTTTTGAGCTCGTGGATTGAATTACTATTCTAAAGAAATAAAATAAAAAAAATAGAATTTTATCTCTTTTATAGTGGAATAGTTCGTAGCGGCCTCGAAATAACATTTTTATAACATTATATGATATAACATAATAATGTTATAATAACATAATATAAATATCGTAAAATCAATATCAGAATAATCTTTACTTCATAATAAAATCAAATTTCATACTTTAGTTATTGTTTGTACTTGTTTGTCTTTCTGTGTATATTCAAAAAGTTGACTCTAAAAAAACGTCCACTAACTTTCATTTTCATTTCTAACCCCACAACCTTCCAGTGAATCATCATATTACTTTTTGTCGCGGACACATACCTACAAATGTATTTAGTAGACCAAAAGGTTTCTCTAGGTTGTATCGTAAAAACCCGTCAAAATCTAAATTTCAACAAAAAAAATGTCATATGGCTCTTAAATTGACAATTAGGCAGTAGTCCGCTGCAAATTCTAGAAAGATAAAATTTTACAGATTTTTTTTCAGATTACGGTTTCACTTCAGGAGCCTAATCGCGGTAATTCTGAACGATAAAACCAAATACGTTACGTTGTCATTTAGGTTACCTATATTTACCTAAAAATCTTTGGTTTTGCTTCATAATTTTCTCTTAAATTGTCCCAGATTGTAATCCTAGACTCCTTAGGCAGAGTATTCAACAATTTTAACAAAACTAAAGCGAGTATTTTTCTGTAAACGAAACTGAAACGGTAACGATTTAGCTTTGGTTTCATCGTTGAAAATTAGCGCGATTAGGTCCCAGTTCTAGATTGTTAAATTAATAGCATTGTACTTTCCTATTTAAAAAGTAATCCTATTCTTATCTAAATTTATTTTTATTTTTATCTGCAATAATAAGTTTGTTATGACTATTCTACTCCAAAACATGAAAACATTTTTCATAAATATGTATTCTTAGCAACTTCCCCCACTCACGAGCCCCGGCCGAGCGGCGCTTTATAAAAGGCGGCGTCACCTGCGGCACGGCCTCACTCTGCGCACGGCGTTTGGATGCGACGGATGTTTCTTTGTGGCGTTATAGTGCTCTCTCATATTTAATTCAGTGTTAAATATTGTCGTACTGATTAAAGTTAGTGTCTGATTAAAATTAGTTCATGATTAAAGTTAGTAAGAATTAAATTAAAGTGTTAGGTTGTTGTAGACCGTTCTTTTTTAAAATCATTTTCACTTATGGTTTGTAAAATCAGAAGTGGGATTCACTACGCGTTCTACCAGCTTGTTTTGCCATCCAAAAGTTAATTTTCGTGTTGAAAGTAGTGTTCTGTGTGTTTTAAAAGTGCCACGTGTTTTGTAAAAGTTGTTTTCGTGAGTATTCGATTAAAGTGCCACGTGTTTTGTAAAAGTTGTTTTCGTGAGTATTCGATTAAAGTGCCACGTGTTTTGTATAAGTTTTCGTGAACATTTGTAAAGAAAAAGGTGTGCCACGTGTCTTTAAAAGTAGTATTCGAATAGACGTCATAATGCTTCGCATAGCTCGCAAAGTACGCCGTAATATCTCGCGATCGCCGTAATAGCTCAAGTAGCCGCCGCGAGAGCTTACAGGATGTTGTGTTTGAACGAATTCTCACTAGATTAGATGCTATCGAAAATAGGCTACAACAACCTACAACAACGCCAACGGTTGATAGTCCGTCGCATCTTCTTGGTGATCATACGCTGACGCCATCGCTTATCGTGGCGCCAACCCTCGCCAGCGAGCAGGGTTCCGGCGTTACCGATGGGGCGACTTTGGGTACAGTGCGTGATGCTGACGCTAGTACCAGCGCAGACAAAGGCGTGGCGGACAGGATTGTTGGAGCTCTTTCATCCTTGGTGCAAGTAAGGTCTCATAAGTATTATATTTCCTCATTTGAACCGAGTATACATGATTTTGATATGTGGTGCGCGGAGGTACACCGCGGCTACCAATGCTAAGCTACTGTCAAAGGACTTAGTATCGGTATATGTTAAACCAAAACATGATTTTCGAGCCTTCAACAATGCTGTCCGTCCGTCAAGCCACATAGGGCCGATGCAATCGTGTAAGCGAGATGCACCTAAGTTTAGAGACAACTCTAAGTGTCTCATTTGTGACAAGTTTGGTCACAAGAATGGCATTGCCCTAAAAAGTCTAAAACTTATACAACTCAGTTCCTTTACCACCCAATGACAATAACAGGTCAACCAAATTTTGTACTTTTTGTAAAACAATCAGTTTTGAAGCATTTTAATTTTAATAAAATTCCAACCTATCGTTAAATGCGTAGCATAAGAAGCCAGGAGATTAAGGCAGCCTCTTATGTCACTGCTAGTTAGAAGTTGATTTATATGTTGTACCTGTGGCCTTACAACGAGCTCTTATAGCAGGGCTTATATTGAACTGCCTTACTTTTTCGTACTATGACTTCAACGGTTAGTATGAAGGCAGGCCATAGCAGTCCTGTTTAAGGCCTGCTTTTGAACTGAACGGTTTCTTATTTGCTGATGGTAAGCCCCCTTATGAATGTATTAGTGCGCCAACTTTAATTGGCACTGATGTTTTAAACCGAAAGGGACTGACTTACATACGGACTAATAATGAACAACGGTGCAGCACGTGAACACCGTGGAAGTTGAATCTATCAAGACGCCTTTAACTGGGCATGGTAAAGACCGCCTTTTAGAAATAATTAAAACTTTTTCAAGTTCATTTATTATTATTCATAGGTAAGGGTCAGGTACGGCCGAGCCGAAAGGTTGTATGATGCAACATGTTGATTATTTAAGTAGGAATCCTCCACCACAAGTTTCCCACATACGCAGTCCGGTCAATTGGGCAAAGGTTGCTCAGACTGCTGATGTGGAGACGCAGGAGTTTATGACTAAACTAAGGGAAGGGCAATTAGATCAAAACAGGTATTTTATTAAAAATGAACTTTTATTTTATAAACATAACCTACTGGTGAAGAGCCGCGTCTCTTATGCTTCATCCCTATGGTCACAGGTTGAGCTTGCTACGGGTTTTTCATGATGACCACGACCATAAATTGGCGTCGATAAAACCACCGATCTTATTTTACGACATTATTGGTTTCCAAATTTAAGATCTTTTGTTACGAAATATGTTAATCACTGCCTTATTGTGTTTATCTTATAAAAGGGTATCACGAGGCAAGCTACAACACAAGCCTCACCCCTGCAGTTGTTAGTGGGCATTGATGCTGCGACGCCTGCCATCAGGACACTGGTGCGAGATGTAGCGCTAAGTGATTGCCAACCTAAACGGGAAGCTCTTATGACCCTCAGAAGACAGCGGGCGACTAAACTCTTGACTGCCAATCAACAGCGTCAGGACGCCTACGTCAACGAAGATCACCGACAGCCACGCAGTTTCGCCGTGGGTGATCAAGTCTTCGTGAGCAAGGCCACACAAAGTACCGGCAAGCTGGACTCCGGTATGCGCGGGCCTTACAAGGTTCTGCGTGCGCTGCCCCATCAGCGCTACGAGCTCGAGCTGCTGGCCGGCTCGTACGGCAAGAAAACTCAAGCTGGTGCTGAACACATGGTTCTGTGGCGCGGCGAGTGGACGCCGGATGCGTGCGAAGCGTTCTTCGGAAGTGTGAGTGATTGCCTCGACATTATGGCAAGTCTGTAGTGCCTCGACATTATGGCAAATTCTTTATGCCTCGACATTTTGGCAATTCCCTAATGCCTCGACATTATGGCAAATTCTTTATGCCTCGACATTATGGCAATTCCCTAATGCCTCGACATTATGGCAAATTCTTTATGCCTCGACATTATGGCAATTCCCTAATGCCTCGACATTATGGAAAATTCTTTATGCCTCGACATTATGGCAATTCCCTAATGCCTCGACATTATGGCAAATTCTTTATGCCTCGACATTATGGCAATTCCCTAATGCCTCGACATTATGGCAAACTCTTGTGCCCCCGACATTGTGGCAATCCCCTATGCCCCGACATTGTGGCAGTTAATTGTGGTATTTAATTTTATTTGTGTTATCATCTGGAGCTTCAGTATGGGTTGCCGGATCCGGATGGTAACATGAACCTTACCTACCTACCTACTTAATGTGGTGCTGGAATGAAGATGATTGAGTTCTTTCACTCTTTCATCGCGAATGGCGTTTTGGCTTAGTTGCTTTGCGCTGGTCGCTTATCGTGTCTCAATCACTTGAGTGCACGCTTGTGGTTGTGCCGCGGTGGGTCACCGGTGCTAAAAACTAATAAAAAAATAAAAAATATGTCTGCTTTTTTGTTATGTGTGTTCTCTAGATGAAGAGCCAGACGACGAGGACCACCACGTCATCGTAGTCTGTGAGGACCGTCACCCACCAAGGTCTGACGAGGACCACATGCCAAGGCCTAGCGAAGACCCGGTACCATCGGCTGATGCTGATGAGGCTGTGGTGCTGGTCCCCAACCAAACGCCAAAGACAGACGAGAGTCAAGCTGACGAGGACGTTCAGCTGCCAGGAACGGCCGTCTTAGCAACTTCCCCCACTCACGAGCCCCGGCCGAGCGGCGCTTTATAAAAGGCGGCGTCACCTGCGGCACGGCCTCACTCTGCGCACGGCGTTTGGATGCGACGGATGTTTCTTTGTGGCGTTATAGTGCTCTCTCATATTGAATTCAGTGTTAAATATTGTCGTACTGATTAAAGTTAGTGTCTGATTAAAATTAGTTCATGATTAAAGTTAGTAAGAATTAAATTAAAGTGTTAGGTTGTTGTAGACCGTTCTTTTTTAAAATCATTTTCACTTATGGTTTGTAAAAGTATTGTATTTTAAAATCAATAACTGTTTGTGACTTGGCATGTTTTTGTTGCTAATACTAAAATAACTAAACCGTTAAGTATTAATGTTTATCAGAGAATTTATTTTTGTTAGATAAAAAAAATACTTCTTATCATTTCAGAAATTAATTCTTGTAGCAATGAAATATCAAGAATGTTCTCACCTTTGCTTTAAAAGGAAATGTTTTATAAAAATGTCGTCAAGTATTTAGCCTCTCCATGGATTGTTAGCTATCAATACTGCGTACTCATTATCAATCAAGCCATCGTATTGGTCAACCACTAGCCAATAACAGCAAACTCGTTATTAAATATTGTATAAACTGACGCCATCGAATCATGCCGAATATCGATAGCCACGCCAGCTAAAACGCAGACCCTTCTCTTCAATTTATTTTAAATTGCTCCAGAGGTATGAGCAAAGAGGTTTTCATAAGGTGGTCTGGCTCGTTAGGGCTATTGTTTTTTTTTTAAATATAAGTGACTGCTCTAGGTTTAGTTTTTTGTCGATGGTCTCGCATTTTGAACGTGATCGGTTCTTTTTTTTTTAATAGCAATGGCGGATTGACGAGGTAATTGTTTGGATCGATCGTAAAAAATATGACGAACAATAGACTAACGTTGGGCACGCCAAGTTTATTTACTTTGTTTGTAAGTTATATTTGTTTTTTCAAAGTATGGTGACAGGGTATGTGTAATTTGAATATTTATAATGGAAATCTAAAGAAATTGGATAGCTTATAACAGTACATTACAGCCGAGAACGGGAAGCTAGCATTTGCATTGCAGAGGATGGTTTGAAGCCCGAGCCGCAGGCGACGGCTTTAATCATTCGAGGCAATGCAAATTGCTTCCAGTACAAGGGTAATACTTTACTCACGAAATGCGAGGAAATAAAATTATCTTAGTAAAAATGTGATATTTTAATTGGTTCGTGTGGCCATGTTAATGGCCAGTCATGCAACCATAAAGTTTTATAAAAAATAATGCTAGCTGATGAGTTCTACCGATTTGAATTTGGAACACTTACTTCCTGCATAAGTGCGGAAAGTATTAAAATTTATTTCCGCACTGAATTTCAAATTTAGAATGTGATGAACCAGACCCCCACGGAAATGTTAAAAGCCCCGCATTCCTTTTTCAAATGGAATAATAACATTTAAGAGCATAAGTGAGTAAAGTATTTTTTTACGGTTTTCCTACGTTGATATGTTATTCGTATTTTTAGAGATACAATGAAAAATTACGTTATCTTCATAATTTTTCATTGTATTTTGTCGTAGGGCGGGGGAAACAAAAATAATTGTCCTCTTATTTTTAAAGTTTTTATTACAAAAATCGAACAAAGGGACATTAAATTATTAAGGAAAAAAATACAAACAATGATAATAATTGTTCGATGTTTACGGTTGATACTGACAAATCCATATATTTATCCATAAAATACTGACGTAAACAAATTAAATTATAAATGCTTCAAATAACATAGTGAACATAGATATTATTAATAAATCAACTTAAAAAGATTCCGACGAAAGGAGAACATCCTCCTTTTTTGAAGTCGGTTAAAATTGCGGCCTCACTTAGAGCAAACTAAGAAAAAAACAGCCTTGCTAACTAAGTTTTTTCAAAAGACTAATTTTTTTTTCTCAATGAATGGGTTTAAGATTTGTTAAAGTTTCATAAAAAATAATACCTATTCAAATTAAGTAGACTAGAAATAAGGACCGCAATTTCACAAGTAATATGATATCCAAAATTAAGAATAATAATAACGTTTAAAAAAACGTTTTAAAAGAAAGAACAAAGTGTTTCATAACTTACTTTAAATAAATTAAAATACAAAACTGTAACATAATACAATTACAATGATCACATATTTCAAGACTTATAAAAATATGCAGAAATCTTTCCAACAATTTATGTGACTGAGCGGTAATTAAAAGTATCATCTTTTGAAGAAAAAAAATAGAAGTTGATTGTTGAATCATGTAGAGGTTTAGAAACGTGTGTGGGACACTGGGACAACAAGAACGACATGCCACCCACACTTGGATTTTTTCATGCCATAACATTATTATTATTATTTTCCTATACAACGTGTTAATTAATGAACCCAAAATGGGAAAATCGTTTATTCGGACCAACAAACTAAACAAATTTTACTATGTGATAAAAAAAACAGCTGTTTCATACAAAAATTAATAACGAAAATATCAAAATATTGGGTTCATTCATCAACACGTTGCAACTATTTTTAACAGTCGTAGATAATAGGATATTTTTAGTATTAGGAAAAAAGTGTCTAACAAACCATAGGGTGTGGTTATTGACAGACTTAAATACCTTTTAAGGCCTACCCAACCCTAGTTTATTTCAAATGTCATTGCGACCAGTAACATAAAAAAACTGTCAAAGAAGATTTTAAGTTTAATTTCTAGTGACGAAAAAGTCCACAGAAAATACATACAACCAAACATTTTCTTGTTTAGTATGTTATTTTAAGTTATGAGCTCCAAATTAGTAAGTTAGTTTTAGGCATTTTAATTCTGGATGTCTGAAAAATACAAGGTAATTTTAAAGTCACGTGGAAAATATTCAGATGCGTTCAGTCCATAAAACTGAATGACTTTTACTAAAAAACATTAAGTGTGAGTTTCACCAACACGCTGTCAAAGTTAAAGTTATCGTCAAATGATAATGCTACCTATTTGTCACGTCAAACTTGTCAAAGGACAACATGCTGGCTGGCAACCTCTTTTTTTGGCAAACTTGTGCTTAACCGGTACTTTAACAAGCTCGTTATCGTTAAAGTTAGATGGTGCAACTGAGCCTAAGTGTGAGTTGCACCAACACGCTGTCAAAGTTAAAGTTATCGTCAAATGATAATGCTACCTAGTTGTCACGTCAAACTTGTCAAAGGACAACATGCTGGCTGGCAACCTCTTTTTTTGGCTAACTTGTGCTTAACCGGTACTTTAACAAGCTTGTTATGGTTAAAGTTAGATGGTGCAACTGAGCCTAAGTGTGAGTTGCACCAACACGCTGTCAAAGTTAAAGTTATCGTCAAATGATAATGCTACCTAGTTGTCACGTCAAACTTGTCAAAGGACAACATGCTGGCTGGCAACCTCTTTTTTTGGCTAACTTGTGCTTAACCGGTACTTTAACAAGCTCGTTATCGTTAAAGTTAGATGGTGCAACTGAGCCTAAGTATAGATCAAAATACGAAACAAAATTTTAGACTTTATATTTAATTTTATAAATTAGTGTAATGATGATCGGAAATTTTCAATTGATATGTTTTTACTGTGAAGTTTTTGTTGAAATTAAATTAACTTTAAGCTCTCTACATTTTTATTATTATCTATAAAAATAATACATTAGCTTACATTTGGCAAGGCAAAGGCTTACGTAATCCTACAAACTTTTGAAGTTTATTCTAAATACCTAAGTTACAAGTTTGGTTGGCATCTTAAAAAACATTTTGTTAAAGATTCCTTTAATTATTAGTAACCATATAAACGTTGCTGTTATAAAATAACCATAATATATTTAATATGTATGTTATATGTAAAAGATTATGTTACAGACTGTTTACACAACTTTATTCCAAATATTTAACAACGGCGCAATATATCTTAACCATTATACAATACAATATGAAGTCCACTGTTAGAACTTTGGTAAGCGACTTCTTCTTTATAACGTATCTGAGGATAGTTTCACGCTTCAAGTGTCTGAAAAGAAAAATAAATTCAATAAGTTACTGGAAAATTGCTTAGTTTATTCATAGATACTCAATTTAGAATAATGCCGCGTTGACATGACCACAGTATACTTTGACCAAGTATTTTTGATGACTACTTTGACGCTACTTTGATCATGTTCAAAATTTTGGTCAAAATGCGCTTTGATTGCTCGTGTACCGAGTAATCAAAGCGCACTTTGACCAAAATTTTTTTTGAATCTTGGAGCTCGCTGCTGTCATCACTGGAGGCGCTCACTGGACACCTGTTAGTGGCTGAGAAGGTAGGGTTGGAAGCAGCCGCCGCCACCTTTAGCGACAGCTGGTTGATTACTCTTAATTTTATAGCTGACCTTCTAACAATGAGGGTTGGTCACTTTTTCCCAGTGCTGAGGTCTTGGAGCTCGCTGCTGTCATCACTGGAGGCGCTCACTGGACACCTGTTAGTGGCTGAGGAGGTAGGGTTGGAAGCAGCCGCCGCCACCGCTAGCGACAGCTGGATGATTACTCTTATTTTTATATCTGACCTTCTAACAATGAGAGTTGGTCACTTTCTCCCAGTGCTGGGGTCTTGGAGCTCGCTGCTGTCATCACTGGAGGCGCTCACTGGACACCTATTAGTGGCTAAGGAGGTAGAGTTGGAAGCTGCCGCCGCCACCTTTAGCGACAGCTGGTTGATTACTCATAATTTTATATCTGACCTTCTAACAATGAGGGTTGGTCACTTTCTCCCAGTGCTGAGGTCTTGGAGCTCGCTGCTGTCATCACTGGAGGCGCTCACTGGACACCCGTTGGTGGCCGAAGAGGAGGGGTTAGAGGCCGCTGCCATCATCGACAGCGGGATGGTGATGAACTGAGGTTGAGTTGAGGATGCTGAAAAAAGGAGAAACATATGAACAAAGTTACTCGACGAAAATACCTTGAGCTTAATTTTTTTTACATACAAGGTTTTTTTAGCAAAACATACCAGCACCTTCTTGCCCTTGATTAGCAAGTCCCAATATGAAGCTATGTGGATATCCCATTGCTAAGTTTCCGAGTCCAATATTGCTTCCTAATCCGTCCAGTCCAGCAAGGACTCCCGAGTGGTACAACATTGCTCCACCGGGGAGGTCCATCTTCGGCAGTATCTTTTGAAGAGAGAGTTGGCTTGATTTACTACTGTCTGCTTCTTGAGTTGTAGAAGATGTGGACGCCGTTGGCTCTCCTACTCCCACTGGCTCCCTAAAAGAGAAGAAGGTAGTAAGGAGGTTTAACGTGGTTAACGTTAAAAGCAAAGAAAAAAGTAACGTCCACTCAGACAATTTCCGATAAAGGTAGATACAACGAGTAAGCATTTAATTTTTTTTGATAGGAACAATTTGCCAAGCTAACTTTTTTCCAAGACAATTATTTTAGCTTTATAGTGATCGGGCCTGTTTTATAAAAGTCATGCTAGCCGAAGCCTATAGATAGCACCACCATCTAACTTTTGAACCAATATTGTAGTGTTCTAGCAGTTAAAGGTACTTGATAGCCTCAGTGTTTAGGGATTTCGAGTGAAGTGCACTTTGACTTTAATTTCACTGTGATGGCTTATAATTAGTTGTGAACAAAAAAGACATATAGTCTCTTAACCGTCTGATATCAACGCAGTGCTACCTATTATTGGGTTTCTGTTCCAGTATTGCCCAGTCATCTTCTGCTCTGCTTTTCTGGCTCTGCTGGAGTAGTTTTTCACTCGGCGATTCTGGTTCGCTGCCGCTTTCATCACCGCTGTCACCTGATGATTGAGGCTCCTCCTGGAATAAATGGATCGTGATTAGAACTCTTATATTCAGTCTCAGAATGCACTAGCTTTTTTTGAACTGTAAACTGCTCATTTTTAAACACAACCTAATGTTTTTTTTATTTTTAACTGCCTTTGGAATACCGCGCATTTTAGTGATAGGATAGATAAACGGTTCAATATCTCTGCTATAACGTTGTAAAATTAAGATGAAAATGAATGAAAATGAAAATGTGTTTATTGACAGAAATGTTGTACAAATTTAACTATATCTAATGGCCCCACAATAGGCTAAGCCTGTCCTGTGGGTACCGGTTACGTTTAACAATTGCATTTTGACCAAAATTCAATTTGTTCGGTTCGGTTATCTAAAACACAAGAAAAAAGGACTTATGAGTTTAAGTAAATTAAGATGCTAATTTATAATAACATATTTTTCATAAATGTAAGTAAAAAGAATAGATAAGTATACATGTATAACAATAATTAAGAAATATATATAAAATATTAGTATACAATATATATATATATATATATATATATATATAAAATATAAGTAAACAATTTAAATTATAACATTTTTGATGTCTCAACTCAAACCTGCGATATATAGCTGTTCAATTATCTATCCGATTTTAACCATAAGACTTTCCGTCGCGTCATATGACATAGTAGTCAGCCACTGTGTGACTTTCTTATTTGCTGCTTTTACAGTGCATCTTTTAATATCACAGTGGCTGACCACTCTGTTATAGACAATAGATTAATTCATTAACGCCGGAGCGGTCGCTGGCGACCGAGACACAATAAATTTTCTATTGTGTCTCATTTTCCGGGCGTTGAAGGGTTAACTCTCTATTGCACACACATAAAAAAGGAATACAGTATAAC
Organism: Agriphila straminella; assembly: GCA_950108535.1. Taxonomy (NCBI): domain Eukaryota; kingdom Metazoa; phylum Arthropoda; class Insecta; order Lepidoptera; family Crambidae; genus Agriphila; species Agriphila straminella. The sequence continues at coordinate 15,808,039 of OX467312.1, forward strand.
TTAAAACTTAAGACTAATGGTGGGCAAAGGCGGTCTTATCGCTGGAAGCGATCTCTTCCAGACAACTTTTGATTCAGAGAATAGGTACCTGAGAAGGGATATAAAAACAGTGTGCCAACTACATACAAAATTAACAAAATAAAAAGAAAAGCTTATACCTACAATAACTACCTCTACAAAATCAATAAACTTACACAAATGCGGTACGAATAACAAAAATACACTACATAAACCAAAATAAATATATAAGTTGTTGTAAGATTTAACCAGTAGGTAAGCGTGAAATTAAGCTTAACATTTTAAGTACTCGTATTGTAAGTATTGCAAGTCTCGTAATAAATGGGTGCACGGGAGCTTTTTCTCTTAATTTCCTTGGGAAATTATTTTCCCGTAAATCCTAGAGCCTTCAGCACTTTCATCAGGCTCAGGTGTCGTAAGCCGTCGACGTCGTGAAGCGTTTTAGGTGTAAGACCCTTTTTACATGGGACAAATTAAGCTTTCATAAAACTAAGTTGCCTACTGATGCTTTATTTTTTTTTAGAACTAATAAAGTTACCTATGACAACAATTTTGAATGCAACACTGGAAGTGTTATCTTATCACACAGACTTACTGTGTGGTTTGTTTTCCGGAGCGAAATAAGTACCTACCTATCTATGTCAACATTTCGGTTTTATTTTCAGATTTTTGCATTCACAATTTCATTTCCATGTTTATATACCAAAAAATATGTTGGAAGAAAACAACTTGTCTCTGACTAGAATTAATGAAATACAACTTCTTGCACTTTGAAAAAGAGAAAAAATAAAGTATTGAAGTAGCTTTGAAAAATTGATAAATTTTGAAAGAAAGAAAGAAAATACATTATTTTGGACATACACAACGAACACAAAAGAGTACAAGAAATAAAGAAACAAATCACAAAGACAGTTACAATAACACATTGTGCAAAGTTGTGATCCCATAACTGTACTCAGCACAGTATAAGCAGCAAGGTAGGCCTGCCTTCTGCACTCTGCTGACAGCAATGAAAATTTTGAAAACGCAAAAACCTTTAATCGAACATTGTGCAGGTTTTTAGTGTTCACATTGTATGATATCGCAGAAACCTTTCTTATTTCCCAGTTTCATCTGCATCTGGCCTTACGTGGCGCGGGAAAATTAGTGCCGACGATTTTACTACCACTTACAAACTTTGTCACTTGCAACACTGAATTATGAAGATTTGCTGATATAACGATGATGCGTGGAGGTTTTACGGCAACCCAGCTTATGAGCCTCCTTTTAAAAGAACTTGGAATGTAAGTTGACCGGGTTATGTATATTATACTTATATTTTGCAATTAACCCTTTAACTCCAGGAAAATGAGACACAACACAATGGATATTTCATTGCTGTCCGGCTACCAGTAGCCAGGTGGGATTCTTAAATTAACAATGTTAATTATTTCACTAGTTACAAAATATAATATTCAAATGTTGATATTATTAAAATTTTCAAGCTAGATACATTTTCTTTTGTCTATTTCTTTTTGATTGTTTTTTTTTTATTCGTATTCATATACAGACAAGATCAAGAGTCGGTAAGGCCTAATTAATCAAATGTTGTGTAGTGAAAGTGAAAATGTGAGAAAAATGTGTTATAATAACTATATTTTTTGATTATTTCTTCTATCGAACTTTCGATATAGGCTCTGATAGGTACTTTGAAAACTGAATTTGGGCATTTCCACTTAAAATGAGGAGAGCATCTTCTCATTTCGAACACGTGTACTAAACGTACGGACGCGATCGACGAAGGAGGCGTGTGATATAAAGTTCATTTCCTCGTATTTCCAACATGGCGGCACGAAACGGCGACTGGGTAGTGGGTATGTTCGTACATAGACTAAAAGATTGACTAAAGTGAAATGGTAGGTCAAATAAATTCATCTAGAAATATGGTGTTTCAAATTCAAAAAATTAAAAACATAAATTACTAAAAACAACCATCAGAGGATAAGTTACGACAACAATTATTATGTTGTTCTTTTAAGTAGATAGTTATTACTCGTACAAATAACGGTGGTAGTGGAATTTTCAGGCCTCATAGTCTAGTATTTTTAGAAGGTATCGCTACATTTCCTTGCAGTTCTTCGTCATTCGCAGAAGTAGATAGCAAATGTGTCAAAAACGGCCACTTTTAGCAGTTTTGCTATCTACTTCTGGCTTTTATTAAAATTGTGTATTTAGAAATACAATATTAAATAATATTCACCGCGGCGCCACTTTCAGTCAGGAAAGCGGTCAGCAAAATCTTGCAAATTTAATTCAAAATATTGTTAGACCTATTCCTCTTTACAGTTTTCATCTCTCAATGAAACTATAAAATAAATTCCATCAAGCTACTGTCTGCAGTGTCTGGATAATATCAACCAAATATATCTCGATATAAAATAATTGAATCGAGCAAGAAAGTTAAATCCACCTTAATTATAAAGAATTAAAATTCAAGCTGCTCTTCCTGCCAATTTATCTTTCTTGACGGATTTCAAATTTCTCCGCAATTCTAGAACAAGCTCAGTTCAATATTGACACGGCAACTTCTTCAACTTTCGTTGGATCTGTCGAACAATCCGGGGAAACGTAAACTTTCAGACTTTATTTACTCTGTGACACATCGCAATCCTGCATAAATAAGGGGATGGTCGCTAGTTTTATTTATAAAAGAGCAGACAAAAGGAAGGAAATAGTGTCCGGTGTCCAAGGTATGAAAATTCCTAAATAGTTATGATGAATCATTAAATCGACATGTAATTGTCCGATCGAGCGCGAAGCGTCTCCGTTTCAGCTTAGACAAAATGCTTTCGTCTGTCTGTTCTCCTCTACAGGTTTCATTTCTCAACAGATTCTCGTGAAATTTTGTGAGCAGGTTCAGTAATTATACATATAATAATGTTTTTGTCGAATCAATGTTTAGAAAGGAGATGGTCCAAAAAAACCCAGAATTAATACGAACAAGCTATTAAACCAATAGATTGCTTAGAATGAGCGAAGTAAACCTACCTAAGTCGCAGACCCCAAATCCATGGGGTATCGGAGATATACATTGACAAAGTATTTATGGAATATAGGTAAAGTTGGTAAAATCCAGTATGTGACATCAATCAATACAAACGAGTTATATATCAATCGATTACTTAAACCAAGTGAAATAATACTACCTAAGTCGCTTACTCCAAATCCATGGGGTATCGGAGATATACGCTGACAAAGTTTGTATGAAATATAAATAAAGAATCATACATATTTTCTAGCGCACTAAATCGACGTAAACAACTTACCTAAAATATATAATCGATATTATATCACTGAAGTTGTAAAAGTTATGTTAAATGCTAGACTTTACTTATATTACATACATACTTTGTCGGCCTATATCTCCGATACCCCATGGATTTGGGGTCTGCGACTTAAGTAGGTTAACTTCGCTCATTCTAAGCAATCTAGTGGTATATAGCTTGTTTGTATTAATTCTGGGTTTTTAGTCTTTGTATTTTGGACAGTCTCTTTTTTGGAAAAAAAACATAAGTATTTGAGCCATTTCGAAAAATATCAAAAACGAGAGGTCTATACCTACACCTCACAGAGCCACTAGTTTTATATGGATACAACGCCATTTACCTCCGTAAAAAATAAAGTTTAAAACCATAAAAAATGACACTCCATTCGTTATCGTCAGGTTTCTTGCTGTAAGTATATTGTGGTTAATGTGTCGCCAAAGAAACACATTTTTGAAAAAAAAATATGAAAATTATCATCAACTAAACTTTTATTTAAGTAAATAGTTAGCAACTATTTCAAATAGAATATTAGGTATTTGTCGATGATTGGCTTTTGATATTTAATCACGATCTTTATAATGACGCCTAAACCTGTCGATCTGAATTTTTCGAATATCTCGAAACTTCAGACAGATTCTAAAGTTCTGAAGTTTCCCCTTTCGATCAATTAAAAAGACGTTGCGTTGGAAAGTTCCGAGGACCGAAAGCTTTCACATCTATTTTCGTTGCGAGTTTAAGTATAGGGACGCTTTCCCACGCTACGTAAGGTCTGCAAAATGTTCATAAAAATAATAAACATATATTAGACTGGAACATTTACATGACTTTTACATAAGTAGCTAAACACTTGTGATGGAAAATGACCACACTTTAAATGTGGAGCTCATTTTTCAATGTTGACGACTCTGTATGAAATATGCCCTTGATGAGTTTCTTTGCCGGTTCTTCTCGTTACAAGGTCTCCCGCTCAGGGTTTGCGAACCGATGGCGTAGCTTCTTTGACATTCACAAGTGCTTGTATCAGCCTAGACTGAATAAATTATTTTGAATTTTGAATCAAAAAAATAACATCAAACAAAGTCAACTTTTTAACATTGACAGAAACGAATACTCTGTTCTTAGGAAATTAATTACTACTTACCAAAGACTGCGAATAAGACAGGTGGCTTGCTTAGCGCCAAGATGTATATCGAAGTAAAAGGAATGTAAGTAAACGTTTACTGTAAGTAATCCACTGCGCGCTTGGCGCCTCGCTCGCTAGGCTATAGTCACCTACTAAATTCATCTTAGTGCTAAGCAAGCCTGTCGGTGCGTACGCAGCCTAATTTACCAAGTTCTGGATCAACACTGCATGTCTTTTGCTTAACTAATAAACCTTAACTAGTGAAAATTCACAAACATTCTAATTATATCGGTTTTTTTATCTTATTAAAATTTCTCAATATTTTTTCTTTCTTTTTTGATTAATATTTATTTTTATGTATTTTTTTCGGTTTTTTCTTCCATCCGTACTAAAGGCTTTTATTGTAATAGAGTTTGTTACCTCGGGTTTTATTTTGTCACCTAAGCCCAGGTGTTCCAGAACTTGCCTTGAAGGTAACTTTGTAATCAATAATGTTATTGGAAGGTTGTGAGGGCTTCGACTTCATGTGTTCTAGTAAAAAGATTATTTAAAAACTTAGTACTGGTACCTATATTATTACCTTTTACCAAATAGACACTAGAATTAAGATAAATAAATACAAGAAAAAGTGACTCACCCATAGAAATAGAATGTCAAAGTACAACAATGTAAATAAACAGGTGATCCGAAAAACGAATGTATACATTTTATATGAGATACGTAAAATATGACTTGACATGACTATTGATATGACTAATATGACTTTATAGTAATTGTGGAGTATTTTTATTTAAACTATGTAGTTATGTCATATTACTTCTTTTTTCTTTTTACCCTGGTTGTGCACCCTACCACACAAAGTCTCCACATCACCCTATGGTTGACTGGTAGAGAATGCCTAAGGCATTAAGTCCGCCATTGTACAAATTGTGCATCAAGAATTAAATAAATAAATAAATGACTTACATACATAAAATATGACTATATTATGGCAAAGGAAATTAATAAACTATGTTCCATACTGTTTTCTTCGTCAATAAACGAATAAATGTAGCAAAATTTGGTTTTAGAGAAATGTGTGGCAATATCTTATTTACCTGTAAAAAGTGTGATTACTTGGATTGTTTCTTTTTGTCACATCACAATTACTAACAGAACAAGACACCAAGGCTCCACGATACCCTTATTTAAAATTCTAATCAAGATTGCCAAATATTTTAAAGAAATTGTGATCGCTCTTTTGCTAGGCGGGACGCTAGGAGCTCTTACTGTAAAAAATGTTGGCACATTGTCACCTTGATCCTTTGTCTCTTTTTTCATAGACCGTGTCCGTATAATGTAAACTTCTCTTTACCACGCTTTGTTGGTCTTCTTGAGCGCAGCGAAAATTTTTCTAAGTCTATGGACTCACCCGTAGCTCCTCAGGCGTTACATGCTATACTACGGGTGAGTCGATTTTTTCTAGTATTTATTAAAATTTATCTGATTTAAAAAACATGATTATGAAATGCAATAAATCTTAATAGACACTAGAAGACTTTTCTAGAAGGCTTTAGATACATACCTATTTTTTCAGCTTGTGTTCCTAAAAAACTATATTCTTTTATGTTGAAAAACATTAGGTAAGTCAAAAATATGGTGATTTCCCCGACCATTATAAAAGTAACAATAAAAAGACTTGCATTATGTTTACATTGTCACATGTATAATAAATCACATTGATAATTAGTTGGTATCAGATGAGTATCGGAAGAGTACATTTGTAAATAAATATCGTAGAGAATGATTCAAGCCGCGCGGGTGAAGATATGATCGTATGCTTTATGCTTAAGAATAGTTAATGGACTGCACTTAACATTTAAGAATAGGGTATGTGAAGTAATCATAATTATAGCAAAAGTTTTTTTTTAATTATTTATGTTTTAACAACAATACGATAAGCTATGATGAATACCGGTCAATCGCCGACACATTTTTAACTCGATAAAAAAAGAGTGAGATTCGATTCGATTTCGAAAAGAATGAGATGAGAATTTAATTTAAATTAAAAATTACTAGTTACTGTAAGTGGCACTATCTGCCGTTGTAATTAGAATAAATAAATAAATTCAGTAGACAGAATAAATTTCAATAACATTAATTTTAACGAAGTTATTTAGTTTTCATAATACTTAAAAAGTAAGGAGAATATAATATCAAAGAGAAATACTTAGAGAAACAACATTATTCTCTAGGGACCAGCGAAGCGTCGTTGTACCTGCGATAATTTCCGATACTGCTGAAACCTTGGAGGAAATCGTTTAAAACTTACTGGGAAAATCACACTATCTTTATCTAATATCGTAAATACGTGCTGAATAGCATCTCATATATACTGAATTTTTAGATTTTAGTGCTTTGGGCCGGAATCCTAAGGGTGCGGGTTCGAGTCCCGTCTGAGCTGCTACGGGCGAGTCGATTTTTTCTAATATTTTTTCAGTTATATTAAGTAGCACATATATGTTGGTTATATTTTAAAGGCTAAACTTGTTTTTGGGAAATGAGAAACAGTGACAAAAACACCCAGATTTGAGATGGGATATTAATGACAATGTTATTTCATGTGTCAATGTCAGTTTAATAACAAATTACTATACATACCCCTCCACACTTACCGATCGAGCGCTTTTAATATAACTAGAAAACTTCAGCTATAAACAAAAAAAAACATTTTTTCATCACATTTCATTAAAATTTCACATGGTCAGTATCCGCTATATCAAACGACTGACATTTTATGAATAAGTAAGTACTGAGATTGTTGAACTTAAAACACAAAAAAATATCATTTTGTTTTTGTTTTCCATTTTCTAACCACAAGCGGTTGTAGGTTTAACTGGTCTGAATCTTGTGAGTCTAGTTTTAGTTAACTCTGGTTAATTAAGATAATATTATAAACCATCATAATAAGCCTTACTTCATACGTAACAAAATCTGTGCGTTACACGGCATACTAAAACGTAATACAAATTGTTTTTATAATGAATATGAGATATTACAATGAAAGAGCTTAGTGTAATTGCGGCAATTAAAATTTCTCGTAGTAACCATTTAAGCTTCTGCCATTGTTGTTTCAATGTTGCCAGCTTCGCCCGCCGTATTTTAGTCTTTTTACTTGAATGCAAAGCCATTTTGTGTTTACGATAAATAATGTTGCCAGAATATTATTTAAATAATTGTTTAATTAAATTGAACTTTGGTTATTAGGTACAATATTGAACAAAATCACAAATTTGTTAGAATCAGGAACAATGAAAATGCCATAACCAGTTAAACCATGGGAATAGAATTCAGAGAACGCGGGCACGCTAACTACTTCATAAAAAGGAGTTTTTGTTCAGTTTTATATTTTCTGAGGTACGCACTTTCATTTATATACCGCTTATGCAATTCAAATGCCATGAATATTTACTGATTAAGCATTAAGTATATTATCCTATACATTTTGGTAACATTCTTGATTTTATAATGGCAATTTCTCTAAATGCATATGGCTGTTATCCGCCAAAATTCGGAAGGCAGCTGCGCTAAAGCGAGCTCGTGTATAATATTAAGGCGTGGGCGTCTCTCTATCCACCGCCGCACTAAATTATAATAATTGTCTTTAACTAACTACCGTTTCGCGTACTCCACTTCTGCATCAGATAAGTTACAGTACAGACAGAATAAAACACAACTAGGATTATTTATTTACCTACCTATTTGCTATATTAACTCAACGAAGTAAGCAACACAAAATATCGGTGGCAGAGTTGTGATGGTCCTCACAAAATGATACCGGAGTCGATACGCAAAGAAGAAGAACACAAAATAGACTTCTTGTTAAAAAATCTCGTAACCTGCAATTAGTTTATTTTTATCAATATTATTTGTTTCTCTTTTGGTATTTGTTGAACTCTATTGTATTTTATTTTTTTATTTTTAGTTTATTGTGTTTTTCTTCGCTTCCTAAAGTAGATAATGTAAGATAGTAAGTAGTAAGATTATGTCTTTGCACTTTGTTTTTTTTATGTTGAATAAAAAAGATAAATCTTGGGTATTAATTAGTTTATGTTTTGTGTAAAAAAAGCATTGTTTGTTTTAACTGCAAATATATTTATCTATATTTTTTTGATATTAATAAAGATAGGTACTGAACAGTCCTGCAAAGCCTGATAAAATTCAAACTTATGCTTACAATAAAATTTGTTGGTAGTGTTTTAATGTGTCCAAAATTGGTGCCTTACCATTGTTATTTTGCAAACTGTACCTAGTATAGTAAATAATAGTACTTTGTAATGTTTGTTTGTATCTGCAGTCAGCCATTTTAGGAGCTAAGATAGTTTTGTCCAACTGATGATGTCACCGCTCATTAAGGTTTTAACTGTTAAGTGCCCGGTTTTTTCTTTTTATGACTTAGGCACGTTTGTAAAAAGGGGTACACTTTTACTGTAGCCTACCCCTACGTAAAATGGCTCGATATTATACGGTGACTGCCAATGAAACTGAACGTGTCATATCGGTTCTTTTATATCTTTCTTATAAACATTACTATGTTTGAACAAGAAAAAAAGAATGGAGCACAGAAAAATTTCCAGGAGAGCAAATTGTGTTGAGCTATAATGGCATTAGATATTACTTTAGCCAAGCGAATATCACACAATAACATAAATATTTAATGTTTTTTTTTAATTTACAACTTATTATATTAATACCATAGTAAGCCCTACTAAAACTTTTAACATGTATTACGTATAACACGATATATCAATAAGGTGTGTTCACACAAAGTAGTGTAAAAGAAGAACATGCTATAAATCTCTTAAGGCACCGGGGCCTAAGAGGCTATTAACGCCACGCCGCCATACAGGTGCTCAGGCGCACGCGGTGTGGTCCCATCTGCCAATTACCATTGGTACAAATGACCAATAACAAATGACTAACATAAAATATATAATTTATCAACGTTATTGGTTTAACAAAACACAATGTTAAGCAAAGGTTACTTGAGTTATAATTTCCATAGTGTTTATTAACGCTCCCTGTTTGTATAATTTAATGCTCATTACAGTATATTTTTTAATTAATTTTATATATTGATCGTGTCTTCCATCAAAGGGATAAAAAAATATTGAAAGTGATATTTTATTTCACATATAATATGATGGTGGTTTTATTTTGGTTATGTGTCATGCAAATAATCACACACAGTACTTATCAGAGCCAAAGCAACTCGCTTTTTAATTAATAATAGCAAAACTTATAATAGCGAAGTTTTAACAAACTTCAATTAGACTATAGTAAGCTCGTACGCTGACGTCTTTCGAAAGCGTAGAAAAGTTTCTTGTCTAAAGCTACCGAGCTACAGAATTAAGTACAAACTTGCTTCTTCGGCAATAAGTTATTAATTGGAATTAAAAACTTTTTGAACGCGACTTTTTTTTAGCGAACCGCTGCTATTCCAATTCTCGTTGGAAAGACAATATTTGCATTTGCTATTGTTGATGGCGTAAACATTTAGCATGGTGTTGCAGTGTTTGTATTGCCTTTTGTAGTTTGCACAGCAATGTTCTTGCATTTTCAAAGACTGCATCAGATATAATAAAGTTTACTTGGTCAGTATATATTACTGTTTGCAAAGCAAAGCTTATTTAAATTGACACAGTGGTCAGCAGTTTAAAAAAGTTTTCTTCACACTTTTATTGTTTTTTTGTTTTTATTATTTTAGTTGCTTTCAATTTATTGGTGTCCAGTCCATCTATTATATCAGTCATAATAAGGATGTCAAGAACTTATTTTTTATTGATTTTAAAATAAAATAGACTTTCCCAATTCATAAGTCGTATTCGGTAGCATGCCTAAACCACACACAATCGCTCGCGATCGCATCGCGCGATCATGTCCGATGGCTATCGATACCATGCAGGACCGGTAATAAGGCCAAATTTGTAACATGACACTCATTACATAAGTACGATGATTACTTTGTCGTTATAGATTACAAACAAGTCTTACATAGCAAATTATTCTTGCCAGTTCATGGAATCATACAGACTTCAGTTGACTTTAACGTATTTCCAAAAATATTTGCTTTTTTTTTTTAAAAGCAGTCCAATATCTCCTTGTCTTATGATTTAGTTTCAAGAGGTGAAACGTTTTCTTTTAATAATAAATTATTAAAGTATCGAATGTATGATTAAAAGATATTAATACCACAGATTCACATTAGAAGTTACGAAAACCTACAACTTTAAACGATAATATTTTCATCGAAAACTCGTTTTAACAATATTATTGTAAGTAATTAATTAATTGAACTACGATTACATACAATTGAATGCGCGAATGCAAAGCTTAGAGATTCGACCGAAACGGCAAAGCTTTTAAATCGTTTGATACGTTAAAGTTGTGAAATATAGTTCCATTTGTCCTATGGCGGAAAATTTATAGCGGGATATTGTTCCGCCAAATCAGATAAACTTTGTGTATAAACAATGCAAGTTAATATCTGTGCTTGTACAAATACAGATGTAGTACGTGTTGTCACACGTGTTGTAAACTAATATGTAATTCTCAATTGGTAACATAGGTCTTATGTTAGAAATAACAAGAGCCGTAAATGAAAATGATAGGTTGTTTGTAGCTGTAAGTTTTTCACAGCAAATGGTCAACATAGAAGTGGTTCTTTTTAAACCATAAAGTTAATAATATTATTAACTTTATGTTTTAAACCGAATTAAATAATTTAAAAAGAGGAAGAGTTAATGATTAACTACTAATCATAATCATGTTAATCTATTATTTAAAGTGCTGGAGAAATAGAGAACGATAGTATAAAGTGTACGATGGATAATCATACAAAAATGTTATCTTACGAATTTTAACGGTTTTATATAAAAAAAAAAAATTCTAATAAGCTCGCATAATAAGCATTTTTGAATATGTTTTGTTCTACTACCATTTGATTTTAATATTGAATAGAATTTCCATGAAATTAATAATCAATACAGAGGTAACCTAAAGAGGTATAAATATACCCTGTATAAATAAGCAAGGGCAAAATTTAGACTTACGCATGCACTGGAACAACCAACTACGAGATGCTGTGGCCAATGATGATGATGATAAGCAAGGAAAGAATATTAATACTCTTTTATTTGAAATAAAACACTTTTTAACGGATACTAGCGTGGTTTTGTTAGAAGTACTTTGGCAATTAGTTGGTGTTTGGTTTGATTTTTTATTTTCCCGACGTTTCGGTACTTTTGCAGCTGCCGTGGTCACAGGGGACAGAAGTTGTTTGAAGAACCAAACCAAATACCAACTAATTACTAATAAAATCCGTTAAAAGAGTTTTATTTCATGTCTAGTGAGCGCGTAAGCTTGAGAGGTGAATACTTTTTTATTTGCCAAAATTCGTCAGCACTTACAGTTTCAGCAATATCTTAAACGACTATTCAGAAAAACCTCGTAAAGCAAAATTGTACCGAACCAACAATAATTTATGTCCTTCATTTATTTTTCTTCGCAACTGTGCTGTGTAGGACATGTTGATTTATTTGTTTCGCTACAGGATATTAAAAATAGCTCGTTCGTCGGGGTTTCGTATGAAAATTACGCATACACCTAACCAATTGTGCAGGCAACATTAGCAGGATTGACAGGTACAAGGCCCTTGTTACGCCGCAGAGATGCGTATCGTACCAAAAGGCTACTGTTTTCGTATCTTTGTGGCGTTAGGGTTACTGGATATGGTAAGGTTTTGATAGAAAAATAATATAATTTGAATTTTACGAATTGAATTCAATGTAATAAGAAATATCACTTTAATTGAACTTCGGGTCAGTAGTATAGGTACAGCTTAGTTTACTATGTTTTTACCTATTTATTATTTAACCATCTTATTGGTTACTATTTATAACCGATTTCAAAAAAAGGAGGAGGTTCTCAGTTCGTCGGATTTTTTATGTATGTTAAATGTTAGAAAGCTTAAACGTTAAGCCTCCTTTCGTCAATATAAAACCTGTTACCATTTTTTTAAGTTATGTCAAAATAATTTTATTGTTGGTATGAAAATAATGTATTGTCTCATAGTTAGTTAAATGTCAGAAAAGTTATTTCAGCGATTCTCTGTCTACAGCTTTGCTAGAATAAACAAATGAAGTCTACAAAAAAGAATTTCTCATTCGTTATTCAAAAGCCTCTTCCAGTCCCACTGACATCCGTACCACCGGTCTGGGTGTAAATGGGTGCATAATAAGGGGCCATTCAAAATCAAGGAGACGCATTCCCCTGTATAATAGGCATTCCCACTATACACATGTTTGTTGGTCCTCGTGTGTGTTGGGACATTTGTATGGAAACGAATAATGATTTACAATGTGTACCTGGATAACGCGAGTTGGGACATTTATTTTTTGGCGGGAATCTTTTCGGCCATTTTGAATATGGAAAGTTATTAAAGTGGTGTTTTGAAAGATTACCAACTATTATCTATTCTGTTCTGTGATATTACAGTTACAGACTTTACAATTAAACAGGGTATAGGTAAGCTAGGTTTATTAAGTATTCTGTCACCGACTTATAAGAGACATAAATTAGTGACAGAAAAAATACAGTTCAATTTAAATACCAGAACTCAAAATAGTTGCTTAAGTTTGTACACTGTATATTATTTTGTTGTTACCCCACGTTTTTTTAAATATTAACCTTTCTTAATAAATGTTTCAGTATCATTCTGTATCAACCTTTTACCTCTACAAAATTTTACGCAAAGTGTACTGTCGACAAAAAGGGTACATTTTAATTAAACTCTCTTTGCTTCAGATCACAATCGCTCTTTGATCTTTGCGTGAAGATATTCCACCATTTTCTAATATTAATTAACGAGGCTTTTATTATTTCATCGCCTAACTTGCGAGATGGGCGTTATTCTAACTCACTTTTTGATGTAGAAACAAAAATCTTGATAATTTTATTCCTTTTGGAATAAAATTATTTGGTGTTACTACGAGTACGAAACTTTTTTAGCTGAGACAAAGAGTTTTTTTAATAATGGGTCTTTTTTACACAAACGAAACAAGTAACTATTATTTATCTTGGGTTAAGAAAATCCGTGTCGTCTGTGTCAAAATTTTAGTTTTTAACTGAGGTAATGCACTTACTTCTGGTTTATTAAAAAAATGGAACAGATTTTTTGTAAAATTTTGTATCAAGTAAGTTAATTGGAGCTTAACTGGAAGTAAACAGTCTCTGAGCTTGTTAGAGAAACTCTGTTTAATTCTTCAGCTTTTATCTCGGAAAAGCTTTCAATCTCAGTCTCGTTGGATTTTTTCAGAGCCTCTATGCATGCAAGTTTCCAACAAACACAAGGATTTCACAACACGATAAACAATCTCTTTGATAAGCCTTACAAATGTCACAGATGGTATCGACTACGAAAAAAATCAAGTAATTGGCACCGATGCCTGCAATGGGCTTAAAATTCAACTGTCAGATAAAGAATCTAAAATTGGTTGGGGGATTTTATACTATATTGTGTTGGGTTAAGGTCTTCGATGGGAGACTCCTTCGTCTATCAATGGACATTCGTCAACACTTCTCCGCGACACCTTGAGTGGCTTGACTTGGTACTTTAGACAGAGGATCGCGAGTAACGCCTGCTTTTGCTGAATGCTTATCTTTGCGACAATACACATCAGAGTTAGTTTGTTTTCGAGTATTTACAATAGAGAAATGTAATTTTAGGGATAATCAAAAACCCTTGACTTTTTAAGAAGTATAAACGAAGACATTTGTGTATTTTCTGATGGTCAAAGTAGAAAAGTGTTAGCTTGAAATTTGGTCATAAAAATCGCCAAGTGCGATTCAGACTCCCGCACAAAGGGTTCCGTATTATTTTATTCTGTTTTAAGTTTTTGTTGTTATAGCGGCAACAGAAATACATCATCTGTAAAAATTTCAACTGTCTAGCTATCACGGTTCATGATATACATCCTGGTGACAGACAGACGGACAGCGGAGTTTTAGTAATAGGGTCCCGTTTTTACCCCTTGGGTACGGAACCCTAAAAATACCAATTATATAAATCTGTTGGTGCTAGGTGTAATATCCTAGCCTGCCTGTTACAATTACCGCCACTACTATTTTCACTTAGCCCGCAAAGGTACGGTCAGCACAATAAGCAGCCCATAATTCGCAATAAACGCAACCGACCGTACCTACCGACCGGCACAATAAGATGTCGTAATTTCTAATGTTAATAACATAATAACAAGTCGCAACCTATTTTGGTCCGAAAGTCCGACGAAACAGGAGCGGGTGCTGAAAAGAAAATAACGTAAGTAAGATTTGTGAATTTACTATCTTTAGAAAGTTTACTAGCCCAAACAAACAAGGTTGTTCTGTAAAAAATAGATTATCGCAGCAATTCAAAGTTTTTATTAGACAATAGAAAATTTGTTGTTTGTCAGTCATTTGGCAGCAAGTCAAGTTGGGAAAGAATTTAATTGCAATTTTTCGGTTAAATAAAAATACATTAATGATATAATTGAAACCCAAAAGCGATACGAAACTTTTTAATGTTAACGTTATGTAGTTTAAAATTAAACTACAAACGTTATCTTTTTCAATTTAACAATAAACTTCGTAAAACAATGTCGCTCGATTACGTATGGCCGCTCTTTCTCTATTAAATTTTCATAGCGGAAAATTCCATTAATAAAACAGCGCTTCATATAATGTGCGTCCGTATTTTTGTAACGACAAAACCAGCGGCGCGTTTAGTTTTTCCATGCGGCGCGATAAGCACTCGGTGGAAATTCCTTTGTGAAGCTCGTCAACGAAAACAAGTTGTTTGTTGTGTGTTCAATTAAGGACTTTAAAAGACTATGCTTTTTGAAAGATTTTTAAACAAAAAGTAATATTGAAACAACTTTCTTCTTTAATTGTGTTATATTCTTGTAGGTACTACTTGCGTTTAAATGAAGTTCTCTTTTTTTCTACGAAGTTTGTTTTTATGAGTATGTTAAATTAAATAAGTACTTTTTTTATGTTGAAAGATTTTAAAACCATTAAGTAATATTTTGAACACCTCTTCTTTGATAGTGTTAGCTTGATGTAAGTACCACATATTTTTTTCTGTGCACTTTTTATTTTATCCTACATCATAATTCTAATTGTTGATCAATTCATGCATATTTAAGAAAGTGGAGTTTTATGAGATTTAGAAAAGTGGCTTCTATTACCACAATCCATATTTATTGACTTACGCTAGTTTCGTTCCCCGCGCCCGAATGCAATGCTCACGGAAATGTGCGCGGGCGCACAATGGGCGGCGAGATGAAAGCGAGCTTAATATGCATGACGTAATGGCTCCTAATGGCCGCGTGCGACCATTGTGGCTGGACTTATCCGTACTCCTTTGGGAACTCACCTCCTTCGCTGATTAGTTACGTATTAAAAAAGATATGGAAAGGTCATCAATTGTGGGAAAAGGTTATCGTTTTATCTTTGTTTTTTCATAATACTTTAAAAAAAAATTTTGAATGAGGAATTGAGTTATTCTCGCACCAGTCATCGGGTAGGTGACGAGACGAGCCACTGTTAGCTTATTATAATCAGCCTACTATGTGAATAAGGTAATAAGTACTTTGAATTTGCTATTTTATTGTCTACAGTCCATTCTACCTATGTTTCTCCCAGTTTATGGCATTGAACTTTAAAAATAACTTTGTTCTTTCTCTGTTCGTTTAAAATTACCTATCTCAATTGCAATATTAATGGCAGTGAGACCAAAATCGCTCGTCACTTCGCGGCGTATCCGCTACTTCTGTAAAGGGACTTCTTCCAATTTTGAATTTGAATGTCCAAGCAAGTTGAACCCAACAGTACGTAGTATTTATATATTTATTTGCCTTAAACTATCACTGGCCGATCACTATTCACCGCCAGCCGCTCAAGATACATAAAACATCACTCCAGCCTTCTTCAGACCCTTGACCACAGTAAGGACGATAGATCAGTAACTCAAGTTGTTGCTACCAGAACCTTAAATGTTGGAGTCGTTCCCAGATGTTTTGAGGTTAAAACAATCGTATTTAATATTGAATAATGACAATGCTCTTATTCATTTAGTTCTTACGGTTTGCGTTGCTGCTGACCTTTACTCATTTGTCAGCGCAGCAGCGCGCGGCGCGACACAGCACGCCGTACCGCGCCGACAAAATAAGTAACGCTCTATTGAAATAAAAGCGTTCAGTAAGCTTTAGGTGTGCTTTCGGTACCGCGCATACCGAGCATGCTGATATTGCTGATGTCGTACCGATGCTGCGCCGACAAATGAGGAAAGAGCCTTAGAATATTTGATTAATTTAATCCATTAGTGTTAAGAATAAGTTTCGGTGGTGCAGATTGCTATAGATAGGATTAGTTAAATAATCTATCAAGAGAAAGATTATTTACCAGTTGCGTTTTTAATTCTCACAAACAATAAAAATACCATACAAATAAACACTACAATGAACTACTGATTTACAATGATCTATTATGTGTCAGACCTCACGATTTACATGACAACTCGGCCAAGAGCGAAACGGTAAATCGAACCATGAATATTCTATTCCTCGACCTTTTTTTACTTTGTGGAGAAATTTTTAAGTCAGTTTTGCGAATTTTAGATAAGGGTTTCGGGATAATAGTAAAGTAAGCATGAGATAAGAGTAAAGAATATTAATGCCGAATACTACAACGTCTTCAAATAAAAGTGGTTCAAGTTAGGGAAATTTCGCCACGTATTCGCATTGTTCTTAAAATTTAAAAAAAAAAATGTATTCAATTGAATGCCGTAAGTGTTTTGCCGAAGAATCACTTTTTTGCCTATAGGTCAAAGACGTGTACAAGGTAATAGGTAAAAAGTTTGTGGATTAGGTTTACTAGAAAAAAACTAAAAGTAGCTAAGCTGCTTGTGATGGATATATCCCTACTTCTTTACTAATATTATAAATGCGAAAAACTGGTTGTTTGTTTGTTAGTTTGCTTGTTTGTTACGGGTACCTTTCATCCCGAAAAAAAGTATTGCTCCCAAGGTAGGGATAGCAAAAAAACTTTCCACGGACGAAGTCGTGCGCAGCCGCTAGTTGTCAATAAAACAAATGTACTTATTGTTAATATACACGCAAAGGAAACCACTGTTTTCATAGCTTTCAGAGAAATTGGTAGTCCCGAAAAATAAAGGTTACTTAAATTTATTTTTTAGTAACATAATGAAATATACTCTGCAAAAGATATCACCAAATCATTAGTTTACAGGATCACAAAAAAATATTAGCAATTTCTATTTCTTACTTTTCTGACTGACTTACAAAGAATAAAAGTGACTTTGTTAGCTTTTAGTAGTAATCTAAGCTCAGTCGTTCATTTCGCCAGTTTAACTGTCTTTTAGGAACCCTTAAAACATATAGTCATTTAAAAGCTTTCCGTACCTATACCGAGATGGCAATCATTTCAAGAAGATTTCGAGAGCAATTTAACCAAAAGGGTGCGTTGAACTAAGTAAATAAATAAAAGCCGTAAAATTGGGAAAACCATTACCTACCCCGTGTAATGGCCAAATTGAAATCGTTCTTTTGTTCTTCGTAAAATACTTTTATTGTTACTGTCTTCATATTAGAAGAAATGGGATAAAGGTATAATGATTTGTATATTATTATACTTTCAAATATTGGACGTGTTAAAATAGCTAAAGATACTGTTGGTTGTTAGACTTCTATATAATAATATAGTTATATTTGATTACTGTCTTACATTATGCCAATTTGACTCAAAAAAGTAAGTTTTCTTCACGAAACTTAAAATAATTTGGTTTTATTAACCAATTCATAGTTTTGTTTAATGTTTAATGTATTTATAGGTAACTTTATTTACATTCCGGTGAAACCGATGTACGATGTGAACATTTAACACAAAACAAATGAATAACCATCTCAAAACAAGCTCACACCTCGCGCTCGTTCCCAACCCCGCCTCGAAAATTTGCGCCCTGCGCTAGCGCATCGATATTACATCCGCGAACGTGACGAATTCGGATCGATCGCGCGCAAACATCGGCTAACGCGCAAATCACAGGCGGGCGCGATGCAGATCGCTGCGTCGTGCAGCCTTCGGGCTGGGACCTATACAACACAACGGCATTGGACTGTGTACATGGGAGCTTTTGACATATTTTTTTTTTTCTAACGACGACATGAAATAAGTTTCTTTAGAAACTGAAATAAAGTACAAACTTTTACTGACGATAAGGCATTGGACTGTGTACAGGGAGCTTTTGTCATAGAGAAACTTTTCTCTATTGACGAACTGAAATCAGATTCAATAACTGAATTTGAAATATAGTAAGTACCAATTTTTTTTATTAGCAATGACACTGCAATCTGCTTTTTAAAATTATTCAACACAAATTGTTCACCTCTGTGAAAATTAACTTTTCTCCTGAAGAAACTTTTATCTCTATCAACTAACTGAAGTTAGTTTAAATAGAAACTGTTCCTATCGTACTAACTTTTATCAATGACAGATTACCTATTAAAATTATAAAAAACATACTGTGTTATTACAAAAGATTTTTAAACACTGTTTAACTAAACACCTGTTTAAAAGTGATGCTATTACTTTTTTGACAATATTGTTTGACAGAGACAGCATCACATTTAAACATGTGTTTAGTTAAACAGTGTTTAAAAATATTATGTAATAACACGAATAATGTTTAAACTTTTTGAAAACAGCTAATAATTGCAATTTCTTAGATCTAAGAGAGAAGAAACCTAATATTTATTTCCATATCAAATTGATTTGCTACATAGATCGACATATGAGTTTAAGAATAACGATGTTTTTGATTATCCCAATTTATTTGGGGTCGGTGCAGTGCGTCCTTCTCTTCCATTCCTTCCTGTCACTCGTCATCTCCTCATCCACTCCCTTCACATTCATATCATTCCGCACACAATCCATCCACCTTTTCTGCGGTCTTCCTCTTACTTTTCAGTCCTCAACATCCACATCCATGACTCTTCTAGTAACACACCTTTCACCCCTTCTCATAATATGCTTATATCAAGCCAGACTATTATATGAAAATGTAAAGAACATCCATACATCAAACCGCTTTGTGTTTGTGCCCACGTTGTACGTCATGGCCTGATCTCCAATCTCGAAATTTCTCATGTAAGAAAAGCCCTGGCAGTGGTGAAGACAATTATTGCCCAAATTAAACCATTGCGACCAAAGTCGCGTAGTTAAAAAAATAATAATTTTAAGACGACAATTTGTAACCACGATTCTAACCTTAATCCACTAATAAACTGTTTCATTAACAGCAGATGCATCAAACATCTAATACGGAGCAGCAATGTATACCGCATACTGTCGATCGCTGGGTTCTGGCTCTTGCCATGACAAATGAAACGTTACAAGATTGAGCACGCTCGCCGGGTAAATACTTCACACTTACGGCCTCCGTGGTAACCACTGTGTTGAGGCTAGTCTTTCTGAAAAAGACTTTCAATCCGTGTGATAAAGTTATGGGGGAAAAAAATTTGCGATTGCATTGCCATACAACATTCGATTCAACAACTTTGATTGTTTCAATCGAATGGCAGAACTGAAAAGATATAATGTAGAAAAAGATGAAAACATGCTACACTTATACATTTCCGCCTTGACAGCGGGACAATCTGACGATTGGTGGTGAGCTAAATTATACTAAAGAGAGACAGGAATGTTGGTACCAGCTAAAGTCATCTATTACAAAAACCCCAGACTATACTACTTTACTACTTTTAATGCATTACATTATGTTATCGGATTACATGATTGATAACAAACGTGACAAACAAATTTAAGAGAAACCGATTTATCCGAAGAAATTATTTTCTTCTGAAGGGGGATGGTTTTTTACGACTCATGATCATGGATCTTCATCGTATGATTACTTAGGTATTTATAGGTCACTATTTTAGATATTTGTAATTGCACGTAGAGGTTGTGCGGCGACGCTGCAAGCGATTTCTATCTGCAAACATTTATTTATCACTTCACTACGGACAGACGGCGTTCCCGAAAGCATCCAGAAAGTAGCTATTCGAAATCTGTGATGACGGTTTTTTTTTTGCTTTAGCTCCCCGTTTTTTGGCAGGCCTTTTTTGCCAATTTTTCTTTTTACATATTAAGTTACTTATATAACTGAAACTGTTTTTCTTTTTACTTCTTTTTTTATCTTTTGCTTTATGGGGCAATTTTCGTTTCACTTTTGATGACGCGTTGGTGCATTTGTGTTGACTATGTTAGTGTGCATGTTGTGTATGTGTTGGCTTGCCTTCGATCATCTATTGATCGAGTGGAGTGCAGCCTATTGTACGTATTATTACGTATGTACGTACGTATCATTGTGCATATCAACATATCCTAAATCATTTATTAAAAGCTTTACATGCAATAATAGCTATACATTTTTCTTCCGTTACGACGCTCCTACCTATCATGATTTATATGCCAGTTTCTCTTCGTCCGGCTTCTGAGAACCATCGTTATTCATCGGATTTCGGGAATTTGGCTTAATCGAGTGGACCAGCATAATGACATCTATCTTACACCCGCACTTCTCCTTAGTGGGATATGTGAGCAAAGAAAACTGATAGATATATAAAATACACTGTGTCAATCAGACGGATTTAAAGGAATGCCGTGTGAAGTTGTCTATGAACTTTGTGGATGGTTGTGGACATAGAAAATGGGTTCGAAATCTCTTTCAATCATGTATCACTTTCGTTTAGTCATCATTTTGGTATATTTTCAGCAATTGATATCCCCCTGATCTCAATCCTTTTAGAATTGGTTAAGGTCACACATAAATTGAACTTATCAAATTTATTTTCGGTTCAAACTTGAACCTCAAAAAGTCTTTTTTTTTAATGTCGCAAGGTCTAACTAATCAAGCATCAGTCAGTACTCGGAAGCGTCAGTTAATATAAGCGGCCACACACGAAGCGTTTGCGGCAAAAAGTCCATGTAATTCATGTTTGGTTGCCTGCAAAAAGTGTGAGTGCGATGGAGTCGAGTCCGAGCGGCAGCGGAAAGCGGGGCGAGAGCGACAGCGATGTTACTAAGCCTGGAGGTGAGAATGAAGAGAATTTGAACAGTTAGAGATTTCAACTTCGTAGTAGGAAGCATTTGAATAGGGAAGTCTAATAGGTATTATAAACGTCTTAGCTTCTTAGTAATAAGACAGGATCTGTAAGATGGGATTCTTACCTGTAGCAGGACCATCAAAATTGGAGCTTGACAGGCCAAGATTTTGTTAATTACGCTATGAAAACACATGATATGGAATTAAATCAAGGAGCTATTATGTCTCTGTTATGTAATGTTGCCTTCGCTTGTTACGTAATAAGAATTGGTCAATCACAGAAACAGTTACTTGATCGTATGATATTACAACTAGCTGACTAATTTTATTGTTATCCAATTTATCTAACCCAGTCTCCAGTATTACCCAGTGTATTATCGAGTCCTCCCCGCTAATCGCTACCATCGAAGACGCCAAATAAAAAAGTGACGTGTGACCCGCTCGTCGGGGGCTGCCCGCTGGTGGGCATATCGTGCACTGATTACTGAATTACCCCCTACAAGGGGGCAGTAAAAACGCACCAACTGTTCACTGGCGCTATTTTAAAAATGAAATTCGAAGAATACGTAGGTATTGCGGAAATGTGGAACAAGTAGGTACAACAAGTTTCATTCAATTATGCTCAGCATGACGTGAGTTACACAATGGGTTTTTGAACATATTGTATGTTTTTTATTAACTACCACAACATTAAAGAAAAGAGATTACAGTTAGAAAAGTTGCTTATGTGTTACATACAGGGAATAGTACAAAACCTTACATGCAGCTAACTGAAAATACACATTCATTCAGATTTATGACAGTTTATTGCCGC
The DNA here is from genome assembly GCA_950108535.1 of Agriphila straminella. Classification (NCBI taxonomy): domain Eukaryota; kingdom Metazoa; phylum Arthropoda; class Insecta; order Lepidoptera; family Crambidae; genus Agriphila; species Agriphila straminella. Next base: position 15,830,502 of record OX467312.1, read on the forward strand.
TGATGTATGCAAACCACTTCATAATTTCCTCTACGCATTGTAGGTATTATGTATTATATGTAGGTTTATTATATTTTGGTATGTATATAGTATATTATATTAGTTACATTTTATCATTATATTTATGTAGGTATTCGAGTTTAGTAGGATTATTATTATTACTTTATTAAATTTGCACACGTCCAACTACCCCATCACATTTATCTTAATTCCTGTCCATCCCAAGGTTGCCTGGAAGAAATCGCTTTTTAGTGATAAGGCCGCCATTTGTATGTCTCCTTTATGTTTGTATTGTTTACTTGTTTGTTCTGTGTGTGTACAATAAAGAGTATATAAATATAAATAAATAAATAAATATTGTGTAAACACAAAAAAAACATTTCCACAAATCTCCACTTCCACAACAGCACTCTGACACTATGAATCATGCAAAATATCAAAACAGTACCATCGCGATACATTCCATCATCGTTCTCCTTCAACAACACCACAAGCTAAACTAGCTGATCTTATTACCTTGTAATAAAGTTGGTTTTCGTGTTGTAACTTATAATTTTAGTACGTGAACTGCGACCGCGCTAAGAGTGCGATACGCCGCGGGCGCGTCGGCCTATCACGAACTGTTAAACACGAATCAACTAGCAATGGACGCTACAGTTACCGGACTTTTCATACTTGTATCCGTTATAAGGTTAGATGTGCTTAGAAAATGATATAAGGTCAATTCCGGATAAATTTCATCAATTATTCAAACCATACCTTTCATTAGACCGAAAGATTACATTATTTACTACAAAGATTACAAAACAAATACGATGACAATAAACAAACTTATGTACTGATATAAATTAGAATAGTAAACAACAATGACTGAAGAACAAAATGCTATTGAAACCATCAAATAGGTAGCATGTAAGCAAAGCTATAAAGTTTAATTCTTGTGAAATTGTTGTAATGGAAATTGTAAATTGTAATCAGAAGCACGTTTCTAAAAGTAAACACTATTTTAACTAAGATTGAAACAAGACGAAGAAACTGTTCCGAGTAAAACCGGGTCGAAATAAAGCCATAACTCCAAGTTTACGCGGCAATTAACACTAAATTCTCGATTACACATCGAAATAGAGCATCCATTGGATAGTGACGATGTAAATCAAGAGGGGACCAGCCGCCTCGTGTTTGTTTTAATGGACCGCATTATCCAACTGCGATCGGTGTATGGCTCTGATTATTTCATTTTCACAAGGCGTGGCATAGCGCGTTTCATAAAGGATGACTTTATGCACTACCTATAGCACTACCTTGTGCTTGTGAAAGCGTTTTCAAACTTTAGATTGGGAGGAAAATATCTGTTCGATTATTTTACATTTTTCTTTCGGACAACCAACGTTGAACATTCAGAAAGCTACATTAATGAAGAAATACGTTCGTGAAAACAATTCAAAACTAACAAAGTGTTCGTACGAACAACGTAAATCTGTAATATTAGCCCATGGTGTCAGAGAAGAAGATTATGTTTACCTCGTGAAAGCTGTAAAAGCAAAAGAACCAATTAAAAAATCTCGCAAATTCAATAAAATAAAGGTACAATGATGAATTATATTTCTGATTAGTACTATTGCTCACTTCGTTTAGGTACTCGTATCTACTTATAATATATGACTTTAAAAGCGAAAACAACATTTAAATGCTGGCCCAAATAAAGTGCAAAATATTGGAAATCGCCAGCAACAATCTTAGTGTTAACAGAATCCAACAGCTTTTAGATCGCGCGAGATCTTGTCGGTGCACCCTGGAGGTGGGCAAACAGGCGTTCATCTATATGCAAATGACACTGCAACGGTTCGCTCACTGGAAAAACTGCGGCGGAATGACTGTGTTTTTTTTTTCTTTTTAGCAGTTGGCTCACAGCGTTTTGGCCGATGTTCAACTTTATGGTTTTCCGAGATAGTACAAATTGGAATTATGAAACTATGACGAACAAGTCAGGTTTATACCTTAACATTATTATCACTTTTTCATTAATATTATCACAAATCTCTATTGACATATGTCCATCAGCCATTTTTGATGTCCCCACTGCTGTCACAGGCCTTCCTTATGGGTGGTAAGGAGGATGGGCCATCACCCACTACGCGGGCCCAATGCGGATTGGTGGGTGTTAACTACTGCAAATGCAGCCGGGACCAACGGCTCAAGGTGCCTTCCGAAGCACGGAGGAGCTCGAGATAATAAATGTTTGGTCACCCATCCCATGACCAACCCTTGCGAACGTTGCTTAACTTCCGCAATCGCTGGGCCAGGCGATAAACCACTGCGCCACTGAGCTCCACATATTGACATATACATATTGAATATTGACATATACCTACCATTAATTTCTCTCCATCATTCACATCTATGTTTAGTTTGGTTACGAAAACCGTGGTGATCAGGCGATCTTAGCCAATCCTCGTTTTCGATAGTTTATCCCTTTATCTGTCAAATCAAAAGTGATCATGTGTTTGACGACCTCTGTGGTCGAGTGGCTCGTACACCGGTTTTACAAAGTGTCGCCATCTCTTGAGGTCCCAAGTTTGATACCCGGCACTTTTCAATATAGGCTCAGGTCTGGTTGTTTGAAGTTCCACCGTTGTATCTGAATCTGATTTCCATAACACAAGTGCTTTAGCTTCTTTCTTTGGAATAAGAGAAATGTTGTCTAATATTAATTTATTTATCGTTTAAATTAAAGTATGTTCATAGTAGATTTCATGGTGTCCAGCTCTCTAACAGCAACTGAACTATTAACGAAAAAATGTTCCTAATATTTTAAGTTCGCCAATGTTTCGAAGTATAGGTCAGAAGAAAACTCCGGAAGTCCGTCGAGTACTGACTACTGTCAGTACTCGACGGACTTGACTTCTTATTTCGCATTCCGAATCGTTTCTTACTAGAAACGATTCGGAATGCGAAATAAGAGCACAGAATGAATCAGTTGCAACCCTCACAAGCCGTAAAAGTCGACGAAGCTTATCAATATTAAGTGCATCAAGCAATACTGATTGATGGATTGTAAAATTTAATCTTTTGTTATGCGTTCTTCTAGTAAACTTGTTTACTTCAAAGCTTACTAAGTCTGACGCCATAACAACAATTTTAAAAATTGTAGTGTTCCGGCAGCTAGAGCTAAGATAGCCAGTTCCTCAGTGATGAGCATTCCGGGTGTAGTGCGCTTCAACCTTCGGCCTTATCGTCACTTACATCAGGTGAGGTGAAAGCCAAGCACTATCCCGTTGAGCAAAAAAAAAGCTCTACCATTTTTGGGGATAGATAGAAACAATATATTTTTGATTGAGTACCGTATTAATTCAACTTTGCAATTTAATTTGCTTTAACTTTATTCACCTTTATTTTCTATAATGATTTATTTTAGTAGTGATATAAAAGACATAGACGGATTATACCTTTCAAGATTGATGTTAGTTTTTGTAGGTACCTATCTCTCTACATATTAAAATCAAATACGAATACGCTGGCTCTAACATCACCTTATAATGAAGTATTGACCAACACGAAAAGGTACAAAATTGTAAAGAATTAGATCACGCGACACTTTATCTTCATTAGGCACCCTCAAAATGGCCGCGAGGTGACGTAACATATGTCAACTTGACACCGATGACTATAAATCAAGGTTTGATGTTGTCACTGCTGTCATGCGACCTGTCAATTGTTAATTAAAAACGTGTGGTCATGACCCTCAGCAGGGTCCTGTGAATGTTACATTTCGGAGATTCTCAAGTAGGTACATTTTCATAACATTACCTTTATCGTTTTTAATATTTATACTTATTTCAGTAGATCGTGTAGACAAAGAGAGAAACAGTTTTATAATCAACAAATTATAAAGAGTGATCGTTGGAATTCATAATCGAAATTAAAGGTCTTCGATCAATCTTGATCGAAGTCTAGCACACTTCCAAAAAATGACACTATAAAATATTCCGGTTTTTTTTAATTAACTCGTACCATAGACATCATTCCTGTCAAATGGCTAATTGCGCACCTATTATGAGTATAACTGGCATTAAACTGTCTAATAAAAAGGAGACAAACCGGTAACTCTCTGGTCGAAGCGATCGTTTCAAAGGAGCCTGAAAAAAATCTATCTTTGATTTATAGAACCGAGTTTCCCACGTGCTACGGGGAATAAAACCCGGAACTGAACACTCCTGGGAAAAAGGTACGTTACGAGGCTGCGTATAGGGTTTTTCTTAGATTTGTAGTGTCGGGATATCGTCGAAGGCAGCGTATGTCGATGATTGTATAGACCAAATTAATGTGTGTGTTAAAAGTTATTGCTCATAACATTCTAGAGATTTATTGCTTTCTACAGATTTTAATGGGATTTCAGTTATCAGTTTTGATTTCTTCTAAATAAAAATGAAAAGGTCGACATCGGTATTTAAGTTCCATACATTTAATATACTTACTTTACAAACATACTTTAGAAAAGTCCACTCTTTCAGTTTATGTGTTTATCGACATTTTCGTATTTTCCCAATATAGAGCTTAGAATTTTCAATAAATCATCGACACTAGCCATCCCTTCGCTACCACTTCTAGTACTATAAAATAAAAGCGGTCGCTATGTTATACATAGACAGATGGACGGGCAGATCTGATATAATTGTACGTCAACACCAAGTTATAGTCTGCCGTAGTGGAAATTCATAACGGCTTTCAGAAGTTGATGCGCCGCTTTAGTGATCAGCAGATTGTTTTGAATCGAAACGATCATTATATCGTGATGGAATTCAATTTTAAATTTGGAATTCAATTTCTAATGCCAGTTGCAGTTGGCAAGTGGAATAGTTTTATGTTTTACAAGTCTGTGTAACGGATAAGTATCTTTATTATTAAATTTTGTTCCAGACAGATTTCAAAGATTTCAATATAATAAAACGGCTCTATCCAATATGCTCTAATTAATAAAATTTACAAAAACAAAACTTTCACCAGCTCTGTAATGTATGGGCACCTTAAAATTGTATCAACAAATATACAAAATGACTTGATGACATAGATATTCATAATAAAAACATTAAGACTTCATTTAAAATATCAGATACAAATACAACATCTCCAGAAACTAACACTGAAGTCACAGGCGCATTACACGAATTTCAGCTAAAGCTGTCCAACATTGTACGGTTGGTTTCTGAAATAACTGAACACTAAAGTACTATATCATTGTCATCATATATGGAGGTAGCATTACTGAACAAGCATTTGCTTATTGTGACACGGTACTAATAAGTTCAGTAGATTCTGAGGCGGACTTTGATCTCCTTAAAGCTACACGACCTCAAGTAATCGGCTCTTCGCCGTGAAACTAATCGGATTGTGCTCGAGCACTACTCGCTAATTAACCTGTGTCCCGGTCTGGGCCTTTGGGACTGACAATTAAGCTCCTATGTCCCGGCAAGAAAACGTTAAGCCACAAAGTGATACCTAGTCAAATTTGTATAGTTTCTATGAGATACTATGGGATAGATCTTGTTAATTTAATCAGACTTGAATGTGTGTATACACGTATGTGTAGGCATTATATTAATATTTCAGAATTTAATCCATAATAGTACCTACCCATTTGGGTAGGGTAAATACAAGCAATAATGAATCCCATATTATTATAGATAATACTAGAAAAGTACACTTGTAGATAAATAATATTTTACCTCTATAAATTGTCAGTTTTTCTTATTTAATTTTTGCACTTTATGTCAACCGCTTAATATTGAAATCTCGAACACGTTCTCAGGTTGGCTGGAAGAGATCTCTTTTAGAGATAAGTCCTCCTTTGTGTACATATCTCAATTTATTTTTGTGTAACTGTTTTTATGAGTGCAATAAAAAGTATAATTAATGCAAACAAAATAGATTTTCAATTATAAGTATTTATTATACGAGTCAAGTCAACAATTATTATGAATCAAAAATTTTCATAAATGAGTTGGAAAACTCAACAACCGTTTGTGCCATAAAACTTAATGCGGAAGAAAATAACAATACAAAAAAACCGTTTAATAAAATACCGTTTCCCGTAGGTTATAGCTATAATGAATAACAATACCGTACCAATTGACCCTCTAAAGCGGAGAACCAAAAACCTTTTCAAATTGGATCACCTTAATCGCATCTCTTTACCCTCGCGTCGAATTTGTATTTTATGCGATTTTTTTATTAGGGTCGTATTAACCCAGGAAGTTGCGGTATGCGGTACGAACCGATTCCTTTCAGCGGTTATTCCAATTATAATGTTCTATAAAATTTTATATCTGGAAAATTATTGACTAGTCAGTCATGTTAATATGATCTTCGATTCGACTGTCATTTTGAGTAACAGAAGGGGTTTTCTTCTCATACCGCTAAAAAAACATGTGTATGAAAAGTGATCCTGATTTTATGTTTATACAGAATTATGACAAAAATGAAACTCGACCGGCTCGCCTTGTTTCTCGAAATATTTAGACTTCCAAAATTTTAAGGGGGGCAAAAACTGTGATGTTGCCGCCGTAAAGGCGCGTGTTACTGATAACCATCTCAAGACTTTACGTGCACAAGAAAAGCAATTTGCAAGCTCGCTTCAAATTTCATTCCAATCACGAGTACGAATCGAGACCATCGGCCAACAATGCCTGACATTACTCGCACGAGGCACGGAAGGCTCAAACACTTGGAAAGGTCGATCGCCTCCGTTCTTACGACAAATAAATATAAATCTTTTTATTGTGCACACTGGAGGAATCCCGCCCGACCGTATATGGTTGGGGAAGCTCCGGCTCTCTTTATATTCGAGGCGTGTTGTGCCGCAAAAACTACGATACGAGTGCGTACGCGCGGCGTACTCGAGGATGCCGACGTTAACGAGGGCTGACGAGTGCTGGCCAGGGCTACCACCGGGAACTAGTTTCCAGAATGTTATGACCATCTTGGAAGCGTGTGGTGCCCCTGTGGTTTTATCTGTTTTTAAAGCAGTGTCAATGCGGTCGTAGATTTGATACAGCCAACCGTAACACGATCGTACTTACACACATACAGTTTATAAAAGCTCATAGCTCTAACTTAGGGTACTGGTGTATTTGCTTACCAAAGCCAATATTTGGTCACCAGACCGTGGACAATAAAACGAGTCCTAAGTGTGAGGAGCTTGGTGGCGCAGTGGTTTACCGCCCGGCCCAGCGATTGCGGAGGTAAAGCTACTTTCGCAAGGGTCGGTCATGGGATGGGTGACCAAAAATTTATCATCTCGAGCTCCTCCGTGCTTCGGAAGGCACGTTAAGCCGTTGGTCCCGGCTGCATTTGCAGTCGTTAACACCCACTAATCTGCATTGGGCCCGCGTGGTGGGTTATGGCGCAAGCGATGATGCGAACTACGATGAAACGCGCTTGCCTAACTTATTCACTCAAGTAGGTAACTAATTCACTCGCGACTTCGTCAGTGGTATATATGAGTTCAAATGATAAATAACCATGTTAACTAATAACACGTTTTCTTTAATAAAAACAAATAAAAAAGCCATTTCATCGAAATAATAATTATTTATTATTTATCAAATCAAATATTAATATCAAATAAGCAGAAGAACTTATATTCAAAGAATTCACTGCCAAAAATCGATGTATCGAATAATGTAATCGATTACTAAACCATTACAGCATCGAACTAAAAACAAAGGACGAATTGCTCGACCAAATAACGAATTCCTTGAATCATTCGATCATCGACGCTCTCATTTAGATTTGACAGAAGAATGAGCTTCTTAAATATTTGTAGACTTCAAATGCACATTCCAATAACTGGGCGCCAATTTAGAAATATTCCTTCGTTTATTAAACGATGAAATATTTATGGTACGTACAGTAGTGTAAGGATGGTGTATTTATAGGCTGGATCAGCCTAAATATAGGCAGTATAAAAGAAGTAAATGTATTTTCAAGTTCCTTTTATATTTTGAAGAGAAATAGATAGAAAATCGATTTCAGTTTTCATAAACAATTTAACTTATCTATATAAGTAACTGAAATTGAATAGAAAGAAAAAATATTTAAAAAGCATGCAGGTATACTTAATTGGCGCAAATTAAAAATAAAAATATGTTGTTTACGGCCGAATACTCAAAGGCTTCTTAGCTAAAATCTTAAGTAAGGTCTCCTTAACTTTAAGGAAGCTGTCAGTTTCATAGAGATTCTGTCAAATCTGACAACTTTTAAGAATTTAAGGTGGCCTTAACTTTAAGAGTCGTTTGAGTAGTAATTTATTTCTGACACTGGCTAAACTCAACAATAATGCCAAGCCATAAAAAACCGTTTAAAACAAAAGAACGAGAACAAACTCGAAGAATTAACTGAAAAAGAAAAACAGGAAGGCAAAGAGAAAGTTTACGAAGATCTCCATTATCTTATTAGAGGCATGAAGTTGTTGCTTTTAAACTCATTGTACAATCTTAATGAAAACTTTTTACAAGACTTTTGAAATAAATATTGATTATACATTCATTCTTATTTCTTTGGGCTTTGATTTATTATTCGACCAATATTGTTGCGATTAAATCACATGCTACCAATGTTAGTGTAACTTTAAGTACTGAGTGACAGGTTTTACTGTCTTATGCGTTTACAGAACACTACTAAAGCTAATTTCTCAGAAAACTTTTTGATTTGCGCAAGATAATAATCAGCCCTAGACAAAATGATGTTGTTCACGAACTTCGCAAAATTCTCTGAAATTGACATTTAAAAACGATTTGTCTTGTCTAAAGAAAACTCAAATCCTTTTCATAGATTTAAATTGGGAAATTCGTAAAACAAAATAATATGTTAGTTTGCCGAATTTCCCAAATTCGTAAAACAAAATGATATGTTAGTTTGCCTACAGATCCTGATTCAATTTCAGTTTATTTTTCATCTCATCAACGAAGGCTCTACAATATAGGTGAAAGCGAATGGACTGTATGGAATGAAAGATTGAGTGTGAATAAATATTATGTTACAATATTATGATAAACCAACAATGAACCAAAACTACACGTCTTCACATCAATTTTTCCTGTCAACCACTCCTACTCTCTCCGTCCCGTTTGCCATAGAGAAACCATAACGTTCCGTTACAATAGGTATAATTACATATCCAAATAAAATGTTCTACTCAGTTTGTGACAATTATTATAGTTGATTAATATTCCAAAGTTTTTTCAGTGAAAGCTTGCAGACGACTAATTCGAGGACTGAAATGAAAATTAATCCACTGTTTTCTTGGGCAACTTCGGGTCTAGGCGCCCTTATTACGGCCTGATTAAAGTTTAAATTACAAGGTGGCTTCAAACGAGACCCGTCAAAGTACCCCTTTGCCGTTTTAAGTCTTTTGCTTTTGTTTTGGAAATGAAATGAGAATGTTTTAGCTTCAGACTGCAAGATGGTGTTTAATAAAAGTTGTGTTTTTCTAGTACAATGCTATTATGGTTTTAAATTTATTCGTAATTATGTTTTGTTCGCTATTATTTGACTAAAATTTTGAAAGTTGAATTTTTGGTGTTACTGTTAACTCTGTCAATTTCGGCATTATATAAGGTGGAACAGTGGAACCAAATGATGTGATGATACTGAAAATGATAATGATTGATTTTATCTGGATATTATTTTAAGAATGCAAATGTCATATCAATTTTAGCCATGCTACCGTAGCAAATTAAGGAAACTAAGGAGCTTCAAAAAATATCTTGCTTTAATTGCTCAGTATAGGTATTTAGTCCAATATTTCACCTTGCTCTGACAAAAATATTTCTGCTTAATAAACAATACATGCAGAAAGAGCTGCCGTTTTAATCTACGTGTGGTAAAGTGAGCCTTATTACGTAGGTAATAATGTTCAACTTGAGAAATGGTGATTGTTTGGTGTTGCCAGTATGATGCGCTGTGCCATGTATGGGAGTCGCGCGCGGCGCGTGGCGAGCTGCCTCAACTCACTAAGAGACATAATTACCACACTCCCCAAAAAATGAACGTGCGGTGCAAAAATCCTGCTTGATTGTAGGGTAACAATGATACCAGATAATACTAAGACATTGTGGGTAATGTGTCTGAAAATAGTCACATATCAGCAAAACCTTTGCCGTGTTATTACAAAAGATTTTTAAACACTGTTTAACTAAACACCTGTTTAAATGTGATTCTGTCACTTTTTTGACAATATTGCTTGACAGAGACAGCATCACATTTAAACACGGGTTTAGTTAAACAGTGTTTAAAAGTCTTTTTCACTCCTCTTGCTCAAAAAGTGCGTCATTGTAACGTACAAGAGTCGAGATAAAATAGCATAATTAGCCCTAGGGGATAAAGTTTTTTCTTTTTTAATGTTTGTCTATTACCAATGAGCGTACTAAAACGAAAAAGTCTTTATTCATAATCACGAATAAAAACTCGCTCGACTTAATACTGGGGGTCTATTACGAAAAGTTTAATGCGATACACGCGGCTGCGTCCGTGCTTCGTTCTGATTGATTCCTATTACAAAGCGCTTGCGTATGCGATATTGCAAAGTGATTGCGTAAATTTGACAGTTTCTCTCTAGTGGATCCGTCATTATTCGTTCAATAAGTAGACTATGGACTACGATAGCTACATTGAAAATATTTGTAATAACTATAACCGACCAACTGCGGACGACTATCGTGACCAAGTTTCGTAATAGGCCCCCAGTTTCTCATTCTTATTTTTGAAAATGGAACTAAAAGCATCTCTTCGGTGAAATCATAGACTTATTTATACTCTGTGTACAGAGTGAATCGTAGAATGCGTGTTTGTGTTGTTTAGCTGCTACAGCAGAAATTAAAAAAAGATACCATGGCGCGAAATCTTCAGTTTTTTTTTATAATTACAAACTGATTGAATTGTGTGACTGTAGGTAATAGGAAAGAAATAATTTTAATCTTCTGCCGTCAAGCACAAATCATTTATTTAAATATTGTACAAAAAGTTTATGAAGTGGAGGATAGAAAAACGAGTGGATTCGTTTACGGAAGTAAGTAGGTATAAACTATTTAATATTGTATTTTATTTTCTTGCAATCGTAGTGAAAAGTATAGTGTAACACACGACGCTAAAACCCATTGTAACTCGGTTTCTATTTATTCCCTCGCTAAAGCTCGGGAATAAAAATACCTCGTATGCAATGGGTAATTTTAGCGTCTTGTATAACAATCTACTATTGTAATAACACGGCTGGTGTTGCAAACATCTTTAGGTTACAGTTGTTGTTTGGCATCAGGTAATTAATTAATATTAGTGACATTAAGAATAGCGAATTATGCTTGCCTAGCCGGAAAAACTTATAAAAAAAAGTAACGAACTATATCCTGAAATGTCGTATAGGTGCTGCTACGCATATTTTGTCTCATCTTTGTCTTGCCAAGTTATGTGCCGGTATATGTATTAGTTACGTCACCAGAAAATACCTCTTAGTTTTCTCGCTATTCCTATCAATAAGGGACTGCTTGGTCACCCTACTCGTAAGGCCGCCACCAAGGTTTTCGGATAACACATGAATATTGATGCCAAATAGTTGCCGATTCGGCTGCAAAGTTATTTTGGCGGTGGGTGTCCAGATTTTTGGAGTTTAGTAACAATTTCGCAATCCTCCTTCGGGAATTTGTAGCTCCATCGGCATGATGTTGGATTCACGGTGATTAAATAAATATCTAAGGGTCGACAATGTTAGGATCTTTAAAAAACTCGAGTGTGACATTTAAATAGTCATTCAGTTTTTTTTTTATTTGATTTAATTAATTATGCTGTGGAGTTGTCGGAACAACATCACATAGGATGAATACGGATATTCATCCTATGTGATGTGTCGTAAAAATAAATTATTTCAAAGAATTTGAATTTTATATGTTGACAAAGTAGGAACTATTCAATAGTTAGTTAGTTACAGATTCTTTATTTTAATGGATGTTGAATTTTAAACGACAATCGCCATCTTAAAATTACCTACCTAGTTCTATTATTGAACAAGGCATAGTATTAAAATTTCTTAACTAAATATGTTTTTTTTCTATTGGTAATACCAATTCTCTCAACTTATCATAGGCAGATATCAAAGTACTTCAATTCCATAAAAAAGATAACCACCAAACAATTAACTCAACGCAAATCGATGCATAACAATACATAATCGAATATATAATCGAATACACAATCGATTAAAGCTGTCGAATCGATCATCTTGTGGCGGGTGCCGTGTCATCGCATTGCACCTTCATTACTATACAGGAGCCGGTAGCAAATCAGCCGGACGGCTGTACGGTCCGGCACGACAACCGGACAGACGAGCGGCACAATAAGATATTTACAAGCTTGGTCGGGATGCGAGGGTATTGTATGATTGTAGGGAAATCACTTTTCGAAGATACGATTTGTGTTTTCGATTATTCGTATTTTTTGTTCGATGTTCAAATGTTGTTAGTGTTGTTACTTATGAAGAATATTATGTATTTGTCCTAAATTCACCTAAAAATAACTTAGGTTAGAAAGAGTAAATTGCACAGTAACTCGTGAATAAGATTATACATATTCTTTTTAATACATTAATTTTCATATTCTCACATTTTCATATTTTAAATTATAAAATGTTTTCGATATTTACCATCTTTAATACAACCAATTTATTACTCATAAGATAAAGTAGAAGTCTCAATGCGCCCTATAAAAAAGATTATGCTAATAGCCATACAATAAACTTAAATCGGGTTCCGAATAAAACTTTTTATTTTTTAATTAAGAATCGCAATATATCGCCAGCACTTTCCACCGCGAACGCAGACATAATATAAGTTAAATACTCCTTTGTGCGATGCGCTCAAGAAATAAATTGGCCGGTGCGCATCTTACACAAAATCTCAATATTTAAACGGTAAGAATAAACACCCAAAAAACGGTAAACTTAAATGGTTCGGACGCTGCAGGGCAGATGGGCCGGTACCGCTAAAGAGCGCCAAGTGAATTAATCACACTTGTTAAGCTCGCCAGATTTACAGATAACGAACGAAAAATAACGCCTTCGCAATGAGTTATCACTAAGGACTCTACGCTTTTGGATTTTGCGGACTACCACAGGGTTGTTTGTTGGGACCAACATTCTTTATCATAGTGGCAATTTATCACTTGTCAGTCACTATAGAGTAAACTTATTAGTGTGATATTCTGCAGTTAGTGCAAGCAGTACTATTGCAATTCTGAAAGCGAGATGCCGCTACGTGCAGCATACCATTATTCCTCTTACACTACTGTGCTTTGAAAGCATATTAGTGGCAATAAATCAGTAGCCAATCACGCTACAGTAATCTTAGTATGATGTCCTGCAGGTAGTGCAAGCAGTACTATTGCAGTTAAAAAGGTGAGATGCCGCTACGTGCAATATAAACCATCATTTTCCTTACACTGTGTTTTGAAAGCATATATACCGATATAAACGAATTCGCGACTTAAGTATGACAACGTACAGCTGAACTATATAAACATATTTTTTATTATAAATCGGTTCTTCACTACTAAGAGTTAAGTAACTTAAGTAACCATAACTTTATGTCGCAAATCATACTTCGATATTATCAGATGATTAGCTATCATCTGACAATATAGAAGTATGATTATTGATATTTCTTTCTTAGTGTGGCCTCTACTTATCCACTTAGATTTAGAAAGAAAATATCATCAAGATTTTCTGCAAATGGTCACCCTATTTATAATGATGATCGGCCACAACAAATTAACTGTTTGGCTATACATATTGAGGCGAGCTCGTCCCAACCTTATCGCCTGTGATAATTTTCGTAATGCATCCCTTAATAACATCACCATGAGGAAAGCAATACTGCACTAATTTTTAAAGTTACTTTTACAGCGTGAAATTTTAATCATTTGTTTCCCCCAGAGTAGTGGTTCTTACTATAACGTCACTTTATGCTTGCCTCCGACTGGTTGTTATTATTGAACAAAAGTTCTAAACACTATCATCAATATGTTTTAAGTTTGCCTTTAATATTTGATATTGTTTCCGTCTTTTCAGTTAACTTGTCTTTTGATGCAGGCGGGTTTTTTAGTTTTTTTTAATTTATTAATGTCTTTTTAGTTATTTTTGTTGTATTTTTATACATATATTACGGTCATGATATACCTCTATGAAATCTTAATGATAAGCCCTTTAATTTGATATTGCAGTATTGAAAAAAAAACACTTCAATTATAGGTAACAGCACCTCACCGCTGCTGCTATGTTGATTTTTTCATTTATAAACTAAAGCGATTAGGTAACTTTTAAACAGGTTCAATGATTTTTCTCTCTCTAATACTTTCCACTGCACATTTACATAGTTTTTTTTAATGATCTTATGCTTTTGGATGTTTTCTTCCCAATCAAAAGCCGGTCATTCGAAACAAACCGTTTTAAAACTGACATTTACTTTGGCGCTCAATAAATAAGTTGCCAACTTCAAACTAATTTAAAATGGATACTGACAGACATGTCGAGTCTGCCTTTTTCTACCATAATTATAATAAATTTAAGTTAGGGTAAGGAACCAAATTATGTAACTATACCTACTGAATGTATGTATGTTTTTGTGTAATATGGACGTTTGTCTGAAATAAAGATATTATTATTTTTATTATATTATTATTAAACTGAACAACTTTCTCCAAGGAACATAGTCGTAGTAATTTTTTCGCCTTTCCATAGTAAGTCATACATATTGTATGGAGGAATTTTGTTTTTCGTTTTTCGATTGGAGAATGTTGTTCAAATTTAGCAACACTATCACCTGTTTCAGTATTTACATAATTTTAGTTCCACCTTATTTCAATAATTGGATCGAATGCCAATAATTCGATGTTCTTGTACGGATCATTTACATGGTCGGAAAAAATTGGCTAAATTTGATAAGTATTGGCTTCCTCTTGGTTGCTCTAATTGGGCAGTGCCAATAATGACATATAAATATTTGATGACCATACGCAAAAAGGGACTTATTAAATTGATAGAGACTATTGGACACACGCTCAGTCGTGGCGAACGGCGCCTGTGTCCATGTATAGCAAGAAAAAATCACATCACAAATGCATTTTAGATATTGCATTAGGAATTTTGTGTAGTACACGTGAAATTTTGAGATTCGCTAGTTATCCTTCATCTCATCTTATGAGAAGCTCATCGTCGTAGGCCACGTGGAAGGAAGAAGGAGCCGTGGAAGATCACTGACCCGATGGACCGATGCAGTTAAAGAGGTCTGCCAAACTGACATGCAGACATCTATCCGGATGGCCGAAACCGAACCGCATGGAGGGCCCTTATACACCGAGTGACCTCATGCTGTCGCGACCCTCAGCCATGAGGATACGAGGAAGAAGAAGAAGTTATCCTTAGTAATTTTTATAAATGCAAAAGTCAGTTTGTTTGTTTGTTACGCCTTTATATAATGAAACTACAATAATAACGGTGAACCACTTTTACTTTTTCCACAGGAATACACTATGACTATTATTAACTAGGTTATAGCAACAGTACGTTAGCATTTTTCCCTAACTACTTCTTTTCCCGACGGTTGAACAGTGACTGAGCTCCAAACTGACTTTCGTTTACCGTTTCGCCGCCTATCCCCACTACTTACCTCCCCATTCCACTACAAATGGCGGGAAAATATGGCGGGAAACGGTGTTGCCAAGCTATTAAACTAAAATACTACTATTTTATCATTTCAATTTGACTCAAAATCATAACAATAAAATGGATAATTTACTATCAAACGACAAAACGTCACATTCGTCCATCCTGACCTCGTGCATGTCCTCGTGCACGGTCAACTCAAAACATTCTAACGTCACATTCGGCCAGTTGTATGTTAACTTATACCGCATTTGATTTAACAAATTTAATTGGTTTGACTTATTGTTATAATTTAATTTTGTGGATTAATTAATGCTAAAAGAGAAAATCTACTGAATCTACCACCATTTCACAAAATGTGAGGCCACTCCAAGAAAGAAATGGCTAAAGAAAACTTGGAGAGGGTTGTCGACCTCAGTCTTTTATATTTAATAATTTATTTTCTTTATTTATACATTTGCACTACATGAGATTTATAACTAGTAAGTAGATCTTAAAGTAACTACTTATCGCATGCACCTTGACGGGCATAGCAACGTGAAAGAGAGGGGCAGACATTTAAATATTCTTATCATTAAAATATTCGTTACCAGAATAATAACATTTAGTTAGTAACAAATGTTTTGATGAATTTATGAACTTATTAATTTTTGGTTCGGCTTTTAGATTTTATAGTAATTTATTATAATATTTTTTTTTTACTGACATCGAGTAAGGACCCGAATCATGTTAAGTTAAATTAGATGTAGTTTGCACAAGAGTATTTTTTATATCGCGGGACATTGTGACGAGGCGCGTCTATAGTTTTAATATATAGATTTGGATGTTTCCCAACAAACTTGCACATTTCTAAATAGTATAAGCAAAGTAATGTTAAATTTTTTAAAATGGGGTTGCATTTACAAGAGGAACTAACTGTTGTAAATTATTGCGCCTAGTATGATCATCAGACCATAAAGCTATGACATTTCGAAAGCCAGTAATATTGTGACACAAACATTAACTCTAGAACATCTTGAAAAATATATTACAATACCATATTTTTTTTTTCACAATAAGCAATCAAATTCTTTATGTACTACAACATTTCTTATTAGTTCTTTCTACTAAATCATGGATTTTATTATAAAATTTAATAAGAGATAAGTACAAAAAGTAGATATAACAGTCGACGGCGCGCCATCGCCGGGGTACCACGAAAGGGTATAGAAATTCAATCAGAAATTGTAGACTTTTGACAGATAACCTGACGTGCTGCCAACTACATAACTCAAATTATCAATGGTATCAACTTATTAAACTTCCAATAAGTCTTACAGTTTCTTATAGTAGGTACCTATACAATTTCAATTTACTATTATCTACTAGCTATGCAAAGTGCAAGGTAATAATAATAGGTAATAGTATTATAATTAAAGTTGTGTTGCAACAATCATTATAAGTCAATGATATTCATTGTTATAAATATTATTTTTATTTATTTCACAACCCACAGCATGAGCTATGTACTTATAGGTAATATTTAATTTAGCTAGGCTATACTACAACTACCTACTTTAACAGGTTCTGAATAAGATTGAAATACATTTGATAAATCAATGCATAGGAATTCTAGTCCGTTTTTTATGTTCAACCAGATAATTGCAGCTGAAACCTATTAGCCGTCGCAGCCTGTTGTTGTCGTGTCACAAAAAACTAAGTTCAACGAACAGTTGTTTCGATCCATCCACGCGTCGCACACCGCGCCACACTCGCCTTAGCGACGTGTAACGCATCGGCATCTTGTCAGATGCAATATGTTTCTGAAATATATAAAACATAATCGACAGTAACCGTCCCTAAATCATAGGACAAACGTCATCAAAATCAAACATCAGGGTCAAAAGGAAAAATATTTGAATCAATTCATAAGAACAGCTTCATTGTGAGATAAGAGACACTAATACCACAGTACATACAAATTCACACAATTATGTACAAAATGATATTTAGTTGCATTGTTATTAAAACATTAATTTTTCCTGTCAATTTATTCATTTTATTCCACAATTTGTGGTTCTCTTGCATTTTATTATATAATGTGCTCAGTTTTAGTAATTGTTAATGTCGATGCTCGCGGGACTACCGTTTGCCGCTATGTGGACACGGCCTGTCAAGATATATATATTCAAGGCTACCGTTTGCCATAGTGTGGACACAGCCTGCCAAAAATTCAAGCTAAAGCTATCAACTGAGGACACACATGGCCCATACAATACGACACACTCGGCCGCTTAACCGGTATACTTTAGGATACACATGACCCATAGACGCGACACACTTGGCCGCTTACTAAGTACTACCCTTAATGACATTCTTGGCCCATAAGCGCAACATACCTAGTCGCCTAAAAACTACAAATAGTTCATATAGTAGTAGCTTACACCCTGCTATGTACTTAACATTGTAAGACTTATTTTCTCAAGCATAAATATAATGTATTCAAATTAACCATAACTATATAAGCATCGAATTGCGATATTATAAACAAAGAGATAACCAAGTAAAATGAAGTTGTGTCTTAAAGAAGAACGCGGTCTTCATAAAGTCTACTTATTTCTTTTTACAGATCTTCGTTCGTACATGTTTAATTGAAAAGTATCCCAATATATTTAATTAAGGGCCCGTGCACTAAGTTAAGCAACAACAACTTAAATAATCGTTTGCAGATGACGATTTGAATATGAAGTTAATAAAATTGCATAATGTTGTCACATAAACGCGTAACATGATTAAATGACAACCTAGCCTTGTAAACCGCTGGCGCTTCTAGCCAAACCGCACGCGCATTTAGCCAAATCCTAGGCGCATCTAGCCTAACCGTAGGCGCATCTAGCCTAACTATAGGCGCATCTTGCCTAACTATAGGCGCATCTAGCCTAACTATAGGCGCATCTAGCCTATCTATAGGCGCATCTAGCCAAACCGTAGGCGCATCTAGCCAAACTGTAGGCGCATCTAGCCAAACTGTAGGCGCATCTAGCCAAACTGTAGGCGCATCTAGCCAAACTGATGGCGCATCTAGCCAAACTGGAATTGCATCTAACTAATAAACATTCATTTATTTCCCAGAATGTTGTAGTATACTTTGATGACATTATAAGTTATAACAAAATCTGCATATCCTGCCTTAGTTAGGCGTGGAAATCCGCCAGTAGCTAGGTGATTTTAAAATTTAAATTTGTGAATCTGTACTTAACATTAATCATTAATAAAATTATTACAACTAGGTACTTTTATTTACCCATCTTTCCATTAAATAATTTAAAATTCCAATAAAATAAATGTCAAACTTTAATGTCAAATATGGATAAATGACATATTAACAATAATAGTTGCCTGCCAGTACAATGTTATTTTAATTTAAAGTTATAAGATATTAATTACAACTAGTCAAACCACAGGTGAATCTAGCTCTGTAAACTGATGGCGCAACTAGCCTTCTAATATAAAGGCGCATCTAACCTTGTAAAATAAAGGCGCATCTAGCCTTCTAAAATAAAGGCGCATCTAGCCTTCTAAAATAAAGGCGCATCTAGCCTTGTAAAATAAAGGCGCATCTAACCTTGTAAAATAAAGGCGCATCTAGCCTTCTAAAATAAAGGCGCATCTAGCCTTCTAAAATAAAGGCGCATCTAGCCTTCTAAAATAAAGGCGCATCTAACCTTGTAAAATAAAGGCGCATCTAGCCTTCTAAAATAAAGGCGCATCTAGCCTTCTAAAATAAAGGCGCATCTAACCTTGTAAAATAAAGGCGCATCTAACCTTTTAAAATAAACGCGCATCTAACCTTGTAAAATAAACGCGCATTTAACCTTGTAAAATAAACGCGCACCTAACCTTGTAAATAAACGCGCATCTAACCTTGTAAAATTTAAACTTTAATTGTTAAAGACTGTTTTTTTACCTAAGTAAATAAATAAATAAAATGAAAGCAAATCTGACCTTTAAAAATGCTTCACCCTTATAAATTCTCAAACCTATTTATCATTCTAGTATGAAAACGAACAAAAGCTATAGGTACCTTACTTTAGGTCGAAGGCGCGTTTAGGCTTGTCCTAGCCTTACAAACTGAATGTGCATCTAGCCTCGGAAGTCAAAATAAATTTTAGTTCAAATAAATATCTAGTATAAATTGCTTAGGGTTGGGTGAAATATTTAGAATAAGGTTCATTTTAGTTTGAAATATTTTCTTAATTCCATATAAGTAAATTTAATTTCAATTTCATTGAAATTTTCACTGGACCTACGAGTATCCTTACGTATCAAAAGTTAAATCTTGTAAGCCAAAGACGCGTTAAGCCTCGTAAACTGTAGGTGCATCTAGCCTTTTAAACCGAAGGCACGTCTAGCCTTTTAAACCGAAGGCACGTCTAGTCTTTTAAACCGAAGGCACGTCTAGCCTTTTAAACCGAAGGCACGTCTAGCCTTTTAAACCGAAGACGCGTCTAGCCTTTTAAACCGAAGGCGCGTTTAGCCTTTTAAACCGAAGGCGCGTCTAGCCTTTTAAACCGAAGGCGCGTCTAGCCTTTTAAACCGAAGGCGCGTCTAGCCTTTTAAACCGAAGGCGCGTCTAGCCTTTTAAACCGAAGGCGCGTCTAGCCTTTTAAACCGAAGGCGCGTCTAGCCTTTTCAACCGAAGGCGCGTCTAGCCTTTTAAACCGAAGGCGCGTCTAGCCTTTAAAACCGAAGGCGCGTCAAGCCTTTTAAACCGAAGGCGCGTCTAGCATTTTAAACCGAAGGCGCGTCTAGCCTTTTAAACCGAAGGCGCGTCTAGCCTTTTAAACCGAAGGCGCGTCTAGCCTTTTAAACCGAAGGCGCGTCTAGCCTTTTAAACCGAAGGCGCGTCTAGCCTTTTAAACCGAAGGCGCGTCTAGCCTTTTAAACCGAAGGCGCGTCTAGCCTTTTAAACCGAAGGCGCGTCTAGCCTTTCAAACCGAAGGCGCTTCTAGCCTTTCAAACCGAAGGCGCGTCTAGCCTTTTAAACCGAAGGCGCGTCTAGCCTTTTAAATTGAAGTATATTTTTTCAAACTAAGAAATTAGGACAAATCATGCACTTCAAAGTAAAGTTACATCATTCATTTAGGAACAAATAAAAATGAAATCAAAATTATAATCTTTTACTAGTAAACATACCGCGCATCGAAACCACGTAAAAAAATTAAAAACGTAGCTCGTACACCAGATAATGAAATTATCTTTCGTATTATTTTATTCACGAAAGATGAGCTACTTGTAGGTAGGTAGTTTTTTTTTTTTAACTGAGATCACTTCTGTAAAATCACGTTAATTAGTGAAATCGGCAATTTTTGTGATCGGCCTCATAATAGAATAAGAATGAACTTCTTGAACTAAAATAAAACTCATTAAGGGTCCATTATAGGAAAACATGGTTTGCGAGGGTCATATAATATAGAAAACGTAAAGTTGTAGTCACAAAAACATACAACAAGCTAAAGAGGTTCTCTAGTAGCTATAAGTATTAAATTGCGTATAAACCTCACAGACTACAGTAAGAATCACATCCCTTTTATTCTCCGTATCCGTACATCCCCAGGGTACAGTGTTAAGGTAGACTACTAACGACAATTACCTACAATGGTATGAAATATAAAAAAATTAAACATTATAATCTCTGCGGAACACATTGTCCGAGATAAAATTACTCAGTAACA
The DNA here is from genome assembly GCA_950108535.1 of Agriphila straminella. NCBI lineage: Eukaryota > Metazoa > Arthropoda > Insecta > Lepidoptera > Crambidae > Agriphila > Agriphila straminella. Next base: position 15,851,919 of record OX467312.1, read on the forward strand.
TAGATACTGAAAATATACAGTTTCTATTTCTATAATTCATTAAGTAATGCATTTCCAGAGTTTAAATCACGAAAGTTACAGTTGGGCAGTAAAGATAACAAAACTTTCATTTCATGACCTCGCTTTATACAATCATGAAAATTACTATTCCATTATCATGCACTATTTCATCATGGTGACTGACGACTGAGTGTAGTTTTGTGTGCAGTGTATTGCACGACCGAAGTGTAGCCTCGATCACGTGCAGTTTTGTGTGCAGTGTATGCACGACCGAAGTGTAGCCTCGGTCACGTGCAGTTTTGTGTGCAGTGTATGCACGACCGAAGTGTAGCCTCGATCACGTGCAATGAATGTGAATAATGGTATATGTATGCACGGCCGAAGTGTTGCCTCGACCACGTGCAATGTTTGTGAATAATGGTGTGTATGCACGGCATGGCAATGGTGTATATGCAGTTTATTAAAACTTGAAACTACCCAACTTAATTTCGTAATTTTAGCTCGGTTTAAAACGTTAGATAAGTAAGAAGTTCGTGAGCGTACATACCTTGGTTCTTCCACTGCTGATTTATAATGAAACTACAATAATAACGGTGAACCACTTTTACTTTTTCCACAGGAATACACTATGACTATTATTAACTAGGTTATAGCAACAGTACGTTAGCATTTTTCCCTAACTACTTCTTTTCCCGACGGTTGAACAGTGACTGAGCTCCAAACTGACTTTCGTTCACCGTTTCGCCGCCTATCCCCACTACTTACCTCCCCATTCCACTACAAATGGCGGGAAAATATGGCGGGAAACGGTGTTGCCAAGCTATTAAACTAAAATACTACTATTTTATCATTTCAATTTGACTCAAAATCATAACAATAAAATGGATAATTTACTATCAAACGACAAAACGTCACATTTACGTCTTAATTACTCAATCGATCATCATGAAATTTTGCATATCCGTTGTCAGGGGTACAGAGAAGGACATAGTAGGGTACATCCCGAAAAAAAAGTACTGTTCCCGAGGGATAGAGCAATAACTGTCCATGCAGACGGAGTCGCGAGCGGCCGCTAGTATTATTATAAGGTAAGATTTCATGGTGTTTATTAAGAACAGCAATATTCACCAGTTTAATACAAGAAATAAAGATAAACTTGCCGTTCCAAGATTAAGGCTTGCAAAAACGAGAGGTTCATTTATGGGGAAAGGCATAGCCTTTAATAATAAAGTTCCACAACAAGTGATTGATCTGCATGAATTTAAAAACCATCTTAAAAAAACGCTCATGGGTAAAGGTTATTATAAAGTAGACGATTATCTTATAGATCAAAATGCGTGAAAATGATGTAAACCATAACTTAAAATATAAGTAATTTGTTGAAGTAATATAATAAGTCTATGTTGTTGCCAATAATCCTGTCACCCTGTTGTAATTATCTGCATGGTAACGATATATTCAAAATTGTAAATATCGTTACTTATGGCTGTTACAGCTGATAAGTTTTTTGCGCCCGTTCTTCTTGTCAGCTAAAAAAGTCTGGAACGGGTGGTAGGAAAATATAAACGATTCAAAAGTACTTAATAGTTAAGTTTATTTGAATAAATCTTATTAGACTTTGACTTCATATTGTCACGTTACGGAAGGTAACAGATCAAAATTTGAATAAAAAGATAAAACTGAAAGCCAGGAATTTAATGCAATATGTCACGTCCTAGAGTTACAGATTATACAGACATACGGACTATTATGCTAAGTAATTAACGAAGGATTAAATTAGGGCGGAGCAGGTTATGTAGTGGCGGTCTTACTGGAACGTCGAAGTGGGCGGCGCTCGAGGAGGTTACAGAGCCCCGGCGGATCAGATGAGGAACGTGCAGATGGATCGGGTAGCGCAGGTGGTGGCGCAGAGCACGGAATGTTGCAGAGCCGGCTAACGTAGCGGCGAGGGTAGAGCGTGCTTAGCGTGCTGCGAGCGGCCAGAAGATCCGACGTCTGTAGGGCAGACGGGAAGATGCACGACGTCTAAGTGGTCACCGCCGGTGTCCGAGGACCGTGCCTCGTTAGTCCCAACCGCTGTTCAGAGTTTTCACGTACTTATACAGTTTTTAAATAGTTTGATTGTAGACGTAGAACACGGCGGCGGCGGTTTAGGGACAGTAGTGCAGTAAGACAAATTCGTGGTAAGACTGACTCATTGAGCAGCCCGCTTCTCTATTTATACGCTCGCCATCGAATTCTACTCTACATTTGAAATTATGAATACAGAACAATAAAGTACGAAGGTTTTATCCATAGCTAGGCTGAAAATCTAGAGTTTTGACATTGAATTAAAAAGTTAGCGCGTTGCTATGGCGATTATAATGACAGACATTTGTTGATAAATAATAACTTTTCAAATCATGACATTAAAATAATGAAAAATATGGATAAAAGCAACATAAAAGCAAATAATACATTATGAAATTATCATGGACTAAATTTCACGGCAGTAGCATCTGCCGCTCATACGTTACAGGCACTTTAAGGTACATGTTCATCCTCATACAGTTTCATACATTTATACAGCTTTTCCCTATAATTTACATTGATTTCCATTATTGGGAACGTTAGAAAGAACCTCATAAAGGTAATAACATTACAATATGTGGTTCAAAAGAGGTGAATTTGCTATATTTTTTTGTATGTTATAGAATAGCAAGAACTTAAAAGTAAATTAAGTACCTTCCTAAGTACCTACTTTAAAAATATAAAAAAATTGTCTTCAAATAACAGACGCATAAATTGTTTAAAACAAGCACGCATACATATAACCAGTAGCAGTATTTTAAAATTATGAAAAAAAGAATGTTATCAAGCCGTCACTTCGTGTTTACTGCACATGGACATGTCGACATTATAAAATTCCACCATGCTTGACAGGATATAAAACAAAAAAAACGCAGCTAGCATTGTTTCCAACAAAGTAGAATTTTATCGGATTATTAAAAGTATACTGTGGACGCGTTTCGATTCACAAAAGACAAACAAGTATAACTGAAGCATAAGCAAAAAAGTAAATATGATCCAAGCGACATAGCAGTTGTATAATGATCTATATGCGAGCATAGAGGAATTTATTTGATATAAATATGTACATGGTATGTTTTGTGTCGGCGGCGTCTGTTGGAATATTTTTGTGTTTATTATACCTTAATGTGACAGACTGAATGTATTAGTGATTTATATTCGATCGCCTTCGTGTCGCATGATGGGTGAAGCGTGATCGAGAAGACAGGACAACGAATGAACAGTTATCTGAGCAATATTACTAAAAAGGCGCAAAGAACTTGATAAAAAAGACAAAAAACATCCTTTTTATGATAAATATATATTTTTTTACATAAATAATTCAAGGAATATTCTACCGAAAGCTTAAGAGTTCTTATTTTATCTGTGAAAAAACAAATTAATTTCAATATTCTACATGACCTAGATAGTTTTTGAGCTATAAAAAAATACTTATCTGAATTAAATTACACTTATTATCAATAAATCAAATATTTAGTATTTGTCGTCAATGAAAAACATTATCAGGGTCAATAGGCGCCAGGTCTGAGAACGTTAGTGGCCATACATTATTCAGTATTAAAACGCTGATATACCACCAAATGACGTTAATGCATTACTAAGACTCAATTAATATATACTGACATATCTAAAAAAATCTTTTTGACCCATAGTACACCTGCGTGGTTCACCTACCTAGGTGGAACACCTGTTCCATGGGTATCTTTTTGTACCCGTGGTCTATCCAATAGGTGAACAATGGGTAAATACATAATGGGTCTTATGTATATGACCCATTATGATATAACATTACATTGATATTTTGATTTATATCTATAGGTATACTTGGTATCCACGAGTCGTCCTTAACTAGAAAGAAAAGAACTATCTTTTATTATATTTCGTCATTTATTAAAAATATAAATTAATTTAACAGTGGGCTTATGTTATGTGGGAATATTTCATCAAGAGTTTTCCTTGAGTCGTTATATCCATGTCATCCTTTACATCTCTCTATAATATCTACGTAAGGAGGTCGATGGCGCAGCGATTAAGCGCCTGGCCCGGCGACTTCAGAGGTTAAGCAACTTTTGCAAGGGTTGGTTGGGATGGGTGACCAAAAATGTATTATCTCGAGCTCCTCCATTCTTCGGAAGGCACGTTAAGCCGTTGGTCCCGGCTGCATTTGCAGTCGTTAGCACCCACCAATCCGCATTAAGCCCGCGTGATAGGTTATGGCCCATCTTCCTTATCCACTCCTAAGGAAGGCATGTGCCCCAGCAGTGGGGACAATAATGATGGGTGATGGGCATTACGGGCTGCGTGGGCCGAGTTGTAATGCAAGAATCACTACTGCAGATGCACGATACCTAATGCTGGGCACACACCCCCAAAAGGGAAGGAAGGGTTTGCCAGTGGGCCAAATTTTTAAGAGGCGCTGCTGATAGCTGTGCTCCTTTAGTCGCCTTTTGTGACACCTACGGATGAGATAAGTATAGTTAAGTGTTTGTCTAAGTTCCCTCATACTCGAACTGTATTATTTACACTATAAATATTATTTAGTATTTATATAAGTAAATTTATACCTTTATTATCGCACCTCCAAATACTGATAAGTAAAATGTAAAACGTATAAGAAAGCAATCACTTATTTGCATTGCGAAAGATCGTGTTTTCGCAAGCCCCCTTTTACATAAGTATAAAAGTAAACGATGGCACAAATAACATGTCATACGAAATTGCAATACATTATATCAAGAGTAAGAAGAACATAATTGCACCGCAACAAGTTTAAACGACGATAAACAAAAATTTATATACCCAATGCCAAATAAATACATTTAAGCATGGAATAAAAATACCCTTTTTGCGATTACGATGCCAATACGTTTGGTATCGAAATACAATAAACAATAGTTAATTGTTTAGTGGGACAAGAAGCGAAATTATTCGGGTCGGGCGCATCGCCGATGCAGCCTGCGATAATGTCGACGAGGCATGAGACTTATGATTGATGATCGATATTTTGGAATCGAATTAATACGTGAATCGACTCGGAACGATTAATAATTTATTTTTGTGTGAATGGTGGCCTTTGACGTTTGGAAGCCGTTCGGCGAGAGATTTTTGCCGCGAGTTGAGCGTGGCATGACGCCTGTCTTTGCTCATTTTGTTGGTGATATTATATTGTTACAAACAAAATAATGAGATGCAGACATCTCACAGAAAAAAAATCTAAATTATAACATACGTAATTGATTACGGTAGGAAGTGGTATTGCCCCTATCCACCCGTTAATGGCCTGTGCCCTAGAAGTGGAGTAGGGCAACATATTCATCGTTTAAAATTACTGATGTATAATATAAAAATACTTGCAGTATGTTAGAGTTACGTTTTATTTTTAATGCATTTAAGTCATTTGTCATATGATTTTTTTTAAAGAACTAAACAACAAAATATTTGTATCATTCACAAACGGACAAACGAAACAAACAGATTATATATTTACTCAAAGTTTCGTAGCGCCGCCGTACAAAAACAGAATAAAATATCAAATAGAATTTTATCTCGACAGATGAAATATATCAGAATTTCGATTTAATCTGCCGAATGTCATTCAAAGGCATTAATATCATAACACGGCAAAAAATTATGTGAAAGGAATCTATGGGCGAAATTTTATTTATTTATGCCGTCAAAGGTTTTCATTATTCCTTTGATCGGTTTTCTATTTAGTTTGTTGGTTTTAGGATAAGGTATGCGTAAAAAAGAATTAAAATTAAAAGTTAATTAATATATTAGAAAAATAACAGAAAAAAACAATTCACCCGTTGTACCTCAAACGGAACTAAAACCCGCATACCATTGGAATTCCGGCCCAAACGCACTGACCAATTATGCTACCAAGATATTTCATTCGAATGTCGAGAGTATTTCCTTCTTCTTCTTCTTATCGAATGAGGATTAGTGGCCACCTCTGGTGTTAGAGTTTATCAAGCCGCCTGTAAGGCCTCTGACTTGGCTTAACGACTGTTATCAGATGACAACAGACAGGACCGACGGTTGAACGTGCCCTCCGAAGCACAGAAGCGCTCAGTTATAATGCCACTTTAACGGTCACCTATCCGACACCTGGCCGGACAGAGCTTTACTTAACAAACGTGATCGAGTACGATCAGTCTGTCAAGTTCCGCCACTTTCTGGTCTACAAAACTATCATAAAACCCATATGGACATGTGGTATAGAGCTTTGGGGCTCAGCGAGCAACTCCAATATAGAAATCCTCCAGAGATTTCAGTACGTCGCATTGAGAACAGTATCTAGTGCACATTGGTTTGCTAAAAACACCGAAATACACCAATACCTGGAGATACCAACTGTTAAGGAAGAAGTCAGCAAGAGCTGCAAAAAATACAAATATAAACTTAGCTCACATACGAATGAATTGGCCAAAGAACTCCTCAATGAAAGTCAAAACATAAAACGCCTAAAAAGGTGGCAAATCTTGGACCTAGACCACAGAAGATAATTCTATAAATCTATACAGTGACAACTAATGGGACGGCACTTACAATCTGACGACCTTGGAACCCACCTGATCATGGATGAGCCGATTGAGAATCAAAATGAACACAAAAAAAAAATCCGCCACGCCATGAGCGCTTCACTTGACAGCAACGGCTCTTTGGTAGCACAGGAGATTCTGATCGAGTTAGTTTTTAAGCTCAACGTATTCAGCATCACCTGTTGAAGAGGTCGTGGTTATTAAAATAGGTCCATATGTATTTATTTGGTGGGAGCTGGCCATAAACACCGTTGCGGCCGTCAGACAATGGCGGGCAAACGGGAGCGACCTCGGCCACGACACGACACGACACCGATACGATCGCGGCTGTCGACTTCACCCCGCGACCTTTAGGGCGACTACGAATTGGGAAACTTTCTTTAGGAACACCTTTCGGCCAAAAATAAGCAGAGACGCGGTAGCTCATTGGAAGATCATTGGTTGGACCGATTTCAAGGGTTGTGGGTGATAAGTGGTGACGAGTCGTTTTTTTAATACTTACATACAAATAAGTGTTATGAAATACTGTGAAGTAAATTAGGGGTGGCTAGATTGCTTATTCTATCGAATTTCTCTGAAATTTATGGAGGTTGAATCGTTATACCTACATATACAATTGTTGACTTCATCAAGTTATAGATAATGTTTTAAACATTAAATTGATTAGCTAATTATTAAGCAAGTACAAATTTAAATGAACTTGTTAATAATTTATTAAACTATGTCTTTGCTTCTCAGTTGTTTTTTTAACTAAAATAATTAAAAAAGACGACATAATACACAATACATGGTCACCAGAGTCGTAGCTCTTGTTTTTCCACTACTTTTGCATCCTGCAGTGCACTTTGATATTCATAAACCACCAAGATCAGCCAAATCGTCGTCAATATTCGTTCTGTGAAGCATCCTGGTGTGGCGTGTAAATAGCCAAGCACCATGGGGGTGGATTACACCTAGGAGGATTATGGATGAAGATATGGAAACATCGAGTAAATGCACTCACTCACCTGGTGGACGATGCGGAGCAGTTCACGCCATCCGGATGGTCTCGATCAACAGCACTGCAGGCTCGATACACATTATTTACGGGTTTTCACATTCTTCGAATTGCTGCTTAATTACAGAGAAGGAAAGACAGAGAGAAAGATAAGTGACAGGGAGGTTTAGACACTTCAGAATGCAAAGAGATCATTTCTCTTAGTGGCCAGTGCGTCTTGGATTCATCGACGACATAATCCCACAGGTTAGTGAGCGCGAGCTTATCGATGGTCTCATACACATTCCACAATACTCGCTAAATATTTAACACTCCTTATGTGCTTAACCATGCTCCCCGCCTTGGAAGTTCGCAGAAGTTCCAAAACAAAAAATAAATTACAAACATAATCGTAGCAACATAAAATAACATGCACGCAGTTTATACTAAGGTTAACAGAAAGACCAAACTTCATGGCTAAATCCTAAACAACCTAAGTTACAATTAAATATAAAATAATACAGAGAGTTATTGAGTAGCAATCGGATATAATTTTACAATAGGACTCTTAAAGATCCCGAATCTAGTTTTCACCGTCGCCACTCGAATAATCCCGCCCGACGCCGGTAGGAACAAAAGCCTTTGCTTCTGTGACACAGAAGGAAGGTAGATAAGCCACCTTGGGCGTAGGGTACGACGGATTCAATAGAAAGCAACAATTGCATTCCCGAACCTTTGCTCTTATAACCGCCCTGGCACCCAAAATCCAAAAACGTTGCCGCAAGATCGACATCAAAGGTCCTGGACCAGTATGATAGTTCATATTATGGTAGTGTTGAATGATAAGATCCACTATATGATCATGTTTAGGGAGTAAAGCCGGATGTTTAGCCTCAAATGGTAAATCCGATTTTGAAAGCCGTCCTCCAACACGCAGCACACCATCTTCGTCAAGAAACACCGACAAGTTTAAAAGCTTCTTAGAAGGCAATTTACCCTTCTTAAGCGCGGTAAGATCCTCTGCGAAGTGGATACTCTGCACTGAACGTATCACAAATTTCTCGGCAGTCATAATATTATTGACTGCTCCAGAAGAAGGCGAGATTTTTTTAATAAATCGGAGGACGTATATAACAATTCGTAGAAGTTTATCCCACCCGGATATACGCCGAGCCAATTCCATCAGAGCCGGTGGTTCACACTGAACCGTTGCAGTCAGCACACTAACTTTGTGCTCAGGCAACTCGGCGGTTATGGTAGGTGAAAAGGCATTCATTGGCCAATTTGACGGAGGGCTACGAATCCATGATGGGCCGTTCCACCATAAATCATGTGAAGTGAGTTGGGAGGGAAGCATCCCCCGGGAAAGACAATCACTTGGATTCTCACTTCCTGCGACATGATAAAAGTTTTCAGGAGGCAGATTCTCCTGACATTGAGCGACGCGGTTACTTACAAACACCGACCAACGATGCGGTGAAGAATGAATCCACGAAAGTGCAATGGTAGAATCCGAGAAAGCATACGTTCCCGCAATGGGTACACGCGCTTGATAGGAGTCTTGAACTGTCCGTATTAGTTTAGACATCAAGACGGCAGCACATAATTCCAAACGTGCGAGGGTGGTCACTTTAGTGGGTGAAACCTTGGACTTCGCACAAAGTAATCTCACAGTAATATTACCCATGGAGTCAGTGGTGTGTAAGTATAGGACACAACCATAACCGTTCATACTTGCATCACAAAACGCAACAATAAGTACCGTACAGTCGTTAAAGACGCCTATATGACGTGGGATTTTCAAAGTTGAAATGAGAGGAAACTCCTGTATGAGCGCCGAGAATTTTCGTATAACGCTCTCAGGGGGAGTATCATCCCAATCTATGTTGCATAACCATAGCTCTTTAATAAGCAACTTGGCGTACAAAATGACAGGGGCCATCAAACCGAGGACATCAAACAAACGAGCAACCACAGAAAGTATATTTCGTTTCGTACATTTCACTTGGACGTAAGCAGTCGTAAAGAAGAAGTTGTCATCGGCTGGTTCCCACGAAAGGCCTAACACCTTCAAGGTATGGCTAGAACCATCATTCAGATCCACTGCACTGCGGTGAGAGTCTGGAAGGTTTCCCAGGACCACGCGAGAATTACTTGTCCATTTGACCAGGTCAAAGGCACCGGCCTTGAACAACGAGATTAATTCTTGAGAAAGGCGCACGGCGCTGACCTCATCAGAGATAGAATAAACTAGATCATCCATGTACAACCTAGACTCTGCCGCCTTAGCAGCTTCCGGGTAATGTGATCTCATGTCATCAGCCAGTTGACGAACAGTTCGCATTGCTAAGTATGGGCTTGATTTGAGACCAAAGGGGACCCGATTAAATTGAAAGGTTCGTACGACTTCGTTCTCCGAAAAACGAAACAAAATCCTAATATATTTACGGTGTTCATACGGAACCAAAATCTGTAAATACATTTGTTTAATATCAGCAGTCATAGCGACTGGAAAAAGACGAAAGCCAAGCAAAAGCAGAAATAAATCGGCTTGCAAATTAGGGCCAATATGAAGGACGTCATTTAGTGACAACCCTGTATGCGTTTTCGCACTAGCATCGAGCACGATCCGAGGCATGGGCTTACCCGGATGGGTGACAGCGTGATGCGGGATGTAGTATCCTTCCTCCGTCACCTCGGATTCAGGAACCTCAGACAAGTAGCCCTTTTCAATATATTCACCGATAACACTATTATATTTATCTCGTAAATCCGGTGACTGTTTAAATCTCCGCTCCAAAGCCATAAATCGTCTTTGAGCAGCAGTGCGAGAATTACCCAATTCTTTCGGGTTCTTGCAGAATGGTAAAGCAACCGAGTACCTACTACCCTCCCCCCGGGTGACCGACGAAGCAAACAAATTTTCACATTCCGTCTCCTCCGGACTCAAAAACCTCATGTTAGGTAATTCCTCTAATTGCCAAAATTTCTGCACAATATCATTAAGCAAGAGTGCGCAGAACGACGTAGAAGTATTAACAAGAATATTACTTGGGAAATCACCCATCAGCACGTAACCAAACGCGGTCAGCAAAGCAGGAGGTGCACCGGTACCAGATACGACCCTATTCCCTAAATAAATATATGGAAACAGCTGAGCACCCAGAACGACATCCACCGACCCAGGAACGTTCCATGTCAGATCGGCGAGGGGAATCCCTTTCAAGTAACCCATATCACCCATGTCCACATAATGAGCAGGCAGCTGATCGGTGATACAGTCAATCACTAAAGCATGTATAGTGTATTTATTATTCGTATAAACACGGGACTCAATATCCAAATAAACATATCCTAAAATCGGCCGAGACGCTAAACCAATTCCTTTGACAAAAGAGTTACTCAGTGGAATTATAGGTAAATTAAGCGATTTACAACAGTCCATTGTAATTAAATTATTTTGCGATCCGTTATCTATTAAACAGCGGATAATTCTTTTATTATTGCAATTTTTAATTTTAGCATAAACTTGCGCTGTCGATAGTAAAATCGTAGAGTTTGGTTTTACTTCCGCACTTAAAGACAATGAAGGGGTACCCGGGGTGCCCAAGATACTCGGTGTATCTGAACTAGATGGGGTCCCCATAATGGATTGAGTACCCGATGGGGTATTCAAAACACACGGGTTCGTTCCTACGCCGGGTGCAGAAAGAGGCGACGCTGCAGGCAGCAAGGCGTCGGACGGCACCGACGACGATAAATGAGGCGACGACCCTTCAACGGTAGGTACTCGCGACGTATGAGCGTAAGTATTTTTCCGACCATTATTATTCTTAGTATCAAAATGTAAGAGGGTATGGTGACGTTTTTTGCATAATTCGCAAGCAACCGTCGACCCACATGACGTTACGGTATGCGACCCACTAAGACAACTGACGCAAGCCTGTTTCGATTTAATAAAATCAAATCGGGCTTGGGGTGAACTCAAACTTTTAAACTGTGAACATGCATTAACCGAATGATCACTTTTATTGCAAAAGAGACACGACTTTCCCGACGTGTAAGTCATATTTTCATTACTCGCGACAAACGACTTGTAAGTATTAGGACGGGCTGCCGCGGTCGCGACAGACGATGACGCTTTATTAACACCACCGCTCGAAGACCGTGACGAGTATGAAACATTAGACCGTTCTAAGATTTTAACTTGATCTTGCACGAAAGAAATTAATTCATTATAAGAAGGAATGTCCTTATGACGCACAGATAATTCGAACGCTTGAACAGTTTGAACATCGATCTTCCTTAGAGCACAATGCAAAAGTATGAAATCGGTCACATCACTGATATTCAGTTGTTTTAAGGCCAACACAGACGCTGAATATTTTTCAATAAAATAATCAAGACTGGCTGCCGTATTCGAACAATTTTTCGCATCGAGAATATTGTTAAGATAAAGTGTACCTAATGCACGCACATCTTGATATTTATTCACCAAGCTATCCCAAATAATATTATAGGTTTCACCCGAGGGTACAATACCCGCAGTAGCCTTAAGCGCGCCGTGGGTTAATTTCCCTACTAAATACTGCACGCGCTGCGAGTCAGACAGCTGTTTGTTATTGTGAATGTTGGACTTAAAAGATTCGTAAAATTTAGGCCAATTTTCCGTTTTGCCGTCGAAGCTCGGCAATTCAATCGGAGGCAACTTAATGGTGCATTTCGGATTATGATCGCCGGAACTATTCGATGACGACGGTACAATTGATTGCGACGACTGAATAATATTATTTCGGACGCGCTTTACAATAAAGTACAGATCTTCAAAAGCAGTCAAAGGCTGATAGTCAGGCAGAAATTTCGAATCTAACGAAAGCTTGCGGTCATTTATGTCATCAATTATAGACTCAAATTGTCTACGCATTTCATCGATTATTTCAGACTGAGCCAGGAAAGTCTCATTATTTCGGGGTGCAAAATTAGTTACATTATTCGCAAATCTATAAAGATCATTCATCCGCGAAAAAAGACGCTCCTTTTTCGCTATTAATAAGGTAAGCTGTTTATCCGATAGTTCAATGACGGAATCAACTGAATCATCACTTGATTTCGACATTTTTATAAAGAAATTACGCTATTCCAATGCGAAAATAAATCAAATAAATTCAACGCTATTCCAATGCGAAAAGAAATTACTTAAAAAGAAATTACGCTATTTCAATGCGAAATTAAAATAAAAGAAGTTACACGCTGTTTTAATGCGAAAATAAATTAAAATAAATCACCCGCTATTTTAATGCGAAAATAAATCACCCGCTATTTCAATGCGGGAATACCCTAAAAGAAATCACGCTATTACAATGCGAGAATTAATTTTAAGTAAAAATAATTTATTCCGTAAAATTTTGTACCAATTACAAAATGGCGGAGTACGGCGGTAAGTACGGAACTTCGCGAATTTACCAATTAATACGTAATTATTCTGCGAACATCCAACTTACCAAAATACGCAAAAATTCCTGCTGGAGCATGGAATCCGGCTCGAAGGACCATAAGATGGTGTGGCGTGTAAATAGCCAAGCACCATGGGGGTGGATTACACCTAGGAGGATTATGGATGAAGATATGGAAACATCGAGTAAATGCACTCACTCACCTGGTGGACGATGCGGAGCAGTTCACGCCATCCGGATGGTCTCGATCAACAGCACTGCAGGCTCGATACACATTATTTACGGGTTTTCACATTCTTCGAATTGCTGCTTAATTACAGAGAAGGAAAGACAGAGAGAAAGATAAGTGACAGGGAGGTTTAGACACTTCAGAATGCAAAGAGATCATTTCTCTTAGTGGCCAGTGCGTCTTGGATTCATCGACGACATAATCCCACAGGTTAGTGAGCGCGAGCTTATCGATGGTCTCATACACATTCCACAATACTCGCTAAATATTTAACACTCCTTATGTGCTTAACCACATCCATTGAGAGTTCCGTTTCGTAATATTTCGTTTTATACTAAAGAAACAGCCAATGGTTTGAGAGCAAATATTTAAAAGTCAAATAAAATTTGTGATGGGTTCTCATTCATGACAGAAAGAATTGTGAGTATTTGCTACTGTTTAGAGTTCATTTAAATAATGCAATAAAATGCTGAGAATTTTTGTGTTCATACTTACCATGTTTGTCGAAGAAGGTTAAGATGTATTAATTTAGAATTTAGATCATTCTTTAAATTCCACTGCTTTTTCCGTTACTACTTTAATGTAAAGTAACTAAATGTGCTGTACACTTCAATTTATTTCTTTCACTTTATAGGAGTTTAGATCCTTTTTAGGGTAAAATGGAATTTATGTTTGTGCATGTACTATTAACCCACTTATCACCCAAAATCATGTGATATCAAACGGCAGAACAAAAAAAACGCGATATTAGTTTCTTTGTCAAGACAACAAAGCCACTCTAGACCAAGACAAAGTCACATTTGTAAAAACAAAAACGAACGAACGAATTTTAAAAATATGATTACCAAAAACTTAGTATTCTTAAACATCTTTCTATAGTAAAATTCTTTATTGCTTTTGCAACAGACTATGACATCGACTACTGAGTCTGCTTAGCCTACAACAGTTTCCTCGATGGCAAAAGTAACCATTTCCAGTTGTAGCAATCAATTACATGACAGCGTAAGAACATAAAACTTTATCAAATTTTGAATCAGTGTAAGCAATAATAATAAACAAGATTAAAGATTGAAGTGTATTGCAACAAGATCCTTACGTTTCCATCATTACTTTGGGATTATTCAATCATTAACTTTATCGAGTGACCTTTACATTGCTTTCACAACAAACTGGTTGATATTATGAAGAGAGACAAACGGAATGAAGACGTGTCCCAATAATAATGAGGTATCATAATTGACAAGCTGAAACAGAGAAAGTTGTCGCTTCTTTCATTTAATTGAGCTGTGATGTTTTGTGATTTACAAGATGATTTTTCAATATTATTGTAATTATGTTTAATGTTTATCCTAGAGTGTTGTGGAAAGTTTCAGCGAACTAAAATCTATGGAAAAAGCATTCTGCTCAAAAAATGGCACCACACGAAAAGTACAACTAAGTGGATAAAGCTAAAAATGCTGGAATTTAATTATGCAGCACAAAGCGTCTGAACACTACTGGTTGCTTATTAGCGGCCATAATTTGTATACTCATACATATTTTCTATACTTAAACGAAAAAATAAGATACGTTTTTTCTGCATATTTTTACTGCCTTCTTTGCATCTTTTACACCATTTGACTATAAAGGACGTCATTTCTAATAAACTTTCTCTTTCTATCTTTTCTCTACAATACAAACTGCAATTTATTGAAAAGAACACTAACGTCAGTCACCGGGTGCGTGGCTGGCCCGACTAAAGCTGAGCGGGTTGTACTTTTTCGGCCCCGTGGTGCCATTTTTAAGCAATATTTGTTTGCAATACACTTCCATAGATTTAAGTTCGCTGGAAAGTTTACACTGAACCAAAACTGAAAGGTTTCCATTTTGAATGTTTTCTTATTATTTTCGGTGTGCAATTTTACCTTTTTTTCTTTGAGTAACTTATGTTGCAATGCAAGCCATAGTCGTAATACTTAAAACAATATTTATCAAATAACACATGAACAGACCTTAGGTGGTCGCTAGTAAATAATAACAAATTTATTGTTATAATATAGTTAATAACATGTTAAATGCATTTAGAATTATCACGTGCGACCTGTTGTGTATTATTAATTAATTTATAACTTATTAATAATTTATTACGTGTAGCAAGTAATATATTGCAAGTATTAAATAACGGTATAATGTTAATAAACAAACATTAAATTGTTTTCTTGAATGGAAACATGTTTAAGTGCATTTTCTGGATAATAATAAAAACAATACTTCCATAAAAGTAGGCAGTGATTATAGTCTAGATCGTATTCATAGATAGATTTTAAGAAATTTAAGAGATTGTGCGAAAGACTTTATAATTAAAAAATACATGACGAATTGAGAAATTGCTCCTTGTGTTTGAGATCGTTTAAAAATACAATGTCTTTATGAGTTTACTGGGTGTTTTAACACGGAATCATAACTTAACATTTGAACGTACGAAAAAGATGATTGATTCTTATTATGTGCATGGGTTTAAGGCGCACACCCATCATATCAAATAAAAAACCGGACAAGTACGAGTCGGACTCGTCCACCGAGGGTTCCGTAAAAAAACTTGATTATTAATATTTTTTTATGATTGAATTACAAATGTACAGTTTTCAGTTTTTTCCCTGTACTTGTAGCTTGACACGATATTATGCCTTTCATATTTCTAGGTCAACAAAAAGTACCCTATAAATTTTAATTCACTTAAGAGCGTCGAAATATGCGTATTTTGCGGCATATACATACACGGCAGATATCTTTTTTTATGTTAACTGAGATTTTTTTTTTCACAGTTTCAAGGGACTGAGTGCATGGTCCACGCGTTCCCGAGGTAAAGGGTCTTGATCTTGACAGACAGACAGGCGGACAACAAAGTGATCCTAGAAGGGTTCCGTTTTTTCATTTTGTACGGAACCCTAAAAATACACGACGAATTATGAACTTCCTCCTTGTTTTTGAAATCGGTTAATGTCTTATGTGTTTACTGGGTATTGTAACACAGAATCATAACTTAACATTTGAACGTACGAAAAAGATGATTGATTCCTTATTACGTGCATCGGTTTAAGGGCGCACACTCATCATATCAAATAAAAACAAGAAAAGACAGAATGCGAGACGTTCCGTTTTTGTTTTACAGTGCAATAACGTCTTAATGAGACAGTATGATGTATATAACCCCCGTTCCGAGTGGCTATTACAGAATCGACACAA
Source organism: Agriphila straminella (assembly GCA_950108535.1). Taxonomy (NCBI): domain Eukaryota; kingdom Metazoa; phylum Arthropoda; class Insecta; order Lepidoptera; family Crambidae; genus Agriphila; species Agriphila straminella. Next base: position 15,868,416 of record OX467312.1, read on the forward strand.
AACAAAAATATTAAAAAAATACTTGTCAATTTTAAACTACTATTTTGAACCTTAAAGTTATTGTGGTAAAGGTGTGCGTTACAAGGTGGGATTGCAAGGGTGCACTAAATAAATCACTGAAGTGACATTGTTTATGATTCATATTGTGTGAGTCGCGCCTTAATAACTGATGCTCTGTGCTTAGTGAGTCGCTTTAGTTTTTCTTAAATTTTGCTCGAGGATACATTTCAATTCATGTTATTTTTAAATTCATATTTATTCTAAAGCTTTGTTTAATGATAAATTTAAAAAAAATGATTTGTGTATTTTGTCCATGAAACTCAACAACTCTACATACTATGTCATAATATTATGCTTAAAGTTTATTTTGAATTCGATTAAAAACGACATTATAGATAGATAAAAAGTTTATTTGTTAAAACACACACATTCATACAAATAACATTACATAGGTAGGTAGGTACATTAAGTTAATAACTCATAAAAAGAAAAAAGGACAAACAAAATGGACATATTAAAGAGATAATCAGAAGAAGGCATGCATGTGTGTGTGCAGCAGCAAGAAGGTTCCAGTCTCGGTGGGTGAATTTTGCCTTTCGGCAAAACACCGATTTTCAGCCATCACCCAGATGAAACGCACCACCAGCAGCTGCGCTCGGTCATATATTTTTTTATAATGTCTCAACTATTTTGAATCGAAAAAAATTGTCCTTTAAAATGTGAAACCAATAGAGTTTGCATTTTAATATTAGATAGTAATGATAGTGTAAGGTAACTACTATATTGGATAATCTTGTCTTTCTCTCTTGAATATATCTCTCTTGAATATAATTTCCATCTAATTTTTATTTTTTTAGACAAAATTGTAACAACCATGACTACTTTTAGTAGCGAGGGGTGAAATTATGGCGAAGTTAAGCCATTCTACAAAAATGTTATGATTTGCATATTGCATATTGTATTCGTAAGACAAAATCAGAGTTATTTTAAAACAAATGAACAAATGCGAAGTAAAGAAATAAACACACGCTTCAAACACAATCTCTGCCTTCCCGTTAGCAGACTAAAAATGCATAGCTCAAGCACATTCATCATGTGCATTAAAATATATAACAGAATTCCGGAGCACCTTAGGTCGGAAGTTAGTGACAAGTCATTTGCAAGAGTACTTAAAGAATACCTAATAGAAAATAGTAGTTTATGATACTGATGCATAATGAGGGGTATTAAAACATGAGTGTGTGTTTAAAAACCGAGCCGTAGGCGAGGTTTTTAATAGTATCACACGAGTGTTTTAATACCTAGTTATGTGCAGTTTCATACACTACTTTATCTACACTCATACATTTGGGATTGAACCTACTAAATTAAAGATCAACGTTAGAAAACAGCAAGAGACTATGGTTGTATTAGCTATGTACCTACCTTGTAATAAGTCATTTCCTTAGTTGCATCTAAAATAATTTTGCAGTCAATTTTTTTTCACAGTTTTAAGCAAAAATAAAGAACACCTACGAAATTCAGAAATTGAAATCAAAATCAAAACTTTTTTGTAATGCTCTAAAAATGGCGCGCATTCCATTAGAAAAAAAAATTGATGAGTGCATTCTTTCAAACTAATCGCAATAAGTCATCGATCACCATAGAGAGTGCATTTTAATCATGGAAAGTATGTGGGAAAATATCGTTGTTCTTTTTTAATATCACGGCACTACCTTCTTCTTGGATTTGCCCTGTATCGTAATGAGAAAAATAGTAGATTGTTATACGAGGGTCAAAAGGGTGATGACTTTTACCCGTGTTAAACACTCTACTTTTCATTTCAAATTTCAGGAAAGTAAAAAAAGTCTTAGTTATTCCAAAATGTTTATTAATAAAAACATGTACCTACTTAGTAACTACATTGGTAGACCTTATAATTATTACCTATACCAACTTACCTTTAAAAACCTTGAAAAATTAGAACAATTTGTGAAATTTAAAGCTTAATTCTTGCTTGGAATATTTACAGTTTGATATAAATTATTATGATGACAGCTTTGGCTTTGTTGGATGCCTGTAAAAGTTGGAGATAATCTTTGGTCTTTGATTAGACGGTAAGTCCATGGCAGAGACTCTCCTGAAGTAGTTGTTTCCTGTAGGCGAATTACAGCGTAGTTTAATTGTTTCTTTTATTTCATTTGAACTTTTTGTTTTAGTTTTAAACTCATTTTAGTAAATACAAAATCAACACAAAACTTTAATACGGCACACACAGCTCAAAGTCACAGAGTTAGGTACCTAAGTCTCCCTCCAATATTTTATAGTTTTTCTTATTTTAAATTTGGAACACGTCGCGTCGCCGGCCACTCCGCCCAATGTTTTTAATTTTGCACTGGCTGTTTATACCATGTTTTGTTGTTGTTCGTGAATGCGCCCTACAAGGCGGCAACTTTTTTTAAACCATTTTGTTTTTAACTATTGTAAACTTTTTCATTGCCAAATTCAGTTCTATTTTCAAATTACTTTTCCACCCTAGGGTGGAACGAAGAGTTTTGGACCCGCTGCTCAGTTCAAATATAGATCACTTTCCGAATATGAGAAATGAAAAAGTTATTTTATGATTCAGCTAACTGCATCGTAATGAGTTTTTTTTTTAATTTTACCTATTCACGAAAATAAAGTACGTATTTATATTACCATTTTTGAATTCATATTTGGAACATTACGTTGTAAGTGTAGATAAAGCATTTTATAGTTTAGAAGAATTTTTCAAAAAATGACATGCCTGGAATTTATCTGATATAATTATTAATGCAATTTTAAATTTTTATTAATCATATTGACATTCTAATATTAAATGAATACTTACTATTAAAACTGTAATATCCATATTTAAAAATTATTCAATGCATGTAGTATTTATATTATTCTTAACTGTTGTTTTACTAATTATTATTATTTGGAATTAAAAGCACTTTATTATTTTTAATGTAAACTATAACTAATATTACTATTTAAGATAATTTGAAATTGTTGTGCCCCCGGGGTTCCATGTTTGTGCTTTTTTTACCTTGTGACCTTGTAAACCATGGAAACAATAAAGAATTGAATTGAATTGTATCGGTAGGATGGGACTTTCGAAAGGTAAGCCGATGGGATTCGGCTTGTATGGACTTTAGCAAAAATATTACTAACCTTCTTACTACCTTAACATTATAAATTCAAATAATAACTATAACGTAAGCCTTACCTTGACGACATGCACCTGATTCAATTATTATATTATAATGAGGAATAATATTACAATTAAAATATAATTATTATTAAAATGAGATTAAAATAGCGAGATTCTTTGTATGCATAGTGGTTCATAAAGTATATTGAGATGCGTTGTGTTTTATCATGTTGTTGGGTAAATTATAATTAAGTACTTATCTATTATAAATATGACATAAGTATGTCAATATGATAAATAAATTAAAAATATGTATATTTCATAAACCAGTAAAAAAATACGTAAATAAGACTGAGAAATCTAATAATTTTAATAGGAATTTATTTTTAAAGTCAGTGTCAAAATACTCTATATCTCGTGGGGTGACAAGTAAAACTCACTAAATGACGAAAATAAACAATGAAGTATTTAACTTTTTAATAGTGTTTTGACGTCAATTTTTTTTATTTTTGAAAAAAAAAATTGTTTAATTTTTATGAATATGATGCTTAATATTGTACATTCTAAAACTATAAACCAGTTTTATAGAAATATCGTTTTATTTAGGAATTATTCATTAAAAAGTACTTAGTGAGTACTTTTACTACACTGTGAGTACACTAAGTAACAAGTTATTTTTATCTGTTGAGTGGCAGAAAAAAATCACTAAGTATACAATGGAGTAAGGTAAGTGAACTTTTACCTGCCGAGTTCAACAAATAGTTTTGGATTTAGTGATTTTGCTTCATGAAACTCCGTAAAGTAATGCACCTATGCTTATGATGACTTTTTCCTGGGATAGTTGTTGATATTTTAATGCACTTAGTGTATAAATAACAGTTTTAAATGTTTTGTACTTAGTGAGTTTTACTTGTCACCCCACGATTTATTAAATATCATTTGAATGCCGCCCGTCGATGTATCAAGAATATTAAGACGAGCTATTCTGCATTCCTTGCAATGAGATATTACATCGAGCTGCGTTCATAGCACTAAATTGCATTTTTGTATCATTATCGCATACGTTAATTGGAAAGGTGTCCTATAACATTGGAAAAAAAATGTGATACTTATTACGGGTTCTTAGAAATCGGGAGTGAATGAAAAGTTTATTTTTTCTTCGAATTTGCACCCTTTCTTTTCCCTATTTTATATTTTGTGGTATTTAAAGGTATTTGATGACAGGCAATGTCATAATAAGGTAAAAAATCCAAAACATTTAACGAATTTTATAAACATAGTGGTGTAGGTACCTACGTACGCTTTATAAGCTAACACAAATGTTTTAGTATTTTTAAGCTAAATATTTAGATAGTTATTAATTTACCCATCCACAATTTTTGTGCACACATTATTTAAAATAAATTTTAAAATAACTTGATCGCCTTTCCAGAAAATATTCACTTACGGATTCGGATTTCGATTTTCCGACTGCGGCTACAAGGAACTTACGAAAGTGTGTCAATTTTCCAGTACCAATTATTATTTTTAGATTAGATCACTCATATTACTACCTACATACATAATAATTATTATACAGCAAATCATCGATACGATAAAGCCTACTTTTTTTGGTGAAATGACGAATATGAGATCAAAGTATAAAGGCCGACTGTCCTATGTCCTATAAACGTATGTGCATTAAGTTTGACATAATAGCCACTGGACACTCTGTGTGGTCCTATCCATTCAACTCAGCAAAAAACTACCACGTCATTTTTTTCAACAAAACCAAGCTTTCTTTTACAATCAACAAAATCAAAATCAAACCAAAAGCATCCTTCACACTCCGAAATAAGAACAGTGTACACTGCATCAGTAAGTTTTCTGTGTGGTCAGCAAAAAAACTAAATAATTGGCTTAGGATCTGTCAATGTAAAATGGTTTCGCGACCGACATGTCTAATTAATTTGCGAAAGGGATAAAAACAATGAAACAAATAAACCTCGACTAAAAGGACCTCACCCGATGACCACAAAGATTGACGAATTTATTACTGCATCGAGAAAAAATGCGCATGCACAAAAATGGCATCTCTTTAGACGTGTTACATTTAAGCTAAATATCAAAATTAAAATAGGAAAACATGACACGTAAAAAAGTCGTATTTTATTTTTATTTTATACACCCTGACCATTTATAGTAGTTTATGATACAAGGTTGGTAAGGAGTTTTAAAAAACCTTAACAACCGTGTGCCATACTACGTTTTTCAATACATTTGCGAGAAAACATTATAGGTACTACTAAAATTGTAATCTATACATATAATAAAACTTTAAATTCTAAATATTTGTGCGCGAATTACGCAAAAACCGCTAAACTAATTTTGATGGATTTTTCACAATTTAGTAGATTGAAGTCCAACTTAAAATCTAAGCTATGTTTCATCAAATTCAGGTGGGTGGAACCAGAGAAACAGCTTGAACTCTCCGTAGTACTAGCTTTCATACACTAAAGCGTTCATTTAAACTGGTTGCAATATTTTTCTACTGTCCACGCGGATAAAGTCGCGGGCGGAAACTAGTAGAAATTTAAAAAAACGTTCGTAAACAAAAACGCACGGCGCCGGCGTGCGGTAAAATCAACTTTCCGCACGCTGTACTACTCCGTAAATAAAAACGCACGGCGTGCGGTAAAATCAACTTTCCGCACGCTCGACTGTCATCGTAAACTTACATTTTCGAGCAACTGTATTGAAATAGTAGATTGTTATACGAGGGTCAAAAGGAATTGATGACTTTTACCCGTGTTAAACACTCTACTTTTCATTTCGAATTTCAGGAAAGTAAAAAAAGTCTTAGTTATTCCAAAATGTTTATTAATAAAACATGTACCTACTCAGTAACTACATTGGTAGACCTTATAATTATTACCTATACCAACTTACCTTTAAAAACCTAGAAAAATTAGAATAATTTGTGAAATTTAAAGTTAAATTCGCTTGGAATATTTACAGTTTGATATAAATTATTATGATGACAGATTTGGCTTTGTTGGATGCCTGTAAAAGTTGGAGATATTCTTTGGTCTTTGATAAGACGGTAAATCCATGGCAGAGACTCTCCTGAAGTAGTTGTTTCCTGTAGGCGAATTACAGCGTAGTTTTATTGTTTCTTTTATTTTATTTGAACTTTTTGATTTAGTTTTAAAGTCATCTTTAGTAAATACAAAATCAACACAAAACTTTAATACGGCACACACAGCTCAAAGTCACAGAGTTAGGCAAGTCTCCCTTCAATATTTTATAGTTTTTCTTATTTTAAATTTGGAACATGTCGCGTCGCCGGCCGCTCCTCCCAATGTTTTTAATTTTGCACTGGCTGTTTATACCATGTTTTGTTGTTGTTCGTGAATGCGCCCTACAAGGCTGCAACTTTTTTTAAACCATTTGTTTTTAACTATTGTAAACTTTACCAAATTCAGTTCTATTTTTAAATTACTTTTCCACCCTAGGGTGGAACGAAGAGTTTTGGACCCGCTGCTCAGTTCAATTATGCACTTGTTCGTCTCGCCCTCTATGATGATTTTTACTACATGTTAGTACCGTTTCTCGTACTCACTAACGCCACATAGTTAAAAGAATAATAAATTAACGCGTTTGGAAAGGAATTAAATGACGTTTTCAAACGCATCGTTTAAACGGGAACGCAACCTGTGCTGTCGCGCGCTTCTGGCTGTCATTCGTTTTTTATGTCACTCCACCGGCGCCACGCATTTCCATAAAATATTTAAAAAATGGTTATAAAAGATTTTAATAACCAATTTGGTTCTCAGTTTTATCAAGAACAAGAACAATAGTGAAATGTAAAGTTAAAAAAGTGTTTAGAAGTGTGTGCAAAAGTAGGAAGTTCGATCCCGATACCTACGTTACTGAAGAAAGAATATGGTTTAATCAACAATAAGAATTAAGAGTTTTTATGCTACGGACCTGCTGCGGGTTGAGGAACGGCTGACTCTCCTACCCGGTATGGGTATCATATTGTTTCAAAACATTAAGGCTAGAGGTTATGTACACGGATGTGTACGTTCAACCTCACTGTCCTCTAGGACAGTACAAACGGATACGTCAGGCCTATCTACAGGATAGTGCGGTATCTTAACGTTTTCAAGGCCTGGGTAATATACGTTAATACGTTATACATTCTGTAAGTAATGAGGTTGCTAAACACAGTGAATGTATACGGACCCACCACTCACTGTAAGGCATAGAAAAGGAAGTAAGACCTACATGAGACTCGACCTGCCTGTGAGATATGGAGACGCCAGATCAGCAATAAAATCGACAATAATTAAACTCGGACCTGCCTTCGGGTCATGGAAGAGTCAACAATTGTAGTTGCTACACTACAGGCTGTAGAACCTAAATCTACAATATATCAGGTTATAATACCATATGCCATATACCATACCATATTATTGTTACTACTTATATCCATTTGTCACAAAACGAGACAATATTATTACCAGATTGGTGATGGACACCATTCACCCATCGTTCAAGCAGGTACCTATATATTTCTGAAAGAAATTTTTTTCTCATTTGCCTGAATGGACTGATCATTTCTGCCTTGGCAGCTTAGAGTAATAAGAAGAACAGTAAGTTTATATAGGTACTATAAAAAAAAAAAAAAAAAAATGGTACCTTACCTACTTGCACATATTAAGATTGAACGATTAAAGAGACATAACATATGTACCTATCTCTTTTGGAAATCATAAAAATACTGATCAAGTTTAAACCACAACTTGGAGCAGCAGCGTTAAACAAGAGCTTGCAGCGGTTGTTTATTAGTATTGAAGAAGTATAAAAACTATTGGACATAACAAAATAAATAAATTGGTGAGTAATAATTATTCTTATGGTGAATTACACCATCTCCATGAAAACAAAATTGACATTGTGCGAGATTTTTCCATTTTTTGCACATGAACTATAAATGAGCAAAAGGCTAATTAGGCTAATTACTCAATAAATATTAAAGCTGTACAGTGTAAAAGCCTGTTTAAGCCTTAATAAGTAAAGTTCCTAAATAACTTTAACCAGAGCTGTAAACTGAAGGGGTAATATAATCCGGGAAACAACGGGAAGAGAACCAGAATCCTTTCTAAGACATATTATTTATTTATGATTGGGTGAAAATAAACCTATATGAGTTAAATTGGGCATAAGAATGACTGATTTATAATATAAAATCTATTTCTATTGTAATTTTATAATTACAGAAAACCTATGGATAAATAAAACTCAACATTTTAATGTTCATTTAATTCTTGACAAAAGACTTTAGATTTATTCTAAAGATATTGTGTAAAAGGATATTATATTGTGTAACATTCTTACAAAACCTCAGAAGTCTTAAAAATCTTAAATTCATAAGTGACAGACATACAATCATGTACCTACAAAATGAAATAGGTACTTACTTACACCAAGTCTTCATCATAATTGTTTGACGAATGTCATGATCACTATTCTGATAATGTTAATGTCATTTTTTAAACTCATAATAGAAAAGAAATTATGTCAACTCATTTCTTCTAAATAATGCGAGTTCCTTGGTTTAATACTAAGACTTCTATGTTGTATGTTTGTTATAATAGATTCATACAGTTTTTTTTTCCAGAGCTATCTTCATAATACTACTGATAAAAAATATTATTTTTTCAATGATGTTTTCTGAGTCAGGACAGGACAACCTGCCTTGATCTAAAATGATTTTTTTCCAAAGAATAAGAAAGGCATAAATATACCTACTTATTCCCTTTAAAATTATATAATAATTTAGTCCTTACCTAACCGACATTAACAATATCAGTTAAATAAGTACCGAAGTAAACAAAATAAACTTGAACGGAAAACAGGCATCTATTTAGACCATTATTCCAGGAGAAATAAACAAATACAAATATTTTTATTATTTAAATATAATTACCTAGTTAAAATGATTCAGTCTTAAAACTTATCATTTTTTTTTGTTATTTGCTCCTGAGTAATGTGGAAGTGTGAGTTTTTTGTGATTTCGTAGGTAGGCATTAAGGACTACTAGTCATTCCACCCTAATCGACAGTTTTTTTTGAATGTATTTTTCATTTATTTGTTACTAAGCTAGTTTATTTGGCAGTTTAACTTTAAAAGTTAAACTTTATATTGTGAAAATTGATATGAAAATTAAGAATGTAATACCTAGTAGGTATGGTAATTACATACAGATTGATAAAATACAGTATGTAAATAATTACCTATTTTCTTAGCAAAACTATTCTAAAATATTAAAGACTCAGATTCATACAATAGTACATACAATCAGTACAATAGACAAAATTTAGTATTGTACAAAATAACTAATTATTGAAGATTTCGATTCATGAAAAATATAATGTCACACAGAAAGGGAACTATAACTAATATTTAGTATTTAGATACCTACTTAAGTATTTGTTTGCTTTAAGAACTTTAAATGTCCTTATTACACAAGATTATCTTGGCTTAGATACAGATATTTTATGCATTTTGATGAGTCAAATGAATTGAAAAATTATAACTATATCTGTTAGGCATTTGAGATACACTGCCTTAGCACAGTTAGTTTTCAATTTCAACTTAATTATTGCATTTTTTTCTTTATAAGATATTTTTTTTTTTTAGTATATTTTAAACAAGCAGTAATCTACTCACCTATATACCAAATATAATTCTAATATTTTTTTATTAATTTTATTGTCTTATATAAATGGATACTAAAGCACATAAAGGTGCTCTATTAAGATAATAATTTCTTAACACACAAGTTTGTTTATGGTACATCTTGAAATCTAGGTATTTTTTGATTAAGGTGAATGAAATGTACAGTCAACAACATGCTGGGCTACCACAACATACGGGGTTACCACCACAGGCTACAAAATTGTTTTGATCAATTCTGAGCTTAAATGCGAAGTCATAAAGGTTCAAAATTGATTGGAGATTTATTCACAATTTGTATAGATTGACGTGATTGCTGACTGTACTATAAGCAGCGCACATAATTAAATTAAGTATAATTATTTAAGTACCATGCCATTATATACCCTTAGGTTGGAATCGATGAAAAGGTAGAAATATTATTAAAAACTTATATTTACATATTGTATGTAACCTACCTTAACCTACCTTACCTACATCTAAACCACAATATTAGTTTAGGTACATGAGATGGTTCTATTGCTATATGTACATTTTATGGAATCAAATTATTTGACATTGTTTATTTGATGATTGCACACAGTCTTTTATTTGTTTGTTTATCTTTTAAGGATGTTATTATCTATGAAGTCTCGGGTTCTATCCCTGGCAAGGTTAATTTAGAAAAACTAACATTTCTATATTGGCTTAGGTCCGATTTTTTGTGTTAACATAACACCAACCATTGTCTCTGATTTCCATCACACAAGTGCTTTAGCTACTTTGGAATGGGAGCAATGTATGTGATGTTGTTCAAATTTGATTTTATTTTTATTTATTAAATATTGTTTTATTTATTTACTATGATCATATCTATTCTGGCTATGAGTGGAATAGACGACAGTCTTCTCCACTCACCAGCAAACAGACAAGATAACCACCTAGTCATTAGTAATGACAAAATACTGAAGTATTTTAATATTTTTTTTTTTTAAATATTGGTTATTTATATATACCTATAGATAGATATATTGTTCAAATTATAATATCATTTCATATATTTAGAAGAAATCAAAAAGTTTAATTGATCATCATAAATTCATTAATTATAATAAAAAGTTTTTGTTTTATAACCAAAAAAATAAAATAAAAAATAAAACTATACTTATTCAATTAACACTGATTCTTAATCATAAATTGAAGTTATTTTTATTTACACAGTTATTTCTTAGAATAAAAATGTTAAAAATATTTAAGTAGGTTACATAATTACCTTTATTGTATGCACAATAAAACGAGACAACAAGAGGCGGACTTACTGCCTTACTGCTAATAGAATTCTCTACCAGTCAATCTTTAAAAAAAAAAAAAAAAAAGATATACCCTACATTAAAATTTAAATATGGTTATATACATAATAATATCGGTCCTTTTTTTGGTGCACAACGTAATAACTCATCAGCAATTTCCAAGGAATACGATGATACATCATCACTCTCTACAGAGTTTCGTGCACACTAATTTGAATGAAGTAAAGTGTCTTAGTATTAGTAGGCACGTTTTTTGATTATTATTAGGTACTTACTTATATCAAAATCTGAATGCGAAATTCTTTTAAAATTACTTGGGAAGTTCTCAGCTCCGTCTTGTCCCTCCAATTCTATTTCAAGCCTCGATAGTAATGTTATCATATACTTAATATAATAATATCATTCTTTTTGATGATTATTTATACCTATTTTTTTTTTATGGTTAGGTATTCCATAATCTGATTCTACAACTGAACTTTAAACATCTAACATGTAGTAAAAATCATCATAGAGGGCGAGACGAACAAGTGCATAATTGTACAATCAAACAAACTTACCAAGTGATGTTCGATTGAAATTATGCACTTGTTCGTCTCGCCCGAAGATGATGAATCCCTCCCACCCTTATATTACAGGTACATGTACCTATACCCTACAGTTGCAGAATCAGCATATATACAGGGCGTGTGAGACCTAAACTTTAAACTTAATGACAGCCAGAAGCGCGCGACAGCACAGGTTGCGTTCCCGTTTAAACGATGCGTTTGAAAACGTCATTTAATTCCTTTCCAAACGCGTTAATTTATTATTCTTTTAACTATGTGGCGTTAGTGAGTACGAGAAACGGTACTAACATGTAGTAAAAATCATCATCTTCGGGCGAGACGAACAAGTGCATAATTTCAATCGAACATCACTTGGTAAGTTTGTTTGATTGTACAAATATACATCACTTTCCGAATATGAGAAATGAAAAAATATTTTTCAATTTGTCGCCGATTTTCGATAACTTTTTAGCCTTATTTCGTAGGTATATGAGTGGTCATAATATCGTATTTTCTTTGAAGAGCACATCAAATAGCAAGTCTTCCACGGAGGTCGTTTTACGTAGTTAAAATTGCAGTACCTACATGAGTTGCTTTTTAAGTACCAAATACGTTTAAGACAATGGGATACTTGGTTCTAAAATACTTTTTGTACCTACCTTGATAAGGATTAACAAGAAAAGCAATATAATAAATCTTGTCTTTTTATCAACAAACGATTCAACTGTATTTACTGTGCGTTGTTGACAAAGTTGCAAAGAATTTTCTCCAATCAAACTATAGACCTACCTACGCCCACGTGTTATATGAATGAAATCGTTACTTATACATACTACATTTTATTCAGTCAGCTGTGTATGAAGGAACTACAACATATCACTTATCAATACTATAGAAGCACATTATCTGTGGCCGAAATTAAATGATTAATAATCTAGATTGTATTCTACGCATATTGCGCTGTATTCATCGGGGTATTAAATTTTCACACACCTATTGCCAGCTTCATTTTCATTTAGATATAGCCAGCGCAGATGACTATTAACACTAAAAAAATTGTTTAAAAAAAAAACAAAAAACCGACTTCAAAAAACCTACCTCTAAAAAGCAAGAAATAATATTCGTAATAATAAAAATACGTCTATTGAAGTCGGGTGGGGCTGGAGTACAAATTCCTTTTTTTTATTCTAAAAGCCCCACCCGACTTCAATAGATTATTTCTTGCTTTTTTGAGGTAGGTTTTTTGAAGTCGGTTTTTTGTTTTTTTTTAAACAATTTTTTATTTTTAGTGTAGGTACCTTGTAGGTAAGGTATATTATATTATGTAGAAAAATCGGCTCAGCCAAACGTAAGATAATCGCGGAGAAACATACTTAAATACGGGTCAAACTGAGAACCTCCTTTTTTAAGTCGGTTAAAAAACTACACCTAAGATATCCCTCTTCCAACAAAAAAATAATTATCTTAATCAGTTCATTAACAAAGAAGTAATACGACCAATCATCGAGGCAATTCACGCAAAATCATACTATTTTCGACCTTTTTTCAAAATTACTTGAAAAGTACTGAACCGATTTCAAAATTTTAAAAAATGGGACCAACTTGGGAGTGTACCTAATGTAATAACGTTTGAATCATTTCAATCGGTCCAGCCGTCTTCGAGTAATCGGTGGACATACACAAAAAAAAAAAAAAACAAATATACAGACGAACATAGAACCGCCTCCTTTTTTGGAAGTCGGTTAATTAGTGACAGTGCTATACAAATCACAATCATTGGCTGTCGAAAATACACGCATAGCGACAGCCTTTCAAATGATTTGTTGATTTAATGGTTCAATTACAGATTTTCCTGCCATCATTCTATTTTGTAACTATGTTGCGTATGAAACAGGAAAATTCAGAAGATCAATACAAGATAATAATGTTATGATATGAGAAATTGTACAAGTTATCCTAAAACTAATATTGGAAACACTATGTAGTTAATCTAGACTATTTAATGACTAACCTTTTTGCTCCACCGGTTACATTTTATTTTAGAGACTGATTGTTACTACCTAAGTTACAAATTGCGTATTATTCCAATTACCTGCACAACACAACAATAACACTGATGTTACCGTGCTCCGTGCTTCGGAAGGCACGTTTAGCCGTTGGTCCCGGCTGCATTTACAGTCGTTAACTCCCACCAATCCGCATTGGGCCCGCGTGAAGGGTTATGGCCCGTCCTCCTTATCCACCCAAAAGGAAGGCCTGTGCCTCAGCAGTGGGGACATTAAAAATGGCTGATGGACATGTGTCAAAAGCTCTTACAATTTTATTGAAACGTCATCGTCCCAATAACCCGAAGGACACACTACACCCTCCCGGCTAAAGAGGCATAACTCGCGGTTTTTGTTTCACAGACTAATGACAGTGTACAAATAGCCAAATCAGCACTCGGCCCACGTACTGCAATAACCATGAAACGTTACTGTCATATGTCGAACAAGGCCCTCGGTATGTGCGGTGCAAAAACGGCACAACTTGGTACAAGCTCCCCGGATTCCGAGGACGTGTGTTTATAGGCGAGCATTCCGAAATGCGACACTGTTTTGCTGGGATGCGTGTTAGATATTCTATTCTTCAGTTGCAACCTTGTTTATAAGAAACTACCATTTAAATTTAAGATTTTAGCATTCACAATGTTATTTTTATACAAAAAATTCGACTCGCTCCAGATCATATTCTCAGCCGGGGAAAAAAAGTGGCGAAAAGTGGCGTTTATAATAATTTTCCGGGGTTGTATGCATTGTAACCTATCTACCGTATTTGGCTCTAAGGGTTGTTTGTAACACGTATTTTCAGACCCATGACAAAATAATGTGATACCATCATCATCATATCAGCCGCACGACACCCACTGCTGGGTATAGGCCTCCCCTAACGATCTCCACGACGCCGACGATCGGTCCTGCGCTGCCCGCATCCAGCGGCTTCCCGCAACCTTCACCAGATCGTCGGTCCACCTTGTCGGGGGCCTACCCACGGAGCGTCGTCCGGTGCCATTCCAGAACCTTTCCGCCCCAACGGCCATCGGTTAATTCTCGCTATGTGTCCAGCCCACTGCAACTTCAGCTGAGCGATCCTTCGAGCGATGTCGGTTACTCTATGTGATACCATAGCCAAATCAATTTGATGTTACAGTGACACTAATAATGATGCATCTGCGAAACCTATTTTACCAACTTTTACCACTTTATATATAATACCTTAGGGATCTTTTAGATTTCATACAATAATAACTTATAAAAGTGATAAAAAAATCGTATTTATTTATTATTGTATAAAAAGAAAAGCATAGAAGTTATCTTCTATGCTTTTCTTTTTAATAAAATAACTAAGTTCCAACAAAGAAATATCAGGCAAAGTTTGCTCGTAGAACAAACTTTGAAATATAAAGTTTGCCAAGAAAAGTTCACAATTTTCCGCTTAACTAAGCCGGCAGTAAGTCTCACTGGTTGCTTTAATACCACCACGGAATATACGTATACGAGTATATACGGGCTTAAACTTGCAAGAACTATGTAACAGGTATAATTACACAGTAAAGGAGTTTCAATTCAACTTATGTATAACAAAAGCCGTTGAAACTATTAAGATAGGTAAATATAAACCAGTTTTTTGTCATGTTTCTTCTCTATTTTTTTACTTTATTACATTAGATTGCACACTTAGAATAATAACAACTTAGAATGATAGTCTCCTACAAAGCGCACTGTCAATAATAAAATAGTGACACTAATAGAACTGAGCCAAGATGGCTCAGTTTTCAGATTTTTATCTTTCATAGGTTGCCTAATCCTATAAGAACGAAAAAGTTTTAATTTCCCTAAATTTAGTGGATTAGCTATACTATTTTATTAGATTTTAGTTAGGATTAGGTAACGTATGAAGGATATAAATCTGACTGAGTTTTTTTTGCCTCACTTTACATACGAGAACTCGGCTTCTAGGCAGGGAACGGAAAACCCCTTTTTTGGTTAAACCAATTGATAGGGAAACCCTATTAAAAAACTTACCAAATGATAGGGTTTCCCTTTCGATATGGTTAGTCGATGTTATGCTTACCGTATTGATGGGGTTTTTGAAAACAAGTCTATGAAATATCCAATCAAAAACCCTTTTAACGGTAAGCGGTTCATGAAATACCCGATCAAAACCCCATTAACGGTAACCGGTTCTGGTCCTTCGGCCTAGTTAGAACTATGTATAAATTGCTTGAACACGTTTTAAAACCCCTTCATAAAGCCTTCATAGGGTTTCCTCGATAGGGTTTTCGTATTCGTTAAGTGCTTACTTGGGTTACCCGTTTGATATACCGTATTGATACTATCAATATTTAATTTGATAGGGTTTTTGTAAACAAGTCTATGAAATACCCAATCAAAAACCCCTTTAACGGTAAGCGGTTCCGGTCCTTGCTTCTAGGTGTTTGAGGTGTTATTATTCTAAGATGGCACAGCACTAATTTTATAAAAAAAATAACGTGATAGTGACTGATAGAATAGGCAAAAAATTAATGAGAAGGATAACTGACATTCTGCACAAATGATTTGTTTAATTTAAAATTGGTCGTTAAATTTACTAAATTGGACATTTAACATTTTCTGTTCTGTTGCTCATTTTCCACCTCACAGTATAATAACCATAACAATTAATTTAACGTCGAATGTTAACCACCGAAATGCCAACAACAAAGCGCTGGTTTACACGCTCCTGGAAAAACAATAGCAGCATTCGACACGAGTGTAACATGCTCGAACATGTCCGTCCCTTTTTGTAGACAAGTCGGGACGTGTATGAAAACGATTGGCATGCGCTTTATATGAAAATTTGGGACAAACAAGTAAGTATAAACTTGGGTTAAGAAGATAAGATTAAAAACGAAGGAATACTGTTTTGACAATGCTTGACTTTTTCACATGCCGTCAATTTCTCTATTTGAACCATAAAGTTAATATACAGGTTATTAACTTTATGATTTGAACTAAAAATTATATCCTTCTGCGATTAAAATCAGTAAAAAAGACTCATCCATTTTTAACCGACTTCAACAAAAGGAGGAGGTTCTCAATTCGATTGTATGTTTTTTTTATCGTTGTTCGCGCGTATCTTCGACATTTATGGACCGATTCAGTAGTTTACAAGTAATCCTGAAAAAACTATGATATTAAATTAACTACCTTGACGATTTTGTTATTTATATATGAACCGAATTAGATGATTTTTTTTGTTGGGAAAGGGATACCTTTGTGTAGTCTTTTTAACCGACTTCAAAAAAAGGAGGTATTCAGTTTGTATGTATGTATGTTTCTCCGCGATTATCTCACGTTTGGCTGAGCCGATTTTTCTACCTAAATAATATACCTACACCACTATTATATATTCTGTGCCTACACTACCTAATACACAAGGTACTTACACTAAAAATAAAAAAATAAAAAAATTGTTTAAAAAACAATTTGTTCAGAAAACCTGCCTCTAAAAAGCAAAAAATAATATTCAAATCATTAGACACGCATTATCATTGTTATAATAAAACACGTCAATTGAAGTCGGGTGGGGCTTTTAGAATAAAAAAAGGAATATGTACTCCAGCCCCACCCGACTTTAATAGACGTGTTTTATTATAACAATGATAATGCGTATCTAATGATTTGAATATTATTTCTTGCTTTTTAGAGGCAGGTTTTTTTTAAGTTGTAAACATTTTTTTTAAATGGAACTCTTAATTAATGTCGATAGAAGAATAATTTGTCACAGTCCAAATATTTAAATAATCTGAATATTATGAAGGGCTTTCCATGATAGGTTCTGGTTGTTTAGAAATCTGAATCAACGTGTATACTTTAAAGGAATTTCATAAATTATAGATTTATTATTAATTGAAAAAAAAACGGAAGCAGACATTTATAGCCATAACTAATGTAGGTTTACATTAATTCATTGAATTATCTCGCCAACGGTTCGTCCGTAGAGTCACTTAGCGTTAATAAATATGTAATAAGTTTAATGTTTATAATTACAAACTGATTATTCGATATCGGTGTAAATTGCTACGTTTAAGTGCTTTGAAGCACTTGGTTGTAATTATTGATGTGAACGAGAATTGTGGAGTTACGATGAGTCGTTCAATCGACACTTCATTCACTCGTTCATTAAAACCATTGGTTTAATGAATGGGTTGGTTAGTTGGGTAGATAATTACTGTGTAAGGATACCGTTATGCTTGTATCAAGTAACAATCAATCTGAATGAATTACTCTTTAATGCACTTCACATTAAGGCGATTCCCTGACCGAAAGTGGCGCCCTCAGAGATTTTTGTTCAATAAGTTGTTAATAGAAAAGGATTTTAATAAAACTTTTCGTTGAATTTTTAGGGCCCACAGTCTAGTATTTTTAGAAGGTCTCACTACATACCCTCGCAGTCATTCGTAGAAGTAGATAGCAAATGTGTCTAAAACGGCTACTGTTAGCAGTTTTGCTATTTACTTCTAGCAGTGACTACGTAGGAATGTAATGATACCGGCTAAAAATACTAGACTATGGGCCCTAAAATTCCACCAAAAGTTTTATTAAAATTTTGTATTAGACAACAATAGGTATTAAGTAATATTCACCGCGGCGCCACTTTCGGTCCGGGAAAGCGCCTTAATACTTTTGACGATGAAAATATTTTTTGTTAGTTCACGCCCGCAAAAACCTTTAACGATAATTTATTTAGGTACCTATCAAGATGTAAGACACAAACTAAAACAAATAAAAATAAAAAAAACTTATAACAATGATGATTAAAATTAAAAACATCAAATTCTATTAGCTGTCGATACAATATTAAGATGAGAAGTATTAAACACTCGCCTATGTCTATCACTTTTCCTTAAAAGGATATCAAAACAAAATGCCAATTAAATATAACTCGATCAATCAGAAAGAGACGCAAATATAGAAACTGCGACACAAAACAGGACAGATATATTAAAATAAGCTAAGACAACCTCAATTTTATCGCTACCATAAAAGGATTGAGTAGAATTTTATAACGAAATGTATGCAAATTTATGCTCTATCAACTGAGTCATACGATTAAAAGTGGGTTTTGATTTAAGCGTACCGTGTGCAACTCTGGCGCCGATTATAGCGGATAAATCGAATGATGAAGTCATTTTGGAGTTTATGGTGTTAACTTCATTATGAGAAAAGTTATTGAAAAGCTTTCTTGTATTCGTAAAGATCGTCAAAACTTTTTTAATAACCCTTAAATTTTGAACATTTTCCATTAACCGACTTCAAAAACAAGAAGGTTCCTTATCTATTCGCGTATATTTTTTATTATTATTTACACCGATTACTCAAATACGGCTTTACCGATTGAAATGATTAAAATCAGATTTGTTTCCAAGTTGGTACCACTATCTAATTTTGAGACTGTTTTTGTTTTTAATTGCACGTTTTTGAAGGAGTTTTTTTTTAATCAATAAACTTAAGACAAGTGTTGCAAAGAGAGAACAAATAAGATATGACACATTACTACAAGCAGTCTATTGCTCCTTCATTTGCTGTTATCATCATAAAATGCGAACTAACAAAATAAAATACTGCAAAAAAGTATCTAACCTAAATTATACATTGTATGCAACGTTTACTGCTTTAAGGCGAGGCCAGTTCACGATCTGATGAAAAGTCTGATTTTTGAACTTCCAATGTGAAGAACTGATGTAAAATTCTACTTCACAAAAATTACTGTAGACTAAAAAAGAAACAAAGAAGCAAAGTAACCGAACAGAATATTGAAAATGGCATGGTAACTCTGTAAAAAAATCCTGAATAACACCATAAAAACTTATAAAAAAAAATTCAAATCGTCAGATTTCATAATTTTCAACGACAGTGATATGATTTTGTATGCAAAAAGGATAGCTTTTTTATCGATCTAACACAATAATCGAGTACATTTTTAATAAATGATCCAGTATTTCAGAAATCAATAAAAATGTACTAAAATTCGTCAAATTTCTGGCGAAGTGTCAATTAAAGTTATGCAATATTCAACCTTATTCTAAAGACATAGTGAAAGAGTAAATTTCGTGAAAAAAGTTACATAAAAGAAATCGGTTTTTAGTGATAAGGCCGCTATTTGTATGTCTCCTTTATGTTGCACTGTCTCTGTTTGTTTCTGTGTGTACAAATAAGACCCACCTTTTTGACCTACATTCTCATTTAGACCCACACTTTTCTGGTTTCTAGTTTAACCCCACTTTTAATAAACTTTTAAAAATACAGTTTTTCAGTTGGGAGCAGATGCTACCTATTTGTCTATAGCGCACTGATTAAAACTCATGTCATTTGTTGTTTGCAAAATATTTCATCAACTTCAAGCTATACTAATCGATTAAACTCATTGTTATATGACTAATGCCATTTTCGCGTGCTCCTCATCATTTCAGTCACGTACAGCATGAGCTGTGTCGTTGGCATGCGCGATATAAAACAATGACATTTTATTATGAATTATATGTCTGATTAGCCATAATCGATGCCTAACATAGTAACGAATAGCGTCTGGTAGTGACGCAAAATTATTGTTTTTCAATTCAATAGTATTCACAAACATTACTATGAGGTCTCACAGTGCTCGCGGACGCACAGCGTCCTAACTACCAATCACAGTAATACGTAAAACAAACAAACCATAAGAAAAAAACACAACTCTGTAATATCGATAGCAAAATGGAAAAATAAATCTTCGGTTATTTTCATGAAATTCTTGTATAAAATTCTAAACTTAGAAAACATTTTTGTATGAAATTTAATATTTTTGACAAATACGCAAAAGTAATTAACATACCTACTAATTTATCTTATTTAAATATTGATGTAAAGTTTATTTTCCAACATTTCAACCTTTCTGTCGAAACTAAGATGCGACTTGTTGGTCGATTTTTTTTATCGACAATCGCTAGTTAAATCTAATCGCCACCTCATTGAAACCAGCCTTTCTATTGTCTAATTTCAAAATCTATCGCAATCGCTTTCAGGAGTAACACATTGAAGTTTCTTTAGGGCACAAATAAAAACTTACCAAAGAAATTCAGCAATGTGTCAATCCATATGTCAAACGAAAGCGATTGTTATAAATTTTTAAAATTAGTCAATAGCCCCCCAGGTTTGCGATTAGATTTTACAAGCGATTGACTAAAATCAACCAGCAAATCGCCTGCTAAGTTAACCCGTGTAAATACCACACTGAAACTTTAAAAGTAGCAGCTTTACATTACTTTACTTTACATCGGGTTGAATTAAAATTAGGATTCAGGACTTCTGTCTTTTCTGTAGGTCCGTCCTTTTTCTTTTATCCAAACTCAGACAGCTTGGGAACAGAATATCTTCCCTCTGCCAGTGACTGTTAAAAGTACACAACATGAATATTCAATTACAACCTTCGCAGACGAAAATACATCCTCAACAAATTCTCAAAGGGATTTTAATACATAATTTGGCATTTTAGCGTCCCGCAAAACCTTAATTTCTGTCCAGTGGAAATATTTGTTTAAAATGAATAATTTAAGCGCGTACCGACGACATTGCGTAAGGGAATATTTTACTACCTTATAAGTCAGTGTTAAATGAAGATAATTGAAATGTTACCAAACGTGTGTAAAATACGAATTAAAAATTAACCCCCTAACATCAGCTGTTAACTTAAAGCAATGATTAATGAGGAAGCTTAATTCTTTGATATTTTAAATACCTCTTAAGCCAAAGATCCTGACTTTAAATATCGGTAGAGGCATAATACAAATAGTTAACCGTTGAAACACAACCTGCAATTTCTCAACATTTAACAAAAGTAGGAAAAAAATTGACATATTGCTGCAATAATAATTTCAATAAACGGTAACTTTGCATTCTTTCGATTTTCTAGTCAAACCAATAGCCATTTTTTACAATAAACACTATAAGTGACTAATTGACAGCTATTACTTTGTAGCTCAGTTTCTATCATTCTGAGTAACTGTTATCTGCTATTTGTTTTTTTTTGTTCTTTTTTCCGCTTCGAGCAGAAAAGGCAAAGGCTCATTTGCGCCAACGATGCCACAAAAAGTCATAAGTTTGTATTTTCTCACAAGCAACGTGAATGCAAAGGACATGTTTTTAAAACAAATTCTACCGCATTAAGTATATTACAGAGTATTACAGAGTTACATTATATTACAGAGCGCAAGTCATCATACTTTTTTCTCTCACCTACTGAAAAAGTATAAGTGCAAAATAATACACCAAATAGAAGCCAATCATTTTATTCGGTAATGTTTAAATAGGGCCATAAACCGAACCAAGTTTATGTCTTCATTAAACTGAACAACGTCTTATACTACTCTTAAGTCGTAAAATTGGAACGGAAAAAGGTGAAATGTCGCAAATAAATACTGAAAGGATTGAAAACAAATAAAACCGTCCATCTTAATCTAACGGTTCAGATATATTGAGAATTTCTGTCCAATCTTCTTCTTTCTTCTTGGCGTATCGACTCTGGTATTATTATATTTGTGAAGAACTAAACTCAGCCACCGATATAGCATTATTATTATCAACTGTACAATTTGTCGACTCTGTACAATAGAATCATTGAAAATAAGATAAAATAACTGAACCGTACTTATAATTTATCTGAAAGAGTTGATACAAAATATAAACGCTGAGAGAAGATCAATCCGATTTCAAATTAGATAGTCAGATATAATGCTTATTTACTCGGGTCTCGTTATTTTCTAGTTTTCATAAAAAAATATACAAAAATCATCAGTTACTTAATACGACAATGCTTTTTGTCAGGTATTCTATGCATATTAAAAGTAGAATAGTTTGTCCAATCACATTTCATCCATAAATCAATTACTTTTAAGGACACGTTCAGTGAATTATATCATCGTAGGAAACAGTCTTTCGTATTAAAAACTTTTACAATATAACTTTGCGGTCCACAGAGCTTATTGAAATCCAAAACACGTCTTAGTGCTAAAGAAATAAGATTTACTTTCGTGTGTATTTACGAGTTCTCATAGCGTAGTTTGGGTATTTTTGTTTGATAGTTTTCTTGAGCCGACACTATGTGAATTTGTATGCTCAATGCATTGGTAACCCGGAAGAAGCGTCTGCTGTTTTTTTTTGACAGAACAAGGGCTTTGACACCTACACTGAAATGCTTTGGCTTCGGCAAAGAAAATATACACTTGGCTTTGGCAAGTCTGCAACTGGAACAGCTTCTTTAAAATGCATGTATAATACTTTAACTGTAATTTTTTTTAATTCGATTGAATCAGGCGTCACTTGGCGGAAGTCCCAAACCATTTTGAAAAAAGAAATATATGTAGCTTACTTCCGCAAACAAAATATGCAAGATGCAACGCCCGCCCGCCCGCAAAAATATGCACATGCACACCACAAAATATAAGTGCACAATACCTGCATTTAGCAAAACAGCAACACACCTTGCACCTTTACCAATTAGGCTACTCTACACGTGTTTCGCCCCAACCCGGAGCATCCTCAGGAGTTAGATCGTGCGTAAACCAACACCGAATACCTCCTGAGTTGTAGGTCCTGGAGTTAGCTTTGATTTTACTAGTCCGAGGATAAAAAATCAGTTCTAGAGTAGTCATAAACTCATAAATGCAAATATTATGACATACATACCCAACTACACCGAACATCATCAACCAAAAGTTACATCAAATCATTATAAGCTACTATATTATTTAGAACTTATTTTTGCGAGTTCTACAGTTTTGAGAGGAAAAGAAACAGCTGCTTTGTCGTCTTAAAATTTGACTTCAAGTCCAAACCTCAAACATTTATTTCCTTTACGAACTCATTTCGCAAACAGATAAAGAATCCTTACATCTTCAAAAAGTTTCCAATCTTTTCCAAGGAAGTGGAATAACCTCATAATTCTGAACCAAAGGCGCCAGGATGTTCATACAATGAAATTCGACAGTGCATTAGCCATGCAACCTGCGAGGGTGCAATTAGGACGGCCGGTGACGTGACGATGGCGTACCGAATACGTGACGTGAAATCTCATCAGCTTAGGATGTTGCGAACAGCTGTCGTCGAGGAAGTAGCCGGCATTGTATTTAAATGGCAAGTTTTGGAAGCTCCTGTTTTCGAACATTTGCAGGATATGTGATATGTTATAGTGAATTACAAATATGCGTCTGGGCTGCAACTTGTAAATTGCAAAGGCTTATAATATAATAAAGTCAACAATGATGAATTACTTAAAATTTTGATAACAAGAACATTTGAACATAAATTGTGAATATAAACGAAAAAAAAATTCGCATTTCGCAACAAACATTTCGAGTAAGATTTCTTGATATTGGCGTGAGATCGACTGGTCACCGTATGTTTATTACAAACTAGCTTCCGCCCGCGACTTCGCCTATATGATAAAAAGTGTCCTATATTTTTATCCAGACCGCAGCCGATAAACTATCTGTGTGTGTGCCTAATCCAAATCCGTTCAGCCGTCTTTGTGTGGTCAATCACAATTGTCAACAATCCAAACATATAAACTAAAAAACTTTGACATTTATAGAGGGATAAAAATGCAAGCTAAAATTAATGGAGATTTTTCTAAAGTATCCTGATACACATCGCGTTAATAAGCGCGGAGCTTAGTTGAGTGACCACAACAAGCAATATCCGAGGACACGTGAAAACTCCAGTGTTCGCAGCACGTTCGGTCATTTCCTCTCGGTTCGGTTACGTTGCAAATAAAGTGTCTGTAAACAAATTTAATATTGAGACATATGAAAATATTTATACAGAGTGTCTTTTTATTGACTTTCCAAATTTTAAGAATGTGATCAGTCCATGAAACTGAAAAACTTTCTCTAAGAAACATAGGGTCAAATTTGTAAAAAAAAAACTTCCCATACAAATCAAAGATCACGTGATCAGTTTAGTAACGGATGACCAAAGTTTTGCGGCGTATTTCGACACCTATAATGTTTCATGGACTGAACACATCCTTACAATTTGGAGAGTGAATAAAAATGAAGCCTGTTCCGGCCTACTTTGGTATTCTTAATAAATGATTATTGAAAATCTTTATGGAAAAAGCGCTTAAGTTACCTATGTTTAAAAAAACACACCCACAAAATCGATATGGCGAATAAACGTTTCCTGCTTAGGCATAGAATGAAAGAAATCAAACACTTATTTAAGACAAATTACTTAAATTGATAAAACAACAGGTTATAAGTATAAAAACAAAATTATAGTCTATGATGTAATTATTTCATAATAAGTTACATAGAAACTGTAACCACACGTAATACTATGTAATTCGGTTATTTGATTTTGTTCGGTAAATAATCATCACGTTAGGCTGTCGATTAAATAATAGTCCCCTTGTTGGGGGTCTCTCAAATAGTTCACACAATGGTTTTACTTATTTGGTTTAATATTAGCTATTTAGCAAAATATTCTATACAAACTCAGTGGTCTTTATAAACTGTCCGAAAGCTTCCAATATTCTAAGCACCCTACACACAAACGGTGATCGTTAAAATCGTAATTCGGCGCGGGCCTTGCATTTCTAATATTCATGGGACACCGACCTGGTACCGGAAACGTCTGCGAGGAGACCGGGAAGTGTTCATTGTGCATTTTTTTATATCTATTTTCGTCACAGGATATTACGATTTTCGGAGGTCGTCGACTTTAAAACCTCATTGCTGAATAATTAAACACTCGTATTTAAGAACAATACTTAAACGAACCTTGCCTATGTGAACGCACTGCGTTAAAATAGAGCTCTGTGATTGGTTCGTTTGTTTTACGTGTGTCAATCGTAGTTGGGACGCTGTGCGTCTGCAGACACTGTGAGACCTCATAGTAATGTTTGTGAATGTTCGTGAAAATTTTGTTTGAATAGAGTATTCCATTCCGAGCGTACGTATGCATTTCAAGTGATTCTTTGAGTTTAATAGTGAGTATAGGTACCTTTTTTATAATTTTTTACTATTCGCTGATAGAGAAGTAAGAATTTACCTTTGAATATTTGCCTTAATCAACTTTTTTTCATTTCAGCACTATGGACATTTAAGCACCTTGGACATTTTAGCACCTTGGTCATTTCAGCACCTTGGTCATTTCAGCAACTTGGTCATTTTAGCATCTTGGTCCCAACGCTCCGCTGAAGCACCTCCAGCATAGAATCAACTGTTAATAGTAATCGTTCCTATTCGTAACAATAATAATTGTGATAAACATTTCACAAGAAAGCATTGAAACCTAACTATACAAAATAGACGTTACACAGCTTTTAAATCGATTAGGAAATCAATTATCGATTTCAAACAACGATTACATTGATCAACAGACCTTACTCGATCAATTTGAAATTGATCTCATCGATTTGGACAAACTTCCTGTCGAAGTTGCCCAATGGGTTTTGATTTCTTCATAACAAGTAACACTATGAGACACACTTCCTTTAAATTTCGATTAAGTACACACAAAACATGGTGTTGATCTCTTGTTAAAAATAACGAACGTATTATTAAAATATACAATAGCAGTATCAGACAGTAAATCATGAAAATCATAAAGAAGAGGAAACGGAGCATATTAGAGATACTGTAGACAATTTTTGGGGGTTATTACAAGTAATTTTATTTTCTCAATGTCTATCAATTGCGTGACTTTCATACGTTAATACGACAATATCTCTCAGTATCGTCAGCAACTCAAATGGCTTCCTATTTGTGAGCATAGGAAGGAGTTGTTTGTACGCTTTTCAACATCTTATTCGATTCACATACCCCGATTTCAGTTTCTGGGTGACTCTCATCTACGTGACCTCCGTTCTAGTAACAACCTCCTCTTGCTAACTCCTGTCCATTCTTCTGGCTTTGTCTCCGGCTCATTCACCCTCTCGGCTATAAGACCAGTAAGTTCATTTTCAAAAGGCTGGTTCGCGAACACTACTTGAGTTCTATACTTTAAGTTCATCAAATCTGACCTATATATTCTTATATGTAAGTATTATATAAGTAGGTATATTATTATATTATATTCATATATATATATATTAATTTTATAGTAAGTACTTAGGATTATTTATGTATGTATTGCTTTGTATGTTTATATATAGTTATTGAAGCTAGATCTTTATTTATGATCAACGTATTTTTGTTTAACTTAGTTGTCCATTTTTTGCCGCCACGATTTCTTTTTTTAACACCCTTTCCGGTCGACTGTTAGAGAATGCCTTAAGGCATTAAGTCCGCCAATTGTATTTTCTTATGCAATAAAGTTATATAAATAAAAAAAAAATGAGACGCATTGATTGATAACCATTCAGAGGACAAGTTTTAAGAGCTTGCAGGGGGCTAGTCCTAGAGCATGACGACCGCGAGAGCGGTTGTGTCTACGTTGAAATGTCAAAAATGACATATCAACGTAAATAATTTGTTTAACTGTTAAAAACGTCATTTAGGGGTAGACAAAATCTTTTTCGGGTTCGTCATGCTACGCCTCTGGTCAGGTACTTACCAAACTAAAATGTTATAAAGCAAGCGTCATCTACCTATTAGGTTATTAGGGTTCCGTCCCAAAATGGTAAAAAGGAACCCTGATGATGTGACTCAGTCGGTCTGTCTGTCTGTCTGTCACAGCTGGATATCTCGAGAACTACTAATGGTATCAACTTGAAATTTGGAATAGTTAAAGATGACGTTTGTCCAACTATTTTGCAAATAAGAAATAAATAAAAAAATAAATATTTTTTTTACAACAGGGACTGAAAAAGGGGCTTAAAAATTTTAAGTGGGGCGACTAGGGCATGTGGGGTATCATATGAAATAACACTGTTTGCACATTTTAAATCATTTATTCTTTTTTTTAGGCCGCATAGTTTACGACTTATGATGAAAAATGTAAAAAAAAATACCGTCCCCCCCCCCCTTTATCTCCGAAGTTTGCAAAGAGAAAAATCTGAAATAATTCTAAGTGATAGTAGTTTATGTAAAGATTACTGGAAAAATTAAACGATGTCTCAAATAACACACTTTTTTAAGAAATTCAAAGAACAAACAAGAAATTAATAAGTTCCTCTACCAGTCAACAGATGGCCCTGACCCAAGAAAAAATAATTTAGTTCCACTAACGGTCAAGAGATGGCGCTGGACTAAGAAAAAAAAATAGTTCCACTATCGGCCAAGAGATGGTGCTGAACTGCTGACCTAATACTGCAATAATAATTTTATTTTTTTACAGCAGGCTCTGCAGTGTATTTATTATGATGGTACGGAAACCCTCGGTGCGCAAGTCTGACTCGCTCTTGACCGGTTTTTTTTACATTGATTAAATTTGTTAGTACTAATACCTGAACTTTCTATTGTACCGAGTTAATTTTTGTACGTACAACAGCATTTAATTATGTTCGATAGATTATTAAGAGAAATCTGTTTTTGGTTGTACATATTTCTTTAAAGCTGTTGGTTTTCTAAATAAACAAATATCGTAGTAGAAATGCTGAGTGCTGAGCTGACCCTGAAGAATATAGATATCAAAACTGATATTGAGATAAAAACATTAATCTTTTATACCCAAGTTGTATAAGCTGTTGGTTTTCTAAATAAACAAATATCGTAGTAGAAATGCTGAGTGCTGAGCTGACCCTGAAGAATATAGATATCAAAACTGATATTGAGATAAAAACATTAATCTTTTATACCCAAGTTGTATAAGCTGTTGGTTTTCTAAATAAACAAATATCGTAGTAGAAATGCTGAGTGCTGAGCTGACCCTGAAGGATATAGATATCAAAACTGATATTGAGATAAAAACATTAATCTTTTATACCCAAGTTGTATAAGCTGTTGGTTTTCTAAATAAACAAATATCGTAGTAGAAATGCTGAGTGCTGAGCTGACCCTGAAGGATATAGATATCAAAACAGATATTGAGATAAAAACATTAATCTTTTATACCCAAGTTGTATAAGCTGTTGGTTTTCTAAATAAACAAATATCGTAGTAGAAATGCTGAGTGCTGAGCTGACCCTGAAGGATATAGATATCAAAACAGATATTGAGATAAAAACATTAATCTTTTATACCCAAGTTGTACCCAACCAACTAGTTCAACATTTACTCATTTTAAAAAATGAATATCGTTAAAGTGACAATTGAAACCATTTCCTGAATTAACTGAAGATATAAATACAAGGAACTAACGATCAAAGGCACTCATTAAGCAAAATAGATCGATATTATAGATCGTGATGAATAAATCATCTGTATTAACTAGTTGCTGAATGAAATCCATTGTGTGGGATGCGCAGGCGACGCTGACGTCATCAAGTGTTGCCATATTTAGAGATGTTTATATCATTAGTAGATTTATCGTATTTTCAAGTCAAAATTATTTGAATGTTAAGTACCTAACTGATTTTTGTAGTCTTACTTAATTTGGAATTAAATGCCTTTATTGAGATTTATATTAGTGTTAATAAACTCTTAATAGCATATCTCTCGATGGGAAAATTTAGTTCCGCCAAAATTAACCTATAAATAAGCAGCTTATATTTTACACCCGTATTTTTGGTTTCAGAACTGTTCAAACAAATACTTAATTGTATCAGTTAATAGATTTAATTTGGCTCAATTCATCAATTGGAAATAAAACATTTTTACGGATTACAGCGCGTATATTCAGTGGTGGCCATATAATTAAGGACACCAGCTGATTTTCATACAAACGAGGTAACTTTGAAGCCATAGTTCTCCGCCAAGGATTGGCCTAGCTGTGACCTGATGAAGGCCATCCAGGGAGTGAATGGAGGAGATTCAGATCGCAATACACACCCAACTGATCTGATCAGCATTTTAAGATATAAAAGGATCTGAGTTTTCAGTTTCAGGATCAGTTAGGTGTGTAGAGCGATCTGAATCTCCTCCAATCACTCCCTGGATAGCCATCATCAGATCACAGCTAGGTCCATCCCTGGCGGAGAACCAAGACTACAAAGTTACCTCGTTGGTATGAAAATCGCCTGGCGCCCTTAATTATCTGGCCACCACTATATAATATTCAGTTAGTTCAGTTGTTATTTTAGAATTATTTAGTTTTGATTTACTGATTTCTTTTTAAATTTATCAACATAATTTATCAAGCTACTCGCAGAATTTCATTGTTTCCGTTAATGAAAATCATTTTAAAGTTTTACTTGGCAATTCTGGACTACTAACTATTTATAAAGTAATTTATTAATTTTAAGATAAGTAAAATTTTCATAACGAAAAAGTCACTAAGGATATTTTAATTAAATAACATTTTTCAAAATACTATTAATATTATTACCAGTGCGTTAATTTTAAGATTGATCTAACCAATTAGCTATCTAAGCAGATCAAGTATATTTGTCGAATAAAACTAATATTGAAAGAAAGTAGACACTTCAATAATCTCCGGTATGAATGCCATCTTATCAATAACGGCTATTGATTAACTAGCGGCCGCCCGCAGTTTCACCCGCGTGGTTCCCGTTCCCTTGGGAATATCGGGATAAAAAGTATCCTATGTTTTAATCTAGGCCATCCACTATCTGTGTGCCAAATTTCAACCAATCCCGTTCAGTAGTTTTTGCGTGATTAAGGAACAAACATCTAAACATCCAAACCCACAAACTTTCACATTTATAATATTAAGTAGGAGTAGTATTTCAATCAACAAAAACTGAAAATTTTGGAACTTAAAAACTTATTCACCTCTCAAGCTTACGCGCTCACTAAACATGAAATAAAATATTTTTTAACGGATACTAGCTCGGTTTTATTGAAAGTCCATCAGCCATTTTTTGATGTCCCCACTGCTGGAGCACAGGCCTTCCTTATGGGTGGTAAGGAGGATGGGCCATAACCCACCACGCGGGCCCAATGCGGATTGGTGGGTGTTAACGACTGCAAATGCAGCCGGGACCAACGGTTTAATGTGCCTACCGAAGCACGGAGGAGCTCGAGATAATAAATTTTGGTCACCCATCCCATGATCGACCCTTGCGAACGTTGCCTAACTTCCGCAATCGCTGGGCCAGGCGCTAAACCACTGCGCCACCGAGCTCCCCACTACATTACCCAACCACACACATTATTGAAAGTACTTAATGGTCATTAGTTGATTCAAATCTCTATTTTGGGGAAAATAAAACATCAAATCAAA
The DNA here is from genome assembly GCA_950108535.1 of Agriphila straminella. Lineage (NCBI taxonomy): Eukaryota > Metazoa > Arthropoda > Insecta > Lepidoptera > Crambidae > Agriphila > Agriphila straminella. The sequence goes on from OX467312.1 coordinate 15,899,413, forward strand.
ATAGCAACTATAGTATCCGTTAAAAAAGTGTTTTATTAAAAGCGTATTGCCAAAGCCGGATCGAACTTGACTACTTTTTAACGCTGTGTGATTTTGAATGCGAAACGGCAACGCGATCCGGAATGGGAATGTTTGAGGTGTGAAGATATTGAGGTTTTTCACGGTTCGGCCAATAATTGGCCGGAATATTATATGTTATTATAGTTTCTTTATGACCGATATTATTTGCGCAACTGGATTCCAATCGCGACGCAAACTTTCGGCTGCTGTTGACAATGCATTCCCGAATTCAAAATAAAATGTAATAAAAAGATTGTTATATCCTTCCTGGCAGTACAAATTTAACGAAGAATAAGTTTATACTTAGAATAATTTTGCTAAGCAATATTTTAAACTTATTCTTCGTTGTTCATGTTCGGTGAAAAGGGTATTTCTAGGATCATTAGTTATTTGTGTCGTAGGTACGGTATAAACTAGTAGCTTTATAAAAAAATATGTATAAACAGTCTATTTAAATCATGATGTAGTTCAATGTTAAATAGGAGTACTATAATATTTTAAAATAAAAAACCACAGGCATAATAAAAATTTCCCGGTTAAAAGTCTTGAAACAAAAGACAAACAGTTTCCTCACTTCCAAAGACCACCAACAAACCGTAAACTCTTAATGTGACAATTAAAATGACAATACATCAGGAGAAAGTCGGCTCCCAAAATGGAAATCAGATCCTAGCCCATTGTGCGTCGCTTAATGACACTATTCCGAAGCGAAGTGGTCCATACAAACACAGTAGCCACCAAAAAAGGATACAATATCGTGTCGATTTGAGTCCCGACAAAAAGCGGCCGTATCTTGCTTAATTGTCCGCGCCGTTTTTGGTAGTTTTCAAATCGAGAAAACTACCAAAAACGGCACGCTGACTCAAACGCCTACGCTCCTGTTTCTAACACCTGATTACAATTTGTTAGGAAGTTGGTCGGTTTTTTGCTGTTAACTTTTAATTATGTTAACGGGCTTCAAAGGAAATTTTAGTAAAGGCACGTTCAACCTTTGATCTTTAAAATCTTGATAAGCTTTTGCCATAACTTGAGTTTTCCAGTGTTCGAGGCCTTTTTATCTTTTGTTTTCTTGTATTTTTATGAAATTGCAAATAGGTACTTCATAAAGCTTCTGTCTTTTTGGTTTCTAAGGCTTTTGGCTTTTTTTCAATTATCTTATTCCAACTATCTTCCGCGCGCGACTTCGTCCGCGACCAATTAAAAATCCCAAAGGAAACTTTAACCAAGATAAACATTACTTATCCTATGTTTTAATCCAGGCTATAAACTATATGTGTGCAAAATTTCATCGAAATCTGTTCAGACGTTTTTTCATGGTTGAGTAACAAACAGTAGTAGTTGTAATGTTTATAGCAGGATAAAAAAATACTGTTTCCTAAAGGTGATTGCCCAAAGCCCACCCAAGCGGTATTTGCCAATCTGCGAGGAAGTCCGGTAGATCGCCAATAGGAACAATAACCTACGTGATGGTACTGTGGACTATTATTTATTGCTATTTGTTATTCGCCAACTGCTTGGCGAATATTTGTTATCTTATCATCGGTAATAACAATCGGCGATTATACGTGCCTTTCCTGTCTCGCGTGAGTTTTAAATGTTGGGAAAACTTTGACATTGAATTAAAGAAATTATACACTAGGTCAGGTTCCCGAATTCTTTGGGCTACGGAACCCTTTTTGGTTCACCGTTTTTGGCAGAACCCTAGCTCAATTATGAAATAAACTAACTGCAGCATTGTTTTTTTTACATGAAATCACACCATACTGAGGCTTTCTAGATTCGTGTTCGCATCTTGTAAATATAGTTTGACTTTGTAAGAAGGACTTTTAAAGATAAAAATATTTATTGCACTAGAACAAAAAGATATTCACTCAACTCCCTGAGAGCCTCTTATACGGAACCCCAGGGTTCTGCGAAACACCATTCGGGAACCGCTGCACTGCTCAATTAAAATTTGCGCCATGCATGAGCTGTGAATTTTCGGACATTTTCTCTCTACTACTTACTTACTTTCATAGGTATTAAAAAGCAATATCTCGTTTGTTTAGCTGCAGGTAGTTAATCTAATACTTATCACTTCTTTTTAGCAATATAAAGCAATTCCGCGTACCGTTTTGCAGGATATACTGAACTGCTTCCGGTAAACATATTGGGACAATACACTGCACAATGTTACCGATGACCCACGGGAAATCACTTGAGCACTCTATCCACTTGCTTGCAACATAACCGGGAATTTTATAGACATTTCCCGGTTTTTGAAGTAAGTATCTTTTGTGGACTGCAAATCATTCACGGATTTAAAAAAAAAACTCTTTTCTAAAGTCAAAGGAAGGTATTTCTCTGCTTATAACTGTTGATACATAGTTTCTTTCTTTAGACAACCTTATTACAATTGCGATAAAAGATGAGATCTGATATTTATCATAGGAATGTGGATTCAGAAAAATTGGGTTTAGCGGTAAGTAGCTTAAGTTTGAAGTAAGTTTGCGTATTTAATACTATTGATGCTTGTAAAGATATTGTTTATTTCATAGAACAATAATTGTACATTATGAGACAAGTTAGCTTAGGTTGCTTATTGCACACAAGGCTGTGGGTTGCAGCCCGAGCCGTAGGCGAGGGCGTAACTCAGCCGAGTGTGCAATAAGCAAGAGCTCACGAGTTTCATACGACGTTTTTCAACACATTTGCGAGGAAAAAACAAAGTAATTTATCACACAGCAACAAATATGGCAAAAACAAAATATTATTATGATAATTATGGGAAAAGGCGAGCATGTTTTTTCTTTGTTTTTTTTCACACGCCTAACGCAGGAATATTTTGCGAACAAAGTGGTGAGGAGCATACAGCCTACTACTAATACTTCAAAATTATAATTTTAAGTGACAAAATGCAAATATTTTAATATTTTATAACCAAATATTGTGAATTATGAATAATTTGATAATAATTATATATTTATTTGACTTAATTAAGGACTTACACATTTATTTATTCCAAAAATGTATATGAATTTTCAGCAGCATAAAACCTCTTTGTTGTCAAAAAAAAATAACTGTATTACCCGGCTAAATTGGGAATGCTCTGTTTACTCGCATAGAATTTGCAGTAAGGTACTAATTTAACTTTGTAGGGTTAATTCTATTACGAACTAGTGTTTTATATATTATTGCACGCGTTTGTTATAGCTCGGTTTATGGCCCTAAAAGCGATGTATTAGGGCTCACTTTACGAGCAAGTGTGTTGAAAAATCTAATAGAAGTTGCAGTAAATAATTATGTAGTGTCATTTCGTAAGAGTCTTTTGTAAGGACAATGAACGCATGACTGATCTAGGCTGTGAAATGTGACGTGCTAACCCCACCATAGTTGGACCTTCGCCCCACTAGCCTCCGACTTTCCCACTTTTCTGTGCCGAGTGAAGTTGGCCGCGGAAAGTGGGCGGGCCGAGGGGCGGGGCGGGGTGTGGCAGCTCAGTGCGCGGCAAGCCGTCGCAATGAGTGCGTCCTCGTGTCACTCGCACACTTTCCCGCGCCCGCGATCATTCAAATTTCGAAATCGGAACGCATTGACGTTTCGTGAAGCTCCATAATTTTTTACTAACTTTTGCATTTCCGATTAAAAAGGTTTAATAATTTACTAACGTAGTTGACAAACGCATATCCAATCAAACAGGTGAGCCAGAACGCATCTATAATAAAGCGACTGACCTTTACCTACACTATTTGTCTCCACTCATGATTTATTCATGACTCCTGTACAGGCTTTTTGCAGCGTAAAGCGCGTATAACTACTTAGAACGGCTATTATTTGCGACTATGAAAACAATATTTAGTGTAACGTAGCCTTTAAGGGTTGGCAATAAGGATTACAGTGGATGGTTCGGTCGGTAGGTTTCGTTGGTATCACGTACGTAAGGTCGATATTATAATTGGCGCCACATTGTTCCGGCGCAATTTGAGCGCGGGAGCGGCAGGCATGCGTTCGGTTACAAAAACCGATACGTGCGACGAACGTATCGATAGATTACTGTTTTTGCGGGCACCTCACTAGCCCGGACAACATTGTTGGTCGGACGTCAATTAGAGATAATGATGAGCACTGTTTTTAATCCGTTTGATATCTAGATTGTTTCTGATTCGAGTCTGCAATAGTAGCGGAGATTTTCGATGAGATTTTTTTCTAACACCTTCGTTGTAGCGACACAGGCATGTTTACTTTAGACCATCGCATTGAATATTCAACAGACTGAAGACTTCTTAATGGCTCGTCTGGGTGACTGCGATGCAAATTTTCCGCCTATTCTTCAGTAAAAGATTCTAAAGATTTTTTATTATTTACCAAAGCATACTTGTGTGGGTAAAAACAATACTTACACATTATGAAAAATTTAAATATAGTGTAATTTATATATTAATATTTAAATATGTGGGTTATGGCCCGTCCTCCTTACCACCCATAAGGCAGGCCTGTGCCCCAGCAGTGGGGACATCAAAAATGGCTGATGGACACCCACACTACATCCAAATTGCATTCACTTTTATATCCATTAATAAACGTTTTAAATCTTCTTATATTTTGTCCATTCCATTACGAATACCAATCAAACCACAGAACAAAAAATATTTTTTGTGAATCAAACCATTAGTTTATAGACTACTGCCACTGAGCTACTACTATTAAGTGGTGTGGAATACATTTCAAGTCCGTTAATTATGAATAATAAAAGATAAATAAATAAAAAACAATCCTGAACTTAACTGATCTCTAGAACAAAACCAAAACACAACAGGAATTCAATAATGAGAAAACAGTATCGTAGAAGAATTTTAAGTAACTCCTTGTAGAACATATTTACGGATTATTACAACGAGTTTTATCTCAATGAATATCTACACTCGGGATCAGAAAAATCGCACCTTTTCAAAAACTTCTTCAAAGTTAATTTAATCCTATCTAATTGAATGGTAAGTGTTGCTATATACTTCTTCCCCTTCGGACAGAGCCAACAGTCTTTAGAAGCTGTTGGAATACTTGTCGAACGGAATCAGTTACTGAGATTCAGTTTCCGAGCAACATTACATTGCCTCATTTTTTTTTGGAATATTTGAGCAACTTCATGGGCATTAGTATCCATCTTGAGTATTCCTTTTTTTATTTGAACTGTTGAAGTGTATTTTCTCCATCATCTCGATAACGAATTTACCCACATTACCTTATTAATTGAAAGCTCATTAAATGTACTTTCAATAGATACCATAACATTTACACAATAAAACGTTAGCTAGCAATAGCAGGTGTTCAAGTCTAAACTTATTTTCGAAGAGGTGCGATTTTTCTTACCTCGAGTGTAGTTCGCGAGGAAAGTTGAAAGTAGGTAATATAGTTTTTACAAAAACTGTACTGAAAATAAAATATTTGTGTAAATGTAGATGCAAATTTCCAACAATAAACCATAGAGAAACAAAACTCAGTTAAACCAATAGACAAAATAATTGGAATTCTCGTCGGCGACCGACGTCTCTATCTAACGAATTTCTAATTTATAGCGTGCGATAGCGCACACCCGGCTCTAAATCGTGCGTGCGCGCATCTAATCGGCGGTGGCGCTATCTAGCGGCGCCTTTGCGAACTACGATGTAGAAGCCGCCGCGCCGCGGCGCCAATATTTCTATTCGGCGGGTTTGAATCTGCGCTTGGTGGTGATAAGTGTTTTGTATTGCACCGTGCAATTTTCATAGGTTGTTGACTTGGAAGATCAGATTGTGGTAGTGTTTGAACTATAAGTTATTTTAGAATAAAATAATATTGGTACGGTTACTATGCTAAGGCCTTATTTATGATTTATGCTAAGGCCTTTTCCTTATCTATATTTTAGCTTAACCTAATGCAATAAATTCACTACAATTATTTTCATAATCATGACATACATACAACCATCTCATACCATGGTAATTATAACAAGTGCTTATGCTCGTCGGCCTAATATTTGTTCGTTCAGGGATTTAAACTCAAGACCAATTCTAAGTGTATGAAGTTGGTTGTAATAAAAATGCGAAAGTCCGTTTGTTTGTTACGTCTTCACGTCTTAATTACTGAACCGATCATCATGAAATTTTACATACCTACACGTTGTTAGGGGTACAGAACAGAGAAGAACATAGGGTACCTTTCATCCAGAAAAAAGTATTGTTCCCGAGGGATAGCAAAAAACTTTCCACGCAGAAGAAGTCGCGGGCGGCCGCTAGTCACCTATATTCAGAAATGAATCGAAATTAGTTCAAGGGAAACCTTTTAGAAGAATCTATTAACTATGCTATAACCAAACGAGTAAATTCATGTCGAAATCACAGAACTTGAGACTCGGCGGAAGCTTGAATAAATCACCATAAGATACTAAACTACAAACCTACTTGCGAATTTTTTTATTTTCTTTTTTCCCATCTCAAGACAAAGTCAACTTAATACCGAGAAGTTAAGATTCAAATCGAGTCCATCCTTATACAGATGATATAAAATATGTTATATTCTCTTTAAACACGTGTCGTTACAATGCAAAGTAATGCCGGCTTTTATGATTCTGAATCACGAAATCGTTTTGCTAAAGCAAAAGGAGTTTATAAACAATAATATTTGGGTTCAGAATAAGAGTAAGCGATTTTACGGGAATACTCCGATGGCGCCTGCTTTAAGAAATGACATGTATCTTTTTTTATAAAGATAGAAAAAAGTAAATGCACTATAATTTCTTATGATACAGAAATACTGATTATTTTTTTAATTATAAGTCTGCAGCATTAAACAAAAAACTATTTCTTTAGTTAAGTTCATCTCTAGTAGCTTCAATACGATAATACAAAATCAAAAAGTATTAGTAGACATCTAAAAGGATTTGCGATGAAGAAAAATATTCACAAATATATACCAGTATATAAAGTGATGGCAACAACTACTACAATTTTACGAGTAACAATAAAAACCAATATTACTATAAACCATAATATCACACAATAACTTAAGGATGGAAAACATCAATAGTGATGTACAACTTACGATGAAATGGCGAGCCGATATCGATTACTTTGTCGCGTCTTGGCGCGGTGTCGATAAATTGCACTGTCGACACCGCGCATGCGCGTAGCTAACGAACTGATGCGCACATGCTTTTCATTAAGAATTTCGATTACGATTCGCGGTGTATGTATTAATGACTTTTATAAAGAATGTTCATAGGTCTTTGTTACGTAAGATTGTATAAAAATATAAAGTACCTCACCTCTTCCTGTGAAAATGTAAGTAATATATTGTGGTAATTACCTGTAAAGGAAAAAAAAACGTTAAATATTCGTTGAAGGTAACCACCACACAATACTTACCTGACGAGTTAGGTAGGTATTCTACAAAACGTTACTTTTGAAGATAATATTGATGTCTTTGTAATAATATTGATAAATAAATAAATAATAAATAAATAAATATTTGACAACATCACATACATTGCTCCGATCCCAAAGTAAGTAGCGAAAGCACTTGTGTTATGGAAATCAGAGACAACGGTGGTATCACAAACACCCAGACCTGAGACAATATAGAAAAGTTCATTTTCTACATTGACCCAGCCGGTGATCGAACCAGGGGCCTCAAGAGATGGTGAAGCCTTGAAAACCGACGTGCAAACCACTCGACCGCGGAGGTCGTCAAAATTGATGTATCGGCAAAATACCTAGGTATTCAATTTGAATATGAAATAAAAAACTTATGTGTGTAAATAACAGTACCCCTGTCAATTTAAGTTTTCAATAAACTCGAATGTAGTCAGCGTGTTATTACAGTCAAATAAAAACAATTGAGCGTCAGCAATATTTTTTATTCTGTTAATAATTTAAGAGCAACGAGAAAATGGCCGCTTATCAAGGGAAATTTTGGCGGGAACATCAGCAGCCAGCAGCCGGGCGGCGAGTTTGATGTTTTCGCGTAAAGTAAACGTGACGCTCACCGCAATCATAATTGTTTTTTGTAGTGCTGACCCTGATTGTCGATACTTTGCTGTTATTGATACCAATTAATTCAATAGGGTTACTTATTTGTGATATCATATGACTTTTTACTTCATAAAAAAAGTACTTTGTCGTTTAAAAAGCTTTCTAACTATTGTATAGGTATTTGTCTGTGATGATTTATTCATTCATTGGAATGAGAATGGTTAGTTATATTGTAGTTATACTAACTGTCTTTCGACGAGTATTTTTTATTTTCTTCAACATTCAATCAAAACAATCCAATACGCACAGAATAAGCTAAATAACATAAAGAAACCAGAACCGTAACTTTGATACTTTGAATACATAAATAATTGACATCCTAATTCTTATGATTACGAAAGCAATCAACACCATTCAATCTTGAACGAAAAAATAAATAAGCAGCCAACCTCTTATTACCACAACAAAATAAAAAGTGGAAAAGCACATCATCGGTTCATATCGACATAATTACAACCCTACTGGGGTCGATAATTATGAATTGTACATTTGGTTTCCGCGTCGCTCGCATCGCTCCGGGCGATCGCAGTATCTCTTTTTTCCCGACTGTACTTTCTTTTTAGGAGCGTCTTCGTGAAAGTACAGTCACGCGCAGACGCTTACGTCATTGCGTTAAGAACCGTTTTCGAATAACAAAACGAGATGTTGAATAAAAAATTGAGTGGTTACTTATACGATATACGCTTAAGGGCGAATAGGATAGGGTGTATTTTTCCATGAATTTGGGAAAAGGGAGACGAAGTATGAGGGTTCCTTAAAAATTTAGATACCTACGTGTGCGAACAATATACTGAGCTAAATCAGATTATCGGAAAATAGAACAGCGTCTCGTAACGTCACACTCAATTTCAACATCATGAATAAATTGAACACCCAGTCTCTCATTAGGGGTTAATATATTTACATTTTTCAGACAAGAAAGTGTTTTACAGTCGTCTGATAAATTAAAAAGGGGTTCGTGCAGATAAACCAAACGTGGCACCGCTTCCTCGAGTTACGGCAGCCTTTATTAGGATAATAAACAAAAGGGTATTTTTCTTACAAATTGAAAAAAGGAGAGACAAATATTTTCCCAGTACAAGCGGTTTCAATTCTTATCGAGAAACCGCGACCTACTTAGTACATTACATTCATATTAATAATAAAGCAGAATTTTAGTACATTAGCCAAAAGAGTTTCCACCACTAAATTGTACATTACGTTTCGTTGAACAGGCAATTAGCAGATGTAAGAAATTATTAATTAAATAATGACATTACAACAAAAAATATTTTTTTTAATGTATAGTTTTCAGGCTTTTTCCTGTACTTGTAGTATAAGCACAGAATAGATAATAGTACTAGGTAGTATACAAGACAATATTACTTGCCAAATTTCATAATTCTAGGTTAATGGAAAGTTTTTGATAAATACGTTTAAATAAGTTTTTGACCCTATAAATTTTGATTCCCTTGAGAGTATCAAAATATGTGTTTTGTGCGGCATAAACGGCCGTATCTTTTTTTACGTAAACTTAGAACTTTGATTTTTTCATAATTTCAAGGAACTGTAGACCCGAGTATATGATTTTAATTTCAACTCGATACCTCTACGCGTTCCCTAGGTAAACGGTCTTGACAAACAGACAGACGGACAACAAAGTTATATGATACCTTTTGAGGTACGGACCTCTAAAACCATATTCGTAGGACATATTAGAATGAATTATTTCGGATAGTACGGTCTTAGGCCAATCACGTGACCCATCTGTCACGGGAAGTAAAGACCTTGTATTATAGAATCATGTATTTGTTACGGCTAATACCCGAAGTGCGGCTAAACCCTGACGACGAGCGATAAGTTCATCACTCAATGATTCCAAGTTCATTGATACAACTTCCAGTGTAATTATCAAATCTTGTTATCACACCGTGGTTTAATTGGGGTTTTTTATGAGTTGGGTAAATGACTTCGCTTTTTCTGTAATGAGTGGAGCGTAAAAACGGTGACTGAAGCAAGAGACCGTACATATTAATATGTTACGGCTAATACCCGAAGTGGGACCAAACCTAGATTTAGCCGGCTAAAACTAGGTGTAGCCGTTAGCTGTTGGTTAAACCTAGGTGTTGCCGATTCGCTCGTGGCTAATACTAGATGTTGCCGGTTAAAACTAGGTCTAGCCTTCTTTGTGCTTCTAGTAAGGGGGAGTAATTTATGGGGTATTAAGAAAGTTAAAAAAATAATTACTTCGAAATTTCTAACCCATTTCGGGACCTACAGGAGTAAAGCAGATCGGTTACACCTAGTTTTAACCGACAGCTATCGGCTACACCTAGTTTTAGCCGGCTAAATCTAGGTTTGGTCCCACTTCGGGTATTAGCCGTAACATATTAATATGTACGGTCTCTTGCTTCAGTCACCGTTTTTACGCTCCACTCATTACAGAAAAAGCGAAGTCATTTACCCAACTCATAAAAAACCCCAATTAAACCACGGTGTGATAACAAGATTTGATAATTACACTGGAAGTTGTATCAATGAACTTGGAATCATTGAGTGATGAACTTATCGCTCGTCGTCAGGCCCAACACTGTTATTAGAGCAGTCATTCCATCTCCGGTGTTATAATAACACTTTGATGTCTATTAAATGTAACTATTTTACGTTTAAGCAGTCTTTATCCTGTTGTGTTATGGTTTATTTTCAGAGAAAATGGTAACTGTTGATGTGTTAGTGACTGTACCAGACGGAGATTCTTAATAGGTATGTTTGTTTAATTCTGTTTTCTTGTCGAATTTTGGTGTTTGGTACAAGTGGAATTAAAATTGATAGGAAATTGTGAGATAAAAAAAATTATGTCTTTGTCACAAGAAGAACCCCAGTGACACATCTTCGTAAGACCAACTAAAGTTTCAAAAGATGGGTACTTACGTGATAAGTTTACAGTTTACATGGCTTTTGTTAACGCTGTTACGAAATAATAAAAAAACCTACCAATGCCTTACTGTGGGGAGACACGGAGTCATGATGATCATAATATACATTTACAAATGGTTATCCCAATCTTAGTTATTACCCAAAGTACACCTACATAAAGCAGAGCTAATGTATAAAAAAATATAAAGGGTTATTTTCTTTTGACTGACTTTCCGAGAAAGACAAAAAAAATATGGACTTTTGCATTAGGAAAGTTGAATTTTAATTTGTCTTTTTTCGGAAAAGTACAACAAACGTTGTTGTTTATTTTATGATGTTAGTAATCTACTCCTGCGAGATTTTTGGTGTTTTACAAATAAGTCTGTTTAATTGGGCTTCATTCTTGCAAGGCTTGGTGCTGCTTAAGATACTAATAAGATACTTAAATAATTATTCTCCTGTTGTTTTTTTATGCACAACGGGATAGTGCTTGGCCTACACTTAACCTGATGTTAAGTGACGAAAAGGCCGATGGTGGAAGCGCACTACGCCCGGAATCCTCGAGGAACTGGCGGAACACAACAATTTTTAAATTGTTGTTATGGCGTCAGACTTAGGTAAGATGATTGGTAGCTAGCCAAGACAATTCTTCTCCTCCCCTCCTGGGAATCTAACCCGGGACCCCTGCGTCTTACACGGGTGGGCAAACCACTAGACCACAGAGGCTGTTCATATTCAATAAACAATTATGAACTTCGAATTTAAAAATACATAACTAATTTCACCATGGGCACCCGCTATAAACCTACAAATCGGACTCGCTCGCATCAATTTCGATGAATGACAAATAAGAATCGATGATCGCTCTCCAACCGATCATTAATCGGTAATTGAATCGATCGATTTGTAACTACCGATCTATATCGTCGGCCATTATACTCGGTACTGTTTTATTATAACGATAATCGATCTTATTATCACTGTTTTAACTACAAGTTTAAATAACGGGTAGTTAGATGATGCTACAGTTAACTTACTTAAAATTATGATTACTTTTTTGCGTTTACTTTTTAATAGAAGTGTGCACTAAATTACTTTAAAGTAGTGAATGGAAAATATATCATTTTAACTTAATTTTACATCTTTATTATAAAATTACAACAACTTAACGCTAAAACTTTTATGCCCATTTGCACTAAACTTAAGAATCGCCTAAGTTCTTGCCTAGCTTGTTTAGGCTACTCCTAGCAAAAAATTTGCTTGCACTAACCTTAAGCCATTCCTAAATCCACTTAGGACATTCCTAACTTTATGACCTCGAATAGGAAGCGCCCAACGCGTTAGGCGATACCTAAGTAGTATTTTTGTGTTACAGCATGGAGGTTTCCTTAGCCTGTCCAACTTTACTTGACAAACAGCAAAATAAAAAAGTATTTTTATGTCATTTTCTGTCATTTGTCATAGACATTCTTCTTCTTATTTTTGGAATGTCAATCTACTCTCCTCTTTAGGGAGTAATTTTTGCCAGTATCAAGTGTTGAATAGTTCAGTGGTTTGACAAATTCAAACAGATTTTGTTTTTTAAAATAATAGATCATAAACAATCTATCATTTCAATCGTTCGTCATTCGTTTATCATTCGCTTTACTAGGCAATTCCCATGTTTTGTCACAGCTGAGACAGAACTGTTAGTGCAAATCAAACTTTTAGTTAGGCTGCTCTTAAGCTTAGGTATATCTTAACTAGGACAAGCCTAACCCAAGTTTAGTGCAAATGGGCATTACAGAACTACGTTTTTAGGGTTCCGTAGTCGAGTCAACAAGGAACCCTTATAGTTTCGTTATGTCCATCCGTTCGCGGCTTAGCTTGAGGCCCTAAGTACTAGAAAGCTGTAATTTGGCATTAATGTTAATTATCTGTTAATTACGCCTAAAAAGTAGTAGAATAAAATGTTGAAAATATTTTTTTGTGTGATTTTAAAGTGCACAATTTGCCAAGTGTGTGGTGCCTTCTAAAATTGGTATACCTAATTGCGAATCAAAACTGCATCCACTGACTTGAACAACGATTGTCGAGCGGACACGGGCATGACGCATGATCCGGGGTCTAATTTCCTAATTTCAAAATCTATCGCAATCGCTTTCTGGATGTGATTCATTGATGCTTCTTATTAGCACAAATAAAAACTTACCAAAGAAACGCAGCAATGTGTCACATCCATCTGTCTAATAAAAGCGATTCCGATAGATTTTGAAAATTAGACAAAGTACCGGTTTGCTACGTGCAAATTCGAATTCTGCGTGATTTTTTATACTATTCACTTCTTTTAAAAACAAATGGGTCGCCCGTGGATATAAGATTGACGTATTTAAAAGACTGCTATCTACTTAGTATCTGCTCACAAAAAAGGACATAATATTCATTTGGTTCACAAGCAAGTCAAGTGGTGCCTAAGTCATAAATCGGTGCTCCTCAGTTTTTTGAAATCCATAAAAGACCAAGCTTATTATCAAACGATTCTTTTAAGTCAGACCGCATGTTGTATGTCGACAAAAAGGAACATATATCACGACATACTTAATTAAGGGTACGTCGCGGAATCCGCAAGAATCGATGCACTATTCGCTTGTAAAAACATCGAATGAATTACTCATAAGTCGTTCAAATCCCCGCTGCGAGTAGCCGGCGAGCGACTTATTCTGAACATATCTCGTTACGCAATAAGAATACCATTTAGTTTTTAATTGGAACATTTCAGGATTGATTAACACTTGCATAGAAAAAATATAGTTGCATCATGTTATTTAAATCCACTTTTCAAAACGATACAACCCTGTTTAAACTCAAGGCATTAAAAGTTAAATTCAAATAAAGCCTGAAAAAAATACATCCAGTTTATTACTTTGTCGTATTAACTTTTCTGCTAAATATTTCAAACTGTGAGGCATCTTTAACAAATATATTATGTCAAAATAATATAATAATCCTAACATAAACATGCATACTTTATACGAATACGTACTAATTCGTTCAGAATAAGTCCTCATAGCATTCTAGGTGGTCTAGGTAATACCGTCTTAGTATTTAATACCAATCACAGGTTAACTGTTCCTAACACTTTTATACATTTAACTTGGTGGTCACGTTACGAGAAAAAAAGCAATTTCTTCAGATACCTTTTTAAAACACATGAAGAAAAGGAGAGGATATAGATGTCTATGCTTTTTGGGAAGCCTAACCATAAACTTAATTTAGTATAATAAGTTTATGAGCCTTACCCTTACATACTGTATACATACACCCTTTATTTATATATTCTGTAAATTACAATCAAATAATGTTGTATATTTTGTACAGCACCTCCTACCTCCGTAAAGAGAATTTATATTGCCAATAGTTTCAAAAATATATGTTGTTAAAAATATATTACTTACCCGATACGAATTTCATTTTATTTCGGATAATTTTTAACATAATAACAAAAACTCATTATAATGAATGCAATACTCACTTTATTAAAGATATTACCTATACTATATCGAGCTTACAATTACAAGTAGATAACAACTTTTTAGTAAGCTGTTGTAACGTTGTGTTTTCTCTATAAAGAAAAAACAACGTCTCATTCTCATATTTATTAATATTCCATCTTATTTATTTATTTACAAGTATAAAACACTATTTATTAAAATATTTCATTAATATTCCTTTGTCTGTATTTATTTCATACATGCGACCTCATTTCGTCCATACTCCAAATTCAAATTATCAACCTTGTACAAAACTCTTTGGTATCTATGTATTTTATTTTTTATAACTTTTTAATTCATGTTCGACAACATTTAAAAATATTCAAGTATTATTGTTCTTTTCTTACACAGCCATTTTACATCGTTCATCCTTTTTACTCTTTTACTTTTTTAGTGTGTTGACCGTTTTCGTCGCGTTTCCCGCGCTTTCTTAGGAAAATTTTCACTTTCCACGGCGCGAAGCCTATTTTTGCTCCGCACTGATATGATTATAATACAAATCATAAAATTTTGTTGATTCCTTGTAAGTCACATAAATTATTGTTTGGTAAGTGTTTATAAAGAGAATAAAATGTTGATTTTAATAAATTTTACACACAATTGATAAAATCTTTTGTTTTAGGCTTTTCATTACTACTGTTTGATTTTGGAAAGTTTTGTTGGCTAATCAAAGACGCTGCATTATACCAATTTCATGATAATTGGATTAATAACTAAAGGGTACGTATTTATAAAATTTCATTTTAAACTATTCTTTGTATTAATTTATCTATTTTTATTTTTTCCTTTTACTAACTCCTTCTTTTATTTATCACTCTGTTCCCTGCCTTTAGCCGGGCCAGGGAAAGAGGTTGACACTGTGCTCAAAAGCGCTTTTTCTATATGAAATTTAGATATTTGGAAAAAAAAATTGGATAAAACTCTAAGTTTAAAAGCTCATTTTCCAGAAATTGTGACGCCAATGAAAATGAAAAAAATAACAGTACTAATATCCACATAGTACATCATATAGCACATAAATAATTATGGATGGATTAGTTTATTAACCAATTTGGTCGTTAATTTGAACTGTAGTCCGTAATTGCCATAATAAATTGCAAAACAATAATTTTTCGCAATTCCCTATCGTCACTTTTCATCGTGCTAACTTTGAATACACAACCTTATACCACGGTTTTAAGTTTCAATTTAGAAGAACATCAAATTGCATTGCAGAAACGTTTTTAACAGAACAATTACGTGACTAACACTGCAAGGATGACGTCACTGCAATTTGATACTCCATTGTGGCCTAATATGGCCTCAGTCTTATAATAACTAGGCTAGATCATACGCAGGTCGTGATTTCAATCCAAAATAATTTCATTAACATCATACTAATGATTGATATTACGCGATCAATTTGGTATGCCAAATGTTGTTTCCTTACATACCTCCTTCGAATAATAACAACCTAGAACGATAGTTCCCTACAAAGCGCACTGTCAAAAGTGAGACAAATAAAACTGAGCCAAAATGGCTAAGTTTTCAGATTTTTATCCTTCATACGTTACCAGGTACCTAATCGTACCTATAAGAAAGAAAAAGTTTCAATTTCCTTACCTTATGGGGATTAGTTACTATTTTATTACCGACTTCAAAAAAGGAGGAGGTTCTCTGTTCGTCTATCTCTATATTTGTTTTTTTTGTGTATGTCCACCGATTACTCAAAGACGACTGGACCGATTGAAATGGTTCAAACGTTATTACATTAGGTAAACTCCCAAGTTGGTCCCATTTTTAAAATTTGGAAATCGGTTTAGTTACTTTTCAAGTAATCTTGAAAAAAGCACGAAAATAGTATGATTTTGTGTGAATTACCTCGATGATATGGTCGTATAACTTCATTGTTTATGAACTGAATAAGATTATAATTACAATGATAATGCGTATCTAGTGATTTGAATATTATTTCTTGCTTTGTAGAGGTAGGTTTTTGAAGTCGGTTTTTTGTTTTTTTAAACATTTTTTTATTATTTTAGTAACGATTAGGTAACGTATAAAAAGGATATGAATCTGAAAACTTAGCTATTTTGGCTTAGTTTTTTTTGCCTCACCTTACCTAGGTCCGATGGGTTTTGATGCTTAAGTTCTAAATCCTGAACGTTGCGGTCCTCTCCTGGCGAGTCCCACATGCCCCCTCCCATATCACCTACGGGGGGGAAGCGCGTAAATGCGGTTTTCCTCAGTATTAAAAAAAGGTCCGATAGGTTTTGATGCTAAAGTTCTAAATCCTAATCGATGGAACTAAAGATCTGAAAAACATTTTCGTTAAACTTCATATTTTTTATTCTGATGGATTGGAATCTCATGAACCGATGAGGTGCAAGTTTTTAAAATTCATTAACAATTATAATCAGCATAGAACAAGAAATAACTTGCAAATTCTTTATTCTTATTCCTTTATTTAAATGTATAGGTTATTGTTTTAGTATTCAAACTCTTACCAACACCTCTGTTAATTTACGTACCTGAAACAAAACGATAATTATTTCATTAGTATAGGCAGTTTTAAGCACTAGATAAGTTAACAAATATTTGATATCCTTTATTACGTCGAAGGTATTTTTTCATATTAGCCGTAGAACCGATGGCCGCTGGGGCAGACGAGTTCTTGAGTGGAGACCGCGTATCGGCAAACGTAGTGTGGGACGCCCTCAGACAAGGTGGAGCGGTGATCTTCGCAAGGTGGCTGGCAGAAACTGGATGAGTATAGCCGCGGATCGTGCTCAGTGGCGTGCTCTCGGAGAGGCCTATGTTCAGCAGTGGACGATGATAGGCTGATGATGATGATGGTGATGATTTTTTCAAAATGGCGTCGTCCGACTAGCGGGTCTGTCACTTCATTGCTAATTGCATAATTAGAGCAACCCCCCCCCTCAAAAAATATAAAATTCTTTAAAATATGAAAGAAGACCATAATAAATGATATACCGTTGAAATCGTCATTAAATTACCAAAAAAAAATATTATACATAAAATAACCTATATTTGATAATTAAATGACAATTTAAAGGCAAAGTACGAGGATTTGCAATAAATGGTGACCAATAAGTAACAACAAAAGGAGTTTTCATGTGACAGAAGTGAAAATTTTTTACGGCCTTTTTATTTGCAAAGCTTTTGAAACATTTAAAAAGCTTTAAAAACGAAGCAAAGCTGTCGGCTCGCGTCGTTTCCCGAGTGGGTCGATTTTTAATTTCGCCACACAATCAGTGTTAAGCCAAATTGATCGATAAATCACCGGGCAGCGCAGAGTAATTGGTTATTTAAATTCGGTTTCGCCTCAGGAGATCTAAACTCCTGCGCAACGTCTCTCTCGTTATGTAAAGAAAGTTGACTTAGTACTTTTCAAAATGTTTATTGTACGAAGAGGTGGTTAAAAGTGAGTAAGTAATAAATACATTTACTTCAGCTTAGGTTAAAACAAAATTAATACTAATTATTTTGCAATTAGGTGTATAAGGAACTTCTAAACGATTAAAGCTATTCGAAAGTATGAGTGTAGAAGTCATAATTACGTAGGTACAAATTGCATGACTAACTTTTATATGACTTGACTACTACTGCCAGATATCAGTATAATCGACAATATCTAGAAACAAAAAAAATTGATAGAAAAATAAAGCTCTGAAGCAACAGAGAAGGTGTTTATTTCCCTGAATAACACTTTTATTCGTAGAATAACAATTGTTTACTATATATAAAGAAAAAGATATTTGGATTTAACTATCGTGCGCATTTGTTTTCAACGGAAAACGTCTCCCTTTTAATTTTATTCCATGACGCCAAGAACAAAGCCTATTCAAAGTAATTCAAACACTGAAAAAGAAACTACAACACCGTTCATTTGTTTTACTAGCATAGCAACTAAGCAAATAATTCAAGCCTGTGATCTCAACCCGCTCTCCGTGATATATTTATGTGGTGACAAATCGAACCCAAAGCAACCTGGATCGCGAGGTAGGTGTCCTGCCCTACTAGTAGGTGCATTGGATATTAAACTCAAGTACAATATACCTATAGTCTAAAATGAATAGGGTAATTAATTGGAGATTAAAATTAATAACGACAAACTTGATAGCGATATCAATAGAGTTGTTGAAAGCCATCTTTCGCAATAGGGTAAAGATAGTGATTTAGCAGGACTAATATTAGTCGAAAGCTTTTAGTAGTACCTAACTTAATGAAGTTTAAGACTGTTCATTGGAATTAGACCGATTTTAGACAGAAATTTAATAGTCTACCTATCTAGATTCTAGAATTCTAGGTAGTTCGAGCTTTAGCGAAAATGTAACACATTTCATTAAAAATTTAAATCATTGAAAATTAAGTACAAATTGAAACACTAAAATTAGTAGTGTCCGACCGAAGTTTCAGTTTCGGCAAGTTTCAGCCCAAAAATCTAGATGTATATGATACAGCAGTTTCAGTTTCGGTTTCAGCCGAAACTGAGACTAAGGCCGAAAGTTCAGTTTCAGTTTCAGCTGAAAATCCTGTTTCGGTCGGACACTAAAAAATTGTAGTAAGTAAATGCCGCTCTACAATTAGCAGTGGGCCACGACCTGGGTGTCCCAGGGTTTGCGCCCTGTGGCGAAACATCCATCCTGGTTGTACTGGCTCTAGCAAATACGAACACAGTTTAAATCCATTTCATCATTTCATTTAAAAATACTTCTACGGATTCAACGTGATACATACCTGTAGTAACATGACATATGCAAATAAAAAATGACAATCGAAAACAAGCAAAAATCGGTCAAAATTACCACGCTCTAGCACGAATAGAGTCCTAATTTCATTAAATTGATACACTTCTTTAGATTCAACACTTCGATAACATACCATTACAATATAGAACAATCAAATCAGAGAAAGAATGACATTCGAAAACAAATGAAAATCACTAATAAATTATCACTATTAAAGCACTTAAGTTAACAGGCGACCTGGGTGTCCTAACGGTTGCGCCCTGTGGCGTAACATCCATCCTGGGTTGTACTGGCAATGGCAACTGGCCATAGCGAATAGTAACAGAGATGCTTTGTTCAAAAGTAGCGCATAAACACAATTTTATTTATGATTGAAAAAAAATATTTAATAGGGAAGTTTCCAAAGTCTGAAAAAACAAGAACTACATAATTATGAATGGAAAGATATACAAAATATGTACATTAATCGTGGTCGTGAGAATTTTTGAGCCGTACAAATTAACCATCGCCGTTCATTACGATACCATCTCGATTTTCACTTTCAGCTTGTTATTAAGAACAAAAAAAGTGTTCAAAAAACAAACCATGAAACAAGCCTTTATCTTCTTTAAACTAAACTTTTTTTACAAGCTTTTTTTATACTAATTTCCGGATGTTTATGTACCAAAAGAAACAATAAATTAAGTAAAGGGTACGCACAAAAGCCTATCTAAGTCGAAAATGATACTTACTTCCCGACGAAAGACGGGACCTCTTTCAAGGAAATTGGATTATATCTCTTTACTGTTATTGTTGCCATTCAGCTGCTGGCAACTCCTGTAGAGTTAGTAACGCAACAGTGGGTGGAGTGACAACGAAACTTTTTACTTTATCCCTATGACAATACGTCCTACTTTGCTAATGAGTTTTTGAGGCCCGTCTTTATATATTAGTTTTTGGGGTTTTATTATAGAGTTTGTTTTATAACAAAAAGTAGTTCTCAAGTATTGTCAATGTTCTGTTTCTAAATCATCAAAACTAAAATAAAAACAACCCTTCTTTCTTTCTTATCGAATGAGGATTAGTGGCCATCTTTTGTGTTAGAGTTTATCAAGCCGCCTGTAAGGCCTTTGACTTGGCTTGACGACTGTTATCAGATGACAACAGCCGGGACCGACGGTTTAACGTGTCCTCCGAAGCACGGAAGCGCTCAGTTTTGTAATGCCATTTAATGGTCACCCATCCGACACCTGGCCAGACCAAGCGTTGCTTAACAAATGTGATCGCGTACGATCATTCTGTCAAGCTCCACCATGAGCACCATTACCATTATCAGCCCGTTAATAAAACTTGAAACAAAACAAAATAAGGATGCCACCGTTACTTCTTAAGAATTTGCTTATCACCCGCCATATTTTAATAATAACGATAATGCATCAGTAGTACTGAGTAATGCATTAAATACTTCTTATGCAACGGCACAACTTAAACGCATTTCAGTAGCCTATACGAGTGCAATTTTTTTTTTTAGTTTCGTCCTTAAAGATTTAAGTTTTAAGTAAGGAGAGATAGCGTTTATACTGTTATTATATTTTTTTACAAAATCTCAATCTCTGTCTATTCATACAGTCAGAATTTGAATATAGAAAGAGCTTTTTGGAACACCATTTTTTAAATGATATCTAACTTATTAACCTTAACAATGTTACAAATACAGAATTATTTATTATAAAAATAGTATTGTAGTCACAGCCGGCATTTGTACCTTCCACCACTGTACGTAGATTAGAATGAGAAGAAAAATAACAAACATTTGCTCATAATAACAGTTAAGGCTGCCAGGGTTACTGTAACCTATTGAAGGTCAGATAGAAAAACTTCTTTCTTGGCTTTCAAGGCCGCCTGCCCGAAATAGAGATGTGCTGAAGGTATCCGAACCCTCATACTCTTTAGCTAATAAGATCATTTGGTGAATTCTTTATTTGTATATTCCTCATCACATGACAATAATAACTTTGCAGCTTGTGCGGTACTTCATAGTATTGACGAACTCATAACTCTATATACTCTACATCTAAATAGTCGCTCCCGCTTACAATTTGCGCCACTCCGCCAGCTCGCGTTTATCATACGCGATCGCATTGCGTAAATTTGTCCGTTAATTACGAGTTTCGTGTGTTACGCAACCGAGCGCTACCGTTTTAATTGTACTAAAAAAAACATTAATTGGCTGCTTATTCCGCGAACTTGTAAATCAGCTGATAGTTGCTCCGGTTATCGTAAACCGGCGATTTTATGTTGTTTTTAAACAAAATACGGATTTTAATGCTTTTAAAGCGGCGATAATACAGTGATCAAGTGTTTATTGAGTGACAATGACGCGGTCGATTTATCAACTTGTGCCTTTCTTTCTCTAATGAGTCCTAATTAAAAAAACAACAATGAAATTAAAATACTGGTTCTTTACATACTTATAATAAAGCGGCATTATGAAAACTGTTGCTTTCATATTGACAACTATAAATTCATATTTCCTTATATCGAAAATTAAATAAAAGCAATAATCCGAACAGCTTATATTGAATTTCACAATGTCGGGGAATGTATTTGCTATTTATGAAACAAAAACTTGGTATATTTCGTGCATTCAAGTGAAAACACTATTCAGCAACGGTTTCTGAATCTAAAAACTAACAGACTATTCAAGCAATAAACCGAATCATTTTTTTCCTAAACTGCACGAAACAACCGAAACCAATAAGTCGCAAGCATTGAAATTGAACTCCTAAAAATACACGCACAGAAATTGATGAAAAAAAACAAAAGCGAATAATAGTTGAGCCACAAATTCGCAAACAGAGATACTGCTCCCGATTTAAATTGGCGCTTTTGACACCTCAATAGCGCGACGAAATCAACAGTCGACTGCACAAAGAATACATTTAAATTAAATATTTATTCAGTCGTAATTCACGCATGTCAGCCGTGTCGGGTTGTCGTCGCGTCGAATTTAATTTTCTCGTAATTTTGCGTTCGAGTAATTTTATTCGATTTCAAAATGGCCGCCATTGACGCGACGCGTGGCGGGAATGTGCGACAGCTCCATCTATACTCTCAACGGAGAGGATTGACAACAACTTTGTATTAATTTATGTGTGAGAAAACTAAAATATTTTGCAAGAGTATAACAATGTTCAGAGCCCAGACAATGTCTTACAAGTTTCACTAAAGTAATATACACAAAATAATCAAAAATAATATTATTTACTATGCTTTCTATACAGAAAACTTAAAAAAGTGAGTTGGGGTTATTTTAATCCTTGGGCAATACTAACATAGGTATTTCAAAGGCTCAGTAGCTGTAAACGCGATCCAACGCTTTGTATCTGAGAGACAAACATTTGCAACAAAATGAAGTTAACTAGTATTTTGCTACTGTTCAAAATCAATCTAAATATATGACTTTACACATCTCATCACCCACCAATTGCATTGGGCCCGCGTGGTGGGTTATGGCCCATCCTCCTTACCACCCATAAGGAAGGCCTGTGCCCCAGCAGTGGGGACATCAAAAATGGCTGATGGACATAACATCTCAACGTCCAATTCTGTACAATCGCAGTGCAAGTAACGAACATGCATATCAAACGTCAGAATGGGCAGTTATAACATTTTGGCACGTAATTGAATGATACCGATCGCAATGGAAAATCAAATATTGCCAATAAAATAACTCCCGTAATCGATATGCAGTGAATAGTGTCAATTACTTGTGTCATAAGATTTAAATAATTCATTGAAGTCATTTTAATTCAAGAAATTCTATAAGTAATCGAGAGTAGAGCCGCCTTTTTGATTATTTTATTTACTTTAACACCTCTATTACCTTTGTTCTTTATAAAAATGCTTTATATACTTATGTTAAATATTGTCGGCAAGTAAATGCAATTATACAAAACAAACTTCGTTGCATTAAGTCATAAACACAAAAAAACCTATTAATAAAACAAAAAATCTTCGAAAAAGCTTACTTCAATCCGCTTGCCAGATCGACGCAGATAATTTGCTTACAATATAATCGGACAGCTATTGGAGCCGACTTCAAGGAAAGGGGTAAAAAGGACCCATAGGATCCGCTATTATATTCAAATTCGTTGGTTAAAGCAATATATATGGAGTTTATTGACAAGGCACCGCGCGCCGCCGCCGCTGCTGAGCGCTAAATTCCTAAAGAAAATAACTTCTGTGTCTCGACCCGGCTTAATTGAGGGGACAATATCGTTAACTTTAACGCCTTTAATACTTCGTACTTACTATTCAAATAGTTGAAAACTCATTGAAAGTTTTTATTAAGTTTTGTTGTCTTTTGTTTAAAAAGAAAATTTGAAGGGGTTGTGACATGTTCCGAAGAATATAAAATTATGTTCTAATTTAGCAAAAAAGGATTGATATTTAAAAAAAAATAGGTTCTATTTTTAAAAACATTGAGATTGTGTACTGTCCGGCTGGATTGGCTACATCGGAGCGTTCGAAGTCCATACGTTTTCGTCAATACCCTTTTGTTATTTTTTCTTTTAACCGGTGGAACAAAACCGTTCCGCCAAAAGCTCGTACGTTTCGCAAACGGCCAGAGGAAAGTGGACACAATTCGGGATTTCACAAGACAGATTACAGAGGAGCGCATTAATAAGATGACGTTTACATGTTCCGATCCGATTCATTTACGGATACGATATCGTTGCGACTGCCGACCGCTGTATTTAAATTTGGTCCTATTTTAATAGCATCGCTTAAAAGCTCAAAACTTTACATTTCCGTCAAAAGGTAATATAATAGGAATTAAATTAAAAGTAAGTTCTGAGTAAGCTACTACTACTTCTACTTGACAAATGATTAGACACTTGTGTTACAAAAAATATGCCAAACCATCTCTCAAATAAGCTAATCAGAACTTACTTTTTGATTGTGAAACAGACCCTAAAATAGTTACAATTATTGTAACTACTATTTCACGAATATTTGATTAATTCTTAAAAATATACATGAATAGTATACGATTTATATTTTAAATATCTTATTTTGTAAAAGTCATCAGCAGACACTAGTCGCAATCACCTATAGCCCTAGATAATCTGTGGAAACAACAGCATGATAGTCGTGTAGGCTGGAAGGATCGTAAGGTCAAAATGTCCCAGAAGTGCTCATGTCCGATCGCGAGATAAGATCGTAATCTTTTCGGATATTGCTCGCTATAATCATATGCGGGCTTTTTTAATTTTCTTTTTTTTAAGAAAGGGCGTACCGAGGCGTGCCTTACAATGAACGGTTGAAGAAATAATGCGGTATTGTCGCTGGCCAACGTTTAGTTGAATTAAAAGTTTTATTTATGCGTTCGATTTTTAAACAATAACTTTGTTTTCGTTTTCAGATAAATACCTACCATTCATTTGCCGTTAATGAGATGCGCGGTAAGTTTCTTGATTCCTTTGTTTCATTTTACTTGACCATAATATGAAATCGAAGCACTCTATGTGATGATGTCATGTGCACTCAGAATTGAAATGGCACAGCTGAGTCGAGATAAAAGAAATATTTCACACTTATTATTGATATGACTAATATTATATTATTGAAATTGGCTTACTCCGCCATTAAAATCGAATCACTAAACAAACGAATTTAACATAATTATTCCCAAAATGAATAGCAAAGTCATACGTCTCACACACGAAAACATTTTTAATCAGTTTTCATTGATGGAAGTTAACGAAGCCGAGACGCGGCGAAATTCATGGGCAGAATTTTTAGTAAAAAAAAGAAGAAAAAAGCCAAAAAGTCAGTAGCATTGAGGAAGTAGTTTGACTGCTTACTCTTTTTGGTTGATTTTTTGTGAATACCAAACTATTACGTGCCCTATGCCCTATTTTTGGATTTAAATCTTTGATTTTTGGATTGTCTCTGGAGTTATTTTACTCCATGGCCTTCAGTAGATTATCAAGTACCTATAGACCAGAGATAGGTAGTAACTCCATAGTCTGTCAATTGCAATAGCTATAAGCATGATGAGCTAGTTGGCTGTTGGAGGGGATGGCAGCGCGAATTACGATCAGGCGTCGCCCCACGGCGCGCACGCGCACCGATTTACGCGCAACGCTAGTCTTGCTAGGGATGTGCTTGTCGAAGCTCTATCCTTGTGATTTTATCGATATAATTGACAATAATTAAAGCAATACAGTTACCGTTACGGTAATAATAAGTAGGTAATACGAGAATTATATTTTTTTGTATTATTAATCTAATCAGGTGCAGGTTACTTTTCCATTAATTATTAATAATCAAATAGTCAAAGTGGAAAATTTTATTGCAATTCTGAATTGCAACACGCTGACACGTAGTTCTTTGTGTAATTTTTACCCGTCGTTTTAAAATGTTCTTATATTAGCAAAGTTGAGGTTTAAATTAGAACTAAACCAAATCTATAAGCATTTGGTTTTAAGTGATTTGTAAGTAGTTGTCAATAGTTTAAAATAGAATAGCTACATTTTACTGTCTAATCTGTCTATTTACCAATTTTTTTGTACGATTGTGTTTTGGAAGAGCGATGTCTCCTGACACAGGCATTTCAGAATGCCTATTGGATTGGTCCCAAATAAACCCAACCACTGTTTATAGTTGTAACTCCGATTGACTGTAATAAAAGATTTTTTATTATGATTTTTGATGCATAACAGCCCCACAATTCTCTAAAAACATCCGCAGCGTTCAGATGCGCTCAACGTCATTTTTGTATAGAAAAATAGTTCCGATCATCGGCGAGCTCGTCGTCCGAGCGCTAGCGTCAATTTAACAGCGGTGCCGTATCGTAGATATATTCGGCCTTACCATAAAAGATCTTAAAACACTGTTTAAGTGTGATGCTGTCTTTTTCAAATAATATTGTCAAAAAAGTGACAGCATCACATTTAAACAGTGTTTTAGCTAAATACTTGTTAAACAGTGTTTTGTGGTAAGGCCGATTATTTTTAGAGAATCGACACGCAGCACTAGTCCGCCTTTGGCAACCACGCGCTTCATCGATCCGCTAAAAATCCACCGTGACCCCGACACTAACCGAATTATTCTCGGTCCAACGTCGAGATCCAGGGTTCGATTCCCGGTTAGATCGTAAAGATGTACCTTTGATATATTGTAAGATTTTGTCAAAGAGACCGGTACAAATGACACGTTCAATTACGGGATTGCCTTGGGATATGCTCCGTTTTGAGATTTCTTCGTTATAGGGACGACGTTATAGGGAACATCAGCCTAGTACAGTAACTTCCGAGCTAGTAGTTAAGGCGATTCCCTGACCGAAAGTGGCGCCTTCAGAGGCGTTTATTTAATAAGTTGTTAATAGAAAAGGATTTGAATAAAACTTTTCGTGGAATTTTCAGGGTTCATAGTCAAGTATTTTTAGATGGTATTTCACTACATTCCCTCGCAGTCATTCGTAGAAGTAGATAGCGAATCTGTCAAAAACGGCCATTTTTAGCAGTATTGCTATCTACTTACTTCTAGCTGTGACTACGAGGGAATGTAATGATACCGCCTAAAAATACTAGACTATGATCCCTAAAAATTCCACGAGAAGTTTTATTAAAATTGTGTATTAGAATTACAATTTTTAATAAAATTCACCACTTTCGGTCAGGCCTTAAGAACAGCCTTATATTTTTTTACGAAACATTTTAGTATGACGCTGCATAATTTTCAGCGTATAAATCAGGAAAGAGCGGTTAGTATGTACCTACATCAGATAGAATTGGTGTTGGTATTATGGTCTTGCCCCCTTACTAATAAAGATTGTATGGCAGATTTATAGTTACACAGTGTTTTGTCACTTTATTTTCAATGTCATACTCAAATAGTTTGACAGAGAGTTACCATTGTGTAACTATACATCTGCTATACAATCTTTATTAGTAAGGGGGGTTTATAAACAGAAAATATTACCAGGATTCGCCAGAAACTATAGGTTTTAGAGTCAAAGTTTCGTATACTTCTTTACTATTAAACTGTCTAACCTTTGAACATTTACAGAAGATTATTGAAAATTCGCACAATTTTTTTTTGGAACGGATATCTTAGTTAATAAAACTTCAAAATTTACCAAAAAAACAATAATAAAGTTACACAATAATAATTACGATTAATATATTAATCGTAACCTAAAATCGAAATGTTTGATAGTGGCCGAGCAGGACATTCGGCACGCCTCTCACATTAGCCGCATTTTGAGTCGAAATCGAGTTATTTCTTTTTTTTCTTAATTAAAAATGTTAATTGTAACAAAACGCCGCTTTATGGTGTCTTTCGCCGACATGGGGTGTGGTTTATGATAAGAAAGTACGTGTAGAGTAGATTGATTGACTTATATCAGTATTATATTTTATGCAAATAGATTCATAGTAAAATTATTTTTGAAGTTGGTTGAAAAGGTGTAGTTGCGTATACTTTACTTTATGTTCGATTGTTATTTGTTGTCTGGTTGATGTATGTAGGCTTAGAGTAACGCGGCTAGTAGGTAGGTAGGTACCTATACTTTAATTTCGGTTCAATCTTTTTTTGTTTATTCGTATGAATTGCAACTTATAATAAATTTTATTTATGAAATTATAACTTTGAATGCAGTTCTAATTAATTTTTGAATCAAAATTCGAAAAATCGTGATTTCCTACTACATTGGAGACACTTTCCCTCCGTGTGGCAAAGCCATGGGATACCCTCTCAATACATTTAAATTTAACAGAATTAATAACTGTAAAACAGACACTAACCTATTCTTTTTTTACCCGACTACGGGGAAGCAAAAAAACTGATGGACGGACGGACGGATTTTGACCGGTGTGTATGTATGTAATCTGTTACCTACCTCAAAACTACTAAACTACTTATATCGTAATTTGACAAATGAGGTATCGTTAGAAGCGTCTTAATCGTCTACTTGTTATAGGCTATGTGACGTCACATTAAATTGAATATGGCGCCCTCTAGAAGATTTAGTCATGATCATGTTTTTTTTAGTTCATTTGGTACCCAACACATGCCATGTTGGGTACCAAATGAAAGGGCTTAATGAGCACTTTCCAAATCAATATTTAGTTTATCTTTCAAATAAATATTTATTATATCAAGACATTTGTGAACATACCCGCTTTCGCCTACAACCTGCACCACCAACACACACAGTGACAGCTCTCGAACAAACGAATTAAGAGCAGTAATTGATATTTATTTGCAATGCATCTGAATGCAGGGCACCTGAACCGCGTCCATCAACGGGACACTTTCACTTTAAATTAAATGAAAGCAGGCATTCAATAAAATAATAAGTTAAGCTATTGCCCTTTTTAAATAAAAGAAGAGAGAAACATTAAAAATCTAATAATTTTCTCATCGAAACTTAAATTATACTTAGGTGATTGATTCTAATTTTAAATTATAGATTTACTTAAATTTAAAAAAAAATATAAGTGATAATCCAATATTCGAAATTAATAAATTGCTTCAACTTCTTACTTAAATATGATTAGTTAGATGTATAGCACTGATTAGAGCCTTTATTTCGGTAATAAACTTATTACTTGACAGTAGATCACATGCAATATCCGGGGTCACACCACATAAAAACACATGATATCGAACACTTCGTGTAGTTACTACACTAGTTACTACTATACTGTAGTATTTATACATAAAGTTGAATTTTATATAGAGATACAATAAACTAGAAAATCACTATTTATCACCAGCTGCCCAATAATGCTTACAAAATAATTATTGTTTTGATGTCATTTTAACATTTCATTTCACGGGTAAAGGTCTTCATGGCCATAATTGCATAGCAGGTCACCTGAATGAGGAGTGGTTTATATTAATATTATTAATATATCTAATATGTTGTTTCTTTGTAATTTTATTCAATAATCTACGGTTTACATTATTACTATAACACTTAAATATTCTGAACAAATCTGTAGCTCGTTGATGTCTTTTCAACGTTAACAAAAGCAACTGTGAAAAGACTTTATTTCCTTGTATTAAAATCATTTGTTTTTTTCGTGTTTAAATCAAATAACTATTATGTTTATTTATTTAGGTTTAATTACTTAGGAATAACAATACAATAATGTTTGTTATTATATGTATTAAATTATATGTTATGGTGTATTTATTAATATTTTACCCTATGTACTGATTTCATTGATATCTGTTTCCTAAAGGTTGACTGAGAGAGAATGCTTTTAGCATTAAGTTCGCCTTTTGTAACATTTTGTTTGAAATGTACAATAAAGTTTGTTAAATGTTGTGGCCGGAATTTTATCCAACGATTTTAATAATTAATTAATTCCTGAAAATTACAACCAAAATCTTAGTTCCGGTAGACGGTTGACATTATTTTATTCCATAAGAGATTTTTCGCATAAGGAGTTTTAATCCAAAAAAAATATGTACCAACTTAATCAGCATAATGGTATTTGTACAAAACATTGTTTAACATAGAAATGGAGCCGGGAGCAAGAACAATACTCGTGCGCTCATTATTAATATTCAGGACGCGCTTCGGCCGATAACTCGCGGCAAGATAACGATTTTGAAAGTCCGAGCATAGTGGAAGTGAGATGGTATGTTTAAGTAGTTGCATGAATATAGGTGAACTTTTTGGACACACCGTCTTAAATAGGACTCAAGCATGGCAGGCCAACGCAAAATAGGCGCAATAGACGTCGAGTTGCGGAAACCGCCTGCATTGACAAGAAGAAGACAAGAAGAAGGACTCAAGCATTTGTTGGAAAACAAATTTAATTTTATAATTTTTTTACAGAGCCACACTTCTTGCACTGCTAGGTATACTTACCATCAGCGTTATTATATATCCTAATTTGTACAGCGCCTCCTACCTATGTAAATGGAACTAAGGCCCGTGGGTGGAATTGCGTAAGGTTATCGTATACATTTGCCAGTTCATATCGTATTCCATCGGCTGCAATTTGTATGGGATGACATATAATATGATACAATATGAACTGTCAAATGAATACGATTGACTTTACGCAATCACCTAGCGTATTAATAAACCGCTTTCAACGATGAGAGCTATCTTGAGGTCATACTTGAGATACTGTTTCTTATAAGAACAGCATCTCAAGTATCATCTCAAGATAGCTGTCAACGTTGAGAGCGGTTTATAAATACGGGCTTAAGATTGCCCATACCAACTCAAATATTTCGGCATCGATATATATTCGGTTCGTACTCAACAGTTTTAACGACTCGCGTAACCTTAAATTATGAAGCAGGTGATCTCCCATCCAAGCTTTGCTTAATACAGAACTGTGTAACACGAACACCCACTAAATGCCTTAAGATAAGATAAGATAATGCTTTATTTTCAACACCACAGTAACATATAACAAAGAAATAACAATAAAACATAGTGTCAAAACATGGCGGTCTTATCGCTAAGAGCGATCTCTTCCAGACAACCTATGGTATGGTGTGATTGACATAAGAGGAATACAAAGGGTGCAAAATGGCATGAGATGTAATTATTCTAAATTGCCTTACTTACTATTTATAAAACCTAATAGCGAAAAAAAACGACGGGTTGTACTCCGGGAGTGCCGGCAGAAGTGAAAACTTTGAATATTAACGTTGTGCATTTTTGATATTTTGGGAATAATTTTGCACGAATTGCTTTAAATTATCAGTATAAAAGTCATTAATGTGGTAGAATACAATATTTATTTATTGCGCTATCGTACACAAACATGACAATTTATATTACATTAAAAAGTTTATCTCTTAGAAATATCAACTTCCATCCATAATTTGACGACTTTTTCACCATCATTATTACGTCACCGTCTTACGAATTTTCGATCAGGTCACGTGTCCTGACGCGAGTTTAGCATTTTTTACCCATTACAAAAAATGTACAACGCCACTAAAGAAGTTTTCACTTCAAAAAATTGCGGTCTGAAAGAGTACCTTGAATCAAATTCCCTACGGTTTTCATACGTTAATACTTAGGTATGTAGTTTCAGTTTACATACTGGCATCAACCACAACTGTGTGTTAAGGCCAAGTTTATGTGGAACGTCACGCTGCGATCCTGATGGCTGCGCTTGCGTCTGATTACTTGCAGCGGGACTGTCACTGCGCATTATTTAAACAATCCTTTTTGGAAATACGCACTTACGGCACTTGCCGTGTCACGCGACCTATCAAACTGGACCGTTATTTTAATTTATTAGTTACAATAAACAAGAGCTTATTAATATTTTAGAGATTATTTTAAGTTAAGAGCTTTGCTTTCGATCGTTGTTTAATTTCAACTGTCAGTGATTTTCGTTTATGTATCATTTTTATAAATGTATGCCTATAGGATAAAGGGTGGAGCTCAGTAGAGCAGTGGTTTAGAGCCTGGCCCAACGATTGCGGAAGTTAAGCAACGTTCGCAAGGGTCGGTCATGGGATGGGTGACCAAAAATTTATTATCTCGAGCTCCTCCGTGCTTCGGAAGGCACGTTAAGCCGTCGGTCCCGGCTGAATTTTCAGTCGTTGACACCCACCAATCCGCATTGTGCCCGCGTGGTGGGTTATGGCCCATCCTCCTTACCACCCATAAGGAAGGCCTGTGCCCCAGTAGTGGGGACATCAAAAAAATGGCTGATGGACATGCCTATATAGGTACTGCTTTCAATTTACTTAGCTTGGATTTTAAATTCCGATTTAAACAATATTCAAATATTTTCTGTAACCCAATGTGGATGTTAAGTAATTAATGGATAACACTTCTAACTTTTTCTACAAAATAACTAAAAGTATAACATCATATTAATAAATTGAATATCCTATCTCTGATCTCATTCAGTAATTAGCAATCGAGCTAATATCCCAATCTAACTACAGTGCAATTATGCGTTAAGTACAAAGTATTAAATCACTTAATATTACATTACAATAGTTCGGCGTGGTGCCTTAAGGCGGGCGGCCCTTTGCCCACGACAAAACGGAGCTCACGTAAATATTGTATCAATTAATGAGTACCGACAGAAGATAACGAACTAACAATTAAACCTAACTATTTACTGTGAAAAGTGGAAACTGTTATCAATATAACAGAGTCCCGAGACTTAAAATGTTATTAAATGATAGAAATGTTGTTAAATGAGACATGAAATTAATCATTACAAGATTTTCTTGTTATTCATTCCTGCCCCCCTACTCTATGGCCAACATTATATACGTTTGAACGCTATATACGCTTATTATTAAAGCTTAATAAGATAAATAGATGATTAAGTCGCAAACTTATGAAAATCACAGACTTTGATGTCTTGTATGGAATTGACAAGCTTACGCAAGCACGTAATTTTATAGTTTACTGCATATTTTAAAGCTTTAATAGTAAGCGTAGCGTTCAAACGCATAGAATGTTGGCCATTTGAGTAAGGGAACTGTTGGATGTTGGAAAAGACTGTCGATATCGTGCCCCGAAGATGACGTGCTGCGTCCGTACCAATACCTCAGGTTCTTGCAAAACTTCAGAAAAAATGTACAATATTTAAAAAAATATTTGTATCAAACAGTACAGGGTTCTAGAAAAATACAACTAATAATAGCACCTAAGTAATAGTATGAGTAAGTAACAAGATCAGGCAATTTGTCTATGAACTGAACCAATGAGTTGATTCATGTACCTACCCTCCGTATTAGTATAATACTGTGCCACGGCAGGGTAAACATTCCTCGTCCCCAGGTACAGTATATGCGCGACAATCACACAAAAACCTCTATACAATGTTACAAAACAAAAATATGCCGATTATGGTAGATAAGGACTTTCAAACTGAACAACTTTTACTAGGGGACCACGTATCACGTTGTTAATCCCAAAAAGCATTATTTATTTGGTTTGTTTCAGGGAAAAAAATTATGCCGAAAAAAGAAGATCGCTTCAGTCCCTGCTATAATCATCATGCAAGTATCACGTAATATTTAAATCACAAATTGCATCAATGGCTCAACACCAGTGAACTTTTATTAAGGTTGATGAGTAATTACTTAAATCTTTATCATTAAGGTGACTCTTAACGCGTCGAGATAATTCGTTAGTGGCTACTTTACAAATTGCAGTGATATAATATAACACTTAAGAAGGATAATTTTATGACGCGCCATTATTTTGAGGAATTTTAACAACGATAATGTATTTTGGTGCGAGAAGACGGTTCGCTGATAGCCATGATATATTATGCATTTTTTACTTGAGAAATGAAAGTTTTATATGTCTGATACGAAAGCTTTAAAGTTTAAAACAAAGATAGGTCGTCATAAGAATGACAGGTAATCGATTAATAATCGAGTAAATTCATAAAGTTTCTACATACTAGAGTACGGTGCCTTTTCGCCTTGCCGCAATTGCCTTATTTTATTTTATTTATTTTATTTTATTAATTTCATGGAAAACCAGCAGCTGTACAAATAGGTGTAGAAAAAGCGTAAGAAACAATAAGCTAATTATAGGTTTTCGCTTATAGTAACAATATATAATTTTTTTAAAAACAATAATGTTATGAACCCATCCAAACAAAATAAAAGTACTTAATGCTATGTGTGTGTAATGCTCACCAGCATGAACTTATTCAGTACATAGATATTCAATAAGTTTTCGCTTAAAAGAATCTAAACTACAATTAAATACGTCGACATCAAGCTCACACCCACCCAACACCACGTTTAGGCTTTTGGTAGACCTAGGAATAAAACTATTTTGCCTATAGTTGGTCGACGCTAATGGAACTGCAATGGGCCAGTACTCATAGACCTTGATGGCACGGAAAACGATAATTTTGCTAGAAGATCAAGACAGTCGATGGCGCCATTTATTATCTTGAGAATGTACATAATATCGGCTACTTTTCTTCGCGTTACTAATGGTAGGATGTGTTGATTTTTGCAAAGACTATAGTATTCGGCTGAATTGTAAGGTATCCTCATTTTAAAGCACAAGAATTTCATAAACTTCTTTTGGACTTATCTCATAATAATAAAACTATGATAGTCGATAATGCGGAACATGCAAACAGTACTTCGTACATAATCATTACACGGTAGGTGCATCGGACAGCAAAAGGAGGATTTAAAAAAGAGATCATAACGAGGCGCACGACCGGCCTGCCCACAGATTGAATTATTTTATTGTTGTTCTCCGTGCATTGAAGTTTATTAAACGAAGGACTTGCAAGAATATGCATTTTAAATTATGAAGGAAGTAAAGACCCTCAAAATCAGTAAAATAAAAAAAACAATGAGTTACCTAGTTTAGCTTATAAGCAACGAAATAAATTAGTGAAATAAAAGAAAGTCCCGTTACACAAGTCATACTCTTATGTGATTATTACACGTATTTCAAGAATTTTATTTTCTGAATTTTCGTCGTCAGGGCGCATCTATCTTTTACTTTTTATTACATTCCATAATTCTTAAAAAAAATATCTGATCTAGTTCACTTAAATTTGATACAAATAACTTTGATACAAAACTCTGCAGCAAAATCGAGTTGCTAAATCTTTCTAATCTTCCCAATTATGTATCGTTTCTTCGCTAATATCTTTTCAAGGCATACTATTTACCAATTATCTGTTCATAAGTACGCCTTAAGCCCGTCAATTACAGTAATAAGCGAAGGATTGTGTCAAAACGCAAGACTGAATAATCCAATTATCATACTTGAAGGATAAATAAGACACCAGTTAATGTGACGGTCGCAAAAAGGGGCCAGCTAGAGACTTATGAAAAGACTTTAAGATTTGAGTCATCTGGGATGGGCACAAAAAGTCACACGCGCGAGTATGCGTAGGCTTTCACGACATACCGTGAAGAACGGACAGTTCGTACTTATTGACAAGTGTCAATATAAGTACAGTATAGTACCCAGACAATAGAAAATCCAATGTTTTTCGAAAGGCTCGTGATGTGTAGAGACTAATGAAAAGACTTTAAGATTTGAGTCATCTGGGATGGGCACAAAAAGTCACACGCGCGAGTACGCGTAGGCTTTCACGACATACCGTGAAGAACGGACAGTTCGTACTTATTGACAAGTGTCAATATAAGTACAGTAAAATCCCAGGCAATAGAAAAATAAATGTTTTTCGACAGGCTCATGATGTGTAGAGACTAATGAAAAGATTAAGATTTAAGTCATCTGGGATGGGCACGAAAAGACACACGCGCGAGTATGCGTTCCTAATCTTTCGCGGATATACCATGAAGAACAGACGATCGTACTTATTGCCAAGTGTCAGAACGGTAGATATATATATATATATATAAGTAACCCAGAAAATAAAAAATACCTGAATATCAGACCTAAGGATACCTCTGTCTTTGTGACTAACATAATCTTTGGCCATACGTATAAGTATCGCCGCGTCCTTGGTTTTCTCACATTAAAGTGGGCATTTCAAATGATTAAGCTCCGGTTCTGCTACTTAAAATATTCAGCGGTTCAGCGCACATACCTCCAGGAACACGATTACACAACGCTTTCAAATATTCCCGATAAGTTGGTTCTTTACACTGCTTTTTGTAATTTACTGAAAAAATCTGAAACATTTTTTTAAATACAAGAAGGTATTCTGCGATTTTCGTGTTATCAGTGGTAATGTCACTAAATTGTTCTCATAAATTATGCTTCATTAATAATGGTGATATTATTTAGATGTTCAGGAGAGACATTTAAATAAGCCTTGCTCGAAAAAAAAAAATTGTGTCAGTAATGCTGGCTAGAATTACGTTCAAACAAGCCCTGCCAGCCCTATTTTTTAAGTAACATTTGCAAATTTTCGTTATCGCTTCGCTTCGATACGTATATGAATTTGACGTTTCGATAATATATATAAAATTCGATTGTTAACGAAAACTTCTGTCAATCCCATACATGTTTCGAAAGCGAAGCGATAACGAAGATTTGCAAATGTGACTTTTAAAATGTATTTTAAAATATTATTACCCTAGAAGTGATCATCGAATTTAAAATTATTAAAAAAACTGACCCAAAGCATATTTGATTCAGCCTAAATGTCAATAACCTTGTATTAAATAGAATAAATAACTAGAAAAGCAAAATAACTTCCTCAAATCATGAGATAAGATTTGGAGTTTTTGGCGCCATTTCGTCCAGATCAGTTCGGTGGCTATTTTAATTATTTGCAAATTGTTTATAGTGGATATTGTGTCTTAAAATTGGTGCAGTTTTGTGGTACAAGTGTCTACGCATCTGAACAATATGTGGGATAAGTAATTGAAATAGGTGCGATCTTGGTTGTGTGAAGCTGAGACTTTTATTGTAGTGGTGGCCTCGGCAGAACTTACCGAGTAAACTGTATCGATATATTTGATGCCAAATGCTTCAAGCAGCATTGGAATGCGATGCACCCGCATTTTAATGTAAACTGAAACAATACCACTGAATTGTTTAACACTGGCAAAAATTACTCCCTGAAGAGGAGTAGATTGCCATAACAAAAATAAGAAGAAAAAGAGATAAGATAAGATTTAAAAAGTAATTAGGATATGACATAGGTCGCACTCGTGGCTCACATACCAGAAATCCCTAGCGAATAACTGGAGAGCGTCTAGGAATCGATTATATCTATCACCTCTTTCCCGCAATCGAAGTTACTATGGCAGAACTATTCTGTATTTTTAACAATCTCGAATCGTGGAAGTGAGTGAGAGATTTTGCTACAGAATACAAACATTTCGCTGAGGAACCTATATATTCATTTCACTAATGTTTTGATGCAGTTACGTGAGTTTTGTTTGATTTTTTTACGAAGCGTGGCAAATTCGAGCTTTTGTTTTTACAGAATAGTTCTGCAATGGGGTATAACGTACGGCATTCTACAGGTTTGATTCCCAGCGGCTGGGAATAGAACATGTTTTTAATTATTTGAGAAACGTCTGGAGTGAAATAGTTATGGATTCCTCAAGGAATGAGGTTTTTAAGGCTCTGTTATTCGGATACAATTAAAAGACAAAGTTGTATTAGATTATGATCAATGTCGATCGATCGTTTGCATCGCTTTTAAACTATACTTATCTATCTAATCTAATGGGGTATTTACATGGAGCGACTTTGGCAGACGACTTTAGTCAATTAGCGATTTTTATCGACAATCGCTTGTAAAATCTAATCGCAAACCTAATTTCAATAAGGGAGCGATTCAATTTTTACCTGCCAAGTCGACTCATGCAAATACCCCATTATTCGCCCAATTTTGAGTTAGGTAAATATTATGTATTTTATGACTAAAACTAGGTAAGGTATGATTTAAAAAAAATAGATATTTTTTATTATTTTATAAAAGGATATTTACTTCCTTTTAAACATACGAGTACTTAGTATGCGAATAGTAACTAACAATTGTTTTATTAACATTAAACGTTATTAATTAGATCAGTTAATGATGTTGCATTTGCAGCAATGGAATCCATAACATATTTTTTATCATACTTACATTTTTTACTTCACAGCCCACTCGTGCGTTGCAAACACGCTTAGGGAGGTATAATCCTTACGTTTTTACCATGGATATTATGCCATATTAGATCGAAACATCTTGCGGTAACAGGAGGGCATCCGAGATATGTCACTAGCCCACAGTTCGTCCCGCAATGGGCACAGACCGGAGGGCGCCTCGATACTCAGAAACGTACGGAAACCTATTAGTAAGTAACTTTACTAACACGATAAAAATAGAATACTAAAAAAATCTAAGAAAAAATGGTTGCATATAAAAAATAAAACTAAATCAAACTATGTTCCGAAGTCGAAATCGTAAAGGAAACTATACCTACCAAAAGAAAATTGACCGATGATATTGAAAAATAAAGTGCCAGAAAAATTTGGTGCTCACAATGCACAGGAAAACACTAGTAGGGACTAGGTATTATTTGAAGAAGTCCAAATCATAACAATTAATGATTGTTTTCTATTATGTTTTTCATAAACCTTTAAAAATTCTACGGACATTACCACCGCCCTCAGCCATTTAAATGTCTTTAGGTACTACTAGAACTATATGGATAAGGAAAAACTTTACAAATAGTTTCTACATAAATGAAATTTTGTCTTATTTTTAGAGCATTTAAGTAAAAATGTAGTATTATTCAATGCAACATCTCATCTTAAATCTTCCGTTGTCCACATTATATCTTCAAAAAGCAGAAATGACTCTATAAAATGTGAAAACGTGGCTGCATAAACCACAATTCCTTTGCTTATTCAGAATTACCCCACCAATCATTTGAAAGGTTTTTAAATGAAAAATATTTGCTGTAAACATACTTTTTATCAATAGTTAGTATTTTATTCAGATAAATATAAAATCTTGATTGAAATAATCTTACATCACAATTTACAACTAGTTAAAACGCAGATAATATAGGAAAAAGAAATAATAAATAATAAAAACAATATTATTAAACTATGTGCTTGACCACATGCGATGTTGCCGTTCTGTTCACTTCACGGGTTGGAATTAAAGAAGGCTATGATAGCGGTCATTTGGTTGGCAGATACATAGAATCACAGATTAAAAAGGTATACAATTTAAGCATACTTGACAATAATACATAAATATAATAACAAATAGTATTCATAAATAAGTAATTATTTTCGTCGCAAAACGGCTTGCGGACCGTTCAAAAGGCAATTTCGCGAGTTGCGCGCGCGCCGCGAAGACTCACGCGCCGCATTCTAATGAGGGGCGGTTTTTGTCGCGCGGCAGCGTGGGAGCGGCTGATCGGTATCGGCAACTGCTAGATATAAGCGAATAGGATGACTTTTTTAAGCAGTTTACACGTTTAAACACTAACTAGTGACTAGAAGATTGCAGACGTAATTTAGGCTATTTAGGGGATTTTGGTATATTGGCAGGGCTCTGTCACTCCGCGCGCGAGTCTGAACCGCTCTGAGAGGACAAATTTCATACATCAGAAACGATAAGACCTACGCGATAGAAAGAGAGGCAACTACTAAGTGAATGTTTTGGAGCGAATGGAGCGCTGTGCGAACTGAATTGCACCTTATTGTGTCGTAGCAAGAGTCGCAATTTATTTAAACGGTTTTTCGGAGTGCAACTTCTGTACGTTAGTACTATTATCTATTCTGTGATATTGGTCAAAATATAAAAGGCAGTCGCACGATCGATTCTTAGGTGTCTAAGCTG
This sequence comes from Agriphila straminella, assembly GCA_950108535.1. NCBI lineage: Eukaryota > Metazoa > Arthropoda > Insecta > Lepidoptera > Crambidae > Agriphila > Agriphila straminella. The sequence goes on from OX467312.1 coordinate 15,938,958, forward strand.
AAGCAGTAAAGCAGGGAGTATCAAACTGGTAACAAAATATAATTTTTATGGCATTGAAATTTTTATGGATTGGAACCATGAAGGACTTTAAAGCTAGCCATTATGTAGACATTATGTCACAGAATACATAGTGGTTATTTCGGAAACTACTCAAGTCTAACTTCAAAAGGTTTATGTATTAAGTATATAATTTTTGTGAGCATTAATTTTTCCAAGAAAACTAAGTTATTAAAGACCTTTCGTTGAAAAGAACCGCATTGATTTCTCCAATATGCAATAAATATACTTTTTGCATCAATCTTAAAGGTGAGTAACCTTTGCAACTACCCAAGGTATATAAGGACCTGAAACGTTTTTCTCTGCTATCAGCCTTCCCATTAAATAAATAAGAACTTGTCTCAAACAATACCTGCACTTCTTCTCGCAAGGGAAAAAATTGTTACATACCCCATCTTTCCTCCTCATTCAGACCGGTCCAGTCTGACATTGCATTTTAATTTCTAAATTCCTCGACAATTCTATAGATTTTTTTGCTCACAGCCAGAAACGGTGCGAATTCACGCCTTACTTTTTGTTTGAGAGCATAACACGTGCCGCGTTCAGCAGTCGCCTGCTTTTTGTCAGATAATCAATTTCGGAAAACAAACGGCGGTAATGGTGAGGGCACACGAGTGGAAACAACGAAAATAAGAACGGAAGCTACGGAATAAATCAGTATGCGCATACATGCAAGATATGATAACTCAATACCTATCCATCTTTCGAAGATGTGATTGATTACCTAGCGATTATTTTCAGTGTTTGACTCAAAATAACATACTTAAGCTAAGCTTATATGAATAATACATGGGTTTATAATATAACTCTTCAATATAAATAATATGCAAACGTCAATTCAGTTTTTGATGAATACCACAGATAATATAATACTATACTAGTACTCGTTTAAACTTACCTCACTAGATGGCGGTACCTGCTAACTAAGCCACATCTGATGTTCCCAATGAGACCCCATGTTAATACCTAGAAAGTTCACCTTTGGAAGCCTTCTTATTTCATGGCAAAGGTTTCAATTTTATCCAAAAGCTTGGCGCATTTGACCGATATAGGTACTGCAGAAGTTAATATTCGTACAAATCTAAATAACGCGATATTAAAATAAGGCGGGTCTATTAATACTGAAGCGCCGGCGCATAGGCCATACGTGAGCCAGCCTCCAATTAAATTGCTCAAGCCTACATTCCCCTTTACTCTAACAACCCATTGTGGCACCACAATGGTGGAAAGGCCATTTACCGAGGGTTTTTCGACAACATCTTTATCTGAATCAATGGGTCGTTTCGGGGTTTTGTTTGGCAAAGGTGAGAATTTTATGGAGTCAGTAAGGAGCTATAGGTTTAATGGACGTCGGTTAGATGCAATCAACAGCTTTGGTATGTTACTGCCACCTTTGGACAGCGGAGAAATTTTAAAAACTTCTAATGAGCAAAAAACACCTAATAATAAAGTTAACTTCACTTAGCATAGTTTGTAAAACGCACTTTCATTTGGCTTTATTTAAATACATTGTAAGTATAATTGAGTTCGTATAATAGCACGTGATTTTGATCTTTTTATTATAAGTAGATAATGTTAAATTGGGTACAAACATTTTTTTACCAAAACTATAAAATCTTTAGGGAGAAAGTTAGAAAGTTCGCCCAACGCCTACTTATAATTTATTGGAGTGATTTAACATTTTGGAACACTATATTCCTTCATCATAGACAACCCTGGCGTATAAGGTAAGGAGTGATTCATTTCACTAACCAGTGATGAAATTCCAGTCCGAATCATTTCCGACGACATTTGGCCTCAAACAACCTAACGCGTCGTAAACACAAAATGGCGGAAGCTGTCAACTTAACAAAATGGAGGGTCGGCTCGCGCGGGAATTAGTGTAGCTTTGTCGGTGTAGAGAGGTGCGCTATAAAACCCGGGAATGTCTCCACTACTGCTGATTTGACTGCCGTTTATGTGTCATAGAAAGGGATTAGGTGTTACTAGATCTTTTAGTAACTAACCCATTCTGTTTTAAAGAGATAATGTTTTAATATACAAGGTGTATTTGTAACCACTCTCCAAATTTTAAGGATGTGTTCAGTCCATGAAACTGAACAACTTTCTCCATGAAACATAGGGTCAAATATGTAAAAAAAAAAAAACTTTTCATACAAATCAAAGAGATCACGTGATCAGTTTACTATGTAATGACCAACATTTTTTGGGGTATTTCGACACCTGTTTCGTGGAGAAAGTTGTTCAGTTTCATGGAATGAACACATCTTTAAAATTTCGAGAGTGGTTACAAATACTGTATATCACATTCGCGTTGAAGATTATTAACTAGAAGTAATTTATAAACTTTACTTCTTCAGCGTCAAAAAATAAACGTACTGATTTGTCCCTCTTAATAGTAAATAATATATGAGAGAAAGACGACAAACTACAGCCTTTCAAAATAATACTAAATAAGGGGAAGTTTTAAAAATTCACTAGCCTGATTGGCTAATACGCTTTTAAAAGACAGTTTAAAATTGCAGCAGAGAAGCAGATATTGCATAAAACATACATAGACTTCAAAACACAGTTGTAAAGTTACTATAAATAAGAAGATTTATAAACAATATCTCCGAAAAACGATCTGATTGACTGTGACTACTATATTGACTGCCCCAAAAGATTCGTCTTCGTCTATAGACTCGGTGCGACAAACTGCGTAATAAATCGCAGATGCAATCGTTCGCTTTTGTGTTTTACGATCAGGGATTGGACAGACCAATAGACGGACATTTTGACTCGAGGGTCAACCTATTACGAGTACGTTCTGGAATCCTGACTGTACAAGAGTTATTAACAAAATTTCGATTGCCAGAGTCGATACATGCCTGCATAAAATGGATTCAATTTCCAGTGGGTATTTCTAGGTTCAAGAATTGGGTAAAATTTTCAAGAATTGGGTAAATTTTTCAAGAATAGGGTAAATGTTTCAAGCATAAGTGGATAACAACTACTACTTTATGTTAACTGTACATAATGGAGCAATAGTGTTTAGCCATGTTGATTAATGTAAGTTTAATCTTTTCATTTTGGCTGATTATTATTGATGGTGCGTTTAGATATGTAAGTATTATGCTATTAACTAGTAAAAGTAGGTGCTGGATTGTTTATTATATTACCTGCTTTTATTTCTCTTTCCGGTACTTTTCAAGATTTGGTTAAAATCTGTCTTCCTGCGTTACTTAATGTCTTTCCAAGCTTGATTTACAGAGGTGGGGACTTTTAGAATTATTCAGTCAATTAATAGCAGTTATTTACTTCAACTGAAGAAATATCTTACAGTCAAATAACGTTATCATTATCACAGCGTAGTACCTACCTACTTAGAAATCTGACTCTCAATGACTAGAACTTTAGTGACTATAGGATAATGAAGTTATTATTAGGGGTGGCGGACGGAGTAGTAATAGCTTTCACCTAAGTATTTTTAAAGGACACCTAAGGTTTAAATAATACTTATTATTACTGAGTCAAACAATAGGTGCTTCTTACTGAAAAGAAAGCTTCGACTCCCACCAGTAATGATAAAGGCATATCTGAATTATTTTATACCGTTACAGAACACACTCGGTACATCTTTAAATACAGTAAACTTTCATACAATTACGTCACACTCGGACCACCGGCGAAATTTCACCGAATCACCCACAGAACAAAAGCAATTTTAACACAAAGCTATAAAGTCTGAGATACAATACCACTTAAGTTACGCACTGTAGGCTATTTTAATTCGAGAATCTTTAAATTGATGCGCATTTAATTCGCTAATTTCGCATCGTATTTTAGGCGAAATTAAAAACGTATTAATGTTTTCTGTTTCAAGAGAAAAATGTCACGGCTATACCAGACATTAAATTTTTTAAGAATTTGCAATTTTCGAGATTAATTTCAGTTGAGTAAACATTTATTATGCTGTATGCGTAATACGTAAATGCATCTGTAGGCAAAACTATTTCAAATAAGACGGTTTCACGTCAGACTACCTATATAACTCTACACTTACTTTTATCAGAAACTTAATGATAATTTTGAAATGAAATAATTGTTTATTTTCCCATCACAAATAAAGGACTTAAGTGGTAATTAGAAGCTACACATGGAAGTTTACTAAATTTGTGAGGGACTGGTGCCAGCAGTAGGTTTCGGAAAAGAAACCTGTGACACAGGTCGCCAGGCCCATCCACAGACAATAGTTTTACCGTATGCATATGTAACTTGATACTTACACTTAGTACAAGACGGTAAAGACGGTAAAATTGATAAGTAATCATAAGTATATAATAAGACATTTCGCTTTGACATTATCTTATGTTTCACCAATTTCACCATGACATTGTTTTTTAGATATTGCTTGTTTTTGCTTCTATTTCATTAACTTTGCATACTTTGCTTACTGACTTGACATTTTTTGATCAACAATCCCCTTCCACACAGACAGACATTCCCCGTCCAAAAAAAATAAAATCTGTACCGTTTGCATGCCAGTATCTGTCTGTATCACATGAGCACAAGCCATTTTATTTTACAACTTTTCAAAATAAAATATTATGAAAAGTTGTAAAATATGGGTCCTGATTGGCCCGTCACACAATTTTTTATGTTTTATTTTTTACTGGTTTTGTTTTTATTTTTCACTTTTCATTTTTTTGTTTGTTTGTTTTTTTTCTGTTTCTTGTTATGTAAGTGTGATGTGTGTCAATAAAATTATTAATTCATTCATTCATTCTTATTCTTAAAAGGCTTTTTGGCGCAGTGGCAATTTAGTAAAATTTACTTACTCAAACGCTGCTTAACTAAAATCTTAGCTGAGGCCACCTTAAGTTTAAGAAGCCATTAGATTTAAGTGAAATACTCAAACGCTTTTTATCTGTTGGTAATGTCTGCTTAGCTAAGGACGCATTAACCATTTGCAATCTGGTAACATCACTGAGATTTGCAAACCGTTTCTTTGCATGCAATCCATCGATATCACACCTGGCACTACGTAATCAAAGTTATCTCAAAAATAATAGCGTGCAACGGAACAATCTCTCTCTATGCCACAGAAGCTCAATGTCGATACGACAATTATGTCAACTGTCAATAAATACTGACTGTCATAATAAATAACACCTTTAAACCGCCCAATTTATTTATTTTACTTTAAAATAATCAAACAGGAAAACGTGACTGGAGAATAAAAAGAAATGATAACGAAGAAAAGGACATTTTTAAAATATTTTTTCAAAATAATAACCTCACAACGCAAAACAATAGCGCCCTGCACACGTAAAGTTTGGACCGCGCATCTGGGACTGCGTTCCAAACCTGGGATGGATCTGTGCGGTTTGGACTGCGGATCAAACTGTAGTGCTATTTGTCGTGCGATTTACGATGAACGGTTTGGACTGCCGGCGAATCTTACATGTTAAGGCAAACGATCCGAACTGTGCGTGTAAATTGATTTTCAAGAGTTTGGACTGCAGTTCTCTCATAAATTTTAAAAGTTTTTCATCAGTAGTATGAAAAATGGATACTCGTTTGGTCATCGCGTTAGCCGGCTTTGTCACTGGAAGTATTTTATGAGCGCGCAGCAGATACTTGTACTGCATTACCAATGTGTCTATAGTGTGTTTACCTGTAATTTATACTTAGCATAATAGCATAATTGATGATTAAGTATTAGATGTTTCTCATTTTTTACCAACTTAGATAACTCTTTGGCAAAGTTATCTGGTGTTTATTGTACAGTAAATTACGATCGTAATTTTTTGTACAATAAACATCAGATAACTTTGGCAACTAATTTTCATTAAAATATTGACTAGGTAGGTAGGTACATACCTACCTACGTATACCTATAGCAGGGGTGCCCATACTTTCTCTTAATGAGATCGACCTAGCAAAAATTTATGACAGATCGACATTTTGACCGTTTAACCCACCAAATATTTAAAAAAAAAATTGCATAAGTAAAACTACATTGGGTGCAAAATGTCAAATCTGTTATCCTTGGCGATCGACCGGTCGATCGCGATCGACCGCATGGGCCCTTTGACCTATAGCGACGTAATTTACTTCATGCAAAAGAGATGGCGCTGTATGCTTGTATCCGGTTATATGCAAAAAAATAGGCGAGTTGGCCATCTATAACCACCAGTATCATATGTTTCCCGCGTTCCGAACTTTACGTGTGCAGGGCGCTAATCACCTTGACGTGTGATACTTGAGGTACGTCCGAGCTTCCTTAAATTAAGAGCGACCTTAATCAACTTAAGGCGGCCTCAAATACCTGTCAGATCTTAATGAACGTTTGAGTATTCCATTTTCGATAGTTTTTGCAGATAAGCGGTCCTTAACTTAAGGCCGTCTTAGAAATTGAGCGGCTCTCAAATTTTGAATTGAGTATGAGTTAAGGCGGTCTCAACTGTGTGAGGAGCTCTCAACTATTTAAGCAGCGTTTGAGTATTCGGCCGTCTGAATTAATTTTATTCTTACTAGACCGTGTTTTCTTTAAAATTCTATAAAAAATATTGATTTATTTTACGATATACCTACATATTTCTTTGGGGTTGCAAAGTTGCACTGATTATTTAATAAGGAGACGTTTTTTTTTTACTGTTGAACTTCTCCATGGCAAATGATAACAGAAACGTCGAATATTTTAAATAATCCTATGCAAAACGTGACCTATTAATTTACAAAAAACAAACATCGTATTACCCACATCGATGCAAATCTCATTAATATTAAAACAATATAGGTTTTCATAAGCATCCCATTTCTTACACAAAATGACTCATCTGCTCCACTGGGCTTGCATAAACATTGCACAATTATAATTTTATATCGTACAATCCAATCCAAAGTCAAACAAAACTACGCTTTAAACCTTTCAGCTACCATCCAATTCGCAATACCCATTATACTGACTTACAGCCTTCTTCGGCCGCAACGATAACCTCCAAGTAGAAATCAGTAACTGGAAAATTTTCATTCAAATCTCAACCTTTTCCGATAGACTTTAAAGTGGTTTTTAATTGGCTTGAAATGTGAAGTAGCCTTATGCACTGATTCAAACAGCTAGTTTTGACTCCCGGGGTGGCTTGTACAATGTACACGAGCGTGACACTGCTCTATTTACGATGGTCTGGCAACGCAGACCAATGCAGGTGCGTCTTGGTACATGAAATGTGGCTTTATTGTTCCATTCGGCGTAAAGGGCCGCTCGGACCCACCACTTAGTCGAGGGTTTACTCTGTACGGTTTGCAAGTCGGCTTAATTAAGCTTTCAATGGCTGTCTAAACGTTGAATCAAGTCTGTCGCATACGTATTGGATTGAATGTCCAATCACCGTAAGTACTTCTTACTTATCGTATTCTGTGGAAACTCTTTCGTTAATTCATGATCATTCGGAATTAAGTGTCATATTTTTGAATTGCATAAATATGAAAATACTTCTTTTATATGTCCTGTCCATCAGCCATTTTTGATGTCCCCACTGCTGGGACACAGGCCTTCCTTATGGGTGGATAAGGAGGACGGGCCATAACCCACCACGCGGGCCCAATGCGGATTGGTGGGTGTTAACAACTGCAAATGCAGCCGGGACCAACGGCTTAACGTGCCTTCCGAAGCACGGAGGAGCTCGAGATAATAAATTTTTGGTCACCCATCCCATGACCGACCCTTGCGAACGTTGCTTAACTTTCGCAATCGCTGGGCCAGGCGCTAAACCACTGCGCCACCGAGCTCCTCTTTCCTTCTTTTATATACCAACCTATTAATAATTAAGACCACCCAAGAAGTATCACATTACATGCAACTAAGCTGGTATCAATATCGGCATTCATTATAACAATTACACACACAGGTCAATATTTTCAATTATTTGAAATAAATAATGTTTTAAACACGCATGTACCGAGTTATACCATCGGCCGTAAGTAATATCCACATACACGGTCATTGTTCGTAGTGTCTTCGATATTAACCGTCCGATTTATACGCCCTCAATAGCCACTGGATTTTGAATAATTATAGAACGCGCGCGCGCGGTCGATTTATGTTGATTTCGCCACAGCGAGGTTTTATCCCGTTTGGATCTTTTTAATATACTATATCTATGGTTTGGATAGTCAGATGCGTTTGAATTTCGAACCGAAAATCTTTTGATGGGTTTTTACCATAGAAATAGAATATCAAAGAACAACAATGTCAATAAACAGGTGATCCGAAAAACGAATGTATACATTTTATATGAGATACGTATAGTTTTACTTACATACATAAAATATGACTATATTATGGCAAATGAAATTAATAAACTATGTTCCATACTGTTTTCTTCGTCGATAAACGAATAAATGTATCGAAATTTGGTTTTAGAGAAATGTGTGGCAATATCTTATTTACCTGTGAAAAGTGTGATTACTTGGATTGTTTCTTTTTGTCACATCATAATCACTAACAGAACAAGACACCATGGCTTCACGATACCCTTATTTAAAATTCTAATCAAGATTACCAAATATTTTAAAGAAATTGTGATTGCTCTTTTGCTAGGCGGGACGCTAGGGGCTCTTACTGTAAAAATGTTGGCACATTGTCACTTGATCCTTTGTCTCTTTTTTTCATAGACCGTGTCCGTATAATATTAACTTCTCTTTTCCACGCTTTGTTGGTTCTTTTCTGTTCTTTCCACGCTTTCCACGTTTTTCAACACATTTGCGAGGAAAAAACTAAGTAATTTACCACACAGCAACAAATACGACAAAACAAAATATGATAATTATGGGAAAAGGCGCGCATGTTTTTTTTTCACACGCCCAACGCAAGAATATTTTGCGAACAAAGGGGTGAGGAGCATACAGCCTACTACTAATACTTCAAAATTATAATTTGAAGTGACAAAATGCATATATTTTAATATTTTATAACAAAATATTGTGAATTATGAATAATTTGATAATAATTTATATATTTATTTGACTTAATTAAGGACTTACACATTTATTTATTCCAAAAATGTATATGAATTTTTAGCAGCATAAAACCTCTTTGTTGTCAAAAAAAAATAACTGTATTACCCGGCTAAATTGGGAATGCTCTGTTTACTCGCATAGAACTTGCAATGAGGTACTAATTTAACTTTGTAGGGTTAATTCTATTACGAACTAGTGTTTTATATATTATTGCACGCGTTTGTTATAGCTCGGTTTATGGCCCTAAAAGCCAGGTATTAGGGCTCACTTTACGAGCAAGTGTGTTGAAAATTTCCTTACTTAACTTATCCGTACAGTAAACTAATAAGTAAGTACTTACATTTTAACTTTATTACGAATTCAATGACCTCTTATTGAAATCAGCTGTCTTTCATTAAACATAATTTATAGCATAAACAAACCGTAAAGTTGAGCTTTGAATTGAGTTATTATTACGCAGAAGTGGCACTTTGCAGTAAATAGCTGTATCTGCATCTGATTTTATTATTATATTATATTATTATTATTATTACTAGTGGCTCTGGAAAGCTGTAGAAATGTTTTGATTGATTTTGAACTATGAACTTTTGAGTCTTCTAAAAATAAAAAACAAAATTATCTTTGCACCGCTAACAAAAAAGATTTGTGTTATTTTTGATCATTTTTCAAAACGGCTGAAATAAGATTTTTTACATATCTTCGCCATTTTGAAAAAATCGAAAAACTGAATCGACAAAAAAATAAATACAAAAATACAAAAAATAGGTCAAAATATTCAAAATTACAAAAAAAATTTAAACAAATGCAGTTTTAAAACTTAAAAGATTGCTAACGCTATCATAAACAATGCAAATAACTTATGAAGAGCTACATGGAATGTGGATAAATAATAAGACATATGAAACAAAAAAGAAAAGCTATAAATTATAGAACCTTCTCACAAAATTTTATGAGAATCGGTTGAGAAATTAGTGTAGAGGAGAACAAACGGACAGCGGGACAGACATACGAAAGCCAGCATGTTTGCCCAAGCTATAATGGAGACGCTTCGCTCAGTCAAATTGTTGTCCGTGGGTTAACAATAAATTACTAATGTTATATCTTCGGCAAAGCAATAGAAGTCCGGAAGTTATTGCAAACTATATTTCACTTCCCTATTGAACTTTGACCAAAGGTCAACCTCAGTAAATATCATTGAAACATGAAACCTAACAAAGTATTCTAATGACTATCAATAATAAACTTAAACATGACAGCCAATAGGTTGATAATCAATTATTTATCATAATATAGTTCAAGAGTAAATTGGAAAAATCAAACAATAGCGTATCGCTATAACTGAAAAGGGATTGAAAAAAAACTGTATTCGAAAGAGGTAGAGTCAATATTGGCAGAGAAGTTATAGCGAAAGTCGCAAATAGAATTGTAGCTAAAGTTTAATATGATAAAGTGGTAATTTGCTTAATAACCGTGGATGTGGTACGGAATGCCGGGGCAGGCAGCGCCGGGTCACGCAGATAGTATCGAATGACCGAGAGGTCCCGAGGCGTCGTTTAATTGCAGTCGCGAGTTCGATCCTTGTTTGAGCTGTGACAGCTGGTTATTTCGATACCAGTTTTTGTATGAAATTGATATCGAAAAAAATAAAGTCACCTTATTTTAATCTTTGGTGATAAGATAATGGTAAATGGTAGGGTAAGTTTACTTTGACGGCTGAATTTGTTTAATGGTTAATGGTCTTAAATAAGAAGACTGATTGTTCACAATTTTTATTTTCAGGACTAACTTTACCTCATTTTAAAACATATGATTTTTCAGTTTTCCTGAAATTCAATGAATACATTAAAATTGCTTTTATGTAAGAGAATATCTCTTTATTCTCAATAAATAAATAATAATTTTGATACTGAATTGATACTTTGGACTTGGAGTATCAGTATACAGTTTTGTAAGCCTGCAGTAACTAGAAAACAAAATATTTTAATCTACTTTTCTATCATCAGGACAGTGTCGAGGTAATTGAATAAACAGCCAATGATTTTCAATAGTTTTTCCAACCGATACCGAATGTTGTTATCGATACCAATACCAGTGAATACCTACATCCCTTTTACCTGAATGGGTGGGCGGGAGTTGGCCAACTTTATAAATTGTCCACGCGGTAGCTCATCTGGGTGGCGAATGGTCTATGACCATGTGCAGACAGTAAATTCAGTTAGTTTTTGTACCAGAATAAAATGTAGCGCGGTTATCAATGGAGCGTAATGATAGGTTGGGAAACGTTTTGTGGAGTTAAATTGAATAGTGAGCTTGGTTTAATGTAGGGCTGAGTGCTTTATTATATTCATTCGCTTTAGCTGGTGGAAATATACTTGTAAGCTTTTAGCTTTCAAGAGACTTCTCTGCGCTGCGAATGCAACGGAAAAGAAATATTGAATATTCCCTTTCGCATTCTTCTGTAGAAGTAGATAGCACCTACTTTCAGAAAAGTTTTTACAATTTTCAAAAAGGAGGTTCTACAACTCGGCTTTTTCTCTAAGTTCCATTTTCAAAATTCGAATTAAGTTACAACGCTTAATAATAACAAAAGCGACTCAACAACGCAACTCATGGGCGATTAACGCACCCGTTCACCAAGCGAGCGGGGAAAGCGATGGTATCGGTCGCTATCGCTGCGTGTCGCGCGATGTCGCGATTGCGCTTAAAGACGCCGACGGTTTGTGGTCGCCGCGCACGGACGCATTCCCTGATAGTGCTCGGATAGCTGTGGAAACCGGAGTACGGGGCGATAAAGATGTGGGTACGACATTTGGATGAGGAACACTCACTACAGTTGTTTGTGATTATTGTGATCCGTCATCCGAGTACGTAACATGTTTCTGTAGCATCGGCTTTTCTACTAAAACTCTTCTAATTAAAAAACGTTTTCCCGAAGTACTTACATAATTTTATGTTAGTTTGGGCACGTCTTCATTGATAGTTTTAAAAATATCTATCATACTAGATTTCAGAATTGTTAAGCAAGAATTAAAAACCTTTCTTGTTTAGATCAGCTCTATCATTATCAAATCAAATCAAAAGCACATAATTGGACGCTCAAATGTGCTATAAAATTGGTAAACCTGGGACTTACATAAGAACATAATAACCACTAAATTACACCTTTAAGTACGTTCTGTATTTGCTCTCCAACAAGAACAATAGGAGGCAACATTTAAACAAGGTTAAACTCAAAGAAATAAAATAAAAACTTCAGAACATCTAGAGAACCTCTATAGAACGTGCGAACTTCGAAGTACAAAAAGATGAATCAACGCAAACGTCTGTATGACTGCAAACTGTGACAAAGGATTTTGACGAGTGGTCATAGTAGGTTCGCTAGTTCAATAATTTTTTACAATATTTAGATAAAAAACAGTCAGATCTGCCTCCTACTCAAATGCACGACATTCTATTCAATAGCTAACTGTCTTAAAATTAAAACTAAGCCATAAACTCTAAAATTACGTGTCGTAGGCTAGTTAAATCCAATGTCTGTGATTTACATAAGCTTACGACATGCGACTTAAGGCCAGTATATTCCAAATTATCGAATTTGGCCTATGTTTGATTCAGCGATAAACAATCAAATATTCTTTATTTTGAGCAGATAAAAATATATGTTGAACTTTCATTAACGATCTTGATTATTTTACGGTTAAAAATACGATATTCGTATCTTCACTCGACTAAAAAAATATGCAAAGACAAAGAAAATTTTCATTAATTTTATATTTTTTGGTTAATACTTAAAGTTTATCAATCCCTTATTCACGAATAATATATAGAAAAATAGGTAATGACATATAGAAGAATATTCAACGGTTACTTTTTCAAAAAGTGTCTTTATGCTCAAAATAACAACAAAAACATTGAAAAACTGAAACAGTGAGGTTATTTTCATTACTCTTCACACCTAAAGAAAAAGACAGAGACAGAGTTTTTGGAATATACTCGCCTTAATCGTCTAAGTAATTGCCTTTTTTACGCTTAAAGTTAGTAAACATGGGGGCAAGTGTCACTGTCATTGTTGGGTGCAAAAGCCATGGTACTCTACCTACATACTTTATGTAGTACCTTTTTTAATATCTTACAAGTTAAAATCTTAATTATTATTTTATTCCCAGCCTCCATGGTTTGAAACTGATTCTGATTAACTATCTATTTTGATCAACGATTTCACACAGTTGTGATTAACTTGATATATCGGTCCCAAAAAAAATATGTAGAAAGTAGATTATATTATGTGATTGACGGAAACATGATAACTAAAACTTATCTTGATAGAAAAAAATCGTAAAGTGACCTCCAATTACGTAGATTTTCACTGATGTGCCAACCAATAACAAACCTATAACCTTGAAACTATAATAAAAAGCACCTTAATACATGCTCTCTAGTTTTTTTATCGACAGTTTTCCAAAATAAGAAATTATTTAGTTATTAATTAAAAACGATAGTAATTTCGATAATTTTTGCTATGACAATTTCTTCAAGCGTTGTACGGCCTCTCAAGGAAAATCTTTTCTTCATATACAGGGTGTTTGGTAATAGCCTTATAAAGCCGAATATGGCTGATAGGGACCATTAAACTGAACAACTTTTACTATGAGACCAACTCTGAAATCGCGAAAAAAAATCAGCTGTTTCATACATTTTGATATTTTCGTTATTAATTTTTGTATGAAACAGCTGTTTTTTTTTCGCGACTTCAGGGTTGGTCCCATAGTAAAATTTGTTCAGTTTGATGGTCCCTATCTACCATATTCGGCTTTATAAGGCTATTACCAAACACCCTGTATACGACCACACGTGTTGTTTTCGACGTTCTATCGAAATATAGTAATAATATCCTTTAAAAAAAACCCCAGGTACACGCATAATGACTAACGTATAGGATGTGAGGAGACGCCGCGCGGATGTCAAATATTTGAGCACAATGTGTGCGCTAGCGCAACAGATACGCTCGCTTTGTGTCGCATCTTGCAACAGTATTGTGAACGAGATCTTTATGAAGATGGATACAAAATATTATGAGAATTTTTAAACGTACAATTAAAATCGACCGAGATCTTCCTAAAGACAGGTACAATAATATGAGAATTTTAAAACATTCTAATAACATGTTACATTACACATTTTGATATCAATTACTAAAAGGAGAAAGGAGGAGAGAAGAAGGAAAGGAGAGAATATACCTATAACTAGATATAAATTTAAATACTTTTCCTATTATCTCTCTCATTTAAGTAACCGGCAGCGAAATCAATTATTATCTACCTGCATTCAACTAAAATAAATAATTAAACCCTTGATACTTATAAGACCCTATTCAACTGAAAACTCTAAATAAAACGTCTCCATTACCATCTGCATACAAACGCTGTTAAATTATTCAAGAGGAGCTCTAATAGGAGAGATATCGTTACAATCTATCAAAATAAACCCAGCTCAGTGGAATAACGCGGTAAGTGCAAATGGCCCGATATTTAACGCTTCGCGATACGTAATTATTATGACAGCACAATGCGCGCGCGACGACAACCCGACAGCTGTTAACATCCTGTAAAGAGTAAGCAAGAGACAAAACTGGGAGATACCATCGCGAGGGACCGTTTATATCGTATTAATATCGTTTATGACGGTCGTTTGTATGTGGACCTCTGTTGGATTATTCTTTGATTTATTCATAAGTTTTAATGGAAAATGTACATCAATGCTACTCAGAAACGGTTAGATTTTCTTTGAATAAAATCGAGGCATGAAAAATAAGGAAAACTAAGACCGTATTTTGGCAAAGACCTTAATACTTAATACCTTTGTCAAAAAATAATTGACCCCTACCTGTATAGTCCTATTATCATATTGGTAACCTACTATTTTTGACACAGGTATATCTCAAAAACTATTATGTAGGTGTGTTATAATTATAACACTCATTCTAACAACCACTTAATACAACAACGACATAAAATATTAAGATTTGCAACATTAAACTAGTGATTTCACTATTACGAAAGAACTACTCAAAGAAATGGTAGCGCTTCAGATCAAAGATAGCTTAGTTAAATTAAATAACGTAAGGCTGCAAAGTAAAGACACAGTACATTTAATGTATAATAGCTAAAGCAGTAACTCAGCTCTTTTCTCGGTACGCACCGTGTCTAGGGTTGGCATTCTCGGTCCGCGGAATGACGCGGCACCTTATTCACAACCTATAGAAAACTTTCTGTGTCTGATGCTATGCTTTTATGGTTTCCGTATCCGAAATGTCAAATTTCTTCCCGACGGATACTAACTCACCCGACACCAAACAGATGTCGGAAATGAATCCGCAAAATAAAGTATTCGTTTTGAATCGATCTGTCAAATGTTACGGAAAGCAAAAGAATAAGAGTAAATGGAAAGCATAACATCGCACACAGAAAGTTTTCGATAGGTTGGGAATAAAGGCACTGGTGAGCTACGGACTACAGCTAGGGTTGCCACTCGTACTCTTAAATAGAGTATTGTCCTCTATTCCGTGTAGGTGTATTCTATAAACTATGGCAGCAATAGAGTCTGCTGAAATATTCTATAGATGGCGCTGGACTAAGAAAAAAAAATAGTTCCACTATCGGCCAAGAGATGGTGCTGACCTAATTACTGCAATAATAATTTTATTATTCTACAGCTCTGCAGTGTAAGCTCTGCAGTGTATTTATTATGATGCACAGTACTTGTTGTATGGTCTGTTATGTATGATGGTACGGAAACCCTCGGTGCACGAGTCCGACTCGCTCTTGCTTGACCGGTTTTTTAAAGTTACGAAAAGTAACACAATATTGTTTTAAGGGTACTCTTTTTTATGCTGGGTATTTTATTTTTGTTTCACCCATATGAAAAAATACTTACTGTATTTGTCTAAAAAAATAGGTGGAATGGAAACTACAGCCCTCGTAACACAATGTACATTTTGTGCCCGTAGCATGACCAACGAAACATGTTAGGATATAGTGATTTATCGACATTTAAATTGACAAAATCGGTTGTCTTTTGATAGATAAGTGTCGATAAATCGCTATAAATATCATATTTATCGTGTTTTAGTGATAATGCAAGGGTTGAGCAGCATCGCATTGCGAACCTTGCTTAGAGCTCTCGTAGCGACACGTGCGTTTATTGTGATGTGAGAGCGCTGATTTGGACCTTTGTATGTAGTTGCGTTACTGCTTTAGCTAATGTACTGTGACAAAGTCATATTACGAAACAGGTTTTTTCGACATTGTTAAGATCGGGTGACGCGTAGGAGGGCGTAGGTGTGTCGCCCGCAAAAAGGTACAACTTTTAAATTACTGTTTTTGTGATAAATCAAAGAGTCTCCGTGACCCGGTCTGTATTTTATTTTGTTGTTTTGCAACCAAATTGCTTATTTATATAGCGATGAATCAGTTTTATTCGCGTGTTTGTGCTTTTTGTTAGCGCTGATGATAAATAGCTTCATTAGATTTCGTGAATTATTTGCGGTGGAACAACACTTCCGATTCCGGTGTTATTGATATACGATATTTTGTTTTTAATAAACAAAATACTTTCTTGTGTATTTCAGTCAGTTTATTATCAAATCCGAAGGTAAAACGTAAACGTTGTAAAACGCATGAACTTTGGGAAAAGTGTATTTTTTTCATTTCCCTGACTTTCCTGACTGGTATGTAAGTACTACAGTAGAGTCGCTGTATAGTGTTTTATATTTTTTAAATGTGTATTATATTAAATAACGTATTTATATAATAGAGCTAGGTAATTTTTTATTCTTTAAGTGGCGTATTAACGATACGACGACGCTCAAATAAAACTACGTTGCATAAACTTATATCATAAAAAGTTGTGTAGTAACTTACATAAGTAATTATTTGCCGGCGAGCTTAATTTACGCGATTGTCTGGTAGTCGAATTCTCGTCAGTTAATCAAGTTTTATTCATTCCAATAGATATATATGTAGGATTACCATAAGTACTATGTTCACATTGAATGTTCAACAAATTCCCCGTTATCCAGGAAACTCTTAAATCAATAAAACACACATTCAATAGTAACATACAAAAGGCACCCCAAACAGACTGACCCATACAGGCCCATTCACAATATCCCAATCCATCTTACATTCATATTAACTAATTCAAGTTGATATTTATTCGTAGTAAAGTGTAAGTACAAAGCGTAACCCAGATAAGGCTCGCCGCATACTGTGCGTTAATAAATAATGTCGCATTAGAGGCGGCATTAACCGAAGCGTGGGCGGCCGGCCCGAGGTAAAACCTTGTATGTGGTAGTTACGCGATTAGACGCAATTTTTTTTTGCCGTCTAGACTTATAATTAGAGTTATTTGTTTCGATAGCGATTTGTGAATAATCGATTATTGGTTAAGTGTGTTTATGTTTGATTGAGAGTATCAAATCAATGTTAAGTTTATTTATTATGCAAAGTAAATATTCTTAATCATTGAGTTTGCTTTAAATATAAGGTTACTAATACTAAGCATTGAAGAAAAATCTATTCACATATATTTTTTAGTTTTAATACAATATTCCCATCACAGAAAAGACATTCGCTTTTATATCGCTCTATTGTAAGACAATAAACTGTCAATAATTAAAGTTCTGATATGAACTAGGTAGGAATCTTATACAACCATTTGGTGTCTGGCAAATAAGTGTTTTCTTTCTTTCTTCGGTTTTTGTTTTTGTAACCTTTCGCCAATAAACCTTAACCACAAAATAGAGAGACTAACAGAAGTTAAGCTAAGTACTATGGGCGCTCGAGCATCGTCCACACACAAAGACAGCTCTCACCGCTGCGTCACGTACTCGAACTGTTTTGAGATTGGTTTGAGATTGCGGTTAATACTATACAGTGTCGGTGACAAATGTCTATGTGTATGTTGCTCGAGCGCGCGAGTGCTAAGCTTAACTACTGTACTCTCTCTATTTTGTGCTTAAACCCCAGTGTAGATTTCTTTGCACTCATTTTCACAGACTGGAAAACGTACAAAAATACCATTACAAACTTCGATCAAGAATATGCTAGATAACGCTTCATGAACTAAAACAGTACGCAAAAATGGCACCTCAAATAGCGTCTCACTTATTAACTTGGCGCTTATTTTGTACATAATCACCTCTTATTTAGTACAAACCCACATTTTATATTATCATTTATTTTGTACAAAATAAGCTTATTTTGTACAAAAACACATCTTTTATCGCCTACTTTGTGCAAAATAAGCGCCCAGTTTGTAAGTGGGACGCTATTTGAGGTGCCATTTTTGATACTCTGACCGGACATCTAGGGTATTCTTGATCGAAGATTACAAACTAAAAATGTCAGTTACACCTTTCTCCATGTTGTGTTAAAACGCATTATAGTGTGATCGTATCGCGTCAGTAGGTGTACGAACACTTTTTGACATTGTTGGCACTGGTTGGTACAATGTAAGTGATTGTTTCTCTAATCGCCAGTAGCGAAAGTTCATTGTTTGTTCGCTCGTCTATTTGTCACTATCAATCTGACGATTTGTTTGTAAGATGCAACCTTTGGGTGTTATGAGTCATGGTGTGAATGTATAAGAAGTGTGAGAATTCTTATTTTTCCCAAGAACGTTACTGATTTATGAATTGTCGTAGGTATCTGCATTTTGTTTTTTTAACAAATTCGAAATAAGTAGTGGCTCTGGGTAGTAGTGCTGTAGACCGCTTGTTGTGTCATTTTTTAACATTTTTCGAAATGGCTGAAATATGTTTTTTTTTTAATTTTGAAAAACTGAATCGACAAAAAAAACAGACGGACAGCTGGAAAGCCGACCTGACATACAAAAGCATTTTTGCCCAAATTGAAACAGACACGCTTCGGACGCGCTTTGCGCTCGCTCGGTCAGTTAATTATTTATGACTGACTAGTACGTGCTTTGTCGTTTCGTTAAGATTGACCTATTTACAATTAAAAAAATACAACAGACATAAAACATGATCATAATAAATTTCTAAATTGTTATAAACATTGTCCTAGGTTTGATAAAAATGTATTATGAGATGAATAATATTCAGGTTTTCCAACTTTACCAACAGGTTTACCAACCAACATAGCAGTCTTTTATTGGTAGATCAAAAGTAGAGTCAATATTAACAATGATGATCGTAATTTGAATGTTGATACAAAAGCTTTCAATATGAATGCCATATTTCATACCACCATAAACCTAACGAGGTAAGTACATTTGCAAGTACATAGTAAAATCGTTAGAGCGCACCAGTAGCGGATTGGCCATCACTATGCGCCGTTAATGCGAAGCGCACACGCCGTGGGCGGAGCATGGGAACCGAGAAAGTACTGCCTAAGTATTTAACTTAATGTTTTTCACGCCATACTGTGTCGTAAGTCATGGGCGGATGGCGTAGCAAAAATAAGCCTGATGATCGCTGAAAAATGAATGATCAATTAAAAATGAAAAATCTGGAATAAAAATAAATCTTTTTTTATTTATGCAAAATGACTTTAAAATACTGTTAAAGAGAGAAAAATGATGCTTTGATAACAGCGACGCTCATTATCTAGTACCTACTAATATTTTACTGACAAATGTTATTATTCCACATTGTACCTCATTAAGTTTTCAATGTTCAAGTAAGTAAAGTTCAGGCTTTCCACATGTTAATATCCATTTTTTTACAATTTACTGCCATATCCAGTTCAAAAAAAATATTTTCATTAAATAACCTTTCGAAACAAAAAAGAAGTACCTACCGCAAATTCATAGACGCAGTGTAAAGCCTTAAGGTGTGTCAATCCGAGCGGGTCGATCCGTGATGGAGTAAAATCGAACGAATCGAACGAACGAATCGAACACTTTGGGTTTAAATCAGTGCGCGTTCCAACGCGGCGGTTGCGTTGAGAACTAGCACCGAATTCTCAAGTTTTACATGTTTTTATTACTTTTCTTCGCTTTCAAGTTAGTTAAAAAAATTAGAAGGATTAACATCGCCGATTTTTATGGTTGGTTTTAACATAAACGAATGTTCTGTTTCCGAGAAATTTTGCAAATAAGACCAGAATCAGGGTCCACGGAATATTTTTTTACATCAAAGGTGATAACATTTTTATAAATGCTTTCAATTAAATCTATTGTGTAAGTATCATTTCAACTACATTATATATTTTTCCATGATAGCTTCACGCGCGTAATCTTTCAATAATTTGAATAGAATATTGGGATTTGACCCACCTTAAGGCTAAGGCCTTAAGGTGGGTCAAATCCCAATATTGCATATATCCATATCCCATAGGTGCAAAGCTTAAGAGCTTTGCACCTAGTTTTTACGCAGATCTTGTCCAATTCTTCGACACACTTCTAACCCGCTCTTCTTTCATGACTTAAGCCAACCCCAGCAAGTTAAACGTTAATTGCAGCGCAAACCGACTTAAGTGGCGAACGAGAAAAGTAATTGTTTTATATTGTGTGTGTAACAAAGGTCCATTTGTAGGTACTCGGAACCGATTGCTCAGCGAGTTAGCGGCTTAACCCTATTGGTTCCTTTTTAATTTCGAGAATTTATGTCGGTACACGATTTTATGAAACAATGGATAGGGACAGAGTATTGATATAAACCAAAGGATTAAGTATCGTTGTATTCCCTTTAATTAATCTAAATGCATTTATTGCCTAGTGCTACCTAGATTTTAATAATTGAAACAATGACAGGGTGACAGAAAAATCCCGCTTAGTGGCGCTGCTATAGATGGAGATTTTTTCAAATGGGTTATTTTCCCGGTTTGTTTCAATAATGTCTAAAAATCATTGATAATCATTATTATTATTATGGAAGTTGGACAATGAACGAATTAAAGATCGAATTGGAAAAAGATAACCAAAATGTTATTATTGTTAAAGACTGTTTGTTACCTAAATAAATAAATAAAATAAATAAAATATAAAATAAAATGCGTTGGAAGTAAAATTGATATTTACAAAAATTAGTTTCCAACTTTTAAAAAAATTGTTGGTAAACACAGAATAGTAAACACAGACCATACAACAATACTACGTATGTAAACATAAGAATTTAAATCGTCAAGTTGGCGCTAGTGCGTCGACTAGTGGACGATTTGTGAATGAGACAAAATCATCCAGCCATTGCGTTATGTTCTTGCTGATTTCAAACTAACAGCCAAATACTCAAACAAATCTTAAAGTTAAGGCCACTTTAAATAAATAAAAAATTTACAGATTTGACAGAAACTCTATGAAATTGTTATGTATGAATATATATAAAGCGTTGCACTTATGTATTAGATGAGTTAGTAAATCCTGGCAGGGTCGCCATATCTAGAGAGAAACGTCTAATACATAAGTGCAACGCTTTATATTCTATATATTCATACATGACAAAACTGACAGCTTCCTTAAAGTTAAGGAGACCTTAACTTAAGATTTTAGCTAAGAAGCCTTTGAGTATTCGGCCGTAAATCAGGTTCTCGTAAGAGGCCTCAAATATTTTCTCCTCTTTTTAATGTTAACAGTGTAAATGTCGCAGTGTAGTCGCCTTGACCGGTGACCGGTGAGTCAGCGGCGGGCGCCCGCGAGTCGGCTGCGCATGCGCAAGGGCACGCGATCTAGGCGCGGGATGAATGAAGAAAGCTGTCGCAACTTAATGGATGTCTGACAGCGTAATTGGTAGTAGGGATACGTGTGATGGGGCAGAAAATGGTTGGTTATAAAAAAAGTGGATTGAGCGTTACGCGAAATAATGCACCTTCTTGGATGTGTTTTTTTTTCATTCGCAATCTTCTCGCAATAAATATTTCTGAAGAGGTAGAGGGTCTACCTACAAAATAGCGCCATTTGTTCCTCCATATATATTTTTAAGAACGATTTTTCATGACATTTCAAAAGAATTCCTTTATTTTTAGCCTCAAGCCTCGAAGTTCAAGCCATCTGTAAAAGTAATACCAATATTTAAAAGATAAAACTATTTCTTTTAGTACGAAGTATTTGGGAAAATACAGAAACGTCGGTTTGAGACTTTTATATTATAATCTATAATCTATATAAGTATAAATAAATCAAAGTCGGGTTATTTACATCATTTATACATTAAGAACAGCTAGACCGATTTGGAAGAAATTTGGCTGGTAGACAGAATAGGACCTGGCCTGAATAAACAGGTTACTTTTTATCTTGGCCAAAGGTTCCTTAGGGTTCACGTAGATGAAGTCGCGGGCGGCCACTAGTATTTAGTAAAAAGCAATATTTCATTCACATTATACATTCGAGAGTCCGTGCTACTACGTACTTCGGAAGGCACTGCGTTGCTCCCGGCTGCATTTGCATACGTTAACACCCACCAATCCGCATTGGGCCCGCGTGATGAATTATGTATGACCCATCCTCATTATCCAGCAGTGGGACATAAAAATGGCTAATAGTCACTTTCGAGAGTTAAAAAGACGATTTGAGTATTTTTAGTCAATCATTATTGCTTAATAATTTAAATCAAACAAAATATTACCGACAAATATTAGTTACAAAGCAGATTCGAAACAGTAGAAACCCGAGACTGTGTTTTATCGCGAATTGGAATCATATCATATTTACAAATGCAGCACGTATTTAGGATGACTAGTTCTCTAATACATACATTGCAATATCTGATTGTTTAATGAACTTTATCTACACTCACAACGTAATGTTCCAAATATGAATTCAAAAGAGGTAATATAAACACGTACTTTATTTTCGTGGATACGAAAATTTTTAAAAAATAGTAGTTTATGATACTGATACATAATGAGGGGTATTAAAACATGAGTGTGTGTTTAAAAACCGAGCCGTAGGCGAGGTTTTTAATAGTATCACACGAGTGTTTTAATACCTAGTTATGTGCAGTTTCATACACTACTTTATCTACACTCATACATTTGGGATTGAACCTACTAAATAAAAGATCAACGTTTGAAAAGAGAGAGAGACTTTGGTTGAATTAGCTATGTACCTACCTTGTAATAAGTCATTTCCTTAGCTGCATCTCAAATAATTTTGCAGAGTCAATCTTTTTCACATTTTTAAGCAAGAATAAAAACACCTACGAAATTCAGTATAACAAAATGTAAAAATTAAAATCAAAATTCAAAACTTTTTTTGTAATGCTCTAAAAATGGCGCGCATTCCATTGGAAAAAAAATTGAGATGAGTGCATTCTTGCAAACTAATCGCAATAAGTCATCGATCACCATAGAGTGCATTTTAATCATGGAAATTATGTGGGAAAATATCGTATTTTTTTTTAATATCACGGCACTACCTTCTTCTTGGATTCGCCCTGTATCGTAATGAGAAAAAAAGTTATTTTATGATGCAGCTAACTGCATCGTAATGAGTTTTTTTTTTAATTTTACCTATTCACGAAAATAAAGTACGTCTTTATATTACCTTTTTTGAATTCATATTTGGAACATTACGTTGTGAGTGTAGATAAAACTCATCTACTGAACCAATATGACTGATTTTTCAAGTTAAATTTCACACTAGGGAAAACGATCCACAATAAAAAGCCAATAAAAATAATAGTATTTCTTCTAGAAGACATCATCCATTTTGGTCCAAATGTGAAAGTGCCGGCCAAATAGCAAATGCTTTATTCTGATAGATTTTGTCCACCTAAGGCATTTCTTATTATGGCACCGAAGCTGTAGCACCGCTATACTTGATTTTAAATAAGTTCAAAAGTCTGCCTTTTCATACATTTTGGCACAAATGTAAAAAAGTCGGCCTAAAAGCAAATTCTAATAGATTTTGTCCGCCTTAGCATTTCTTATTATGACACCCAAACTGTAGCACCGCTGTACTTGAGTTTAATTGAGTTGAAAAAGTCTGTCTTTTCATACATTTTGACACAAATGTTAAGCGGTGCTACAGCTTCGGTGCCATAATAAAAAATACTTAGATGGACAAAATCTATCAGAATAAAGCACTTTGTCTTTTGGCCGGCACTTTCATATTTGGACCAAAAATGTATGAAACATGGATGATGTCCTTTCTTACACATATTTATCTATCATACTGAACCAATAAACTAAACAAAAGTAAACGTCAATATAGTATTTCCAAAGGACTGCAGTATACTTGTGGTTTTTCATTATGGAAAATTGAATATTCATAAAGTTCTCACCTCTCTTATTTAACAATACGACCTAATATTTCGGTTTTCGAAAAATATTGGCCGTCCGTCTATTTGTAATTTATGTAAATAAATTCCATTAACGGCGAACCTCGGAACTTACATAAGGATGAGCACGGTGCCATCGCGGTATAAATCTGTAAACTTTCACCCACTGACAGCACCTTGTTATGAAAAATATAGCCACAGTGTAATAAGTTTGCATAAGGACTTTTTTAAGTATCTGTAGGTCCGTATTTTTAAAGACGTACTGTAAACTCAGTATTATCACCATTGTCACTTTAGTAAGTAGCTATTTCAGGAGCAGAAAAAGGCATAAATAATAGGTAAGTAGTCGGACTTTTAGAAGCATAAATTTTGCGTGTGATACGTATTACTAGCAAAACTAAACTTAGGCGGAAATGTAATACTTATACTGTTGCATTCAACTGACAGCTGACTTTCTGCGGTAAAATTAAAACAAATTGATAATTGTCTTGCTTTTTCATATTTTTAATATCTTTTATTAGATACATTTTGCAATTTCTTTCCGATAAGTGTACAGACCCTTAACGAAAAAAAAAATGCTGCTAGTGCTCAAATAAAGATTTGTAATATTAATGGAGAAAATGCTTTGTCGAATACTACTGCTGCTAAAAATAATTCAGCAGATTCAGTTCTTGTAATTTTGTTGACAAAAATGTTTCTCGCTGTGGTAACTTTATTATTTTTATTACAAAAAAAACCCGCCTGCATAAAAAGACAAGTCGACTGAAAAGATGGAAACAAGAGTAAATAAATATTAAAGGCAACATGTCATAATAACATGCAGTCGGAGGCATGCATAAACAAAGTGACATTATGAATGATTGAATTATATGCCTCCGACTGCATGTTATTATGACATGTTGCCTTTAATATTTATTTAATATAAAAGCACCGTACAGCCGCCATGTTGGTTTTGTTATAACGCCACCTTCTTAAGAACACTTGGGCTGAAAAGACAAATCTAACGATATCTTAATCATAGAAATCCGTTCAGCCGTTTGAAAGATATGAGGTAATAAAGAATATTACATACAAACATACTTACAAGATACGCGCGAAAAACATAACCCGCAGTCGGGTAAAAAGGCCTCGAACTTTTCCGATAATATCACAAAAAGGTTGATCATGATTTATACTATCCTACACAATATTATGTAAGTATCGCTAGCTGACAATAAATTATTTGCCAGAATTATATTTCATTACTATTAAGATAAAACAATCTACCACATGAGGTCGACATAGACTGCGCTTTTAAATGTTCTTTTCTTAGGGTCTGCTGGAAGCTTAAACAATATGAAAAAGGCATAATAACCTTGTAACATTTTCCTAACGTTTTAAAAAATCTGTGAGCACAATAAAACAAATAACAATAACTTCATTTCTTTATTAACATACTGAATTCGCCTGCTCTATGCATAATGAAGTCCGAATTTCGGAAGCGGCTTCGTTTTCGTGGTGGTTCTCAAAATTAAACCGATAATGATTGTGTAACGGCAGCCTGCGGCCTGAAGTGTTGCCCAACGCCGCAAAATTGAAACTGGACAACTCTTCACTTAATCACTGATTATAAACTTTCATCAGGTATAGTTTGATTTGGTAGGAGCTCGGTGGCGCAGTGGTTTAGCGCCTCCTGGCCCATCGATTGCGGAGGTTAAGCAACTTTCGCAAAGGTCGATCATGGGATGGGTGACCAAAAATGTACATCGGAAGGCACGTTAAGCCGTTGGTCCCGGCTGCATTTGCAGTGGTTAACACCCACCCATCCACATTGGTCCCGCGTGGTGAGTTATGGAGCTATGGCCCATCCTCCTTAAAAAAAACTTTCTTATCCTCTAATGTTTACCTAGCCAAAGTATCATAAAGTTTAGCTACAATACCACAAAGTTTTGTAAGAAAAATTACACGTTATGTCACGAAAAATGGAAATAAGTTTAAAAAGCAGTGTTATAGGTACGTCAACAAGTAGGTACAATTCTGCTAAAATATCCGGCCACATACACAAAACAATAAACTTCAATACTATTTTATGTATCACGATATCTATTTGAATATGTCGTGACCAGAACATGGTGTAAATAGACTTAAAACTATGAGCTTCTGCCAAACTTATATGAACAACAATTTATTTTAAACAAAAAAGAAAAACACTCGTAAAATATTTTTTATTTTATAGTATTTTTATAAATCTCTGTTAACTATTAATTTGTAACGTGCAAGCATCTTTAAAAATCAGAAAATAAATAGGCGTAAGAAGTAATCTTTACGGCCTCCAGTTTATATCATCTACTAGTACAAATAAACTAGTCCATTTCAGTTTCAAGCTCGCACTTCGTAGAAGCGAAGCGTCTCCGTTTCAGTTTGGGCAAACATGCTTTTTGTCTCAGTGTTTCAAGACAAAAGTCTATGTACAGTGTGTGTTGCCAGTTATGACTTACGACAGTGAAACGTGGTCGCTAACTATGGGTCTCATAAGGAGGTTCAAGGTTACCCAGCATGCAATGGAGAAAGCCATGCTCGGCGTTTCCCATGCGTGATCGAATCAGAAACGAAGAGATCTGCAGGAGAACTAAAGTAACCGACATCGCTCGAAGGATTGTTTAGCTGAAGTGGCAATGGCCGGGACACATAGCGAGAAGAACCGATGGCCGTTGGGGCGGAAAGGTTTTGGTATGGCGACTGCGCACCGGACGACGCTCCGTGGGTAGGTCCCCGACAAGGTGGACCGACGATCTGGTGAAGGTCGCGGAAACCCACTGGATGCGGGCAGCGCAGGACCGATCTTCGTGGAGATCCTTAAGGAGGCCTATACCCAGCAGTGGGTGTCGTGCGGCTGATATGATGATGATGATGAATCATCATATTTCATCACCTTACCTAAAACATTTCTAAACCAGTAGCGGTCACCTATTAGAAGATTATTATTCGATAAATAATGCAGGGGTCGGCATCATTCATTTAATTACACACATGAGCAAAAGTCCCCGTTTCTAACGACGAAACCCCGTGGTCTCATGAATTTTAAATACATTTTTAATTGAAGCACACGGAATCGACACTGAGTGGGACAAAAACTGTATATCTCTGAATGTTTGCTATAGATTCTCGGCAGTTCATTAAAAAAGTTAATTGAAAGGAACGCAGATAAAAGTCTTACGCACCTCTAGTGATATCGCTATTTATTTTCATTAAATGGATTGATTATTATCTTATTAAAATAGGTAGGAACCTAATTGTTTTTGAATCAAACGAACAATCAATATCAGTTCTGAGTTTTCTTTTGATATGTTTAATCAAAACTACGAACTAGTTTTACCTTCTATCAATCACCTACTCAATCACATACTTTTCCGAAAGAAATGGAAAAACGATCACAGAGAAAACCTTATAATTTCTGGTTTATTTTGGAAAATGGAATGGGCTTGAATGTGTTTGTTTTTTTTCATTAGGTACCTTTATACTTTTTATGGTGATCAGTAAACGCATAGAAAAGAAAGCATTCACGTATGATGGTGATCCACTTTTTAACAAAGAGCCGCTAAATAATGTTATTCATGAAAATTAGTGCAAAAAGAGGTTAAATTTAAAGGATCGCTCAGCAATCGATTAATTTCGCACATCGGCTCATAAAAATAAATATTATTTAAAATAATGATCGGTGACGGTAATGCAATTCGATGCGGTCTCATTTCTTGACGAAGAAACCCGGGGTCGCCAACCATTTATTTTTAGTAGTTTTATAACATTGACCATTTGGGCCCAATGCGGATTAGTGGGTGTTAACGACTGCAAATGCAGCCGGGACCAACGGCTTAACGTGGCTTCCGAAGCACGGAGGAGCTCGAGATAATAAATTTTTGGTCACCCATCGCATGACCGACTCTTGCAAAAGTTGCTTAACCGCAATCACTGAGCTAGGCGCTAAACCACTGCGCCATCGATCCTCTCTGTGCCTGCCTATCAATGTGCTTTGTCTACCAATCAATATTATTATTTTTATAAGAAGCAATCAATTTCAAAAAGACAATTATGCACTATGGCGGGAGGGCCGGGCATACGTTGTTAATCAATCTCCATAATAAATACCAACAACTTTAACAATGATAAACATTAATAGGCACTTCAAGGAAAATACTTTGATCTTACCTGTATCATTAACATAATTTTCAACACACTTGCTCGTAAAGCGAGCCCTAATACATCGCTTTTAGGGCCATAAACCGAGCTATAACAAACGCGTGCAATAATATATAAAACACTAGTTCGTAATAGAATTAACCCTACAAAGTTAAATTAGTACCTTACTGCAAATTCTATGCGAGTAAACAGAGCATTCCCAATTTAGCCGGGTAATACAGTTATTTTTTTTGACAACAAAGAGGTTTTATGCTGCTGAAAATTCATATACATTTTTGGAATAAATAAATGTGTAAGTACTTAATTAAGTCAAATAAATATATAATTATTATCAAATTATTCATAATTCACAATATTTTATTATAAAATATTAAAATATTTGCATTTTGTCACTTAAAATTATAATTTTGAAGTATTAGTAGTAGGCTGTATGCTCCTCACCCCTTTGTTCGCAAAATATTCTTGAGTTGGGCGTGTGAAAAAAAAACAAAAAAAAACATGCGCGCCTTTTCCCATAATTATCATATTTTGTTTTTGCCATATTTGTTGCTGTGTGATAAATTACTTTGTTTTTTCCTCGCAAATGTGTTGAAAAACGTCGTATGAAACTCGTGAGCTCTTGCTTATTGCACACTAGGCTGAGTTACGCCCTCGCCTACGGTTCGGGCTGCAACCCACAGCCTTGTGTGCAATGAGCAACCTAAGCTAACTTGTCTCATAATATACTATTACGTAGTCTAATTTCGCTTTTTTATTAAATAAATATTTTCATTTTGCAAAAGTAACAATAAATATTATTTGAGAACCAATTTATTAATTTTTGTTTAATAGTGTTGATGAATTTTTTCCTAAATTTTTTGGACAAACAAGTGCTGTTACCACTTTTGTAAAAAAAAATCTATAAAAAATATTATTAATTAGTATGCAAAATGTTTGTAACCTCTCACCGAATGATAAGTTGCAAAATCAGGTATGTCATCAGTTCTCGGAAAGGGCGAATGATCGCAACACGATACCTTCATTTGCGAGAGATGCCGAAAATGAGAGACATGCGCGCGCGCAGAGCTGCAGTATTGCATATTCATTGCGATCTAGTTACAGCATTCGTTAAATAATTGGCGCTACTTGACCAATTTGCAAGTCGGAGAATGCGCAAGAAGGCGAATTTTTTAGAGGCAGTATTGATTTAAATACGTTTCTTTCTTTTATTTAGAAAATGCCTCAAGTAGGTCCTCTAAAAAAATAAACCTAGTAAATTATTGCAAGAGAAACAATAATTGGAATTTGGAGCAGAATCTGCGAAATTGCTTAAGGCGCGGTGGTAGTGAAACTAGCGCCGCCACTACAATTATTTTTATTACTCGTACACCAAGTCAATATTTAAAAAAAAGCTCATGTAATAATCTCTTAAACTGTCTCTAATATTTTTTGAATAACTATTCAACAGTTATCATTCATTCTGTAAGTTTTAAAATTCATAATTGCCAAAAGTGGCCACTTTGAGCTAAAATGGATATTAAAACTTAGAGAAAGAATGAAAATTGTTGAAGAGTTATTCAAAAAATATTAGACACAATTTAAGAGATTATTACATGAGTTTTTTTTTTAATATTGACTTGGTTTACGAGTTATAAAAATAAATGTAGTGGCGGCGTTAGTTTCACTACCTACAGCGCCTTAACACAGAAATTAGTCAAAGTAATAGTTTTAATAAGCTTAAATATCTAAAAGACTAGAAACGACAATATCCTTTGCCTAATTCACTGCCAAATCCAGAGGAAATGCTGTCTTTTAGAAATTAAGGATTAATGAGTCTATGCTTCAATAATAGCCTATATTTTTCACACACACAAGAGGCTCTCATATCTTCTGATGTTATAAAGATGCTTCAGTTACTTGTTATTTTCTTATTTCGAATTATGATTATAACGGCTCACTATCAGCAATAAAATATTTCTGTTTTTTTCCAGAATGTTAAAAAAAAATACCTACTTAGGTACCTATCTTAAAAGTGACTCCTTTTTTCGTTAGCAGAAATGAACACTTATATCGTTCTAACTTAGCCGATCCTTTATTTTCACTTAACACATGAGGCATTATAGTTAGCTGAGTGTTTAATCATTTATGCTTAACATTTTTGAAACATTGGAATTAATGGTTGTTAAATAAATTAAGACAATGTATGGAAAATGCAAATTCTTTAAATACCATACACAACGGAAATTTCATATTTAAACCCCTAATATATACATTCGAAAGTACTACACATCGTCTGTTAAGATTCCTAGCCTGATTCTCAAAACATAAAAATTTGAAGGCACTCTTAGAATGCCACTCGCGACAATCCTGATAGTCGCAGAGGGCAGGCCATACGGACATCCTCTAGACCTCGTTGAACTCTTTCGAGCGCTGTTTACAGAAAAAAATGCGGCGTTTCCTTTGATATGCGAATGTCAACCTTAGTAAGAGGTGGGTAAAGTTGAACGGGAGATGAAGAAGATGTTTGCTTTTCTGGCGGAAGCGGCGCGGCCTAGCGATCAGGTTTGCCCCAAGTTATGAGAAAATGAAAATTTTAAATATCAACTTTAATAATTATTACATAGTATAGTAGGCAGCTTAACAATTATTTTAGTAAATAAATACTTAGGGTTTATTATTATTGATTTATTTCTCATTTATTTATTATTATTTATTCATTATTAAACGTTTTTAAGTTAAGAACTTTTAATGATCTAGTCTACTGCCTGCGTATACGACGCTTTACTAAAATCTGACATCTCTGTAAAGCACTAAAAGTAGAGAAATGAGTTTTTTTGACATCGACGACGTGTTTTAACCCATTTATAACGACCGATCGTTATAAAGATCAAAAATAAGTTTAAGGAATATCCTCAATTTAAAAATATAAATGAGCGGAAAACTTTTTCTTATTGTTTACCAATCGCCGAAGTGATCGTTTGACATTGTTTTCGCTTTCCTGAAAATTTTGTTTTTTTTTTGGTATTTTTCCATGTATATTTTATGCATCAAATTAACAATAAGTACTAAAAAACTGCTGTGATACGAGATAAAAAAATGTTTTAGTAACAACTGGGTTAATGGTAGGTATATTTTGATTTATCTTTCAATTCTTTACCTTACCTTATACCTAAATAAGCATGGATTTTGGAGAAGAAACATTGCCTATCTATCATTATTCCAAAAATTCCCCGGCAAACCAATTTTCATGTAGAAACATGTGCATAGTCCGTAACCAAAAGCTAGTTTTACATTATAATAGACAAATCTATGCCAGTACAATCAAAGTCTAGTAATCCTGGCCAAACCCGCCAATCGCCCATAACTCTCACCAACACGTTAGTGGAGCGTCGCACGCGCCGACCGGGAAATGACGTCACGCCGCGCCCGTCCGCCCGCCATCTCGCCGCTTGTTCTATTTATCCGGCTTTTTCCGGTTGCGGGTCAGCGGCCATTACTTTTTCTGGTGACAGCCTCACTCGTTATCCGGCCCGGCATACCTACTGACTACTGATAGTTGAGATATGGATAATAGATGCCAATGTACATTAAATGATTAAAAAAAAGAAAAAGCTTGTTCGGAAAAAGGATATTTTTTAATAGATCATCAACTTGCATTTAATGTCTCCACTTTTGCAGGTGTCACAGGCACTTGCAACAATCCTGTTTGTTACTGAGTGTTAATTCAAATTGCGATATTTCCTTATTTGGTTCATAACATACAGAGGTCAACAATGCAAGAAATGGACTACATGCTCGCGCAGAAAGTTTTTGTTATACTTATTAAATGCCTAAAGCATTTCCATCAACGTGCAACCCTTCACGCCTAGCTGATGTTCATCTATAAATAGCCATCATTTTTATTCCTCTAGCTAGCCGTAGGACTTACGAACCCGTAGTATAAATAACCTGTAGGTATACCTAATTTCAACAAGTGTTTTTTTTAGTTTATCCGTTAAGTATTGGTATAGTTTCAACAAGTCTTTTAAGTTTATCCGTTAGTATTAGGTATGTACTAAAACTTATTATAAAAAATTGTTTAAAAAACAAAAAAACCGACTTCAAAAAACCTGCCTCTAAAAAGCAAGAAATAATATACAAATCATTAGATACGCATTATCATTGTTATAATAAAACACGTCTATTAAAGTCGGGTGGGGCTGGAGTACATCTTCCGTTTTTTAACCGACTTCATCAAAAGGAGGAGGTTCTCAATTCGATTGTATGTTTTTTTTTTTTTTTTTTTTTTTTTTTTTTTTTTTTTTATCGTTGTTCGCGCGTATCTTCGACATTTATGGACCGATTTCAAAAATTTTTTTTTTTGTTCGATTGAGTTTTCTTGCGAGATGGTCCCATTTAATTTTTTTTCAAATCGGTTCAGTAGTTTACAAGAAATCCTGAAAATACTATGATATTAAATCAACTAACTTGACAACTTTGTTATTTATGAACCGAATTAGATGATTTTTTTTGTTGGGGAAGGGATACCGTTGTGTAGTCTTTTTAACCGACTTCAAAAAAAGGAGGTAAGTTTC
Organism: Agriphila straminella; assembly: GCA_950108535.1. Taxonomy (NCBI): domain Eukaryota; kingdom Metazoa; phylum Arthropoda; class Insecta; order Lepidoptera; family Crambidae; genus Agriphila; species Agriphila straminella. Next base: position 15,971,988 of record OX467312.1, read on the forward strand.
AATTTGTATGTATGTATGTTTCTCCGCGATTATCTCACGTTTGGCTGAGCCGATTTTTCTACCTAAATAATTTACCTACACTACCTAATGCAGAAGGTACTTACACTAAAAATAAAAAAATAAAAAAATTGTTTAAAAAACAAAAAACCGACTTCAAAAAACCTGCCTCTAAAAAAAGGAAGAAATAATATGCAAATCATTAGATACGCATTATCATTGTTATAATAAAACACGTCAATTGAAGTCGGGTGGGGCTTTTAGAATAAAAAAGGAAGATGTTCTCCAGCCCCACCCGACTTTAATAGACGTGTTTTATTATAACAATGATAATGCGTATCTAATGATTTGCATATTATTTCTTCCTTTTTTTAGAGGCAGGTTTTTTGAAGTCGGTTTTTTTTATTCTAAAAGACCCACCCGACTTCAATTGACGTGTTTTATTAAAACAATGATAATGCGTATCTAATGATTTGTATATTATTTCTTGCTTTTTAGAGGCAGGTTTTTTGAAGTCGGTTTTTTGTTTTTTAAACAATTTTTTAATTTTTAGTGTAAGTAAGTACCTTCTGTATTAGGTAGTGTAGGTATATTATTAAGGTAGAAAAATCGGCTCAGCCAAACGTGAGATAATCGCGGAGAAACATACATGCATACAAACTGAATACCTCCTTTTTTTGAAGTCGGTTAAAAAGACTACACAAAGGTATCCCTTCCCCAACAAAAAAAATCATCTAAGTAATTCGGTTCATAAATAACAAAATTGTCAAGGTAGTTGATTTAATATCATAGTATTTTCAGGATTACTTGTAAACTACTGAACCGATTTGAAAAAAAGTTAAATGGGACCATCTCGCAAGAAAACTCAATCGAACAAAAAAAGGATCATCTAAATCGGTCCATAAATGTCGCAGATACGCGCGAACAACGATTAAAAAAAAAAACATACAATCGAATTGAGAACCTCCTCCTTTTGATGAAGTCGGTTAAAAATGTGAAAGTAACCCTGTTTGTCTGTCTGTTACCATTTCAGTTATTGTTGGAGACATGCAAATTCGAAGTAAAATATTGTCAGTAAATGACAACATTGTCAAGTAGCAACTACCTTTATCGGTCAATCAGAGACTGGTGTCATTAAGATTTTGGAGCAAAAATATAAGGTTTTAACAATAATTATTATGTACAACAAAACGACGAAAGTCGAAAATGAAAGGTAAAGTGAGAGGTAATTATGAGCACAGACAAACTTGGTGAACGAATTAAAATAAAAGTTTTATGAAACAGCGACTAACATTTATTAATCACCCAATTACTTAGCTAGAATTAATCGTTATCATCAATATTCAATACCTACATACCATGATATTATGTTGTTGTTCTAGTTGAGTACATTTGGTTTGCGAATTGCAACTCTTTAGTATTGATATCAGCTTATGAGTTTATCTTCCAAGTACCTACCTACCTAATCATTACAAAAATTCAAACATTCATTTATTTACCTTGCACGGGCGGAACGAAAAACAATTGAATTGATAGTGTGTCAGATATGGTGACCTCATAATTAAGGATGCCAGTCGGTTTTCATAGAAACGAGGTAACTTTGAAGACTTAGGTTCTCCGCTAGGGACCGATAGAGCTATGATCAGATGATAGCTTTCCAGGGAGTGATTGGAGGAGATCCAGATCGCTATACACACCCAACTGATAAGATGAGCACTTTAAGGGATGCAAGGATCAGACTTCTAAGCCTTAGGATTTCTATATAACTATTTTAATGATATTTTCGCCGTTTTTTTTAAACATAGCAACTCTTAGAATGTTGATCAGATCAGTTGGATGTGTATAGCACGATCTTGATCTCCTCTATTCACTCCCTCGATGGCCATCATCAGATCACAGTTCGATCAATCCTTGGCAAAGAACCAAAGCTTCAACGTTCAGGCGTTCTTAATTATGTGGCCTTCACTATATTATTATGTACATACCTAGTTTTAATTCCAGGGTAGCCCATGGAAGTTAACGACAGTACTTACCTATTTTAATTTTTAATTTCGAATGAGAAAAGAGTTTGTCAAGTCCAAACAATTGGAATTAAATGTAGTTTACATACATTTAACAATCGACAGTTTGCAACAAACGGCTTGATTGAACATCAACGTCGATTCGTACGCCGAATTCGTCAGTTGAATTTACACCCCCATTCTCATTGGAGTATTTAACATTATCTTCAAAATTCAGTCTTATTTCTTAGGGTTAAGGTGGGTCTCCAATATCCATCTCATCTGTATTCGTACAGAAATCGTCGCGTGATCAGACAACTTCGTAAACACTTCGCGGGTGCGCAGCTGCATCTGTTTGCATGAATTTCAATGGCGGTTCTGGAGTGTAGAACATTTCAACAATATACGGTATTATTGTTGCCGTGATTGATTCCCGATGAAGACTTTGGCGCTATTTACATTCAGTGAATCGGACACTCGCATCGCGACTTATTCACAAATGCAGGGGTACATTCGTGGTTGTCTAACAAAGTAATCTTATGTTAAATTTTAAGGTATCATAATAAAGTGGTACTTATAATACAACAAATTGTTGAATTTAAAATGCAAATAATCTAGTTTATTTTGGCTGGCAGATAGAACAGCATTCGCAAAACATATTATTACTCCAAAAACATTCGGTATTATCGAGACCTGTATATTTAAAAAAATATTCAAAGTGAATAACGTATTACGAATATCATTTTTCAGTTTTGTCTCATGATAGTAAACTAGGTACTCTACTCAACTTGATCCACCATACTAACAATATCCAAAATACAATTCTATTATTTACATAATGAAATGAATGTTAACGGACTTTGAAAAACTACAACGAGCAAATAAATGGAATCTCATCGTAATGTTTTAAAAAAGAACGAATTTATTTCCCTATTTCTTGTATAAATCAATTCAAATTAGATTCACTGGAAAATGTTTCATAATGCGTCTGTGTAAGGTACAAATTGTGTTGATTTGAGTAGGTGTTAAGTGTTAAGTGAAACCTAAGAGGTTTTGATATCGGAAGGCTGAATAATAAAGAGCGAATGCGCAGGCGCAAATTGGATAGATAAATATTGCGCGGCGCCGCCACTCTGGCCGACGGTACAATTTTCCGCATTTTATGAAATACCGTAATTAATAATTGCATGCTTATGGTCGTTACCTCAAATACTTGTGTGTAATAAAATATGAATAATTACATTACATTCCATGTAACAGATCGATCATTTATATTAAGGTACCTACTTATAACTTAACTACTACATATTTCTATTTAAGTAATAACTTACATAATTGAAAGTGAAAGAAAAATTAATCCAATAAAATAATGGGTATCAACAAAGTTTTATATGCTTATTACGTCTTATTGAAAACAGTTATTAAATTGATCTTTCAAGTACGCGGATCTGCGCAGTTAAAACTGTTCTTAATTATAATAAAAAAGCATTTAACTTATCAAACTCAAGAAGAGATAAGATAGAGATATCTTTCATAACTTGTTACTTGTCAACCGACTTAAAGAACCAGTTAAATTCTGTAAAACAAACAATCGCCCGCAAGATAATCTTCGCGAGTAATATAATTTGTTGAGCGGCGCAGGCGCAGATACAATCATAATGTTATTTCTCTTATTCAGCCGGCTAGATACTGATCACGCGCATTCCGAAGCAATGTAGCTCTTGCAATTCCTCAAGTTACAACAAATTAAGCAATCATTGTAATAAACTCAGTCACAAACTAAAGCTTTTTTAACCGACTTCCAAAAAAGGAGGAGGTTCTATGTTCGTCTGTATATTTTTTTTTTTTATTTGTGTATGTCTACCGATTACTCGAAGACGGCTGGACCGATTGAAATGATTCAAACGTTATTACATTAGGTACACTCCCAAGTTGGTCCCATTTTTTAAAATTTGGAAATCGGTTCAGTTTTTTTCAAGTAATTTTGAAAAAGCACGAAAATAGTATGATTTTGTGTGAATTACCTCGATGATTGGTCGTATTACTTCTTTGTTTATAAACTGAATAAGATAATTATTTTTTTGTTGGAAGAGGGCTATCTTAAGTGTAATTTTTTAACCGACTTAAAAAAGGAGGTTCTCAGTTTGACCCGTATTTAAGTATGTTTCTCCGCGATTATATTACGTTTGGCTGAGACGATTTTTCTACATATATAATATACCTTACCTACAAGATACCTACACTAAAAATAAAAAAATAAAAAATTGTTTAAAAAAAAACAAAAAACCGACTTCAAAAAACCTACCTCTAAAAAGCAAGAAATAATATTCATTATAATAAAAATACGTCTATTGAAGTCGGGTGGGGCTTTTAGAATAAAAAAAGGAATTTGTACTCCAGCCTACAGTAAGTAAAAAAAGTGATTGAAAATATAAAGTGAACCTTCTTTTCCATATTTATGCTATCCTGATACCTACTTTGGTGACGTACTAAGAAGAAAAGATAATTTTCAAACTTTTTGATTTTAATATATTCTATGAATATTTATTTCTATAAATACTATTTTATTATATTCACTGCTAGAAAAATCATCGGTTGAATGTGGAATTACGGTTGAAGTGTATATATTCTGTGGTTGAAGTGAATTGAGGAATGTTTATGTATTATGATTATCATAATATTAAATTATTAAAAAGCAAAATAAATTGATTCTGTGACTGTACCAAATGTTATATTTTGGAATACCAAAATATCTAAAAAATAATATAATAATAATAATAATAAAAAATCTATTCCCAACGAATACGTTGGGAATAGATTTTGAACTTCATTTAAATATTTAAAATTTGGTATTCGTTGGGAATAGAAATTTATAATGGCAATAAACAAATAGGTACCATTTGGTATTAGATACAAATAGTAGTTCCTCACTTAATTTATGTACAGCTTATAAGCTTAGGTAATGGAGATCTCAAAACAAAGTACCCTTTAATTAAGTGAAACCACAGAATAAATAATAGTATAACGAGGTGAAACTTTGGGTCATTTGTTTAGACACATTTACTAGGCTCATGCTAACAAACAGGACACTTCAGCCACTAACCATTGTTACCGCTTCGCGTGGACATTTCATAGAGAAAACTAAACTAAAGGTTCAATCAAACGAGCTGGGGCACGAAATCGATGCGAGACGCTGCGCCGAGGCGCGATTTGAGCAGTTGTATCTACAAAACTAAAGTTATTTTAGGAGACGTCACACAATCCCCCTTCCGATACTTACTAATACTAACACCGATATCTTCTATACCTATTGACCAAATAGCACATTGCATCTGCAGGCCTATTACTTAAAAACAATAATGATAAGCGGACGATGTTTATCCGTGACTCACGAATATGGTTCAATATCAAGTGCATCCCACACCCTGTCCGTGTCGTATAATCGTCGCTTTCCCGCTCACTGTCTGGTAACTCCCTAAGACACTCAGCACCCATAACTCGAGACCGATCGCCCATGAACGTCACTTCATGGCTGACTCATCAACAAATCCTGTCTGCTACCGGGCTTAGTTCAAAATATTTATGACACTAGTGTACTTGATCAGCAAAAACATTGTACTATAATAGGACTTCAGCCAAATACCCTTACAATTAGTGAAGTTGGCCGATTCAGTAGCATTTTGTAAGAAATTTTCATCTTGATCCCTGCACTCTTTATTTTGCGGTGCATTGTTAAGCCACTATAAATATTACATACCTCTCAAAAATGTATGACAATCATGACGAAAAAATTACCACCCTCTGGTTTAAAACTCTGTTTTATCAAGGGGGTTTCATTAGTGCAAAATCTAAACTTTAGACACTTGACTAAAGCAACATTAATTAAAAATACAAAACATCTTTTTTTGAACTTTTACGGCTAAAATTTTACCAACTTCTCCTCTGTTCATTGGATCTTGTGCAGAACATTATTGCAATTCCTTGATTCTGATTCCAATCTTTTTGGTTAAATGGATCCTTTATTTCAATGAACAGAGATGTCAGGTTGTTTTAAATTTTAAATCAGTCGGTCATTGGGGGAAGCTAGTTTTTGTTCAGCCACTTGATGTAAAGTTTATGGTAACAGAATTACGGATAAATATACATAAATAAGGATAAAAAGTCATGCTTAATGCCAAACATTTACATTTGCCCAACGTGGAATTCCCTGTGTTTGGCTAAACATTTAAATAAGTACTGAAAAGTAAACCAGTACGATTTGATCAATCCATCAGTTGCAGTTTTTATAAATTGCACATTATCTTCATTTAGCTTTCGTCGGAAAATGCGTCATAAAGTATCATGTCACTGTTGATAATTTCCATAGCCCATTACTGAAACTTATCAGTAGGTTTCTTAAGTTGGAATTCGAGCAATATGTGTTGTTTTCTAATATTAACAATTCTTTACAATTTATTCAGTAACCCCAATCACAGAAACTACAACTAAACCATCAAAAAGCAAAAGACGAAAATCTATTTAAGTAGTTAGCTTTAGTTAAAATGTTAATTTATTTGACAAAGCTATCGGCGCGCGATCATCAAAGGATACAGACGGCTAGATAAATTCTAAAGGTTACACGCCATTCTTAAACCATTAGTCTTTGCCAATACGTCTAAATCCAAACAGCACTTACGTGCTATTTTCAACGTGTTAAATGGCACCCATAATACGAACTATAATTTCATTATTAAGTGACGAAAATTAAGAAAATATATTTGACTGAACTAATAAATCTAAGGTAAGTAAGTACTTAAAAAAGATACTCAGCTAGAGCGATAAACAAAAAAATACAGTAATGCTCATAGGATTTTAAGAGACACATTTAGGTGCCAACTTCATTCGGTTCCCAAAATAAGATCAGAAAAAGCTTATAGTCAACCTACTCATTATTTATATTATTTTCCTATGTTTGTGTGTGTATGAAACTTTTACTTTATAAGTAGGTGTTATCTGCAAAGAATCTTAGTATGTAATACCTACATATTAATCTAGCTATCATATTAATCAGCATAAACGGTCTCAGACATCCCATAAAATGTCCTTCGAGTAAATTATTAATGCTCTACGTTGCGTATGACTTGCTAACATTGCTTCACTAGCGAAAAAAACGTCTAACGGAATAAACTTTCATAATATCTTATGCACCTGTATGCCATGTGTCAGATAAACTGCCACTCCTGCGCACCGCAGACAAAATACGCGCGCGGCCATTTTAAAAATGGAAACATAGACGAAAAACAACTGAACCGCGAAAATTTCATACCCATATCGGTTAGAGATCGAGTTCTATTGCAATATTTAGCCACATGTGACAACCGTATTTGGCATCTTGTTTTTGCGGTAGAGCTGTCCTCTTCTTCCTCGCTTGGTCGTAGTATTATTTGTCTCACTCTCGTGACGTCATGTAACAGTAGTTACGGCCAGCCAGCAGATAGATAGCATCGGATTAATTCTCACTTTGTTCTCGTATTAAGTGTACTGTCAATCAGAAACCGTAAATCATTCGTAACATAACAATTAAAGTAACATTTGGACTTAGTCTCTCAAGACTGGGTTGTTAATCGGATAAGACAAGAGGTAGCAGGTATAATTTAACTAGTAGGGAGGAGTTAACAAGTTGTAATCGAGTTAGTTGAGGTTATTCGTAAAGTTAACTTTGAGACGAAGGGTTGAAAGCTAATCGATACACATACGAGTTTATAAGTTTAACAGGAACCTTTGGTATACGAATATTCTCTGGCTTCATGTGGGCGGTTGCTTAGGGAAATTGTAAACAACAGCGTCTTAATTTTTCTATTTCCGTTTCTTGTTTTTTCCACAATTTTTTGATGCGACACTTTCTCAGTCACAGACAAAACATAACTAAACTATTAGGTCCCCACCTTTGGCGTTTTGTATGGAAAAGTTGCATTTTACATTCTAACATTTTCTTAATTTAATTAATAACCATGAACGCTAATGTTTTTAAACTTTGAACTAATGTGCACTAATGTTTAAACGTATACTAAGATAACTTATGCCACTTAGGTTAAGCAAAAAAAAGTTTTGGCTGACTAAAACAAATAAAGTGATCATTTCTGCTAACAAAAAGAGGAGTCATTTTTAAGGTATTTTTTTTTGTTTAGAAAACTATTTTTTAACTTTGATAATTATTTTATTTTATTTTATTTGGGACAAAAAACAGTTATACAATGTGTTTTAGTCATACAATTATGCGTTACAGGTGACATCTTATATTATTGTACAACCAACTTCATTATCCACTAGTTACTTAAAAGTCTATGTAAATATATGCTGTGCGCTTCAGTAGTGATTAAATCACATAAATTTTATCAATTTTGAATTTCAATTAATTATTTATAATACTCTAACAAACAAAACAGAATGGAATAAGATTTAGATGCTATTGCGTGAGGGACAAAGTGACATTTTTCTTATACAAAGAAGTAGACAACCAGTGTATGTCAACATTGCTTAGATTTTCATTGTAAAATTTTATTATTCTGTACAATGGAGCACGTTTTCCGGCGTTCGTCTTACAATGAGGGAGTGAAAATAAGCGATGCTGATACTTCTGCCGAATTCTTTTAGATTGACTAGGAACTTGATAGTTTAATCTGTTTACTAATTATCTATGATGGTCATTATTCGATATAATAATCAAGCAATTGATGAATATTTTAAATCATAGAAGTGACGAGGTTCTCTATTTGTGAGAAAAAAACGCCAATTCCATAGGTGGGGAGGGACCCAATACTAATTACTAAATCTGTTAGTATTATAAACAGAGACAAACTAAAAAGGCAATTATCATAATTGAATATAAACTGAATACGTCATAAAAAAGGAATACACAAGATAAAAGCTCAACTGCCCACTTTTCTATAGATAACACGTAAACACAGACAGACAACCAATCGCTCAGTCGTGTCACCACTGAATTAGTGTTGTTCGCCCTCGCGTGCCGGTAGCTGTCGATACGTTATATCGATATTTATCGACGTGACGCCGCGACTTATTGCCGCAGATCCACTGATAACGAGCCAATTTGTTAGCGTCTCGCGGGCTTGGTTCCGTCGATAAAACTCTTATTTGCCCTCTCGTGAGATAATGTGATTGGAAGATAATAACAGGTGGATTCTTTACGATGGACATTAGCAAGCGTTGAAGTTATTTGTGTTTCATCGGTTCACAATACAAGTTGTTGTCTATTTCAAAGTATCAACAATACACAACGTATTTTAAGATAGGGATATTTTTCAGAACCAACATACAATTTACCTTAATTTTTTTTAGATTAGTACGTGGTAGTACACCATAATTCGATCATTCTTTTTTAACCGACTTCCAAAAAAGGAGGAGGTTCTATGTAGGTATGTATGTTTCTCCGCGATTATCTTACGTTTGGCTGAGCCGATTTTTCTACATATTATAATATACCTTACCTACAAGGTACCTACACTAAAAATAATAAAATAAAAAATTGTTTAAAAAAAACAAAAAACCGACTTCTAAAAACCTACCTCTAAAAAGCAAGAAATACCTAATATTCGTAATAATAAAAATACGTCTATTGAAGTCGGGTGGGGCTTTTAGAATAAAAAAAGGAATCTGTACTCCAGCCCCACCCGACTTCAATAGACGTATTTTTATTATTACGAATATTATTTCTTGCTTTTTAGAGGTAGGTTTTTTGAAGTCGACTTTTTGTTTTTTTTAAACAATTTTTTTTTCATAACATTCTCGTACGTATAGATCTATAACTTTTTTGTTTCAAAAACAGTAGGTACTAGTAAATGCCATTTATTGCTCGCTGTTATTTTGTTCGTACCAATCACCTTTGTGCTTATTTCAGAAAAATCATCACCTCAGCCTATCGACATACTTACATCTAGTTATCTTATCGCGTCACTATTGCTACTCGTTAGGTAGGCGGTGATGTGTCCACGTTCTGTCTGCGCATGCGTTTTTTTGCGCAGCCTGCCTGTCTATAACTCAACGTTAGTCAAGAACTAGTAAACGGGGAAATAGAAAATGTGCATTCGTCATACTTATATTACTATTAGGTTAATGCAGGGGCTTTTTACTTAGTACTTGACTCACTACAAGGGAGCGCGGCCCAAGATTTTAGTTGCGGATTGATTTGATAGTTGGCGCTCATTTTTCGTTTATCAAACAGTCGATAGATGTCGCTATCCCGTGCTGAATCGCGGTATCGTGTGGCTTTCACAGTTTTATATAGTCAAAGCTGATTAGCTATAAATTAAATTATTTCATGACATAGCGGTTACCTCCAAAAAAAATTACAAGTCAAGATTTTATAGAAACCTACTAGTACCTATATTATAATATCGTACACTTTTTGTCACATTTCGCTAGATGGCGTTGATCATTAGGTCTGACTGATAACTCTATCTCTAGTATAATAATGTACTCTATGAGTTAATGGGTAAGTGCGACGCCGTCGGTAAATGGTGAAAAATTAGAGGAACGGCGGAATATTAACATATTGAAAGCATTCAATTCGTTGTTAGTGTAACCATCGAGAATGCAGTTACATAATAATTTTACATCAATCATAAGAAAAGATTATGCCATTTTAAAATGAAGCACAGAGGCTTGCCTGAATTTCCTTCTTCTGGACATGCTCGCTCCATCTTCAATCGTTTCTTAGCCTTATGATAATAAAGTGTCATTTGTATAAGTTTAACTGTAGTGTACCATGATAACATGGGAAAGCAAATTATCCATTGTATCACTTTTAATCACATTAATTATCTTTGGGCTCGTAGACGCAATATTTGTAAACCGTTTTTACTAAGTACTAAAATGTAACTTGTGGTTAACTTTTATTGGCTTCATTAAAATGCAATAATATGTATGTAACTTACTTATATAAGTAATTTATTACAAATTTATGAGCTGTTGTTAACCTTAATAAATAAATAAATAAATGCTTATAAATCTGGATAAGAGTACCTTAGTAAACCCATTTAATTTAAAAGGCAATACTTTTGTAAAAATAAGTTTTTCTATGCTTCTAGGTAATTTTAAGTTTCTTTACAGCATTGGAGTTTTTGTGAAATTATGTTCAGCACTTGTTTTACAACACTACCTAGTAATAGTACACTTAACGAAAAATATTGGACAACATCACATATCCACCTAAAAAATATAATATAGATAGAAACATCATGACATTCCAATTTCAGCATTAAATTTTAATGAAATTCTTATGTTTCAGAAGGGTAATACTTAATAAATCTTACCGTGCTTTAGCTACCGTGACACTTGATCTTGCAAAAACATCACAACAACATGTCTTCAGATAATCATCACAAAATCTGTTACATTATTAATTACACTGAGAAAAATGCCCATCATAAATGACGTGAATTCAGATTAAAATAAGATGGATTCACTTAAAGCACGGAGTATACTGATATCACCAAAAAGTACGATGATACTACTGTTGCTGATGATAACGGTATTTAAGATGACATGTCACCATACCTTTGGTAGGACGAGCATACAATATTTTTAATATTGTATGCTCGTCCTACAATATAAAATATTGTATGCTCGTTCCTACTACTTATGGTTACTGTCATTGTACATCGAGTTATATCCTATTATTTTTCCTACTATTTCTCGATGACATCCTCTTATGTCAAAAAATATAATATTCTTTCATCATATCTCAAGTTATGTCCTATTATTTTTCGTACTATTTATTGATGACTTCCTCATATCTCCAGTTAGGTCCTAATATTTTTCCTACTATTTAGAAATTATTTCCTCATATATTCGGTTGTTTTCTACTATTTATCGGTGACTTCCTAATATCCTTAGTGAAGTCCTACTAATTAAAATATACTTTTCTCGTATTTCGGGTTAAATCCTACTATTTAGCAACGATTTCCTCATATCTCCGGTTATATCCTATTACTTTACGTGCTATTTATTATTACATCCTCTTACCTTGGGTTATCCTAGTACAGTCGCCATCAGATATACTGTAGCAGAAAAGGTGATCAATTACTTCTGAAAAGTTTAAATATCAATAAATTCTATACAAAGTGTAAACGAAGTGTATGGAATTTATTGATATTTTAAACTGTTCAGAAGTATTTGATCACTTTTTCTGCTACAGTATATCTGATGGCGCCTGTATTAGGATAACCCAAGGTAAGAGGATGTACCTAATAAAAAATAGTAGGTACGTAAAGTAATAGGATATAACCGGAGATATGAAGAAATCGTTGCTAAATTGTAGGATCTTACCCAAAACACAAGAAAAGTCTATTTTAATTGGTTGGACTTATCTAAGGATATGAGTCACCTTATTTGCTACAACATATCTAAAGACGACTGTACCTACTACTTCTTTCTTACCTAATTCACATTCCTAAAATACTTAAAAAAAGAGGATCGCGCATAAGTAAAAAATAACAATTTAAAGCATGTGAAATATAGAAAAAGTAATAGGTACCTTCATAACTTGGCAATATGCAATTGCATTAAAAACTTAAAGAGAACAGGAAGACACGTGTATAAAAAAAACAGAAATAGTAATCAAGAGTAATTTTATTTATTTTTGAAAGTTTAATTATTGCAATATCAATATTTCTTTTTGAAAGTAAGTAACGTAAATTTTTACAATATTATTTTTTTACTTTTATATAAGTAATTATTTATTAATAAATAAATGTATTGTACAACAGAAAATAAAGACACCAAAAATAATGTACCTACCTATTCGCAAATTGAGCACATAATAGTACTTAATTATAATAACACAGGCTTATAAGCTTACGGTGTACTAATCCGAAAAGGACTCATTGTACTCATTATGGTGAACAACTTTTACTTTGGGCACAACATAATTCGACGAAATTTACTTAAGGTGGTACCCTGAGCGAAAGTGGTGCAGCGGTGAATTATATTTAATATTATAATTCTAATACACAATTTTAAAAATATTTATCGTGGAGATTTTAGGGCCCACAGTCTAGTATTTTTAGACGGTATCGTTACATTCCCTCGTAGTCACTGCTAGAAGTAGATAGCAAAACTGCTAAAAGTGGCCGTTTTTGACACATTTGCTATCTACTTTTACGAATGACTACGAGGGCATGTAGTGATACCTTCTAAAAAAAACTAGACCAAGGGCCCTAAAATCTCCACGATAAACATTATTAAAATAATTTTCTATTAATAACTTATTAAATAAAAACCACTGAGGGCGCCACTTTCGGTCATACAACCGCCTTAAGTAGCAGCAGTTTTTTTCGATTTCAGAGTTTACCCGATAGTAAAAGATATAATCCCGTACCTTTATGCTTATAACAATCACAGTATTTGTCAGTCAAAAATAATTTACATAGTTAAAAATAAATACCTATTTAGCATGTCACAACTTACTTACGTACCTAATTATACTCATGACACTAAGAACAATCTTTAGGAAAATCCATAAAATATGCAAAATAATTTAATAAGTAAAATCATGATTCGCTTTCAATGACTTAAGATAAGAATCACCCAGCATTCTGCAAGATACTGTGGGTTATACCCACCGTCTCCGTCAAATCCTTCCAATATTTCTGCTCGTGATGTTTGCCAATTTTTCCTGGAGCGACGGGCAGGAGCCGCAGGAGGTATGTTAAATAAGCAACCGAGGAGTAATATGACAGCAATGAAATTTAGTCTCTGGTTTTGTATCTGAAAAAAAAATGCTTATTGTATATAACACTACACATTATTATTAATTTATTTTTTTGTCAAACGAGGACAGACCAGAATAATTACATAAATCCTTACCGTCACAAACTGCTAGTGTGTCTGTTATTTTTTTGCGAAGAAACTTGTGCTTTGTGGTGTTCAGCTTCTGCCGGGCAGCTTTTAAATGGTGTCAGATGAAGCTTCGAAGCTGTCGAGACCGCCGCATTTTAAGCTAAAATCAAACATGTAATTTGTGATAAGAATTCAATGTTTTAGGTCCATTTCAATGGCAATAATATGATCATTTGATTTTTTCCTTCAAATGATAAGTACACTTTATATGAAGAGAAAATTAAAATTTACCCCAAATACGTTTTTTTGTCTTCCAAAATGATACGTTTTATATAAAAAGTTAATTTTCTTCCCCCCCAATAAAGTGTGCACGCGCACGCGCACTACATAGGCTTGGCAACTTACCTTCAAAACGTTGTATATAAGTATTGAGCTAGATTCCATTATTTTAGCAAGTCATGAGTTGCTTTATCCATAAGTATTGCACTTTGCACTCACTCACATTTAAAAAAATAGTCAAATATAAATAAATTCTGTACACGCTAAAAACTGTCCTTGCGACTCTGCGACTCCGACTGACTGAATGGAGAGAATATACAAAACGATGAGTAATGAACGGCGAATTTACGTGCTGTCATCGTATTTTTTAGGAATCATACAAAAATTGATGCAAACTCTTAAATAAGTTTCTGTAATCGTATTTTTGTAGGATTCATTTTAATTTTGATACTATAAGGGGACGTCATCGTATTCTAGATGCTTCTTCTCAAAAACTATGACAACTTTTTATGGAAGGTGGCATTTTCATTGTGATTTAGAATTATAATCTTATTTATAGATTATCATACATATTTATAGGACAGTGGGCTATTTTCTATTATATAATGTTATAATATTAAGAAGATAATATTATTTTTGATGACCAATTTTTACGATATAATATTTTGGCCAAAACTCTTAAATAAGTTTCTGTAATCGTATTTTTGTAGGATTCATTTTGAATTTTGATGCCAATTCCTTATATTTTAAGTGAAGGTAATCTCAAAATAAAAGGAACTGGCACATAATTTTATCATACTACTATAAGGGGACGTCATCGTATTCTAGAGATGCTTCTTCTCAAATACTATGACATCTTTTTATGGAAGGTGCCACTTTCATTGTGATTTAGAATTATAATCTTATTTATAGATTATCATACATATTTATAGGACAGTGGGCTATTTTCTATTACATAGTGTTATAATATTAAGAAGATAATATTATTTTTGATGACCAATTTTTAAGATGATAAGTGTCATAATATTGCCTTATTTAACCATATAATTCGACTACATCATAACACGTTTCAAGATATCGTAATATAAACCTATTATTTCCTTATTTTAGGACAACGCACTTAATTTAAACGTACGCCACGATATTTTAAGATTACCCCAAAATGACATTTTTCTCAGTGTAAAGTGGCGACCTCTATACTTATATTATAACCTACAAAACTTAACATAAAGCGTTTAAGCACATTCAAAACTCGACTTTACTCATATAATGTTTAAAAACAATATGTAATGAAAACAAAACACTGGAAAAATTTGGCTACAAAATTAAGTGAGAGTTTCCGAAATTTAAAATAGCCTTTATGGAAACGTGTTAAGGTTTTCGGGAATTAATTGAAGTGTCTTAGTAAATTGGGCTGACTCTTAAAGTGATAACAAGTAGATTAATTACTAAGATGCATCTTCATACTCGTTGATGGACTGGTTGAATCGTAAGTAGGGTTGCCAATATTCTTTAAAAAACCGGCCAAGTGCGGGTCGGACTCGCGCACGAAGGGTTCCGTACCAAAAACCAGCAAAAAAAAAAACACGTTTTTTGTATGGGAGCCCCACTCAAATATTTATTTTATTCTATTTTTAGTTTTTGCTGTTATAGCGGCAACAGAAATACAAAAAACAACTGTGAAAACAACTGTCTAGCTATCACGGTTCATGAGATACAGCCTAGTGACAGACAGACAGACAGGCGGACAGCGGAGTCTTAGTAATAGGGTCCCGTTTTTACCCTTGGGTAGAGAACCCTAAAAATCCACAAAAATCGACTACATTTATGAATCAGAAATTATTTAATTCCAAAAAAATAAGACATCAACTCGGACATCAGCTTTGGAGTAAATATACGATAAGCTCCAATGAATTCTCAGTTCTCAACATTAAAAAAATGGTATATTGCATGTAGCTTCAGATTGAATCGAAAATTGAGTGTGAGGACTGAGGGTCATTCTGCAGTATTTCCTATCATTACCAAAAAAAATTAGAATGCCTGTAAAATATGACCCAAATTTATGTATTTTAGTGGCAGCCCTGAGTTACCGTTGTGTCATCACCCGGCGTTAAGTTTTGCGAGAAATATGTAAATTTAATGATATTAATAAAACAATTCGGAGAAGTAAGCAGATGAGCCTCCGTAATTTTTGAACGCCATCTACTGCCTCTTCTTGGTACTAACTGTCCTCGGACGAAGTTATTTTAATGTGAGAAACTTAATTAGATTATGTTTTTTTGATAAAGAAAGCTTGTTATTGTTACATGAAGCTTAAAGTGAGTGTATTGTCAAAATGGTTTAAATTTTTTAATCGATCATGAACAAAAAAATTAATTAATTATTATATAATGCTCTTACTTATTTCCCCATATCTCCTGTATATTTGTCAAAATGGTAATACAAACTAACGTATGTAGGATAGAAAAAATACCTACTATTTTTTTTATTTGTTTCGAATAACAGGCTAATGTCATGGACTATACGGCCTCGTCATCAGTTTTACTCGTATATTTTTTCTTTAGTAGAGTTTTTAAAAGGCAAATTTATTAGTTTTTTGTCTATCCGTGAAGAAAAATCAACTAATATTCTAACCACACGACAATACTGAAAAACGACTAAATATCTCTACATTTTGTTCATACACATGTCATAAAATATTCAGCGCCCAATAAGCACAGTATTATTATAAATCATATTGCCCGTTCATAAATTCTTCCACACCCAATAAATTCGATAAAGAACCACCTGTCCTTTTTTCAGGGTATTCAATCTGATAGGCGTACGATATGCATTAAAACTCGCGTTACCTACCTATAAATTTATCAGTACCCTTAGCACGAACAGCTATCGAAAAAAATAACGCGCGTAAAATCATTCGATAGTGCAATTTTGTATTGGAAATTTGTACAACGCCATCTACCGCCGAATAGAGAAATTAAAATTTCCATAGAGAATTCTCTATCGAGTAATTTTACGTGCGTTTTTTTTCTCGATAGCTGTTCGTGCTAAGGGTACAGTAATACTTTCATTCCTTTCCATTAAAAGGTATCACATAAACAAAATCGAAATAAACTGATATTTATGTTCTGAATGGGGAGCTCGGTGGCGCAGTGGTTTAGCGCATGGCCCAGCGATTGCGGAAGTTAAGCAACGTTCGCAAGGGTCGGTCATGGGATGGGTGACCAAAAATTTATTATCTCGAGCTCCTCCGTGCTTCGGAAGGCACGTTAAGTCGTTGGTCCCGGCTGCATTTGCAGTCGTTAACACCCACCAATCCGCATTGGGCCCGCGTGGTGGGTTATGGCCCGTCCTCCTTATCCACCCAATAAGGAGGGCCTGTGCCCTATGTGGGGGCATAAAAAAATGGCTGATGGATATTGTTCTGAATTAAACGTTTTGTCTGATGAAAAAAATAACAATATATTGGTAGGGCAGTTGACACGTTTCAGTTAGTACTTACTTCTACTTGTTCGGTATCTTCTTGTTCGGAATTCAAGTAAATAACAGTAAGTAATAGGGTTAAATTTAATTAGTTAATTTAATTAATTTTTACATTTTAAATTTACTTAATGCAATTTTATTATAAGTGTAATTTATAATTTTTTTGGTATTTGATGATATAATTTTGTTTAAAATTTTTAATAATTCTCTTAAAAAATAACAATAATAATATTCAATGTGACATCCATAATTTTTAATTTGATTAATTTTAACATTTTAAATTAATACAATTTTATTTGAATTTTATTTTATTATAAGAATTTGTAGATAAATAGCACCTAGCATAGCATAGTACCTAGTAATTTTTATATATATTGTTTTAAATGGGTGTAACTTGCCTGAATAAATAATAATTCTATTCTATTCTAAAGTATTAAATTGCCGATTTTTTTTCTTACACACAGAGGCTTTCATATCTTTATATGATGATAAAGATGTTTCAGTTCAGTTACTTGTTATTATTTCGAGTTATGATCATGACGGCCCCCTATCAGCAATAAAAATATTTCTGATTTTCTTTCCTGAATGTTAAAAAAGTATCTTAAAAGTTACTCCTTTTTTCGTTAGCAGAAATGACCACTTAATTCGATATTATAACTTAGCCTAATTTTTTTTTTTCGCTTAAGTTATGTTGCCTAAGTTAGTTTAATGTTCAAACATTTGTACTTACATAAAAGTTTTGTTTCAATAGCGTTCACGGTTTTTAAATAAATTATGAAAACGCTTGTATGGAAAATGCAATTTGTTAAAAATTCTCCATATAAAACGTCAATTTCATATCAAATTCAAATCGTAAGTAAGGACCTTATATTTACTTTTGGAACAGCCTATGTAAGTACTAGGATTTATTTAAAACCTTTTTGAAACAAACCTCTATTATATTCAGATTCTGTTTCGAGCAGAATATACATTTTCTGAACGGTTTTCGTTCCTGAATCTTTGAGACTGCCTTTTTACTTCCACAATTTCCACATGCGAGAGCTTTTGAAAGCTTCTGCATACAGAACAGAATCATCGTGGGTTTTCAAAGTTTAAGATTGCTGAAGTCGTTGAATAATTAAATAAATAATATTCATAAACAAATAAATAAATTTTTATTGGAAACCTAATGAATAAAATTCTTTCATGAATTTCTTTTGAATTCTACATGTGGTAGCTTGTCAGCTTTCAGTTATATATATTTGTTGCTATCTGTATGTTTATAACCTGTTAGCTATCCATAAACAAAATATAATAAAATAAAACAAATACTTAACAGCTAACCCAATTAAGTTCGGAGGTGTAATTATTTGTTGATTAGTTATTACAATAAATTGCCAATGTGGAAAAATATACATTTGGCATATTTTTTTTATGCACCACGGGATAGTGCTTGGCTTTCACATCACCTGATGTTATGTGACGATTAGGCCGAAATTGGAAGCGCACTACACCCGGAATCCTCACCACTGAGGAACTGGGCTATCTTACCTGTAACAGAACTGCCGGAGCACAACAATTTTCAATTTGTTGTTATCGCGTCAGACTTTGGTAAGCTGGTGGTAGTTAAGCCAGGCGGACTTCAACAAAATATATATTTTTTTATAATAGGTACCTACTGTTTAGTTACAATTGAAATACCTAGTCATTTATTTCCTCTCTATAGTGTTACACTATTTCTACGTTTACTGTTGCACACCTAATAATACTTTGCATGCATTTATGCAGAAACACATACTGTCGGGACACCTGCGAAGTGCACATTGAAGCAACGCCATATTGTATCGGTAACTGCACAATTCAAACATCTTGCATCTTAATCAAGCTTTAAACTAATAGAAGACTTTATTTCAAGTTGCGTCTGCGACACGCAAGCTGGAATTAAAAGGTGATTTCTATTAGCATCTTGGTTAGAGGATATGACCATCAGCCATTTTTTAATGTCCCTACTACTGGAGCACGGGCCTTCTTTATGGGTGGATAAGGAGGATGGGTTATAACCCAACACGCGGGCCCAATGCGGATTGGTGGGTGTTAACGACTGCAAAATGTACCCGGGACCAACGGCTGAACGTGCCTTCCGAAGCACGGAGGAGCTCGAGATAATACATTTTTGGTCACCCATCCCATGACCGACCCTTGCGAAAGTTGCTTAAACTCCACAATTGACAATGAGACCACTGCACCATCGAGCTCCTCGATATCGAGGTTAGAGGATATACGTACCTACTTAAAGTATGGGGAATCAAGAAACGAGTAAGATTCAGTAAAAGCTACGATAATCTCTAGTTTTATTCCACTTACTTGGGACTGAGTAACAACTGTAAATTAATGCGGTTTTTATCGAAGTGACTGAAATCTTTTTAAATTCTAACAAAAAGCAGAATCATGCAATAGCTATAATTAGACTTATTAACACCATTTACAAGTAAACCTATCGTTTACTTAATATAAACAGCTGTAACGGATCTCGTGACAGTACCCTTTAGGCCCAGTGGTCTGTCACTAATTAACAAACTCATGTTTTAATTGACAACGCCTCGATTTCAATGTATAAATAGGTACAAAGGTGCCGAACGCAGGTGCCTTTTGAAAGGCATCGAATTGACAGACAAAGCGGTGTGCAAACACTAGTAATTGCTTATTAGTTAAAACTGCACCTTTTTGAATGGACCGACACCCAATTTGTCGAGACGTATGCGCATAATTTGTGATAGGAAAGGCCGAACAAATACTACGTAGGAGATAATAGTTGAAATCTTAATCAAACTAGTTTTTATCTACACTCACAACGTAATGTTCCAAATATGAATTCAAAAAAGGTAATATAAATACGTACTTTATTTTCGTGAATAGGTAAAATTAAAAAAAAAACTCATTACGATGCAGTCAGCTGCATCATAATAGTAGTTTATGATACAAGGTTGGTAAGGAGGTTTTTAAAACGAGTTGACGTTTTATAAGCCCGAGCCGTAGGCGAGGGTTTATAATCGTCACGAGTTTTAAAAAACCTTAACAACCGTGTGCCATACTACGTTTTTCAATACATTTGCGAGAAAACATTATAGGTACTGCTGAAATTGTAATCTATGTCATATAATAAAACTGTAAATTCTAAATATTTGTGCGCGAATTACGCAAAAACCGCTAAACGAATTTTGATGGATTTTTCACAATTTAGTAGATTGTGGTCCAACTTAAAAACTAAGCTATGTTTCATTAAATTCGGGTGGGTGGAACCAGAGAAACAGCTTGAACTCTCCGTAGTACTAGCTTTCATACACTAAAGGGGTCATTTTAAACTGGTTACAATATTTTTCTACTGTCCACGCGGATGAAGTCGCGGGCGGAAGCTAGTAGAAATAAAAAAAAACGTTCGTAAACAAAAACGCACGGCGCCGGCGTGCGGTAAAATCAACTTTCCGCACGCTGTACTACTCCGTAAACAAAAACGCACGGCGTGCGGTAAAATCAACTTTCCGCACGCTCAACTGTCATCGTAAACTTACATTTTCGAGCAATTGTATTGAAAAGTAACTTTTTTTCTCATTACGATACAGGGCAAATCCAAAAAGAAGGTAGTGCCGTGCTATTAAAAAAAACAACGATATTTTCCCGAAGGAAATATGACTCATCTCATTTTTTTTCTAATGGAATGCGCGCCATTTTAAGAGCATTACAAAAAAGTTTTGAATTTTGATTTCAATTTTTACATTTTGTTATACTGAATTTCGTAGGTGTTTTTTATTCTTGCTTAAAAATTTGAAAAAAAATTAACTGCAAAATTATTTTATATGCAGCTAAGGAAATGACTTATTACAAGGTAGGTAGGTACATAGCTAATACAACCAAAGTCTCTCTCTCTTTTCTAACGTTGATCTTTTATTTAGTAGGTTCAATCCCAAATGTATGAGTGTAGATAAAGTAGTGTATGAAACTGCACATAACTAGGTATTATGCATCAGTATCATAAACTACTATTTCGGTCTAGCTAGATCATCAGTTGTCAAATCTTCGAGCGATCTTCGAGGCTTTTTGGAATATACTAATCTTGAATCTGTAGACTTCGTTATTTAAACTTTTTTTATTATTTAATTTGTTGTATTCTTTGTTCATTGTCTTCTTCGTCTTTTAGAATTACTTAAAATACGCCTAAGTATAGGTAGCTGGTAGGTATGTAATTAAATAAGAGCTTTCAGTATTTCAGTCCTTTATGCGTCTTTTAGTTAATATCCAGATCTAATAAGTAGTAAGTCTAGTAAGTCTAAGTGGTATGCCTGACTTTCAGAAATAAAGGGATCCGTTGAAATCTAACTAGATATAGCTACAGATGAAAAGCTTACAAATTATTTGAATATCCATTTTTTAGATTTCTACGTGCAACATATTATTATATTATATACCTACTGATACTACAACCTATTGAAAACTGTACTACAATTTTTGTAAAAAGATGAAATAAAGATTATTATTATTATTATTTTAATTTTTAGGTTTTATTTACGATTTTTATTTTTTTAACTGTGTTGTAAATCTGTGCTAACAAATACTTTTGTTTCTCAAAATGATAAATCAATAAAATCATAATATCTTTCTGTGGCTGTGGTATATTCTCCAAGAAAAGTCTTTGAATTTGAAAATTCACATTATGAAACTTACTAATCAAGGGTTTCAATGGGTTAATCACGCTATGATTCAATGATAGCTAAATCGAAATCTTTTCAAAACCGATTCTTAAAACAAAAAAACCGGCCAAGTGCGTGTCGGGCCACGCGCCGTAGGGTTCCGTAGTTACCTTATATACCATACCATATTTAATACCACTATCATTTTTCATCTGTAAAAATAACTTTGTTTTTCACAGTGTTGGTATGAATGACAAAGTTATATTTGCGGTTTTAGAAAATATGATATATCTGGACAACTAATTACTATATCTCGTTCAAACCAATTTTCAGTGAAAGTTTTTATCTACAGCATATTTTTCACTCACCTATTTCAAAAGTTAGAGGGGGGGGGGGACACACATTTTACCACTTTGGCAGTGTTTATCTTTCAAACAGATGACTTTGAGAAAAAATTGTCTTAGGAACCTCAATGTCATTTTTGAAGACCTACCTATACCGCACGTATTGGTATGAAGAAAAAAAATTTTTTCAGTTTCAGTTTCATGTATGGAGCCCCCCCCTTAATTTTTATATTTTTTATTTTTGTGTTAAAATCGTTAAGCGGTTAACAGAATACATCCTACTAAGTTTCAATTGTGTAATCCTAAAACTTTCGGAATAAAATGGCTGTGACATACGGACGGACGGACAGGCAGACAGACAGACATGACGAATCTATAAGGGTTCCGTTTTTTGCCATTTTGGCTACGGAACCCTAAAAATGACTAGTTTGTAAGACCATAAAAGATAACGGCCATACAAGAAACGTAGTAAAACTTTAATTGATTATTATTCAAATTTCATTAGATGGTAAAAAACACGACACATTTTCCCTGAGGGTAATTAGTAATTTATGCAACATTGGATAAGATACTAAGGCTGCTTCTTCAGAAATGATACATGAATAAAGTATTTCTGTTTCTGAATAAATTGTTTCGTAGTAAAACTTAATTTCCAAAGTATTTCTAGCTAATAATTAATTTGTGTTCTAATTAAGTACTTGTGTTTTTGCTAAAACGCTTACACAATGTTTTATTAGTATGTAGGTACCTACTTGAAATACTTAAATTTATCACTTCAGATTTTCTTTGTAATTTACAGTATTAATTTCACCTTCTTTCTTTCCTTTTCACATTTACTGTTTTTTTTTTTAACTAATAAATAACTGAACAAGGAAAAGTGTCAGAATCTAAATGTAATAATTTAACGTTAAAGTAGATACTAGGTATAGGTAGGTACTAAGAATTCTAAAATAGGAATTAACATTATAAGCATTAGCATTTTCTATATATAAGCTCTATATATATTTATGACACGCAAGGTGTTTTCCATTTTTCGCGAAGACTTAAAAATAAAACAACTAATGCGATTAGAAATACAATTTATTTTATGCAAGTATATTTTTAGATTACGAATCTGCAATACCTACTAGTTGACATTCGCGACAAATTCTACAGGTGATTTTATTAATGTTAAGCAAGAACACATTAATATTAGGAACGATATATCTTGTGGAAAATTAAATAAGGTACCAGTAAGCATCTAAGTAAACAGTCGACTTTATAATTTATATGGCTTAGTTGATGAATGTATGGCAGGTCAAGTGTCGGTTCACATTGAAGGGAAATAACACATAAGTAAAAAAACCGGTCAAGCAAGAGCGAGTCGGACTCGCGCACCGAGGGTTTCCGTACCATCTTAATAAATACACTGCAGAGCCTGCTGTAGAATAATAAAATTATTAATGCAGTATTAGGTCAACACCATCTCTTGGCCGATAGTGGAACTAATTTTTTTGTTTGTTTTATGAATACCTAAAAAAGTGTGTTATATTGAGACATCGTTTTATTTTTGCTGTAATCTTTACATAAACTTCTATCACATAGAATTATTTCAGATTTTTCTCTTTGCAAACTTCGGAGATAAAGGGGGGAACGGTATTTTTTTTAAATTTTTCATCATAGGTCGAAAACTATGCGGCCTAAAAAAAAGAAAAAAATGATTTGAAATGTGCAAACAGCGCTCTTTCATATTTTCAGTCCCTGTTGTAAAAAAAATAATATTTTTTTATTTCTTTCTTATTTGCAAAATAGTTGGACAAACGTCATCTTAAACTATTTCAAATTTCAAGTTGATACCATTAGTAGTTGAGTAGTAGTAGTTGAGTACCACAGACAGACTGAGTCACACCATAAGGGTTCCTTTTTACCATTTTGGTACGGAACCCTAAAAACATACATAAATGTCGTTACACATATTTGTATGTTATAACGGGAAACATATAAAACTTCAAGCGAGACGATGAAGCGCTAAAAATTATTGTTTGCGCTTTTAAATTGAAGAGGCTCGTTGCGTGGAATAAAAACAGTTGAGATACGTGCAAGTATATAATGATTTGCGAAAAATTACAGAACGTTAGTGAATATGAAATTGTGCGCTAGACGATCAGAATAGAACCAAAAAAAAGCGGAAACGGATACAATCCAATTGACGGCAGCAAAGTGTTGCCGTAGTAAAAAATATAATAAATAAAATCTAAAGCTTCCTACGCGCGTGATGTACGAAGCCTGAACATGCCCCCGGCCTTGGAAGCACCAGCTTTCAATAGATGTGCGATCTTGAACTGGAACTAGTCATCATGGTCAAGTAGGGGACAAATCTTGGTGTAGGCGCGCCTCACGATGCCAGATGCGGTCCGGATGTCAGCCACTCTGGCCACTCCATCGGTCCTGGGAATAACCTTCTCGATTCTTCCAAGGTGCCACTTCAAGGGTGGAAGGTTATCATCCCTGATAACGACGAGCATGTCAGGTTTTAATGGTGTAGCGTCCTTACTCCTCTTGTTCCGTGATTGGAGCTCAAAAACATACTCCTTCGCCCATCGAGCCCAGAAGTGCTGGCGAATCTACTCCACTCGTTGGTAGCGTGTGAGTCGGTGTACAGGTGCCTCGGTGATGTCATCGCTGGCAGGCGCAGTGAGCGGACGGCCAACCAGGAAGTGAGCTGGACTTAAGGGTGAGTAGTCATGAGGATCTGTGGACATGGGACTGAGTGGACGGGAATTGAGGACAGCTTCAATTTGCGTTAACACCGTGCTCAATTCCTCGTAGGTTAAATGTGCGTTCCCTACGACACGTCTTAAATGGTATTTACAGGATTTTACACCTGCCTCCCATAAACCACCAAAGTAAGGAGCGTATGGCGGAATAAATGAAAATTTGATGTCCTGATTTAATGCGTATTCTAAAATTTCAGGTGAACAGTTATCAATAAACCTTTTAAAATCGGTCATAAGACCCATGAAATTACGGCCGTTATCAGAAAAGATTTCTGGAGGTTTACCACGCCTTGAAATGAAGCGCTTCAGCGCTAATAAATAAGCGTCCGCGGATAAGTCGCTGACGAGTTCCAAAGGAGCAACCTTACCTTTCGAACACAATAGTCCTACCGACACTGTTTTGTTATCGCTAACTGCGCGAACGTAAATACAAGCGCCGTAAGCGGTCTGCGATGCATCGGTAAAAATATGTAGTTCTACATGTATAGCGTGAGTACCTATAACATGACGCGGGATGCGCACGGTGTTAAGCGTTGACAAACCATTCACGAACTGCTCCCATGGGCGCAACACGTCCCGCGGCACCTCATCGTCCAAATTTGATGGCAATAACCGCAGCCATTGCAATAAAACCTTAGCGACAATTATAGTAGGACTTAGTAATCCTAACGGATCGAATATTTGTGAGACGTATGAAAGGATTGTGCGTTTAGTTACCTTAGCATTAGCGTCACATTTAAATTGCGTGTTAAAATAAAATTCATCGGACGAACTGTACCAACCTAGGCCTAATGTTTTGCACTGATTGTTTTCACCTAACGATAACTCCTTGGATGCGCTGAACGGAGCTGACGATTGGTCACATTCAAAGTTGAAACTCCACTTTCGCAGGGGAAAACAAGCAGACTGCAAAACCTCAGAAACCTTGTTACATAATTCTAATAATTCGTGTTTATTATCTAGCGAAACTAACATAGCGTCAACATAAAATTCGTTGGCGATTATTTTTTGTACGTCAGGATCGGTACAATCGAGCGTTACAGTATTTAGACGGTAGATACCTAAGGGCTCAGAAGGGTCGTCACGCCAAACTATCAATTGCAGATCGCGCTGAGATTCGTGTACGAGGAACAGCTGTCTGTACATTTTCTCGATATCTGCACAGGCAGTGTACCTATATTGCTTAATGCGAAGCAACATATCTACCAGATCGCTCTGCAGCGGCGGCCCTATCTGTTTAATGTCATTCAATGACAAACTACTACTTGTTTCTGCGTCGAAAACAACACGTAGTTTTGTTGTAGTGCTGTGCTCGCGGAATACGCCGTGATGCGGTAGAAAATAGTGCGGGGTTCCATGCGAGTTTACCTTAGTCATGAGACCTAAGTCAATTAAAATTAGACCTAAGTATTCGTGAATGAAGTCACAGTACAGTTTTTTATAGCTAGGGTTCCGTGGTAATCGCTTCTCAGAGGCTGTAAAGCGACGCTCCGCTTGAGAGAACGATTCACCTAACTTGGTTGGTGACTCTTTGAGCGGCAAGCAAACGCAGAACCTTCCGTCGTCATTGCGCGTGGTGGTACGAACGAAATGCTCCTCGCAAGCACGCTCCTCGTCTGTGTGCGTGTGGCCAACCCTGGGTAGTTCTTCCAACTCCCGAAACTGTCCAAGTTGTGCGTCTATTGATTGTGAAAAATTACAAAAGGATTGACTAAAATTGCGTGTATCAAAATCAACAGGACCGGAAATGATCCAGCCTAACTTAGTATTTTGCAAAAAGGGCCCGTTAGGCAACCTTATTTTGCCATCACATAGAAGGTCCCAAAATATATCAGCCCCTATGAGCAAATCAATATCTTGGGATTCGAAATAATTTGGGTCGGCAAGCTGTAAGTTATTAGGAATAACAAACTGCGCGCGTTGTTTATAACAATCAGCTGCCGGTAATGTGGATGTGATATAAGGTAACACAAAACATCTTATTTGCATTGAGTATGTGCCTATGCGTGACCTTATATCGATATCACAGATTTGTGTTGATTGTGTAACGGAGTTACCTACCCCTCGAATTTCGTAAATGGACTGTAGACAATTTGCGTTTATTAATTTACATAAAGATTGCGAAATAAAGCAATGTTGGCTGCCACAATCGAGAAGCGCGCGTGCGAGGTGAAAATTATGTTTACTATCTGCTATTTCGATGAGTGCCGTGGACAGTAGCACTGGGCGCATTTGAACGATAGATTGATTCGCGTTATCAATGTGTGCGTTGTTTACCTGTGACGAAGGAATGCGCATGGGAAGGGAGCGAGCGGGTGGCTGCGCGGGCGCCGCGGAAGACTCTCGGGTCTCACCGGCCGCAGCACCGCAGACTGAGTGGAGCGCCACAGCTGCTTGCACATCGCTGGGCCCGTCGGCGTCGCTATGAATTAGTGTGTTGTGCTTTTTGTTGCACTTCCTACAGGGCCCGTACTTGCATGCGTCAAACGAATGCCCCGGTCGTAAACAGTTTGTACACAGTTTATTTGCGGATACAAATTGCAGTTTAGTGTCTAAACTAGAATCCAAAAAACGTTGACATGAGTATAGCGCGTGATCGGCGTTGCACATAATGCATGATAGCTTAGCGTGAGTGATACGACCCTGTTGCGGCTTATTGATGGAAACATTGCAGTGTACCTTGTTTTGTGACGTGTTGTGCGTATGCGCAGTGTGCTTTTTAAAGTCGTGGTTCGACACGTTAACTTTATTATGCGAAACCTGCAATGTTTCCAACATGTCAGCACGGTTCCTGAGAAACATTAGGAGATCGTCAACTTTTACACTAGATTTATTATCACTGTGACGTGTAGTGCATTTAAATTGTTCCCACTCGCGTTCGGTAGTGTCGTCTAGTTTAGATGTGACTATGAAAATAACCAAAGTGTCCCAGTGCTCAGTCGGCTCGCCTAAGATCTTTAATGCGCGTAAATTCTTAAGCGTAAATTCTATGAGCCGTCTAAGCAGGTGTGGTGATTCTTTGGTTATTTTTTGAATCGTAAAAAGAGCCTTGACGTGATTGTGAACCAATAAACTGCTATTGTTATAGCGGTTCAGAAGCAGTTCCCATGCAACAGAATAGTTAATAGCAGAAAATTCCAAAGAATCAATGACTAAATCTGCGCTCTCTATTAATGACGATTTAAGGTAGTGAAATTTCTGGATGTCACTGATTTCTCTAGAGTTATGCACTAGGGACAGAAACGTGTCTCTAAATTCGAGCCAATGCTCATACGCACCGTCAAATTTAGGCATAGATATGGTGGGCAATTTAATCGATTGCAATTTGCTACCACTACACACATTGGAACTCTCAGCGACTTCTGACGATTTTAAAATGTGTTCGGCTTTAGATAATGCGCTGTAATAACCATCCTCAAACAAATCTCGTTGGGTTAACTGCGTGTCCAAGTCACTGTCGCGAACAAGTTTTTCGATTTTTGTTTGAAGATCGTTAAATTCAGTAAACAAACTAGATGCACCTTGAATTCGCAGCCTTAAATCAATGCGTTTTTGGGCTGACAACTGTTCATCTGAAATACCGTTGATGTAATTTGTCAATCTGGTCAACCTACCCTTAATAATGCCACGACTTTTAATGCACTCAGTAAGTAAAGAATTGGCGTTTTCACTATGAGCGATTGGCCTTAAGGGTGATTTTTCGCGTGTAATGGCTTTAACAGCCTGTTCTGTATCTGTGCTCATTTTGGTGGTTTGTGAAAGGACTTACGGTTTTATCCGGACTAGTGACGACAGCCGATGCTAGCAGCGGCACAAAGCTGTCTCGGAAGCAACGCACAAGCACTGTAACGTAAATAAAGCACGGTATCACACAACTGAGCTGAAAAGGACGGGGTTAGGGAGGATGGCTGGCCGTACCGAAATGCGTTTTCGTTGATGTAGGTCCAAGCTGCAGGTCCTCCGATGCCTTAACCCTGGCTTTGCGTCAGTTCTGGAGCCTCTGGATGCGATTTAGATGCGATTTGCAGGCCAAAATCCCTCTGCGATCGGGCGGGCCACGTTGAGTCCAAAGGTCGCTGAGCCGTATTTTGCGATATATACGGCGACGAAGGTCCACGACGTATGTTTGCGCTTTTAAATTGAAGAGGCTCGTTGCGTGGAATAAAAACAGTTGAGATACGTGCAAGTATATAATGATTTGCGAAAAATTACAGAACGTTAGTGAATATGAAATTGTGCGCTAGACGATCAGAATAGAACCAAAAAAAAGCGGAAACGGATACAATCCAATTGACGGCAGCAAAGTGTTGCCGTAGTAAAAAATATAATAAATAAAATCTAAAGCTTCCTACGCGCGTGATGTACGAAGCCTGAACAATTATATTCCATTTTTCATTCCAGAAAACCGTTAGGAATATTAGGTGGTGGCAAAGGTATAATCTCCATTCTGCTCTTACTTTCGTACATTAATTGTGAAGTCGAAGATATGTTTTTTTTTACGCGACCGAAAATTCTGAAACTTTTTTCTATAGTGAGCTTATTCCTTACCTAAGTATAAAAAAATATTCAGCCAATTTGATTTTTTCGGACATTCCCCATTCTATTAACACTTGCCCGATAATTAAGAATTTTCAATTCTATCATGTCTGCCAGTATGACAAGAACCTTGCCTAATTTTAAAATATTTCGAAAGTTAGGTTAGTGATCCTAACATCGGTATACAAAGATAAAGAATGATAATAAAAGATAACTAAGGTTAGGTAATGAGTAATCTAAATTTCTTTTGTGTTCAATAATTCGGATCGGAACCTTATTACTTATTTATTTATTTCTTTAGTACACACACAATTTTTACATGGAAAATAATGGACAAAAGAGTAGTACCTTGTAGGTACAGCTTATTTCATATTGAAATTTCTTCCAGCTGGCCCGGGACAGGAAAGAACATTGAGAAGTTTATTAATTAGAATTATGTTGATTTGAAAAAAATAATGTTTTAAATACCTTTTTTAAAGTAAATTGTAGTTTCCTCATCATTTGTTGCAAGTTATTTTTTAAATAAAGTGATATTTTGAATAATCTTAAATTTTCTAATTATTTAAGTAAAAGGCTACGAATTGCTGAACACAAAATAATAGTCAGTGGATACTACAATACAAAAGTAGTTACCGAAAAAGGAAAATATTTGTCATTGGCTTGTCTAAAATATTCATTAATATATTATGTTTATAAATAAATATTTGAGCATTGAAAAAATGTATCGTAGCCGATAAACTAAATTCACTTGTCCATCAGCCATTTTTGATGTTCCCACTGCTGGGGCACAGGCCTTCCTTATGGGTGGTAAGGAGGATGAGCCATAACCCACCACGCGGGCCCAATGCGAATTGGTGGGTGTTAACGACTGCAAATGCAGCCGGGACCAACGGCTTAACGTGCCTTCCGAAGCACGGAGGAGCTCGAGATAATAAATTTTTGGTCACCCATCCCATGACCGACCCATGCGAACGTTGCTTAACTTCCGCAATCGTTTGGCCAGGCGCTAAACCACTGCGCCACCGAGCTCCTCAAATTCACTTAACAGCCGTTAAATTCTTATTTAAGAGGGTAACACACGCTACAGACGGTAGTCGCGTCCAAGAGGCGTCTAGGCAAGTTAGCAAGTGTCGCCAGCGGCGAACCGTGGCCCTGATTAATGTGTTCTAATGCAGTGCCAGCTGCCGCTAAACGTCAGCCGAGTGAGCTGCGGAATTGTGATCGATAGGCAGCGTGGATGATGGCCTTTAGTGGATCGGGAGGCATAATGCGATTTAAGGGTTTTGATAATTAAAACCGTGTAAGTAATGTTAACTCTTCAACGCCCGGAAAATGAGACACAATAGGAAATCTATTGTGTCTCGGTCGCCAGCGACCGCTCCGGCGTTAATGAATTAATAGATATTTTAAGGATGTTTCCAAAAAAAAATCAAAGATTCCAGGTTAGATAATGTCCATGGACCTCCGTTAGCTTCGGCGGCGACTAGTGGCCGCAAGAGGGTAAGTACCGGAATTTTTTGTGGGTATACCCTCCTCCCGAGATTCCACCGAGCCACTCGGCTGGGTGGGATCGCGGGAGGCACTCGTGGAGGGAGCCGCAACGTTGAATGTTGCGGCTCCCGGTCACCTGCGGGCGGGGAAGTGCGTAAATGCATTTTCTTCGGCAAAAAAAAAAGAAGGTTAGATAATGTGAAATACAGTTCAGCCCTGTAGTATGACCCGAAACACGATAATACGTCTCAAAGTCCGAAATCGCTCGTAAAATCCGCATTGTCTGGTCACTGCCAAAAAGCCACAACGCGAAATTCTTGTTGTGGCTCTCATAAAAAGTCCATGACGCGTTGTGGTAATCACAGAAACAAAGCGAATTTCGCGTCGTGGTCGTCATAACCAAACGACTACTACGCGTTGTGGAAATAAAGAAAAACCATGACGTGTTCTGAGCACTTGTTGGTGCAAACATAACGCGACGCTTATACATAATATACGATACGATAGACAGGTAACTTAACAATTTACCTAGGTCTTGAAATCTGCCCTTAAAATATCGCCGAAAAAAAAACTCATATTGAATTAATAAGCAAATGCCAGTTTATCTATTGTACTTTTTTATTATAAATACAATGTCTTGGTTTACTATTTATCTTCATATTATTGACTTATGACGACTCTCCGATTCAAATTAAATAACGAAATTAATGTGTCTCATAGCTTGTAAAATACTTAAACGTTATCTATCTTTAAATGTGCCAAACTAGATATTTATATCAATTTATATTTCCGGCACGTGGTCTTAAAGTTCTTAAACTTGATGCGTAGTTATGCAAGCGCCGTTTAAGTTAATCTGTGATCTGAGAGAATATTTAAGTCGGTGCGGGTAATGGCTAATAATAACTACGATAATAATTAAATTGCTCGCTGCTTAGCCCTACATAAATCACGGGAGTTAGCCCCGTCGCCGTTAGGGCTGGCAATAACTTAAAATAAGTTTTATGCAAAATATATGACAAGAGATTATGGTTAAGGATGAGTTCTAAAAGCAATAATTGCAACGAGAAAAACGTGTTTTTTTATTCTTATAACATTAACTCTATACGTTAACTTGAAAATCAATTGAAGTTTGTTTACATAAATACCGCTGGTTGTAATCTAGCTATTATCATTATTGCATCTTAGTGAATATTTCTTTTAGTGGAACTATTAGGAACAATAATTTGACGTGACATTATGCGCCGGGAGGATTTACGCAATACCATGGATAGAAAGAACAGATTCTATTTGACACAATTAGGTAAACATCTTTTGGTTTTTAACTAATACTTTTCCAGACTGTGATTTAGATATTATGTAGAGAGACCTTGCAGCGCACAGGCACAGTATTATTAATTATAAAAATATGTCATGATAAGATCAGATCAAAATTAAATATTCGAATAAGTTTTTGTATAGTTTGACACCCCTGATTGCTACACAGGTTGTCGTATGAACGATTATTGCGCCTAGAGGTAGTGCTTAATGTGTAACTGAAGTACCGGCGAATACCCGTGTGACACTTTACACAACTGGTAGGTATTAACATGCGAGGAAAAAATTAATGTCTTTATTATTTACTATACCCGTTAGCAGGTGAAGTTTGGCGGTTTGGAGCACGAAATATCAATTTGAAAACAATCATCAAAGGTCAGAGCGAAATTCTTTAGGCTGATGTTGCAGACTTGAAGTCATCATCCCTTTGCTGAAAATGGTCTTGTCAATGTATGAAAACACTGCCGTAAAGGTATAAAGGTTGGCTCCAGAAGTTGGTTAACATTTTAATACCCTTTCATTTCATGCCAACTATTGCACTCAAATAGTATAGCTAGAGTTATCATACGAAACAAGTTTTATTATAGGGGTGACAAAGTATTTCTTTAGGCTGATTGTACACATATGGACCTATCATGATCCAAAATTATCCATGGGCCCAATGCGGACTAGTATTTTAGAGGTTAAAGTGCAGTCTGCCCCCTTAACATGGCCACATGACGGTCAAGACCACAATCCTAGTACAAGAAAAGAGTATTGTTATGACAACATGGGTGGACCAACTGTTTAGCGTGCCTTCTCCACGAAAACGACAAGACATTTCAAAAAAGCCAAAAGTTGCTTAAGAGGCCGTACAACGCTGGAAGAAATTTTCATAGTAAAAGTTATAGAAATTAATTGACAACTTTATCGTTTTTTTTTTAAAAACTTTTTTATTTTGAAAAAAAATTTTATCTATCATATTTTTGTCAATCACATTAACTGAGTACCTACCTACTTTTTATTTTCTTTTTTTTTTGTATTTTTTTTTTCGCCGGAGAAACTGCATTTACGCATCCCCCCCCTGTAGGTGAACAGGAGGTTCGTATGTGAGGCTCACCAGGAGGGGGTCACTATTGCTGATGGCGCTAGCGGCCGCCCTCCACGACCACCTCCCGTGATCCCGCCCAGCCTCTAGTGGCTCGGCGGGATCACGGTACCTACCTACCTACTATAATCTACCTACATTCTACATTATTTTATGGGACTGATAAATCAAGTGTCCATCAGCCATTTTTGATGTCCCCACTGCTGGGGCACAGGCCTTCCTTATGGGTGGTAAGGAGGACGGGCCACAGTGGCGGTACCTCCATACAAGCCCAAAAGCCCGGCTTGCCCTAACAATAACTTGCTAACACTACACCAATGAATCGTAATTAATTACAACACAATATTATTAACAAATGTTAATTTTCAATAATCAATAACCACAAATTCAATTTTTACAACAACTGATCGATAGACAAGTCGCTAAGCTGCATTACTTTTCTCAATAAACCCTCTACAATGCATTTATCTCCCTCGCACTCGTTGGCTTGCAACCGGGCTTTGCGATCTGTATATATCCGCTCTCTTCTAACATCAACAAAAGTGCTACCCGCATACATAGTACTGCTGTACGTATCTATAGATTCTATGAGAACTACACAATGCCGTGCGAAAGCCGGCTTGCCTCCGAAGTTCGCTCCAGTTCGGTAGACTGCACAACGCGCTGAGGAGTGTAAAGTTGTTTCAATCTGTGACGACAGCTGTTTTGAAACAACAAGTGTTTTGCCTAAAATAGTGTTTTTGTGTTAAAAATGAGTTTAAATTTCAGTTTAATGATTGATAATGGTTTTATGTGATGGATTAAAATGTTTATTCTCTTTGAAAGTGTCCACGAGTCGGGTCGATCCAAGAGAAATACAAAATAACTCTTTCCTTGCAGTCCGGTAATAAACCTTTTCTTTTGAGTATTTTGCAAAGAAATATAATATTCTTCAATGTAAGTATCGTAATTTTGTAGTGGACTTGTTTACATTGTTGGTTGTTCTTATAAACATAAATAAGTAAGGTTAGTTTTGCGTCTTACATTTGAACCACAATAATGTTTGTTTGGAATGCAGGAGATAGGATTGAAATTATCTAGCAAAAGCTCAGTGACGCTATTATTTTGTGAATTGATTTAGATATTTATTATGAGTGACACACGAGAAATTTAGTTTTGATTACACAATAATATAATTCGATAAAGTCACGCCATCTAGCATTTTGTGAATAATTAAAGTAAGCTTAAGGGGTGTGCTTTTGGTGATTTTTTGAGAGTTATCTATGAATTAGTCTAGATGGCGCTGGGGTGTGTCGCATCGATATTTTGGTAAAGATCATCGTATGAAAAAAAAATATGCATTGTTTTTTTGCTTGAGCTGGTAAAAAAATTGCTTGATTTGAGGGTTCGGGCTTGCTCTACCCTGTAGGCCTGGGCACGCCACTGACGGGCCATAACCCACCACGCGGGCCCAATGCGGATTGGTGGGTGTTAACGACTGCAAATGCAGCCGGGAAGCACGGAGGAGCTCGAGATAATACATTTTTGGTCACCCATCCCATGACCGACCCTTGCGAACGTTGCTTAACTTCCGCAATCGCTGGGCCAGGCGCTAAACCACTGCGCCAACGAGCTCCACGATAAATCAAGTAATACCTACCTACTGTCTGAAATCGTTGTTCAAAAAGGTGTATTTTACGTTTGACAAAAAAAAAGTTGACAAAATCAACTTTTCCCTGTTTCCTCCTCCAACACTAGACTGTTTTGGCTGCGTGTTCCTAATGTTTTGTTATTTTTTATAATAATCTCGTCAAATTTGATTGCTGGATGCCTAAACAATGGCAATTTTATTAGGTTTTTAAAATTAATATATATTTTAATAATTGATTTATGAAAAAAAAGAAAACACAGGAACAATACTTTCTTTAAGGATTCAGGATTTCTTTAAATTATAATGAAAAAAAAATTGGTCCTGTTTTGGAGAAGGAAACATAAGGGACTACGAAACGTAGGTTTTGTCAACTTTCTATAAGAATTTTTCAATTTTCTCGAATTTTTCTGTTTCCTCTTAACATCCCAAAAAGGACAACAGAACAAAACATACCTAAGTTAAAACAAAACATACCTGAGATAGAATAAAACATATCTGAGATAGAACAAAACATATCTGAGATAGAATAAAACATACCTGAGATAGAACAAAACATACCTGAGATAGACCAAAACATACATGAAATAGAATAAAACATACATGAGATAGAACAAAACATACCTGAGATAGAACAAAACATACATGAGATAGAATAAAACATACCTGAGATAGAATAAAACATACCTGAGATAGAACAAAACATACCTGAGATAGAACAAAACATACATGAAATAGAATAAAACATACCTGAGATAGAACAAAACATACCTGAGATAGAACAAAACATACCTGAGATAGAACAAAACATACATGAGATAAAATAAAACATACCTGAGATAGTTTCGGCCGTAATCCAGTTTCATCTCCTTCCTGTCAAAGAAGGAAAGAGCAAAGCAAAATTAAACATGCAAAAGTTAGGCAGTAAACAGCATTGTTAAATTAGGAAAACTGAGATCTATTCAAATTACATGCATTGAGATCTATTCAGATTAGTTAAAGGTTATGTTTCTAAAACATTAAATATCTGGCGATAGTAGGTAAGATCATTGCCAGGACTAGATGTAGATGTATGTAGAGCAGGTGTAGTATAAAGGTAGTTTTAAAAAAAAAATCAAATTGTAATAGGTGAGAGTTTGTTTGATTTTTGCAAGTACAAACACCTCTTGACATTCAAAACAGAAAGACAAGTCTTCACCTTAAAGCAGTTTTATAACAAAATGAAACAAACATCATTATCAAGCAGAAAAAACTTCAGATTAAAAACTCAATCAATATAACATCCCAGTTAATTTAATTGCAAATGTTAACTGACGGATTATGAAATTTATCGCCAAGCAAATAAATTCGTGGCCAATAATTAAATCGGCAGTTAATGTGAAACAAAATTTTACCGATAAACCTTTTATAAGCCGAGTGGATCTCACTCGCGATAATTTCAATTAAACTGTTAAAATGTTGGTAATGACATTAGTAGCTGTCGTGAAATTGTTAAATGTGAAAAGCACTATACTATCTATATTTTTTATCTTCTCTGTCATTTTAAATTTATTGTAAAAGTTATAGCAACGGCAAAAGTACATAGATCTACCAGTCAGCCTCGGAAATACTTGACCTATAGACGTTAGTACTATTTTATACATAATATATTCTGTCCCCCTTACTAATATAGATTGTGTAGCAGGTGTATAGTTACACAATGGTTACTCTGTGTCAAACTATTTGAGTTTGACATTGAAAAGAAAGTGACAAAACACTGTAACTATACATCAGCTATTACAATCTTTATTAGTAAGGGGTGTGCCTAAAATTCCAAATCACACTATTCAGCTGATTTTCATCAACTAACTATTTACTTAGGCTGAGCGTACAATCTGAAAAAAAAGGCGTAAAGGAATAATTAAAAATATTATGTAATTAAATATTTAATATCGCTACGTTATTAATTTAATCGAAAAGATTCATTCATTTATAACATTTTATCGGTTGAGTGCGAAGTGCCGCTGTATTATCAATATCGAATCCATTGTTTACCTGATAAGATAGCATTAACACCTAAAGTAAAGGTATAACTAATTGATTAGTGCTAGATAATGCTGACATTTATTCAAACCATTAACCGTCGATAAATTTCTACTCAATTGAAGAATGGGTTCAATAAAATATAATAAGTAGGTACTTACTATTTAAATGGAGCTCGGTGGCGCAGTGGTTTAGCGCCTAGCCCAGCGATTGCGGATGTTAAGCAACGTTCGCAAGGGCCGGTCATGGGATGGGTGACCAAAAATTTATTATCTCGAGCTCCTCCATGCTTCGGAAGGCACGTTAAGTGAAAGTGAAAGTGAAAGTGAAAGTGAAAGTGAAAGTGAAAGTGAAATAAGCTTTATTCAAATAAACTTAATTGTTAAGTACTTTTGAATCGTCTATATTTTCCTACCACCCGTTCCAGACTTTTTTAGCTGACAAGAAGAACGGGCGCAAGAAACTTATCAGCTGTAACAGCCATAAGTAACGATATTTACAAACTTGAATATATCGTTACCAGGGTAACATAATTACAAAAGGGTGACAGAATTATTGGC
Organism: Agriphila straminella; assembly: GCA_950108535.1. Taxonomy (NCBI): domain Eukaryota; kingdom Metazoa; phylum Arthropoda; class Insecta; order Lepidoptera; family Crambidae; genus Agriphila; species Agriphila straminella. The sequence goes on from OX467312.1 coordinate 16,009,986, forward strand.
AACAACAAGCCGTTTGTCCCGGCTGCATCTGCAGTCGTTAAAACCCACCAATCCGCATTGGGCCCGCGTGGTGGGTTATGGCACGTCCTCCTTACCATCCATAAGGAAGGCCTGTGCCCCAGCAGTGGGGACATTAAAAATGGCTGATGGACAAATGGAAAATCCAACTAAAATAGTTACAATATTTTCATAGGAAATGCAATGTTTATTTATACCTTTGTAAAGAAGAAAAAAAATACTTAAGTATGAAAAATATCTGTGGGAAAATCACATACTTAGTTATTTATAAGATTAATTTGTTAATAGAAGTTATTGTTGCTGTTATAGTGTAAGCTTCTTTTCGTTAACATAATAATATATGTTATAAGTTATAATCTTATAAAGCAGCCTTTACCCTGTGACACGTTAGAAATGATTCACAACTATTAACAAAGGTCTAAAAAAACAGCCTAACCTACATAGCGGTGTAATGGCGGACCTTGGCGTTGCGCGCGCGCCTCGGACGCTAAGCTCTCGTGGCACGGCGATCAATTATGGGAATTGAGCAGCAATGTAACATGAGCCTTGGTTTGAATGGTTAAAGACAAATTTGTCAAAGGCTAAATGTGGGCTATACTACACCAGCCTACTATCGATCATACAGACCTTGCTACTCTAAGCTACAACGATGTTTTGGTCGCAACTGCTTGCACATACCTAGCTTGACACTTAAACAGTGTTCTGGAAATCGAACAAAAAGTTAGGCTTATAAAATTTCGAAATAATCATTGTAGTTAAGTAAGTGTAACAAATTACTAAACCAATTATCATCATAAAAAGGAAATGCAGATAAATTGTCGACCGCTTACACCCCTAGATTACGGTCAACAAAAACATTATTGAATTTCGTAACTATCTTAGTTCCAAGACATAGTGATAAATGATAATAACTGCGACATTTTCACAGCACTCATTATTAAACTGGTTGTAATAAACTTTGAAGGTGTAATTAAAAAATAATTTTATAGTACGCTTAACACATCAATCATGAAAGTAACAGTAAAGTGTAATTCATCAAAACATAGTGTAGCTCATTTATGTGCATTCGGTGGGATATACGAGTATGTTGGGGTACAACAATACATCATGTTACGGGGCAATACCACAATGAGAGCACGTGGGATGTGCGCAGGCGCAGTGAGCCCCGTGAAATTGTGTCAAATGCCACAGCCATGCGGGAGGGAACCAAGATTTTCTCGAACATTTGCAAAGCTTCACTTAAAAAACACAGATGCTACCGTTGCAGCTAAAAACTTTGTAAAATTAAGCAATTCAATAAATAAACACAGCAGTCCTTTGCCGTTATTAGATAATTTTATACAAAATTCCTTTATAGATTCGGCGAAATCTTTCCGCAAAATCAAAATTATAAATTGAAAGCGTTTAGACCTTGGAGCTTTCACACACACACGCACACTCGCACACACATGGTAATGCTACAAACCTCTTCATTTCTTCAGCGCTTCTTACTAACCTGTAATAATAGTAAAAAATATAAATTAATAAAAAGACATTAATTTCTACTGTTACAATAACAAACTACTAATTTACGTACTAAGCTTACTTGTTGATTCTTTGCAATAAGATAGATAAAGAACTTTATTTCTGTTTCAGTAAGAAATATTTTATGTATTTTCACAAAATATAATTAATGTTTACGCTGCATAAAGCGATTCTTGCATTATAATGGAAGCATCCTGGTCACACTGGCTGGTCAACTCCGAATTATTGTACTACGTCTTAAAAAACCTATTCACACGTAAGTACCGATAGCAAACTACTATTGCTATAATAAGCAAAACTGAAAATTAAGAAATAAGAAAAAAAGAAAGATAAATTTAATAATGATGATCTTCTTTCTCTATCATATCTATGGAACAACAACTAACGTTAAATAATTTTATAAAATAAAATATTAATTTGCAAAAATAAATTCATATTATACATATTATTACAACCACTACACTTTTCGTTTTCTATCATTTTAATAATTATTATTTGTTGGTAGTAATGGGTGTTATAAAGCATACCTAAATAGTTATTGAAACTATGTATAAACATAATAATTAACAAAACTGAACCGTGTCCGTGCGTTTATTTTCATTATCAAAATTTATTTCAATGGTAGACAGTTATTGCAGAACAGTTCATCATATCAGCCGCACGACACCCACTGCTGGGTATAGGCCTCCCCTGAGGATCTCCACGACGATCGGTCCTGCGCTGCCCGCATCCAGTGGCTTCCCGCAACCTTCACCAGATCGTCGGTCCACCTTGTCGGGGGCCTACCCACGGAGCGTCGTCCGGTGCGTGGTCGCCATTCCAGAACCTTTCCGCCCCAACGGCCATCGGTTCTTCTCGCTATGTGTCCAGCCCATTGCCACTTTAGCTGAACAATCCTTCGAGCGATGTCGGTTACTTTAGTTCTCCTGCGGATCTCTTCGTTTCTGATTCGATCACGCAGGGAAACGCCGAGCATGGCTCTCTTCATTGCACGCTGGGTGACCTTGAGCCTCCTTATGAGACCCATAGTTAGCGACCACGTTCACCACAAGAACAGTTCTGTCTTCGGTATTGGTGATACCTACCGTACAATATCCCCGATAAATAGTTTCAAAAATATATAGTTTTGGAAACCAATACATAGTTTCGGTTCGGTGCGCGAAAAACTCGATATACCCATTATTAGTTGTTAGATATACAGGGTTATTTGTAAAACATCAACAACCTCGCAGGAGTAGATTACTAACATCAGGAACAATTTTTTAACTCGACTTTTCCGAAAACAGACAAAAATATTCGACTTTTTATGCAAAACTCGATCAGCTGTTCTGACATTTGTATGGAAAGTAGATTTTTTGTCTGTTTCCGGAAAATTCGTAGAACAAAATGGCATGTTGTTGTTTATGATGTTAGTAATCTACTCCTGCGAGGTTGTTGGTGTTTTACTAATAACCCTGTAGATTTGGGCTTATTTAGATTTTAAGATAATAATATCTAATAATAATGTAGGTAGGTATATCTAATAATAACGTATAAAATTGTAAACATAATAACAATTTTTTTTTTACTGTTAATGAATAATTACAGGGTAAACTCGGTTTCAATATTTTTTTGCTATTTTTCTTTGCGATTAAGTAATTATTTTATGGTGTAGTTAAACTTTACTTTAGACACAGAATATACATTTAATAGTACTCTTTAGGTTCAATTGTTTCTTTTGTTTGTTCGGTTTCTAATTTACAATTACAATGGAAACCTGTTATTGGCCTTAATTGTAAAATTATTTAGCGTAAATATTTTATGCAACGCTGTTGGTTTCGTGAAATAAATAAAATAAAAAAATAAGAGACGCTTGCTTGCTAACCGTACCTCGTGACGCCCCGGGACAATATGTCCGCGCGCATTTATCATCGCCGCGTCGCTCACGCAGCGGCGCGACATCGCGCAACAATAGTCGTCATTGTGTCGCGACTGAGGCAGATAACGCATTGTACGAAAAGTGCTTATAGAAATGTAGGC